>JAMGYR010000003.1:669729-1869729 GCA_025531575.1 Pichia sp. PH4023
TTCTTTTCCTTCTTTTCCTTCTTTTCCTTCTTTTCCTTCTTTTCCTTCTTTTCCTTCTTTTCCTTCTTTTCCTTCTTTTCCTTCTTTTCACTCTTTTCACTCTTCTCCTTTTTTTCCTTCTTATCTTTCTTTTCACTCTTCCGCTTCTTATCTTTCTTCTCCTTCTTCTCTTTTTTATCTTTTTTCAATTTCTTAGTAGGAGGTTCCGTCACCGTCTCTGTCTCTTGGTTTTTTCTCTTCTTATCGCTGACGACTGCACTTATCAAATGTTTATTTTCCTTGTCCCACGTACTCGATAAGGTATCTCCTAAAACAAAATGTATCCCCCAACGGCCGTTAAGAATTCGCTCGTTTCTCTTTCTGTCGACTTCTTTAGATATCTTTTCTTCATTGCCATTCAATCTCCCTAACAACCTCTGGAATGCATCCAAGTGCATATTTTCTCCGCTGTCAAACTCGTCCTGCTTGGCTCTCTTTTTCGCCAAATTGGCACCCAATCCCACATTATCAGACTTCATTGCAATCTTAATATGCGATGTCAGGGCATCGTTGGTCAACCCTAATCCCTTTCCAGGCTCCCATCCAAGTTTCACAAGATGCTGATGTCCGAATCTGTGGGTATTATTTGACCAATGTGTGTTTCTGGGATCCAGTCCAAATCTCTGTTTTGTTCTCGTTCCTGCAAGTCCCATCTCTTCAGTTTTCTTGTAAGGTAAAAAAAATCTTCCTGGTAGTAATTTGCAAAGCCCTTCAACACTACCTTTCTTTATTTTCTCTCAGTCTATTTTTCTATCTTTCTATCTAAACTTTTTTCATGATCTGAAAAAAAAAGAATTAAAAGAGAAAAAAATTCTTGGAGGCAGTAAGAGCCCCAACACCCGTGCACCGGAAGTATTATTTGAAATTTTTCACCCTCACTGTTTTTAACGTGTTCAGCATTAATCCTCCCTTCTTTTTTTCCTGTTGTTTTACACCCTGGAAGGCCATTGCGTAATTAACGCCTTTCAGGTGCTGCAGCAAGCTCCGTCCCGGCCTAAATATCTTGTCACACGCTCCAGATAGACCTGAATTTTTGCAGAAACCGATAATTAGTGACTTTTGTCTGGTGAAATAGAAGTAAACGCATTCTGACAATGTCCAACATCCCTCCAGAGATCCAGGAGGCGCTTGGAAATTTATTGTCGGCATTGTCATCCACGGATAACACATATCGTAAGCAGGCTGAAGCTGCTTTGAACAACGAATGGTTTACCAAGGATAAGATCGATATACTGCTGGTGTTCCTTGCAGAGCAGGCAGCCAATGGCGCAGACGAAAATACTAGGGCATTTGCTGCGGTCTTGTTCAGACGCTTTGCTATCAAATCTCCAAACTATCAAGGGTTTTCTGTCACTGACAGACAAGTGGATCATATAAGCGATGCAGCAAAGGCCGAAGTTCGTCGGGTGCTTTTGCAAGGCTTTGTCTCCAATCAAACAAAGAACGTGAGACATAAGCTTGCTGATGCAATCGCTGAAGTGGCCAAGGATGACTTTGAATGGCCTGAGTTGTTACCAACAATTTTGCAAGCAACTACAGGTGATCCAGTGATGAAAGAATCGTCTTTCAGAATGATCACAACAACACCTCAAATCATTAGCAATCACGATCTGAATGAATCCTTTTTGAAAATGTTTCATTCCGGTTTTGAAGATCCATCTGACGACGTTAGAATTGCAACTTGTACAGCCTTTGTTGCCTTTTTTGAAAATTTGCCAAAATCAACGTGGTCAATTCTCTCGCAACTGTTGCCAAATTTGTTAAACTCCTTACCAAGACTCTTGAGTAATGGGAATGATACTGCATTGGCCTCAGTTTTGGAAAGCCTAATCGACTTGGTTATCCTTGCTCCAAAAATTTTCAAGCCTATGTTTGAGACAATAATTAGTTTCTGCTCAGAAGTTTCTCAGAATAAAAACCTAGAGTCAAATGCAAGATTGACTGCACTAGAATTGTTGACAAGTTTTTCGGAATCATCTCCAAACATGTGTAAAAGGGAACCATCTTACTCTTCTACAGTAGTGATTGTTACGTTGAAATTGATGACTGAAGTTTGTATCGATGATGATGATTGTGCAGAGTGGAATAATGTTGATGACCCTAATGATGAGGGCGAAGAAGAAGAATATAATGCAGCCAGACAATCATTGGATAGGGCGGCTCTCAAATTGAATGGTCAATGCTTAGCTGGTCCTCTCTTCCAATATTTGCCGCACATGTTACAGTCGCAAGATTGGCGTGAAAGACAGGCTGCCTTGATGGCATTATCGTCGGCTACTGAAGGTTGTGCAGATGTTCTGATTTCTGAGATTCCAAAGCTGTTGGACTTGATTTTACCTTCCTTGTCCGATAACCAACCAAGAGTCCAGTTTGCTTGCTGTAATGCCTTGGGCCAAATGTCGACAGATTTCGCAACTGTCATTCAAAGATCATCAGGTAACAGAATTTTGCCAGCATTGATCTCAATGCTATCAACCAGAAACGTACCACGTGTCCAGACACACGCTGCTGCTGCTCTTGTGAACTTTTGTGAAGAGGCAACCAAGGATATAGTTGAGCCATATCTAGATGATCTTTTGAACAATTTGCTATCATTGCTCAAATCATCTCCAAAGAGGTATGTTCAAGAGCAGGTAATCACTACGATTGCCGTTGTTGCCGATGCTGCCGAGAATAGATTCATCAAATATTACGATACCTTAATGCCTTTGTTATTGACTGTCATGAAATCAGACGTTGACCACACAAACAGAAGTTTGATTGCTAAATCGATCGAATGTGCAACTTTGATTGCATCTGCAGTTGGTAAAGAGAAGTTCACTGAAAGTGCTACTCAAATACTGGAAATTTTCACATATTTGCAAAACAGCTTACAAGGTGATGATGACCCAGTGAAACCATATCTTGAAAAAGGTTGGAGCAGAGTTTGTAAATTGATTGGCAAGTCTTTCCTACCATTCTTACCTGGTGTTTTACCACCTTTATTGGAACAGGCTAAGGCAACCCAAGATATTTCTATTGTTGAAGAAGAACAGCTAGAAGAAATCAACCAGAACGAAGATTACGAAGTCATTCAATTATCTGGTAAACATATAGCTGTTCACACCTCCGTGTTAGACGATAAAGCGTCTGCAATTGAGATTATCAAACTTTACGCTGAAGTTTTGGATGATGCATTTTTTCCTTACGTTTCTGAAATTGCAAATGAGATAGTCATCCCTGGCTTGGATTTCTACTTACATGATGGCGTTAGAGGTACTTGTGCAGTAACCATGCCTGCATTACTAAAATGCTGTATTGACTCAACTGGTTCATCACAGACAACAGAATCATTCACCTTATGGAAGAGTATGGCTAATAAATTAATTCCACAATTAGAGAGTGATCCAGCCGTCGAGCTATTTTTTGCTTACTACTACGCATTATCGAAATGTCTCGAACTGATGGGTCCACAAGCTCTCGATGATACACAGCTGATAAGTATTGCAAAGTCCATCAATTGTAACTTATCCGACATTTATGAAAGAATTAATACCCGTGACGATGTTGATGATGATTACAATGAAGAAGTATCTGAATATGATGATGACTGTTCCGATGAAGAATTGTTAGAGGAAGTTGGTAAAGGATTAAGCTCAGTTTTTGAGAATTCAGGAGTCAGATTCATACCCGGTTTCATGGAACTTACACCCATAGTCAACAAGTTCCTCTGCGATGAGAATCCGATTTTGAAAAGATTTGCAATACAGGTCATCTGTGATTTGATCAAATATGGGGGTACTGAAACATTCAAACTTCATGAACTATTCCTCAATCCGGTGGGTGAAGCTCTTTCATCATCTGACTCCAAAGTTCGTGAGATCGCGTCTAGATGTGTTGGATTTTGCGCACAATCACCAAGCAGTTCAGATTATTCCACCTTTTGCTTGGCATGCATACCAATACTAACGCAAATGACCAGCATCCCGGATTCTCGTGCGCCTGATAATATTGACGCAACAGAATTCATGTGTTCTACTCTTGCGTTAATCATTCAATTTTACGGTGACAGAGTTCCTGACGTTAATGACTTGATTTCTACATGGATTACATTATTCCCGGTCTGCCAGAATGAAGAGGCAGCTCGAATCGCATACACCTTTTTAGCACAAATAATAAACCAACACCATCCCTTAGTGTCAACAAAGATATCACAGATTGTGGATGGTGTTGTCCAGGCTCTACTTTACGCCTCAATTTCGGGTGATACTGCTGCCAATGTAGTTGCCTCTGTCAAAAGTTTGTTGGCAACTTTACCCGAAGATCAAAGCATGGCAATGCTCAACAGCTACAGCACTGAAGCAAAAGCTGTTATATCAAAGTGGTTTGTATAATTTTTTCAATTCAAGATACCTTCTACTACTTTAGGTTGTTGTATATAATGTATATATATTAGTTAATATTTTCATTTATATACTATTGATATTAATGCGTAACTTTAATGCTTCTCATAAAAAAAAAAGGTATATTATCATTTTTAGGAGAAAGCTAGTGCAGTTTTATACTCGGTTAAGTCCAATATAACGGTACCTTTTGAAATCTTTGAAGGTTTCAAAGTAGATGGATGTGACTTGAGAAATTTATTCAATGATTTGAATGATTTGGATTGTCCATCATCAAATAGTTCCACATACTGTCTCAATAAGTTACTAGAAATGACACTTTTGTTGAGAATCTCAGAAGCTATTTCAAAACTTGAAGTTTGAATGGCAGAGTTTATCTCCGACTTTGAGTCTGTATTTTTGACTTGAAAGATTTTCGATAGTAGGGATGCTGATGCTGCAACCATCTTCAAGTTCTCGTTGTTCAAATCTCTAATTTTCTTGAAAAGGCTTAGAAGGCCAAACTCCTGGTAAATGATCAAAAAGGTTAACGTAAAATCAACTGTAAACTCATTCAATAGCCGCGATAGAGAATTGTCGATCATGTATTCACAAGATCTTAACGATTTGTAATTATCACCAACTACCAATAAGCTCAAATTTGCAACTATACCTAAAGATATTGAAGAGTTCAATAGTTTGTAGTTTAGAGATTTACACGATTTGAAACTACCAATTTTGGTTGAAATGCCCTGCTTAAAGACATGCAACGGATATTCATCAATTTTGTTATCATCTGAAAATAGATCTGGCAATCGCAAAACATTAGTGTCGTTATTCAAATTCTTCAAAAATCTGAACACCTTGCTCTTCACCGACAAAATGATTGTCAAACAGTCCTCCAATAAAGCTTGTGAAGTTGTTGCTACTATACCTGAATAATTTTCCAGTTCTTGTAACGAAGTAAACATCGGTCCAAAAAATTCAGATTGGAGATCAACATTATTTTCAAATGACATGTCAGAACGATAAACAGGTGGAATAAATTGGAAGCCTAAGAAGTCTTGAAAATCCTTAGGAATCTGGCTGAATGTAGGATGGCCAAATTTGACATCATTGATAATGATGCACAATAAAGTTTGGATGGTATCTATCAAAGCATGTACGCTTAATGATGATCCTATATCAATAAGTAAACTGTTCAAGTTCATGAAGTCCTCGATAGACTCCAAGTTCAAATCTAGATTGATTAACGAAAGCTTGAAAACTGTCAAAAACTCACGTTCCTTCGAATAATCTAACTTAACATTTTGATTGATAATCTCAAATATAGGTATCAATGCGGTAATATTCAATTCACAGACATTTTGCTCTTCTGAAATTCCAAGAATGGAAGCATAGTTTGCATTGTTGTACTCGACCAAATAAGAAAGTAAACTTATATCTGGTGAGGCAAACAAATTATAGTTCAATAAGTAATGTTGGCACGATTTCAACAACAAAAAAACGGCGACATCTCTATCACCTTCCGATGAATTGCTTGCTTTTACTATATTGTCCAATGCTTCCAAATTCCTCGGATCATTAGCAATGAAAATGGTGAGATAATCCGATAGGTTAGGATCTAGAAATACTTTATTCGATAGTGCAAAAAGATTTCCAGACAGAGGAGAATGAAAAAAGTCATGCATAACTTGGATACTAGAGATCACACTTAACAAAAATTGCTTATGAAACAAGGAATAAAACAAGATGTTTAGAAGATTGTTAGACTTTGTATCGACTACTAAGGTTGACTCTTCCAGAAGTGCGGACATCCTAAATCTTTGATAAAGAGTGAAAAGAGTTGGAACAGCAGTGGCTTTGGTTGCATTAGGTTTTAAACTAAAGTGGTGTATAAAATCATTCACATTAGTTTTGTTGGCAAGTGTTTGGGATAAGAACTTAAATAAATCTTGATTGAAACAATGAAAGACTAGAAGCAAACAAAACGTTTTCTCTAATGTTTCTGACTTATTCACCTCGGCAAAGGACAAAGTAGAGCGACTCATAAATGTAATAAATGGAGTCAATACATTTATGTTTGATGATGTGAGGAGTATACCAAAGTTCCTGAACGCGTAGTTGTTGTGATCGACAGGGAGTTGGAAATGATACCTGAACAGGCCAAAAAAAGAACACAAAAGAGCATTAACTTTTCTAACCGATTCAACGTTCAGCAGCTCCAATAACAGCGAGTCAATATGCTTAATGGTTTTTATGATGGAAAAAATGGTGATCAACTCTAACTTGTTTTCTTCTCTGATATTGATGTCCTGATCTGATAGCAATAGTCTAACTCTTTCATCCACGACCGTGTCATAAGAGTTTACATGAACCGACAGATAGCGTCTTAAATCATCAAGCAACGCCTCACTGTCGTTGTTTGCTGTTCCACTTCCTGGATCGTGGACAGACAATTTCAAAATAATTTCGTCTAAACGTACCAGGTCTTGACCCTGTGGATTCAACTCCGAATCCATATGTGTATGCTGATAGCCTTTTGCCAAACTAAACCTTTCCCCAAACAAGGAGGAACAAAGGTCTTTACTCTTTCTTGGTTACTCTAACCATCATCCGGTATTAAGCTGCTGAGCTTTTGATCCACCTGGGAGGGCGAAGGAGAGGGAGAAAAGGGTGGCTCATCGAATCCAGTCGGAAATGCATGTCAAAAATACAATCAACTTCTCGATCGGGAATTACTAGTTTTTGCGTCGATCGGCCCAGTATGGCTGTGCATTGGACTTGGCTGACCTCGACCCCTCCATCTCCACCTCGTGATACACCCATAGACACATGGAACAAAAACAGGCCGATCACAATTGGGCCATATTCTGCTCTAGATCATACCTGGATTACAATGTTAGTGTCTCCTTTTGTAGTAGGCGTTCTTTAGTGACCATTTTGCTGGCCGAAAAGCGCACACATTTATGCTTGAAGTGCCACCATCTTTGTACAAGTTTAATTCTGCCTCCATTCTTCTTAGTTGAATGTCTTCTCCTTGTTGTTGAAATGACAGTTTATTCAAGTTTCATTCCTTAAAAGACACACATATATAATGGGCGGCAAGACAGCATTACTAGTAGTCGATTTACAGGAAGACTTCCTTCCACCAGACGGATCGTTAGCTGTTGCCAACGGTCGTGAAATCATCAAAGCGATCATTGAACTTTTAACGTCCAAGAAGTATAAATGGGATGCAGTAATTGCCACAAAAGATTGGCACCCTTCTGACCATATTTCTTTTGCTAAAACACATGCTGTGACGCCTTACACGACTAAACTGCTATCTAGTCCTGACCACTCTGGCGAGACTAAATTGCACACATTATGGCCTGTACATTGTGTCCAGAACACTCTTGGGTCTGAGTTCCCTAAAGAATTCAATGATGTGTTTGAGAAATTATTGGGCTTGCAAACTGTTCCAACGAAGATTGTTCTTAAAGGATATCTCCAGGACAGAGAGTACTACTCATGCTTCGAAGACGTGTGGGGACTTCACAAGACTGAATGTGCCCAGTACTTGAGGGACAACGGCATAACTGATGTTGTTGCCGTGGGTATTGCATACGATTTTTGTGTCATGAACTCATGCATAGACTCTGCCAAGAACGGTTTCAAGACCTATGTCATTAAAGATCTTACTAAAGCCGTTTTCCCTGATAAAGACGAAGAAACTACAGCCAATTATGAAAAGCACAATGTTACAGTCATCACATCTACTAGCGAGAAGCTAAAGGACTGGCAAGTATGAACAATTTTATCTTCAAGGTTTTGGAAGAATTATCACTAGCAAACTATATACCTTTTTAATGTCTCTTCATATCAAGAAAGCTCCTTATTAACTTACTTCAACCTCTGTTTTTTTCTTTGGGTAAGGCCATGAAATAAATAATCTGGTCTACGCTTTGTAAATATGAGATGTAGCATAAATCTATTAACTTTTTCTTAAGAAAATGCCTTCTTACACAAATAAATTGTATATAGCCAGGTATCGTGCTTTTTCGCTGTAGCAGATATTTTTTCATTACCGTGCTTGTTTCGACATATTGCTCGCTTCAACTCCCAAGCATCGCTCAAGACAGCGGGGAACAGACAGGAGTCAATAGAGAAAAGGATTAGCACTTTTTGTCTACACCTACATCTGGATACCAAGCATGTCCTCCAGCTTCGACTTTGGAAAGCTCTTCGGAAGGGGCGACCCTTCGAAAAAAACCGATGCGGTACTGAAGTACAACGAGAGAAGATTCTATCAAATGGCGACGTTTTATGGGTTTACTCTTGCTACGTATATAGCTTCAAAAATTGCTTACAGGGGAGTGATTAAAAGGAGATACAACCCAACGTTCTACCAACACAACCATGTGCCTCCTAAGTTCAGCTTCTACAAGGATGCAATGGTAGCGGTTACCCACGCGAGTCTATTGGCAACCACCTCTCTCGGTATGCTTGCCTCTGGCGCCTTCTGGTACTTTGACATATCCAGTTTGAAAGAATTCACCTACAGAATGAAGATCTTCCTTGGAGGTTACGACGCCGAAAAGGCCTTGAAAGACATGCCAGAAGACGAGGAAACAAAACAAATCACAGATTCTTTGGACAGCATATTGAACGGTAACTTGCTTGATGCTTTCGATGACAAGGAAACTAAAAAAGAGTCTGCTTCTTCAAAATAGACCATTTTTTGTAGAAGACACTTCTCCTATATAACTCATTTTGTACATAGATAAGTCAGCCTTTAGTATCACATCTGACAAAACCTCCCATCTCGGTCCACTGCAGGCGCACGTGCTTTTACGCCACAATTATTTTTTACCTTATCGATACTAACTTGACATATTTATATACGAGACGTCTGATGTTCTTCCTGCTGAACTCTCCTCCAGCTCCGATGGATAGACAATTATATAACTCGTGTTAGCAAAATGACAGACGAAGAGTACATGCCACTGGCGGTCTCGGATGACGTCTATTATGTCGAGATTAACGATGAAAGTATACTTCCTTCATTTATCCAAAAAAATAGGACGGTAAAGTACGGGTTGTTCTTAGTCTCCGGACTTATGGTATTGGGACTTCTATATGTGATGATTATACTACTCCCATCTCTGGCTCCGGAAGGTGTTCAGATACCAGATATACCAATGGTGAGAGAGTCAAATGTTTATCTACATCCAATCAAACCAGATAAGGTTAAGGGTAAAAATCCTGACCCTGATGACCCAGTGAAAATTGTTCCCGATTTCCGTAGTTTGCCCTATTTGCCAGCAAGTGAACCTATACTCAAAAAGCATTTGCACAAGCTCTCCAAGACGACTGACCTTTCAAATAAAGCGAAAAAGAAAAGACTAATTTTAATAGGTGATGTCCATGGATGCCTCAAACAATTGAAGAAATTTTTAGACTATGTAAAGTATGATGGAGGCGAAGAAGACCACGTTATTTTACTTGGAGACTTTACCAATAAAGGTCCAGACTCTATTGGAGTCATAAATTTTGCTATAGAACAGAAGCTTGATTGTATTCTGGGAAATCATGAGCTAGCCATGATGAAAAGGTATACACAGTTTCATGGTCTTAAGTCTCCGACTTTCGTGAATAACGACGAAGATACAAATTCAACTCTAACAATGAAAGAGTCTTATGATCTTGATGAGTTGATGAAATTGGCCAAGAAAATCACCCCAGAACATCTCGACTTCTTGAGTTCATGCAGTCCGATCAAAAAAATTGGGCCGGTTCCTCTTTATACAAATGCCAAGCAAAGTCGGCATGCCTCTTTTCCGGCTGACGGCATAGCTGTTCATGCTGGACTTTTGTGGAACAAAGACATCTACCATCAGAATATCGAGGAAGTAACAACGATAAGAAATTTATTACCTCCGGATTGGAAAATTCCCACAGAAGATAGACACGATCAATCAGGAGGTAAAAAATCCGTTGCATGGACTAAAATATGGAACAAACACCAATTAGAAATATATAATAAAGATCTAGAAGAGATTGGTGATAAAGCTTTGACAATTGGTACAAAAGTTTTCTACGGACACGATGCAAAGCGTGGTGTTGTTACGAAACAGTTCTCCAATGGCTTAGACTCCGGTTGCGTGTATGGAAAGCAGTTGACTGGTGTTTTTATTTGGTCACAAATTGGATCTGTAAATACTGAAGAGGAGAAGATTGTCTACAAACAGATGACTGTGAGTGTAAACTGTTAATTCATAGGTTAGCTGTACAGCATATATACTATTCATAATCAATTATCACGTGACCAATGTTTATAAAGTATATTTTTTCAGTGTATGATTCTTGAGTGATTGGTTCGGCACAATGCTTGATTACTTTTGCTTGGATTCTAGGTCTCAGAAGACTAAAACCCTGATTCAAGATTGGCATTGAGAGATTTCACATGAATCATATACAGAACCGTGCCTTGCATTCAACATCTCGATTATGTAATGTGGTTACAGCAGTTTGTCCGGGACAAGGGAACGTTTCCCCACACCTATTTTCACTTGCACATCATCAAATCGACCAACTTAAGAATCCAAAATATGCAGAACTTATACAGTTTGCACAAGAGACACTACCCGAAGTTCCATTAACCAAATATTTCAGCCGTAAAACCTATCCGGATGAAAGACTGTCGCAAAATGAACTCTCACAAACTTCATTTGTTCAGCCTCTGGTTTTACTTTCAACTTATATCAACTATTCCATCTTCAAGGATATGTTTGATTGGGACATCAAGTCTGCAAATTATTTGTTGGGACACTCACTTGGTGAATTGAGTGCTTTAGTTGTACAGGATGTGATATCTTTAGAAGAAGGTTTGAAAGTTGCTTATCAAAGAGGAAAACTGATGGAAAGAGCTTTGTTAGTAAATAACTCTGATACCCACGGCAATATACCTAAAGGTGACTGGGGCATGGTTGCACTTATGTTCCAAGAACGCGATTTCAAGAGTATAACTAAAGTATGCCGAGACGATATACGTTTCAATATTGCCAACATAAACGGTTATGGGCAGATTGTCGTCTCTGGACATACAAATGAACTACATGAAAAAATAGCTGTACTAGATCAGATCCAGAAGGAGTTGGTTCTTTCAAAACAATGGAGAAGTAGAATACGTAAGGTATGGCTTGATACCAAAGTCCCTGCACATCATCCGATCTTCAATGATATCAAAGAGGAGCTAAAAAGCATAATTCATTTGAAATCTGATGTGCTATATGTTCCTGTGGTGTGTAATTTGAATGGTCTTGTGGTGATGAAAAACAGCCAACGTGTGGTCGATAACTTTGTTGATGTCACGAGTAAGCCTGTCCAGTTTGTGAAGTGCTTAGAAACGATTGTTCCCCTGAGTAACGAGCAAGATGAAACATATAAATTCCTCAACGTAAGTGAAATAACTTATAGTCTGATCAAACGCTTTTTTGCCCGCAATGAAAAGTGTGAGGTTTATGATTTGATTTCAGAAGCTGAGAAAAGTTTGTAAAGTAGATATTAAGATTTATAGATGTTGTATGATGCATAAATAATTACGCTAAAATTACAGATTTTATAGTAAAACAGTGAGAGGCGTGAGAACAGAAGAGAAATACGAGGTAAGAAAAAAGCCTACCTAATAGGAATGAAATTTCCCACGATACAACTTGGAATGTTATATCTATCTCTCCTAATAGTGAAACTGAAACAGCAGTTTTTCTTTTTCCGTCCGTCCTTCGTCCGCAAGTTGCAACTTGTTAGAACGGCTTTTTGAGTTTTATCAAAAGCAATGGAACCGTATTTTTCCCAGAAATTGACACTACTTTCCTCAGTCATTAATTCATAAATTGTCAGTTTCCCATTTTTCAAGTCTTCGATGGAAACGTCAACTAAAGACGCAAACTCTTTGTTTCCTCTGTAGATTTCCCCCGTCCTTCGCCACAAACAAGCAGGGATTGCCATGGATGTGAAAACACGATCGTAGTCTAGTAACATTCTTTCGAAGCTCTCCTCCACCAATATCAAATCTATATCTTTCAAGGTTTTCGCAATTGCCCTGAAACCAGGCCTGAAAGTTGAGAGGGGCTTCAATATTCTTGCTCTGCTTGAAGTTGCCATATACTTGTCCATATAAGTTTGAAGCCTTTGGTAACCCTTGGCATAGTTGTAAGGTTTTAGAAGTCCTGCTTCAAGTTTTGCATTGATAACTTGCTTCAACCTCTCCTCAGGAGAAATTTCGGTAGTAGGATCTGCTGCGGTAAGGAAAAACTTATCACGAGCTGCGTCCGAAATGTGCGGTGTGTTGTGAGGAGCCTTTTGGAGCGTTGGCGATTTTTGGGGGAAAAGTTGAGCATGCTGTTGGCTTGGGGTTTTGAAAGGAGCTTCTTGGTAGTTTGAAGCTTCGTAAGGAAGATGAGGTTTTTGTCGTTGTTTACCATTTCCCATTGGAAATTGATGTGACTGGGATGGGCCGTTTAGTTGATGGTCCAGCTGCATTGGTTTTTGCTGGTACTGTTGTTGTTGCAACAGCTTCTGCTGTTGAACATTCAGTTGTTGCTGTATGTAGTTCAGTTGCTGCTGGTCAAGCTTGGAAAGGTTTTGGTTGACATCGGTAGACATATTCAAGTGATTGGAAGCGTTGGCTGAGCTTTTATTGAATTGAGTTTCGTTTGTATTATGATTGATGTCATCGTTCATAGTGTTGGTGCTGTTACTCATTATATTTTGCAGATTTGCCGTTGAGTTTGTAAAGCCACTAATGTAGTTCGTTGCCTCAAGCTTCTGTAGCATGGGATCATTTGTCAGACTGATGGTGTCCATCATATCGTTATCGTCGATCATCGATAAGAACTCTGTCAAGGAGTTGAATTCCGAGCCTGCATGTTCGGAATAAAAAAAAGGCTGTTGGTTCAAGGCCGTCGACGAAGGTAGGAAGTTTGCTTGCAGGGATGTAGAGAGGTGGTTCTCGAGATTGCCCGATGGTGCAGCCTTGGTGTCATTTTTCGAGCCCTCAGGGGAGTGAGGGTCCTTGGTCGGGAGGAGTGAGCCATCTTTTGGTTTTGATTTTGGAATGTCATCGTGGCACAGGTGGCCAATGTTTCTCTTGATGCATCTTTTGCAGGGTCTTGATTCATCGCAGTTCATGTGGGATCTGCGGCAGTATACGCAGGCTGATCCGACCTTCTTTCTCTTTTTGTTTTGTCTTGCAGGGCCGGCGTCCGCAGGCGAGGCCGGTACCGAGTGTTGCGGTGAGTTTGCGTCGTTCTCCACTGTGTTTGGCTTCACACCGCTGCTAGAAGTGCTTTCTGTTGCGTTGGCAGCGGGGGCGGTGGAGGGCTGCCGGGGATGCGGAGACGTTTCTGCAGCCGGTAGAGGAGGGTTCCCGTCCTTGGCGGCGTCGGCAGGCCGACGGCAAGATCTGTTGCTGCTCTCTCCTTCCGTACCGGCGTGCTCGTGCTCGTGCTCGTGCTCGTGCACATGTTTGGAAGCAGTTTTCTTGTTCTGTGAGTGTGTTGCGGGGTAGTTCTGTGTGGTAGCTCCGGACATGCTAGACTGTGCTGGGCATCCGATTTCTGATCTTGCTTTCTCTCTCTGTCTCGCTAGCTCACTAGCTGGTTACAGGTGTGTGTGTGGATAGGCGGCTTGACGTGTGCACGATCCGGAAGTGCAACGGCTCTGGGGTACAGCCTGTCTACAATCGGGTATTAGTATGTATCTTAGGGGGGAAAAAACACCGTTTCTCACGCTGCGGTCGGGAAACCGACGAATGTGGAAAAAAAATCGAAGTTGAAGAACCGCATGCTCTTTTCATGGAGCACTCCCACCAGCATTACGTCAGCGGGGACAATCAAAAGGAGAGACTCAGAGCAAGACACACATTTTGCAATGTGACGGATCATATCAACTAGACAGAAAAGAAGCATGCACGACGACCCAGCTCCTCCTCTGCCCTTCCCTGCCTTGTCCTGCCCCCTTGTCGGCCATTCTTTGGTGGTCTTCTCCTGCTTGCGCTCTCTGACTCCTCTGCTACGTACGCTCCGCCGCTGCTGCGGCAGCAACTGAACAGCCAACTACACTCAGCATGGGAAGCAGTCTCGTCCATAACCCTGCACGCTTGCACGCCAAGTCGTCGGTGGCTCCGAAGACCACACCGGTCCATGCTCCTCAAACCCACCAGACCGTCCAGGCCGCCCCGCCCGAGGCGGCTGTTAGGCCCTTCTGCCCACCGCTGGGCGGGCGGAACCAGCGCATCCGCCGCCGCCGTTGCCGTTTCGAGACACGTCCTCGTGTTTTTCCCCGTCCGCGTCCGCGTCCTCGGCTGGCACCCCGGCTGTCCCCCCGACTGGCCCGCTGGGGAGAGGAGTGGGTCGCCGAGCAGATGGCAGCACTTGGAGATGGAAGTCAGGCCAGACAAGACGTACACGGGCCCGGAGAGAAAGGCAAGACGCTGCTACTATACGCCATCCTGGGCGCAGCTCTCAGTGCCTTCTGGGGCTATCTCTGATCGGCCGGCCGGCTCATCGCCCACGGTCGCTTGCCGTTGCGGGAGGTGCCGTCCGTCGCGGAACCAGCGCCGGGGACAATGCAACGGAGGAAATTTCCGCAGTGAAAAATTCTGGTTTCTTCACCAGCACGGATGGGTGCTCCCCTATCTGAGCTGCACGATGATATAATGGATAAAGACGTCCCCCCTCTTTCCTTAGGTTGCGGCTCTGCACCCGCTTCCCTCTCTCTTTCCTTCTGCTGATCCTGAAGGGACGCTCTGTATGTTCTCTCTAGTTGTAACGAACTTCGCTTGGTCTCTATTGCCCCTATCTTCTCACTTTACGTATTTCAAGTGCTGCACACAGGAAAAAAAAGAAAAGCAAAGAACACGATAAGACAAGAGATACGCCAGTATGGGGCTTAAAACGCTGTTCTCGACGAAGGCAGCAAAGTCAGTCCGCTATGCGGACGAAGACATCGAGAGGAGAAACGCACGGGACCCCCGGATCCATCCACAGCACAGATTGCTCACCCCGCTTCTGCTGGACAAGCGGATCCCGCCCATTCCAACCGAGGACGAGAGAATCGAGTTCCCCTTCAGAAAGACAAACCTTTTCAGCGAGACATTCTACCTCTGGTGTCTGCCCCTCTTGAGCGTCGGATACCGTAGAACAGTCCAGCCAGAAGACTTGTACAAGATCTCCCGTGGCTCGACCTATGACGTCGAAAGCAGAACAAAGATCTTTTTGGGACACTTCTACTCGATGAAGGAGCACGCAGAAACACAGTACATGAAGAGACACCACATCGACGATACCCTCGAAAATAGAGAACGGCTCCAGTTCAGCCCGGACTTCAAATACCCGAGCTACCTCGTCCTATTAGCGCTCTACAAGACCTATTTCTTCAATTACACTCTGGCTATGTTTTGCAAAGCGCTGGGTGATGTGGCGTCTGCCCTCAATACTCTCCAAATCAAAGCCTTGATAAACTATGTCCATAAAAAGGCATTGCACGAGGAGGTGGGGAAGAGCGGCTACGGATTGGCCGTCGGTGTTGCGTGCATCGTCTTTCTAATCGGTTTGCTGTATGCAAGAAACTTCAACGACGCAAGTTTTTGTGGTGCCGAAATCAAAGGTGTTTTGACCAAGGTGTTGTTGGACAAGTCCTTCAGACTCAGCAAAGACTCCAGGACAAAATATCCTCCCTCCACAATAACTG
Source organism: Pichia sp. PH4023 (assembly GCA_025531575.1). NCBI lineage: Eukaryota > Fungi > Ascomycota > Pichiomycetes > Pichiales > Pichiaceae > Pichia > Pichia sp. PH4023. The sequence continues at coordinate 685,866 of JAMGYR010000003.1, forward strand.
CCTATCTTGGTAATGACTTGTCCAAAATCGATTTGGCAACAAACTTCTTTTCCTTCATTGTCTGTTTGCCCATAGGATTGGGTATAACCATCGCCTTGCTCGCAGTAAATTTGGGTGGTGCTTCCTTATCCGGTATTGCATGGTTTATGTTGATCACCGGGTGCATCATGTACTCCACCAAATTCTTGATGAGGTGGAGGAAGTCGGTCAATGTCCAGACAGACGCGAGGGTTAAACACACAAAAGAAGTTCTTACCAACATCAAGATGATCAAATACTATGCATGGGAAATCCCCTTTACGAAATTAATCTCCACACTAAGATCTCGGGAGATGAAAATCATGTTGAAAGTCCAGTTCTTCAGAAATATGATCACAGGTATTGCAGTCACGCTCCCAATGTGCTCCGCGTTGATCGGGTTCTTAGCAATGTACGGTCAATTGGGCGGCTTGAAAAACGCTTCCAACATCTTCTCATCTGTCACACTATTCAACATTTTAACAATGCATGTGGCAATGTTACCCACCGCTCTAACCTCTGCAAGTGACGCATGGATTGCATTCACTAGAGTCCAAAACTTTCTACTCGCAGAAGAAGCAAAGCCTGATTTGAACTACAACAAAACTGAGTTTAACGCTCAACAACCTGCAGTAAACATCAAAAATGGTGCTTTTGACTGGCTCAAATCAAGCAATGACGCCTGTTCAGTTGGTTCGGGCTTAACCGAATCTGTTACTTCCGAAAAGCGATCTCTAAGTGATGAAGATACTTGTAAGCAAACGTTTGATTTGTATGGCATTAATCTGCAAATCAAGCACGGTGAATTCATCGTTATCACTGGTGCCATTGGATCTGGTAAGTCTTCCCTATTAGCCGCAATCAATGGTAATATGACTAGAATATCAGGTGAAGTGGACATCTCCGGTAACATTGTATTGTGTGCTAATCCATGGATCCAAAACACCACAGTTCGAAATAACATCATTTTTGGTCTGGAATTTGATAGAGAGGTTTATCAAACTGTTATTGAAAGTTGCGCACTGCCTAGTGATTTCGAAATCTTACCTGCAGGTGATAAGACTGAAATTGGTGAACGTGGTGTCAACCTTTCTGGAGGTCAAAAAGCACGTATAAACTTGGCACGTACTGTCTATAGAGCTTACACTCTAAAAGAATATAACATTGTGATGTTCGATGATGTGTTGAGTGCTGTTGATGCCAAAGTCGGTAAGCACATTATGCAAGAATGTATTCTAGGATTATTGCGTGATAAAACACGGGTCTTGGCAACCCATCAGTTGTCTCTCATTGGTGAAGCTGATAGAATCATCTACATGAATGGTGATGGTACTATTGATATAGGTACTAACCAGGAACTAGTTGAAAAGAATAAGGGATTTCAAGCATTGATGGATTTTCAAGTAGATGGGGAAGAAGTTCACGGGGATGAAGATGACGATGACGAAGACATTGATGTCAAAGAAAGCGAACTAAAATTGATTAGAAAGCAAACAACCAAAGATGAGAACTTCGGGAAAACAATCCAGGCAGAGACAATTAAATCTAACGGGATTCCACTGCAAACAATTATCACCTACCTTAGATCAGGCTCGGGTAAATTGGGATTAAGATTTATCATCCCGAACTTAATCCTAGCCATTGCTTTCACTGCATTCTGCATGCTTTTTGAAAACGTCTGGTTATCTTTCTGGTCAAGCAAACGTTATCCAGATCGTAGTGATGGTTTTTACATCGGATTGTATGTAATGTTCACTGTCATGTTTGTCTTGTGTGCAATCTGGCAATTCTGTACAATTATCTTCATCACAAACAGATCTTCGACATTGCTCAATATCAAGGCTTTGAACAACATAATGCATGCCCCAATGTCATTTTTTGATACTACCCCAATGGGGAGAATCATCAATAGATTTACCAAAGATACTGATGTCTTAGACAATGAGATTGCAGAACAAGCAAGACTCTGCTGTTTCGGATTTGGTAACATGTGCGGTATTCTAATCATGTGCTGCATTTTCCTGCCTTGGTTTGCTATTGCCGTCCCAGTCATGGTACTCTACGTTGGTTGTTGTTTCAATTTCTACCAATCCACTGCCAGAGAAGTTAAAAGATTGGAAGGTGTTTCAAGATCACTTGTTTTCTCTTCCTTTGACGAAGCCCTTCAAGGTATGGAAACGATCAAGTTATTCTCTGCATCGACAAGATTCATTGAAAAAAACACAAATCTTATAAACAAAATGAATGAATCTTACTTCTATACGATTTCGGTTCAGCGTTGGTTGGCGGTTGCCTTGCACGGGTGCTCCGCCTCAGTCAATATAATCATCACGATGCTAAGTGTGGCAAGGGCATACCCAATTTCGGCAGCATCCTCCGGTTTGTTGATCTCCTACATCGTTCAGTTGAGTATGCAATTGATCAGTTTCTCGAAATCCCTTGGACAAGCAGAACAATATTTGTCTTCCGTTGAAAGAGTTTGTGAGTATGTCTCTGAGCTACCACAGGAGGGCGCATACATCAACGAGGAGGAAGATAGCAAAATTCCTGAACACTGGCCCCAGGGAGGACATATTGAGTTCAACGATGTTTCGTTGAAGTACAGACCGGAACTCCCATTGGTGCTCAAGAACATGACCCTGGACATCAAACCGGGAGAGAAAATTGGGATCTGTGGGCGTACAGGCGCTGGTAAATCCACAATTATGACGGCGCTGTACAGACTAAGTGAGCCGGTGTCGGGGGAGATGTTTATAGACGGTGTGAATATCACCAAAATTGGGTTACTAGAACTCCGTTCTCACTTGGCCATCATTCCACAGGACCCTGTCCTGTTCAGAGGCACAATAAGAAGCAACTTGGACCCCTTTGGAGAAACTGAGGACTCAGTTTTACAGAAAGCTATCGATTTGTCCTGTGGCTCCTCAAACAATAGTAAATTTGCATTGGAAACATTTGTCGAGGATGGCGGTGCGAATTTCTCACTTGGTGAAAGACAAGTCATTGCACTTTGCCGTGCATTGATCCGTAAAACAAAGATCTTGATCCTTGACGAAGCTACATCTAGTGTCGACTACGAAACCGACGCAAGAATCCAACAAACGATTGCTAACGGGTTCAAAGAGTGTACCATCCTGTGCATTGCCCATCGTTTGAGAACCATTCTGAACTACGACCGTATTCTCGTGATGGATAAGGGCGAATGTGCCGAGTTCGACACCCCAAAGAAGTTGTGGCTGCAGGGAGGAATTTTCCGTAGCATGTGTGACAAGTCCGGCATCGAAGAAAACGAGTTCTAGTATAGTGCTTGTGTACCTATCTGATCTCTAATCTATAATAATATAACCTATTCCATTTCTAAAAAACATGCGCGCACACACGACGGACCCAGTTGGGAATTGTTCGCGATCGGGACCTTCACAGGCCCGACCGCCATCATTCTACGAGCGGATAAAGAATTGCCGCCTTGCTTCCGCCTTTGCTTCCGCATCTGCTTCCGCCATATGGTTCAGGATTTATGAAATCTTAGTCACGGACGTGCCTGGTTACGACCTGGTTGGTTTGTGCAATGCAGAGTCGGTGGCAACCTGCCGGAAGTGAAAACAGAGAGAATGTGCCGTTGAAAGCAGGAGTTCATTTGCGTGGTCCTTATCTCTGTCGATGATTTGCACCTTGAGCAAAAGGTGGCATCGACTAAAACTTTTTTTCAGCAATTGAAGAAGATAGAGTGTGGCTGTTAAGTGTTACACTTACGAAACTGTGTTAAAATCTAGTTTTGGAAAAGAAAGCTAGAGAAAGAATAAAGATAGATAAGAACTAGAAAGTTCCTAAGAGTGAGAATTAGATTTCAGAATGAGAGCCAGATTTGAAAAAGAATTGTTCTCCTTCAAAACTACCAAGGGCTTCCAGTATTCGGACGAGGATATTGAAAGGAGAATTGCAGATGATGAGAGGATACACCCTCAAACGAGGCTTTTAACACCATTGCTGCTCGATAAGAGAATTCCACCAATTCCCACCGAAGAAGAGAGGATTCCGTTCGCTTATCGAGGAAACAACGTCGTTTCCGAGACATTTCTGACCTGGCTCAATCCGCTCTTGAGAGTCGGTTATCGGAGAACTGTGGTACCTGAAGACTTGCCAAAAATCGTGCAGGGCTCAGAATATGATGTGGTCACTATATCAGAATATTTTACCAAGGTCTTCCAAAAGAGTGTTCGGGATGTGGAGCTGGGGTATTTGGCACAGTGCGGTTTAGAAGACACTCCTGAAGATAGGACTTATATTAAGTCAGACCCAAATTTCAAATATCCGGAGCACTTAGTTTTGAAAGCACTGTTCAAGACATTAGGCTGGGACTATACGGTGAGTGTCTTTTTAAAAGCAATCGCTGATATTGCGGCAGCCTTGAATACCCTTCAGATTAGAGCATTAATCAACTACGTTGCTGATAAGAAAGCCGGGGTAACCGACAGTAAAACAGGATACGGCTATGCGGTCGGTGTTGCATGCATTGTCTTCTTTGTTGGTGTGGTATCAGCACATGCGTTCAACAGAGCTGGAATCGTTGGTGCTGAAGCCAAAGGACTTTTCACGAAATTGATTCTTGATAAGTCATTGCGCTTGAGCAGAAAATCTAAATCTCAGTTTCCACACTCTACGATAACATCTTTAGTTGGTAATGATGTTTTCAAACTTGATTTGGCAGCAAGTTACTTACCTTTTGCATTATGTTTACCAATCGGTTTGACAATTACTATCGTCATGTTGGCTGTTCGTTTAGGTGGTGCTTCCTTGGCAGGTGTGGGTTACTTCTTGTTAGCCACTATGTGCTTCTTCTTTTTCACCAGAAGGTTGATGAAATGGAGAAAAAGCGCCAATATTGAGACTGATTCTAGAGTTCGTTATATCAAAGAGATTTTGAGCAATATGAAAATGATAAAATATTATGCTTGGGAGATCCCATTTTTCAATCTCATATCAGATGTCAGGTCAAAGGAAATGAAAATAATGCTGAAAATTCAGTTTGCAAGGAACATTATCACTGGTTGTGCTGTTACCTTACCACTCGTGTCGGCGATGATTGGATTTTTGTGTATGTATGGTCAATTGGGTGGATTGAGAAATGCTGCTAATATTTTTTCTTCAGTGACGTTATTCAATATTTTGACCCTACACATCTCATTTTTTCCATTGGCGTTAAGCTCTACCGGTGATGCCATCATTGCTTTCAAAAGAATTCAAGAGTTTATGCTTGCAGAAGAAGAAGAGTTGGATCCAGAGTATCACAAATACCCATTTGATTCTTTAAGGCCAGCAATATTGATTGATAATGGGGACTTCACTTGGGACATTGATGTTTCAGATCTTTCAGATACCAATTCTGTGGAATCCAAGGAAAAGATCTCGTTTGATGCAGAGAAGAACCCGGACGACGCTTCTACCTTAAGTCCATCTTTAGTTTTGAAGGACTTAGACTTAAGTGTTAGACATGGTGAGTTTGTTGTTGTTACAGGCCCGATTGGATCCGGTAAGTCGTCCTTACTGGCCGCTATCAACGGCAATATGAACAGGCTGGCTGGTGGAATCGATATTTCGGGTAGTATAGTCTTATGTTCTCATCCATGGATTCAAAACACTACGGTGAGAGAAAATATCACATTTGGTTTGGATTACAATAGAGAGGTTTATCAAACCGTTATTGAAAGTTGCGCATTGCCTAATGATTTTGAAATCTTACCTGCAGGTGATAAGACTGAAATTGGTGAACGTGGTGTCAACCTTTCTGGAGGTCAAAAAGCACGTATAAACTTGGCACGTACTGTCTATAGAGCTTACACTCTAAAAGAATATAACATTGTGATGTTCGATGATGTGTTGAGTGCTGTTGATGCCAAAGTCGGTAAGCACATTATGCAAGAATGTATTCTAGGATTATTGCGTGATAAAACTCGGGTCTTGGCAACCCATCAGTTGTCTCTCATTGGTGAAGCCGATAGAATCATCTACATGAATGGTGATGGTACTATTGATATAGGCACTCATGAGGAGTTAGTTAAAAGAAATGATCGATTCAGGGCTTTAATGGATTTCCAAATGGAAGGAGATGCTAAAGCAAAAGAGGATGAAGATGATGAAGCTTTAGACGTTAAAGAAAGTGAACTCAAATTGATAAGGAAGCAAACTACTAAGGATGAAAGACAGGGTAGAATGATCCAAGTAGAGCAAGTCAAAAGTAATGCAATATCAAAAACAATGTTTGCAGCATATCTACGCTCTGGGTGTGGCAAACTTGGTCCAAAGATTGTCCTTTCAAACTTGTTATGTGCGATCATTCTGACCACATTTTGCATGTTATTTGAGAATGTTTGGTTATCATTTTGGTCACTCAGGAAATTCAAAACTTTTGACGATTCTTTTTACATTGGCATTTATGTCATGGTAACATGTTTTTTCGTACTTTGTGCTATTTGGCAATTTTGCACCATTGCTTTCATTTCAAATCGGGCATCAAAACTCCTTAACTTAAGTTGCTTAAGGAATATAATGTATGCCCCAATGTCATTTTTCGATACTACACCACTTGGTAGGATAATGAATAGATTCACCAAGGACACAGATGTTTTGGATAATGAGCTTGCGGAGCAAGCAAGGTTGACATGTTTAGGTTTTGGGAATGTCATTGGTGTGTTAATACTTTGTATCATTTACTTACCGTGGTTTGCAATTACTATTCCAGCTCTAGTTTTGTTCATTATAATTATTTTCTCCTACTATCAGGCAACGTCTAGGGAAATCAAGCGTATCGAGGGAGCAGCCAGGTCTTTTGTGTTTTCTAACTTCGATGAAGTGTTACAAGGTATGTTTACCATTAAATTGTTTGACGCTTCAAAAAGATTCACGGATAGGAATTCTAGAAATATCAATGTCATGAATGAATCATATTTTGCAGCGGTTTGTTTGATGAGATGGTTTTCTATTCCTCTACATGGTTCGGCCGGTTCTATCAGTTTGGTGATCACAATGCTATGTGTTTCAAACGCCTATCCAATATCTGCTGCAGGTTCAGGTTTATTAATCTCATTTGCGGTTCAATTTAGTATGCAAATTATTAGTTCAACAAGAGCTTTAGGTCAGCTCGAGCAACTACTTTCTTCAGTTGAGCGTATTTGCGAATATGCAACGGAGTTACCGAGCGAGGCAAGTTACAACACCCCAGAAGGCAAAAAGCTTCCAAACTCTTGGCCTCAATCGGGTGCTATCAAATTAAATAACGTTTCATTGAGATATCGTGAAGAGTTACCACTTGTTTTGAAAAACATGACACTGGACATTAAAGCGGGTGAAAAGATTGGTATTTGCGGTCGTACGGGAGCAGGTAAATCTACGATTATGACTGCATTGTATCGACTAAGCGAGCCAGAGGGAGGGAACATTGAAATAGATGGGATTGATATTCAGAAAATTGGACTTTTTGATTTACGTTCAAGGTTAGCAATCATTCCACAGGATCCGGTATTATTTCGTGGTGATATTAGGAGAAATTTGGATCCATTTGGTGAGCTGAGTGACTCGGTACTGAAATCAGCGCTAGATATTTCATCTGGATATGCGTCTAGTGATAATGAAAAGAATTCTGAAATTGACATTATTCAGAATACTGATGATGAAAACAAATTCTCACTGGATACTTTTGTTGAGGACGATGGCGCCAATTTTTCACTAGGAGAAAGGCAAGTTATTGCACTTTGCCGGGCATTGATTAGAAATACTAAAATTTTGGTCCTTGACGAAGCAACATCCAGTGTAGATTATGAGACTGATGCGAGAATCCAAGAAACGATTGCCAACGGGTTCAAGGACTGTACAATTTTGTGCATTGCTCATCGTTTGAGAACCATTCTCAACTACGACCGTATTCTCGTGATGGACAAGGGCGAATGTGCTGAATTTGACACCCCGAAAAAGTTGTGGATAGAAGGAGGAATTTTCCGTAGCATGTGTGACAAGTCCGGGATCAACGAAAATGACTTTTAGCCAGTTAGAAAATTTATAATCAATAAAAGTGTGTAGACATAAAGAAAATTATTATAGCATTAGTAAATTAAATATCATTATTATTAGAACACGGAGGATGAGAAAGTAAAAGGTGTCGATCTTGAAAAGAATACGCTAAATGTTTGAGAAACTCTATATGTAAGTTAGGAACGAAGCCTTAGGTCGGCAACACGATGCAGTATCGAAAGTTGAGTAATCGTAACTCTCAGATGAGAAGGAGCTCTTTGCAACGTTCATAGACGTAAAAAGAACATGCAAACATAGGGACAACTTTCAAGAAACCTATTCCCAATCCGACATAGAAACCTCGAAAACCTCTTTCTTTGAATATCTGTTTGGCGGTGTGTGCCAAACCAAAAAACTCACCAGATTTGTTCGTTACTCCACCGACTTGCATACGCCTACGGATAACTTCGAATGGATAAGCAGATGCTTGAGCCAGCATACCGGCGCCACCACCGGCCAGCAATTGGGCCCAAGTTGTTAAAGGAGGTCTATGGTCAAACGAAGAGTCTGATCGCGTTGCTGATTTGGACTTATCGCTCATGACTGTGTATGGGGCTAACCACTTATTCCGAAAAAAATCGTGAAGAATATCATGGGAATAGAAACTGACACCAGCATACGGTATCATACCTAATATAGTTGGAACAAACCCCCGATAGAAGTTTGACAGTGATAGAACACATGGGAAATAATCAGCAACCCTAGACTTGTAAAGAAGCCTTGTAAAAATTGCATCACTTGGCGATGGATAACCTCCTGTTGTGTACATAGTTTTAGGTTTTTCGTTGTAGATTAATTTTAGGGTATGGAACAATTTACCTTTTCCGTGATGTATTGAATGATGCGATGTTTCGAATGCCAATCTAACTCTGATTAAATCCAATGGATATGTAAAGTATACGGAGGTCACACCTGCCAATGATCCTGCAAGTAGCCTGCGTCCTGCTGTTTCGTAATCATCATTAGGAATTAGTATTGTTCTGATTTGTTCGTAGCAGACAAATTTTATTGCGGCATAGGGGAATATTCTCAGTAAAGTCGCCGAATGGCCTTGGTATAAGCCGAGGATTCCGTCCCTGGAATATATAGTTTGTATTGCCTTAAACATTCCCCTGAAAGATCCGACATACTGTTTATAATGGGGATTATTAGTTTGAAAAAGAATTTTCACTCTGTCAAGAGGAGCAATCAACGACTTGGCAGATATCCCTGCCAAGCCCCCGGCAAGCCCGCTTCGTAAAACGTATTCAAATGATTGCTTGTTTATTTGTGCATGTTCTTGACTCTGCTTGTTAAGCAATGTTGTATGCCCATTTGAACTGCTTTGCTCTGGTTTTGCAGCTATTGGCGTTACGTTGGTAACAACATCTGTTGCCCTTGACTTTTGGACAGCCCTTTCTGCTTGCATTTTGCGTATCTTCGTTTCTTTCAAATGTTTACTCTCTAAAGAGTCCAGCTGGTGCAGGTCGTAGTCCGCCGACGGTATTATTATCGGTTTTTTCAGTGACTCATGTTTGTTTTTGTGGAAGTCATCTTCCACATCGTTATGTGATCGTGCATCCGCCATACTTGAGAGAAAGAGTGTGCTCTCCTGTGTACCGTTGCCCTCTTGTTGATAGGGATTATGTACACGTTTGCTATAGCTGTACAGTGCGTATTGTTCCCCCCTGAAAAGCGCCAGACAGAACCAGCATTTACAGCTTAAGCACACGGTCGGCCCCAGTTCCACTCCACACCGTGACAAACCCTTCCATCCTTATTCGTTCTTGATTTGGATTTCCTCGCCAGGACCTCCGCGCACCCGGGTTCCGGTCCCGCAATTGGCTATCTACCCGAGACCGACAGCCAAGCCTGTTATCTGTTCTGTTTTCAGCTCTGGTTGAGTGATGTGTCGAAGTGACCGTACCTGGTGGATCATCCCAATATAGCAGACTTACTGGCCAAGCGTGATTTCGACCATTTTCTCCAGCTTCTGCCTGTTGCTGAGCCTGCTGTTACTATTGCTATTCAGCTTGTAAGACCAAACAAAAAGCTTGACAAGCTGCAGAAGCTTGCTGTCTCCGTTATTGAAACGCTGCAAAACCCTGACATCCCCGCAACCGGCACGCAGGAGCGGATCATTCGGATCATCATCACCGACTCCATATCCGTACGCCTCGGCGTCTTCTAGCTCTTCTTCGTCGTCTTCTTCTTCTTCGTCGTCGTGACTCACAACGCTATCTGAGGTCGAACTGCAATCAATACCTCCGTCGAGCTCACCATTGAATGAAACACCATCAACGTAGGTCAATAGTGCCTTGTTGACCCTTATAGCAATGGTTTCCCTCAGAGAGATATCGACGAGTTTCTTTAACTCTGGTGGCAAGCGCTGTGTAAAGCTGGCGTCGGATCCTTTATCTTTGAAAGTCCCGTATGATATTAGTCCCATAGTGAGTTCCATGTCTTTGATAAATCTTGAACTCTTTAAAATGTATTCGTCACTGAGATTTACCTTAATGAACTCGACAAACTCGTTGAAAAACACCTCCTCTTTTTCTTCTAGCTCTTCGCCAGTCAAGCCGCTAACATCGCTATCAAAGAACTCGCGTATTATCTCAACTGCTTGAAGGTGTAAGAGACGAAGCTTTAATATCGGGAACTCATTGAAGAAATATGGCCACTTGCCAGAAATAAAATCGATTGTTTCTTTGACCTGTCCATGCATCAACATGATCATCATGGCCTTGCGTTCATAAACGGACCCCATTCCAAGTGTGCTTCGCTGCTGTTTGATGGATAGTTCCGAATACTCTAGTATTTCGTTACTTCCCTTCGATGAGTCTTCCCTGCTGTATTCCCTACTGAAAAGTTGGCTCATCTTTTCCCTTTGTAAATCAAAACTTTGCTCTAAAAACTTGGTACTGTCACTGTCTTCTCCTATCTCATCATCCAGATCTTCGACATCTAGATCTTCGGAATCATCGTTTTTGTAAATGTTCTTTTGTATACTTCTGTCCTCATATTGTAGTTCTTTACTGAAAGTGTCAGCAGCGCCGGCATAACCCATTCTTATGAGATATTCAAGAACACCATAGTTTAGATCCTTTTGCAATTGGAAGAACGTATCCGGGAACAGAAAGACATCAGGTAGCTCTGTGGGCCAAATTGGAGTAGAACTTACCCGTTTGTGTGTATTCTTCCCATTATTGACAGATTTACTGCTATCACGATTATCGTTATCATTTGGGGCAATATCATTGCTGCTTTCAACGCCCTCGTCTCTTTCACTTCTGTCATTTTCACAATTAAGTAATTCTCCTAATATTTGGTGCATCATGTCTGTTGGTAAAACTCTTCTTGATCAACTCACGAAGAATTTGTAATGAATTAACTACGAGAGATGCCTCCTCTGCGATTAACTTAACATTATGTTCCTACAGCAACAGACATAGATTAGTCGAGCATGATTTTTGTGGAGCTGTTCCTGATCGAGAAAATTACTTGAGATTTTCCTGGTTATTTTTGACATTAAGTCAATTTCCCTTTCTCTACTCCAATGACAAGATAATACTTTCGGGATTAGCAAATGCCGGAGTATATTATTGGGCAGGATATACCCCGAGGTGGTGTTTCCTCTCTGTCAAAATTTCATGGAAAAGAAGTTGCTTTTTTTTCAGATCGAGCCGGAACTGTCACCCTAGATAAAGAACAACTCGGCTCCTACTCCATCTCTGCCCCAAACAGTAAATGTTTTGCCAACCCATTTGGCTGGAATACCAAGCTAGGTTATAAGAACTATACCCCAAAAGTTTTCAAAGCCCATGAAAGTACTATCGATAATTTCCTCAAGTCGTTGGTTCAGCTTTCTAAAACTCAAAGTTCCAATGTGAAACTGTCATCGTACAAGGTATTTTGTCCATCTTCATTTTTCCAATATATTTCCGTTAAGCGACAATCCAGGTTCTACATTTTATGGTATAATAATCGGTACATCATTGCAAGCAATGAAACCAGAGAAGGACAAAATGTCTTGATGTCATATGCTGGGATCCGATTTGAAGATCTTCTCACGCATGGAACAACGCAGAAAACGATAAATAATTACAATCTGTACGAAAGTGTGATTGAAACCAAAATCAATGGCTTGAACTGTCTCTATTGTGCGGAGATTGACTCGTTTGATAAAGAAAGTGAAGCATACACTGAAATCAAGATGGTGCTGTGCAAGTCTAATCTCCCACATGCCAAGACAACAAACAAAAAGTCGGTTCTAAAGTCATTGTCAAAGGGTAATGTTTACTTCGGTAGCTTTTTATTTCGATTATTGATTCAATGCAAATTTGCAAATGACCTTAAAGTAGTGATCGGTATAAGGGATCAAAGCTTCACTATTCGAAATATCACAGAATTTTCTGTCGAAGATGACTTACTTCCGTTCTTCCATCAGCTGTATCCTGAATATTATGAAAAGTACATGGCGTCTATGGAATTGATACAAAGAGTATTTTCTACAATTATCAATCAGGTGACTAGAGAAAATCCTGTCTTTTACTTGGAAATAGGTTCCCAATATACATTGAAGTCTGTCGATTCGGTTAGTGAGAGACGTCGAATACTGGAGCGATTTATGCCATCCGAATTTATAAGCCTGGTTGACAGTTTTGATTAGTTTTTTGCTATATTAAATTGATGGTTTTTTATATACTATATAAATAAATGCGTGGGCATGCTGGCTCCTCTTGTGTTCTGTGTAAATTCAGGTTGAAGTTAAGTTCTTCGGTAGTGGATTCTGAGTCAGCTCTTAGGGTATAATCGATTTTTCTTATTGTTATGAGCACTCATGATATATGACAAAGTAAGATTGGGCCGGTATGTTGAGAAGTGGAAAGAATCCTATGATTTCCAGCTACCTTCGAACATGTGCAGGACAAAGGCAAGCTCATGCTTAGGACTCTTACTACCCATCTGTCCGACACCCGGACTGAAACTAGTTATTGGCAGAATCATGATATCATCATAGACGGTGGGCTTCTCCAAACCTGTGAAGTTCAACCAATTGATCTCCATGTCGTTTGAGTGTAAGGGCAGGCCATCACTATTCAACTCCTGCTTTTTCAAAGAGTATCTCTCACCATCGGTCCAATACTTTGATCCAATACCAAACCCGTCACCGTAGCTGCCGTCTGTGTATACGTTGTTAATGTAGTCAAAAAAGGTGTCTGTGAACATACCCGGACCTGTCCACTGCATGACATCGCCACCTGTGTCTTTACCTTCAACGCGTTTGAGCATGCCTTGCTTCTGTTTTCTCAATGTTTCTTCGACAACTCTGGCGATCAACTCACGCAAGAATGGATGGCCACGTTTTCCAACAACGGTCCATTGGACAAATTGGATTCGACGAGCATACCACTCTTCCCAGTCTGGTCTATCCGGATCTGCTTCGATGCCTATGGCGCATCCTATAGCGTTCAGCCTGCTGTTGGAAGGAAGATACTGCGGGTTGAAGACTGCCCACTCGCCGATTGGCTTCAAGCATAACGTGTCCATGTCGGAGTAAACTCCACCACGGGCAAAGATGACGAGATATCTGAAGAAGTCGGCTTTCAGAATGAACTTAGGCATGAGTTTCCAGGCCTCGATGACTGCCGGGACGTTTGCGAATTCCTGGAAAATCCATTCGTCAATCATGTCGTCTGTAATAATCGTGTGTGTAAAGTTCTCGTTCTTGTTTGACCACGACTGATATAGTCTCGTGAAATGTTTCGGGAAGTGGCTGTCGTCAGCAGAGACCTTCCACGTCTGGAAAATATGATTTGGAATTGAGCTGTGTTCATCGTAGGAAAAGTGGAATGCCAACTGCGCACGTAGCGGCGCATTAGCAGGTAGTCTGTTGTATCTGCGGATGAGTGGGTTGAAGTGGGTCTTCATGTTGAAGTTGGCTGTGTCTGTTGAAAGCAACTCCATGTCATTGCTTGCGTGTGTATTGACTGAGCCGGCTGTGAATATCGGAGCAACGAAGTACCACAGGAAGAAGAATGCAAAAGCTGCAAGCGACAGCTTCTTGCGGATGTTGCGGTGGTTGTTGACGACATCTGTCTTCAGCCTCCACAACGTCTTCTTGAGCGATTTGGAAGCAGTGTCATCGGGGATGGTAATGTAGTCCATATTTGGCGTCGCCTCTGTGCTGCTACGCTGCGTGTGGTTTCCTGCTCACCGGTTCCTTTTTCCAATGGATCGAAGAAACTTGGAGCCAGAGTAAGGGGAGGTCAAAATAGGAGCCAACGTGGAGTCAGAGCAAGAAGACTCTTGAACAACCCCCTGGACAGCATTTTTCAGTTTTGGCACAATCTGTCGTCCCGTAAGCCTCATTCTCCTTTTCCCCCATACGTGGCGGTGATCCCCATTACACAATGGATTTTTTCTCGGCACGCGTCGCAGCTGTTTACACTCGGGGTTCTAGACCATTTCAGTCTTCCGTGCACAGTTTTTTTGACTTGGAGTTGGAATTAGTATACAGAATTTACATCTAGCTTACAGAAAAATGGGCAGGGAGTAGGAGATTGCTGGAAAGACACATTCACCTGGTAACCCCGCTGACGACACGTAAAGTTTCTCTCTTTCTTCTTCTCAAATTACGCTCCTTCTCGGTCTCTCTCTTCTCGATCTCCCACTCACTCAACTTCTCCACCGTTGGCGAAAATTCTTCCCCGTACTTCTTCGTGTCGTAGCGGAGACCCTGCACAATCGACTTGGACGCGTCATCCGGGTTGATGAGGTTAAAGAAGGGCAAGGAATCCATATTCTGGGACACCTGTTGCGGGTTCTCGATGAGCTCTCGCTTGAATTTGTAGATCTCGTCGTAGATGGCGACGGCTATGGCAGTCTCGAACTCGGGCTTGAGGCCTATGTCGTTGCACACGGACTTGGCAAACATCTCCGGCGTGTATGTTTCGTCGAGCAAGTTCCACTCGATCTTGTCTGTGTAAAAGTCCTCGCCGATGTTGGCGGAGATGTCCAAAACGACGTGAAACTCCTTCTCGTTCGACAAGAACTGGTCGATGATGGCGTTGTTCGGGTTCGCAAGGAGGTCCTTGTACGATTGGATCTGGTCCTTAATCTGGTTGGCGATCGAAGACTCTGTGTTTCGGGCGAGGTCCAGCTCCTGAGACATTATGGACGCGTGTGTCTCTGGCGTTATCAACGTCTCGTTCAGGTTCCAGAGAAAGCAGTCGTTTATCACGGCCCCGCTGGTGTTGATCTTCAACTTGATCGGTATAATGACCTCCGGGGTCGCGGAGTTCGACAGCACCTCGAAGGGCGTGAAGACAATCCTCGGAAGCTCCTGCGGCGCCTCCTTGTTGCCGTGGTAATTCGAGAGGTTGATCGAGCTGTTGTTCGAGTTCAGAATCAAGTTCCGATAGATGTCAAAAGCAGCGTTCGGGTCTTCGTATGTGGCGTCGTTCTTCTCGTCATCGTCCTCCACGTAGTCGTCGTCGTCCTCAAAGTCTCTGTTCCCGCTCACGCTGGTGCCGTTGGCATTGGCGCTGGCACCATCACTGCCAGCCCCGCCGCCGCCGCCAAGCACGTCGCCAAGCCCATTGATCGTGTTGTAGTGGTTCCCGTCGATGATGCCGCCGTTGAAGGCGCCGACGCCGTTGTTGTTCATCAGCACGCCGCCGGCACCGTTGCTGAGGATGCCGCTGCCGCCGGCGCCAGCGGCGCCGGTGCCCACGCCGTTGTTGTTGTTCGAGTCCTCGAAGTCAAAGTCGATGTCTGGGTAGTCCTCCGCGTAGTTCACCTTCGACGTCGCCTGTCTCTTGGACGCCCTCGACGTGGAGAGGTTCGAGAATAGCGCACTGTTCGACTGCGAGAGTCTGTGCGAGAACGAGGTCGTGAGGGCCTGCGGGAAAAGAGGCTTCGACGTGATATTCGACGACATCTGCTGGTTGTTCTCTGTCTGGCTACGGCCTATCCTTTCTGCTTGTCCCTTTTGCCTTGTTTGCCCGTTTCGTGTCTCCCTTCGCCTCATCTTCTCTTTTTCCTGTCTACCTCCTTCTGTCTCCAGCTGCTTCTCCTCCTCCTGCTTCCAGCCGGTGCACAGGTGGCCCCTCCTCGATCCTGCGCGCCCGCAGCAGAGTGAAAAACCCTGCAACTCGCTCGGGGCCCACGCACTTTTCGCACGCTGTAGAATCTCGACGTCGAGGATCAAGGCGAGGTAAAATAATAAAGCACAGCGCTGCCTGCCTGCCTGCCTCCCGCCTCCTGTCTCCTGCTGGCATGTTTCTTGTTCTTGCGCTGTCGTACTCTTTCTTCTGCGCTGTTCTGCTGGCCAAAACATCTGTCTAATTTCCCCAACCCACACACACACAAACACAATGTCTTTCTCAGACTTCTCTAAGATTGAAACCATTTCCAAGTTGAACGACTACTTGAAGGACAAGTCCTACGTCGAAGGGTACGTACTGCATCATTAATTCCGAACCACACGCTGGTCGGGTGTTTCTTTTCTTCCCTCCGCCTTCTCACTGCCCTCCACTGCTGCTGCTGCGGATGTGTGAGTGGGTAGACATGCACATGGTTGTCCTGGTCTGACTCGGCATTCTATTGCTACATTTTGGCTGATCCCCTTTTTTCTCTTTTTTTTTCTCACTTCTCTTCACTGTTAATAATATCGATGATGATCATATTCTTTGGTCCATGTTTATGAGGCGGACTCAAGACCCGCTGTATGAGTATCAAAAAGAAGGCTGTTGACGCAGTCGTTACCCTGAGCACATTATTACCACCCTTTTTCCTCTCTTTCTCCTACTTTTTCCTCTCTCCATCCTCTCTTTTTTGCTTGACCCAGTCCATTAATCCACCAGCTGTTTTTTTTCCATACTGAAAAGTTTTTTGGGAGATAAACACGTGCGCGGGAAAAAAATTGAACGTTGACATTTTTCTTTCCAACACATACTAACAATAGCTCCTCCTCCTCTGGCTATGCCATTACTGTTTTTGTTGCCATAGTACTTCTGCCACTCAAGCCGACGTTGCTGCTTTCAAAGCTTTCCAATCCGCATACCCAAACTTCTCCAGATGGTTCAACCACATTGCTTCCTTCTCTGAAGAATTCGAAACTCTTCCAAAGGGTACCGGCGCTCCAGCTGCTGCTGCTACAGAAGATGACGATGAAGACTTAGACCTTTTCGGCTCTGACGACGAAGATGACAACGCCGAAGCCGAAAAATTAAAGGCTGAAAGAATCGCTGCCTACAACGCCAAGAAGGCTGCTAAGGGTCCAAAGCCAGCTGCTAAGTCCATTGTCACATTAGATGTCAAGCCATGGGATGACGAAACCGACTTAGACGCTTTGCTTGCCCACGTCAAGGGCGTCGAGATGCCAGGTTTGGTCTGGGGTGCCCACCAATTTATCCCAGTTGGTTTCGGTATCAAGAAGTTACAAATTAACTGTGTCGTTGAAGATGACAAGGTTTCTCTTGAAGACTTGCAAAACCTCATCGAAGAAGGTGAAGACTGGGTTCAATCCACTGATGTTGCTGCTATGCAAAAATTATAAGCTAGTCATCTCTAGTTATGATAGTATATATCGTGTATAGTGTAAAATATCTTAAATTCCGTTTAATGAATAATAATATGGTGAAAAAAATGTGCCCCAGTAAATGCATGCGATTATGATTGCCTAATCGGGAAGCTCGGTGCGCACGCCGCCGATGTGTCCCCTTTTCTTCAGCTTATCAGCCTTGATCACGATGGCATCGAAGGAAAAACTAACCACTAGTAGAATATTTCACAAGAAGTTATTCTTTGCTGTCATTGCCAGTCACGTCAAGGCAAGTATCGCATAGCTTTGAAACTTTCTTGCTATTACAATACACAATCAGGTAATTATTCTCTTCGGTGGAAAGAGAAAGTTGGCTTTGATGAATCTTCACCAAGATATTGGGCACAAGGAAGAGTCACTCATGGAGAAGAAGATAACCCGGTCAAGAAACGGATGCTTCACCTGCAAAAAGCGTCGCAGAAAATGCGATGAAACAAAACCATACTGCAAAAACTGCACGGAATCGGGGAGAGTCTGTGCTGGCTATGGGGTCAGGTTGGTGTTTGACGTCGATGATTCCCGAAACTCAAGCGATTCCTTCAATATCAGAGGGGAAAAGAAACACGGTTTCCGAGGTCGTCCAAAGTTGAATGATGCTGGAAACACGTTGATAATAAATAGTCATAATCCCCACAACCATCCAACGGAAGAGATCTCAGTCAAAGTAGAGGATAATGAGGGTAGTGTCGGAGACGCAACTTTTGGAAATCATAAGAATCATACCGGAAACATACGAAAGCTAGAGTCTCCTTCTTACAATGACAACCGTAAAAAATCCAAGCACGCAAGAATTACAAAGCACACCAAGTCTCACACCAACCCAATGATTCCCTCAAATGAATATTCAGAATCTGGCTGCTCACCCAACGTGGAATCTCTACTAAACCCGTCAAATATAGATGTCACTCCTTCAGACTCGCCTAACCTACTAGTATCCAGGGATTCTAGCTCAAATACAATTCTATCAAATACAAATTCCAGTAAAAATATGGTCTCTGCATCAAACACAGGCAAAAACACGAATTCTGTGTCCACGACTTCGGATCGAGACTTTGAATTGGACTTCAACGACCCACAGCAGTTTGAACGTGCGTTTTTCTCAGGTTTGGATTATATATTGGACAACTATGATAATGGGTTACTGAACTCTGTTGATTTCTCCTTCTTGCCCCTCGATTCCTCGCATTCAAATCCAAGCATGAGTAACCACGTGAATCTGAATATGGCCACTTCAAACTCGGGTTTGAATTTACCTCCAAGCCCAAATTATTCAAACATCGCATCTATTTCTCCGGCGATTCCAAATGCCTCTTTTTCCAATGTGCAATCCTATAATGGAGTTGGCAGTTTAGACAATCAAAACATATCATACCACAATAATAACCATAATGAACTAGAGCTAGACTCCAGCCATCTTGGTCCCCAATTAAAGAAGAGAGAGGAAAGTCTTATTCTGAAACACTTTTTCGAGAAGGTGATCTACCTTTTGGATGCTCATCCACAGACCCCATGGCCTCAGTTAATGATGAAATTCGGATCAATGGATCTGGCAAAATCGTGCTTCTTGTCTTTATCTTCGATGCATTTATATGTTAATAACGGAGGAGATGAATTTTATAAAAAGGGTCTTTTGCATATCAATAACACAATGGAATATCTAATCAAATACGTGAAAACGGGTGGAATTGCAAATACAAACAGTACAATGACGAGAGATAAAAAGGTTCATTCAGATGCAAATAGCTCAACTTCAGGTTCCGCATCTAATTCTGACGAAAATGAAATCTTGCACAGTGGTGATTGTAATGCTCAAAACAATAACAAGAGTGATGGTGATGACGTTGCTCATAATGACGAGAAATCAGAAGACCATATGAAAGAATCAAATGATCTGGATTTGAATGTTCCCAAAATAATTTCAAGAATCAAGTCAGAATCCAATAAAAAGAAGGGCACGAACTTTATGGTTATTTTGTTATTGCTCTATGTACACTTATTGTTTGCTGTTTTAGAAAGCGGACGCTCTGCATTAGCAAGGATGTTTCTCAAGTTATCCGCATCCATTGCATCTGATCCACTGTTCAACAAGAAATTGAAGAAAATCCAGCAATCGCAATCGTTACTGTGCGTTCTATCGTGGTTTGATACCGTTTCAGCAATAGTATCTCCTGATTGTAGGATTCCCTACTGTGATCCAAAGTGGTTTGGTGAAAGCAGTGATATAATATCGACGGACAAAATGAATGGTTGTCCTGTCGGAATGTTTAGAGTTCTGTATGACTTATCTCTCTATCGGAGAAAAGTTATGACGTTATTTTCCCAGCAAGAATGTTTCTTACAACAAATAAAAACAAGCCACAAAAATTTGATGGATCTCAGGGACAGATGTTTGCATTATAGAGACCATGTACTATATATTCTGCCACATGGCTCTGCATTTAGTTACATTGATAGGCTAAAATGCGCTCAATTATGGTCATTAGCAGCAATTTTAGTTACGATCCAATTGGAGCTGCACTACTTTTCCAGAATGTCAAAAATGATAGAACATAATAGAAATATTATCTCTGCTAGTGAATTTCCAGACGCTGTTCCATCAGTACACATACATTCTGAAAAGGCTACTGCCATCGTAACTGAATTTTTATCGGTCTACAATACAATTCCGTCATCATCCCCGATTATTACACAAATGGTCTGGCCCATTTTCTATGTTGCAATATGCTCAAGCACAGATGAAAATCGGAAACAAAGTTGGAAGGCTTTGGAAGTTTTGTACGAAACCGTCAAAATGGGTACCATCAAAAGTAACATGGACATTGTGGTGCGTGTATGGGAAGAAGGATGTAGTTTAGAGAGTATTTTGGGCGGAGAAGGATGGTTCGAAGCCGGTATTGATTTACTTCCTTGTTAGGGTATTTGTATAATATTAGTTTCACCTAATCATGTATTTTCTTTTTGTTGGAAACTTTCAAAAATGGCTGAAGTAAAAGTAGCAGCAGCAGTTTGAGTATAGTTGCGGCTCACTAAATTTATTTTTTGTGCACCCTAACAATTTTTTTTTCAACATGATTTACTTTTTAAAATGTTTTTTTCTTTGCTGTTGTTAATAAACTAAACTCACGGATAGAGCAGATTGTATTCATTTTGTCTATCTTAGTACAATCTTTTTTCCAAAACACAAATGGCCAAAGTGGAAAGCATCTTTGCCGGGTGTAACAAAAACCTTTGCATATTTGATTACAATGCTGATCTTAAAATAGTTGCATATGGTTCTTCTAATACCGTTTCCATTAGCACATCTATTCTTAATTCTCAAGGTTATGATCCCACTGCACAGGTTTATACTACTTTGAAAAATCACACCGAGGAAATAACTGCAATAAAATGGATTCAGTCCACCAACCTTTTGTTATCAGGATCCCAAGATGGTCTCGTCAACGTGTGGAAATTCAATCATAAGGATAACGGTTTACTAGATATTCAATTTATGCAAGGACTCAAACCTACACAGGGTGCAATCTCATGTATTGGGCTTGTATCTAACGATGCAAACAGTTTGAAATTTGCCATTGGTGATAGTAATGGTAAAATATACATTTATTCACTTGACTCTAAAGTTGGTAAATTTGAAGAAATTGCAAACTTTGAATTACCATATGGATTTTATGCAATGGCTTTAAACATAATCAAATTGTCTGACGCCGAGTACATCATTCTCTCAGGAGGTTCCAAACCTGTTATCAATGTGATATCATTGGACATGCGTAACATGCAAATGACGTTAAAGGCATCCCTCCCTGGACATGATGATTGGGTCAGGTCGATTGCGATCCGCCAATTGGCTACTACAATGGAAACTGTTGAAGGCGTTACACATCCTAAAACAACATACATTTTTGCTTCTGCCTCTTTGGATCGTATTATCAGATTGTGGAAATTGACTGTTGAAGCATCCAGCAATCCTGTCTATATTGAGACCAACAAGTTGAAACTCTTGACCTCCAAAGAATACAAATTTGAGACAGAAACCAATCGTTGCTCTATCTTTTTAGATGCAATTTTAATGGGTCATGATGACTGGGTGTCTGAAGTTTCATGGAAGCCCAAACAGATCCGAGGTCAAGAAAAATTTGAGAATGAAAACGATCTCATGTTATTGTCATCAAGTGCAGATAGCTCTATAATGATGTGGAAATCTGATCCTGTCAGTGGTGTGTGGTTTCCAGAAGTAAGACTTGGGGAGATGGCGATAAAGGGTGCATCCACAGCCACAGGTTCATCGGGTGGATTTTATTGTTGTAAGTGGATTTTTGATGAAGAAACTAACACAGAGATTGTTTTGAGTAATGGGAAAACAGGATCGTTCCGTTGCTGGGAAAAAGATCCGGTGAAGGACAAGGTTTACAACTCACGGACAACATTTGTTGGGCCAGCAAAGGCTATCACAGATATATCCTGGGCTACTAACGGTGAGTATTTTCTTGCCACTTCGCTAGATCAATCTACAAGAATATATGCGAAGTGGAGTCGAGACGGAGAGAAATGGTTTGAATTTGGACGTCCGCAGATCCATGGGTTTGACATGATTACGGTGAAAAGTATCAACGGAACGAGATTTGTCAGTGCCGGTGATGAGAAAGTCATCAGAGTCTTTGATATGCCGAGAAGTATTGCTGGTATGTTGGGTAGGGTCTGTGGTTTGAGCGATTTCCAATTGGGAGAACTCGACAAGAATCTACCTGAGTCTGCAAGTTTGCCAGTTTTAGGATTAAGTAATAAAGCCACATTGGATAATGATGTCAGCGGAGGCAACAGTGGAGATAGAGGGGACGATGCTGGAGGAAGTGCAGATGACGATATCAGTAATAGCATTATGAGGGAGCTTAGCGAACCCCCTGTTGAGGATATCTTACAACGTCATACGTTATGGCCTGAACTGGAAAAGCTTTATGGACACGGCTTTGAGATTACCACTTTGGATGTTTCGAGAGATGGGAAGATCATTGCATCTGCATGTCGATCTAATGTCGCTAAGCACGCAGTCATCAGAAACTTTGATACTGGCACATGGCTTGAGTGTGAAGAGACCCTAAAGGGACACGATTTGACTATTACTCGGTTGAGATTCAGCCTTGCTGGAGAACAGGAGTATCTGTTGTCTGTTTCCAGAGACCGTAAGTTCACATTGTGGAAAAGAGAGGAGAATGAGAAGTTTACGTTGGTGAAGCTGATGGAAAAAGCACACAGTAGAATCATTTGGGACTGTGCGTGGGTCAATTACGAGGATGTAGTTGCGTTTGTGACGTGTTCCAGAGACAAAGAGGTGAGGTTGTGGGTCAAGGAAACGGACGAAAACGGCGACGTTGTCTGTAAGGCTAATGTAAAATTCAGCAGTGCCGTTACAGCCATCGATTCTATCAAGGTTAATGATAAAGGAAGAGGTGTGTTCAAGCTTGTCATAGGGTTGGACAGCGGTGAGATTTACGTCTATAAAGTTGATGTGGAGAAGTTTGAGTTTGAAGAGCTCGAGAAGATTGAGGAGACGCTCTTGCCTGGCGGTAGCATCAGTCGGGTGAGCATCAATCCTGTCGTTGTTGCACCGGGTAATGACAAGATAGTTGCTGCTGTTGGCAGTAGGGACAACAGTTTACGTGTATTGCAAGTGTAGGACAGAGTATGTATACAAACCTATAGTTGAAAGACGTTGCCAGGAGTAAGTAAGCGAGAATGAAAAAAAGTTGTGTTCTTTTTTTTCCTTTCTTTTTATTGAGGAGATTTTGTATATTTAGAGACTATATAAAAGAGATCTAAACAAAATTATAGGACAAGGAGGGAAGATCTTCATGCTAGTGTTGTAGTTGAATAATAGAGATGGAACAGAGTATTTGATTAAAAATCGTTGAATGTCAGACTTGATTTAATTTTAATAAATAGAATATATCATAAAGTTAACAAATAAATAAATAAATTAAGAATGAGAAGGGAAAAAGGACAAGAAGATCATGGACGTGATAAAGAGGTAGTATTTGGGGTACTCGTGATAGTAATATAACAGGATGAGTTCATGATACTTAAGAAGAGGCTTCCTTGATGTAGGTGACCAAGTCGTTTCTGTCCTTTGGCTTCTTCAAACCACCAAAGGCCATCTTGGTACCTGGAATGTATTTCTTTGGGTTTTCCAAGTAGTCGGACATGGTTTGTTCGGACCACTCGACACCAGCTCTCTTGTTAGCTTCGGTGTAGGAGTAGCCTTCGGCTTGACCAGAGTGTCTGGTGAAGATACCATGAAGGTTTGGACCAACCTTGTTTGGTCCACCCGCTTCGATGGTGTGGCATTGGGCACATCTGGTCTTGAAGAGAGTAGCACCCTTCTTGGCGGAACCTTTTTCGTATGGAGCTGGCATTTTGTCTATGTGTATGTTTGATCTAGATATCTATACAAAGAGAGAAGAAACAGAGGAAAAAAGAAGAAATAAGGCGTAGAAGAGCAAAAGAGCAGAAGAGCAGAAGAACAGAGGAAGAAGAAGAGGAAGAAGAAGGGGAAGAAGCACGGAAGCGAAGGAGGCAAGGGAGTTCCACGAAGATATAAACAGCAAACAGGAATGTCGAAATGATAATCGGAAGAAACAGGAACAGTGCCGCTGTACTGTCTCTCTGTCCCCCAGCGGCGTCGTAATGTGCTTACGTACAACGGGACCCGTTGCGCAAATAAAAAACACCGTTTTAGCAACATTGCTAATTCAAGCCCCGCGATTGGCTGGCGGCTGCGTGTTCCGTGCAAGCGCCGGGCGAGCAAACCCGGACGGGCACCGTAGGGCAGGGCAGGGCATGGCATGACAAGGGGGGGGGGGGGCTGAATACGGGGTTTGTCCGGATGGAATGGTGCGGAAAAAAAAAGGCGGCAGTGCACGGGTGTGAGGGAAAGGGGGTGAATGCGTGACTCCAAAAGTTTTGGAACGATCGACGAATTTTTCACGTGACCTATTTTGATGTTGTTACGTAAGCGTTTCTTTTGTTTCTTTTTATTCTGTTTTCGGGTCACCCGCTGAGCATCGTTCGGGTACGGATGCTCAGCGATTTGCCACCGGGGCACGCACACACGCAAAGGGCGTGTGAGACAGGGACACGGGCGTCTGGCGGATGGACGAGCTTTATCGGTGAAGGGCGGAGGCGGCTCTGGAGGGCGTACGTGTAGGACGAGATGTGTTCCTTCCGGAACACGCTGCACACCCACACCTCGTTGCATGTATCTCTAGATACATACACAGCACGGAACTAGTCCACACTACCACCACACCAAGCTAAACACACAAGGACCATGTCTTCAGCGTCCGCCACACGTTCTTTGATCCTGAAAAACAGGAACTTCCTGCTTTCCTCCTCCCAAATGCTGCGTCCAATCAGGTGCAGCAGAGCGGTGCAGGCTGCTCTTCTCCACAAGAGACTCTCGCTGGTGAAGCGGTTTGCCTCCACCGTCCCGTCTACCCAGGACTTGGCAGCCTTGGAGAAGGAGGCTAACAACGAGATAGCGAACCCGAGCATCCAGGCCGCCTTCTACAGATCGCTTCTGGACGCCAGCTACCCCCACATCGTCGTCTCCAGATACGAAACTCCGGGAATATCCACCGACAATGACTGTGCGAAGCTCTACTTGGAGGCCCTCCTCAAGATGGGCAACAAGGAGAAGGCCGAAACGCTCTCCAAGTCTCTAAACGTGCCTTTGCCAGCACTCGACTCTACCGCCGCTTCGCCTAATGCCAACAACGCCAACCACAACAACAGCAATAGTAATAATAGCAATAACAACCACTCCGGCTCGAAACAGGACCCTATCCATGTCGTCGTCACCGAAACCTTCTGGATGTCTCTTTCCAGATGGATCAAGTGGTTAGTACCTCTGGGCTTACTTTCCTACGCTGCTTACTATGGCTTTAACGTCCTGGTAGAAAACGGCTCAATCGTCAAGGGCGCCTCTGCGGACGATAAGTCCATAGAGGTCACCGACTCAGACGTCAGATTTTCAGACTGTAAGGGTGTCGATGAAGCAAAAGCCGAATTAGAGGAAGTAGTTGACTTCTTAAAAGACCCTTCCAAATACGTTAGCTTGGGTGCAGAACTACCCAAGGGTGTTCTTTTGACCGGACCTCCAGGTACAGGAAAGACCTTGTTGGCCAGAGCCACTGCCGGTGAGGCTGGTGTTCCTTTCTTCTTCATGTCTGGTTCGGAGTTCGATGAGCTATACGTCGGCGTTGGTGCAAAGAGAGTCAGAGAACTTTTCTCGAAAGCAAGAGCAAGAGCTCCTGCTATTGTCTTCATTGATGAATTGGACGCCATTGGAGGTAAGAGAAAATCAAGAGATCAAGCCTACGCCAAACAAACTCTTAATCAATTGTTAGTCGAGTTGGACGGGTTTTCACAATCTGAAGGTATCATCATCTTGGGTGCAACGAACTTCCCAGATTCGCTCGACAAAGCATTGACCAGACCAGGTAGATTCGATAAGATTGTGCCTGTCGACTTACCAGATGTCCGTGGACGTATCGAGATTCTAAAACAACATCTGAAGAAGGTCTCTGTATCGAAAGACGTGGATCCTTCTGTGATCGCAAGAAGTACAACCGGTCTGTCTGGTGCAGCATTGAAGAACTTGGTCAACCAGGCAGCCTTGTATGCTGCTCAGAATAACGCTTTGAGTGTCAACATGAATGACTTGGAATGGGCCAAGGATAAGGTTCTGATGGGTGGTGAAAGAAAGACAATGGTTATGACCGAAGAAACCAGAAGAAATACAGCATATCACGAAGCAGGGCATGCCATTGCAGCAATGTTCACAAATGGTGCAACCCCTCTATACAAAGCTACCATCTTACCTAGAGGTAGAGCCTTGGGTGTCACTTTCCAGTTACCTGAAATGGACAAACACGATATCACAAAGCAAGAATGTTTTGCAAGACTGGATGTCTGTATGGGTGGTAAGATCGCCGAAGAAATGTTGTACGGCCCTAATAATGTCACTTCCGGTTGTTCGTCAGATCTATCATCTGCTACAGGTATGGCGAGAGCAATGGTTACTTCTTACGGTATGAGTGACAAAGTCGGTCCTGTCAAGTTAAGTGACAAGTGGGAAACATGGTCGCCTAAGCTAAGAGATTTGGCAGATCAAGAAACAAGAGACTATTTGATTGAGGCTGAAAAACGTTGTAGAGAACTGCTGAACGATAGACGTATCGAATTGAAACGTTTGGCCGAAGGCCTATTGGAATATGAAACGTTAAGTAAAGATGAAATCGAAAAGGTTGTCCGTGGTGAAAAACTCGATAAATTAAAAGTTATGACAAATAAGGTTATCAAAGGTCCAAACACCAGAAAAGAATTTGATGTCGCACCAGAAGATCCACAACCTTTAAGCTCAATAGAAAAGAGCTTCTAATGCCCATTTACACTTCACTACAAAATCCCAGTTTACACTTCACATTGACGTATTTGTGAGAATAAAGAAAAGAAAAGCATTCCCATTTCTTCATGTTATATAGTTCACGTATTTTTTTTAAACAATTTTCTCAGAAAAACAATGAAAAAAGTTATTATAACCTGTTGGTAAAGTATCATTTTAACAGATTGTATTTCTGTACAAAAATCAATTTACATAAAATAAAGACACAAATAAAGTTTAGCAAATAATCGTTGCAGTGGTGGTTATTCCTTTTCACTGGGTGAAAGGAAAAGAAGATGCAAATGAACTTATTTCGCTTGATGTTGTAGTAGCTCTAGTCCCATGTCTGGAAGTGTTGAGAACAGAGTCATCATCGTCAATGTCGCTGAACTCGATGTCTTCTGCTTGTGGGGTAATTTCAGCCTCATCGTGTTCCTCATTATCAACCCCTACTTCAACTTCTTGGTCATTGACATCGTCAACGTCCGAATTCTCAATTGGGTCGTCTTCATTTTCTCCCTCTTCTTCCCGTTCATCCTCCTCCCCTGACGAGTTCGACATGTTTTCAACACTCAATCTTCTCTTTCTGCCACGTTTGATTATCTTTGCTAGGTTCCCACTTTCATCTACAAGCTTATGTTGTACAGCTTTACCACGGCCTTTGCCAGCTTTAGCTTTGATAACTGTAAGACCAGCATCAGAGTTGTAGGTAACTAATAGTCCCACTCCTGCAAGAACCTTTTTGTAAAGTTCACCAAGAGATTCAGAATTCTTCTTCACACGCTCAATTATTACATTGCGGTCATTAATATCATCCACAAGTTCTAAATTGCAACAAAGTATGATTTTTGATGCAATTTCACAAAGTAAAATCTGGTATTTCTCTTTCTTTTTCTCTATTTTAGTGCCTGAGCGTCGTGAATCCCCATTTTCGTCATCCTCTTCCTCGTGCTCTTCCTCTTCAACATCGGCATCGGAATCGGCATTCTTTTCAGTGTCTAGATTTTTAACACTATAGTTATTGAAATTGACGTCTTCATCCGCATCTCTCTCAAGTTGGGCTTCTGTTCCTAATAACTCTGCCAATTGATACTCACGAACACAAAACAGTTTCAGCAGTTGTTGTTGTATTGATTTGCCAACATGTGAACGCAATGACCGAATCTCACTCACTTGGAGATCCGTTAAAGATGACGCATCGTTAATCAGCGAACAAAATTCAGCCTTAAAGGCGGCAATGCAAAGAGCATTGTCAAGGTATGAGGCGGCAATGTCATGCACAGAGTCCATGGGTAGCGTAGCTGCGTCAGGTTCGATCAGTAAACTCAAATTCCTTTGAATACAATTGATAGTACCTACTGTATCTGAGTTCATTGTTAGTATATCATCATGATGATGCAGTTTTCCTTCATAGATTTGGAGCAATGATATGTTGATGTAATAACTCGAAATATGTAAGAAAGCAGATATTTCTGATGTTGCTAACGATAGCACAATTGCGTCTTTTTTCCGAATATTGCTTTCATCATGCTCTACTGCAAAATATAGTGAATTCGAATAAAGAGGAAGAATTGAGTTGAATTCCTTCACTACACGATTTGTGATGTAAGGGCAATAGCAGAGGATGTAAAGCTTGTTCAAAGTCTCGATAATAGTCGATGACTTCTTTTCGACCTTAGATTGCATCGTCATGTTCATGGCAGTTAGAATAGAGTCAAGCTGTGAAATCAGATCTAGTTCTTCAACCTTCACCAGTTTAAAGAAAGAGATATATTGATGAGTGATAGAATCATAATACCTTGAGTTTCGACTATCCTTTGTCACAAGTGGAAAATTGATGACAAGAAAAGATCTAAAGAACTGACTTATCGTATCAATTAACCCCTGGTTAGTGATCTCAACGGGTTTGAATTCAAGTAACCTACTTGTTAGATGAACAAGAATCGAGATTTTTTCAATATCGTCATGGAAATAATAGCAGATATCAGGTAGCTTGGATAAAAGCTTCAATACATAATAATTGCTGTCCTTGCTTGAGCTAGCCAGGACATTTTTTTTTCTTGCAAGGTGTGGAAAAAGTGATTTGTAGAATTTGTTTTCGACACCTTGGGAATAAATAACTGTAGCACCATTGATTAAACTTAGTAATAAAGATTGCAGTTTGGAGTCCAATTCCAAGTTTTCTTTGATTTCCTCTGAAATATCATAAGCTGAAAAATCAAAATTGATGTAAGCCAACAATAGTTCAAACATTTCGTTATTCTCATTGTATGTCTTCAACTGATAAAGGTACTGGAAAATATTCGAGAATTTCTCAATCTTAGAATTTTCAGTTTTCGTCTTGACACTGGAAGTGGAATATTTAGTTAAATAGTACTCATAGGAGTCAGATAATATGGTCAACAAAGTTTTGATTTTCAAAA
This sequence comes from Pichia sp. PH4023, assembly GCA_025531575.1. NCBI lineage: Eukaryota > Fungi > Ascomycota > Pichiomycetes > Pichiales > Pichiaceae > Pichia > Pichia sp. PH4023. The sequence goes on from JAMGYR010000003.1 coordinate 715,393, forward strand.
CTCTCTTGCAATCGAAAGGTAGAGATTCATTGATTGTTTCCAGCTCTCTTTCATCTCGCTCTACAATTTCTGTGTTGTTCAAGTGCTCTACTTTGGAAACAAATATTGCTAACTCTTTCATAAACTTTCCTGGGTTTAACTTGGACCCCTGAAATGGATAGATCAAATCCTCGTCATCAACAAAAACCAAGCTCGTTAAACAAATGATATCATCGTCACTCAAATAGCCCTTTTCAATAATCTCATTCAAAAGTTGTAAGCAATTCAATCTTGCATTGAAATCTGTTTCGTAAATGACAATTTCAATGAGCTTGTTTTTGAAGTATGACGTGAATTGGCGTAGCGCTGTCACTGTTGAGCGTTTTTTGTATAATTTAATCAAAACTTTAAAGACCTCAGATCTGATTGTCGAATCCTGATCAGTCAAGAGCCAACCAAGATATCTCAAGTAGGTACTTTCAAAGAATAACTCAGGATACTCTTCCATCCATTCACCTAAGTAGTTGACACATTTGGATCTAATTTCAGGTGCTGTGTCTCTATATCTGTGAACAAAGAGTGTATTGAAGAAATCAGTGATGTAGCCATCAATAGATTTCTTCTGCTTCTTATACATTTCCAAGTTATCTTCGATCACTTTGATTCTTTCATTTGCAGAGTCTACTTGTCTTTTCAATTGTCTGTTTGAGCTCTTTGGATTTTCGACTAGTGACTTCAAGCTATCATTTTCTTTTTTCAACTGCCTTAAGAATTTATCTATGAACTTTGAGATATTGACTGACAATTTGCATAACACCGATTGTATGGTTAAGCCAAAAAGAGTAGAGACGTATCTCAATGCCCTTATATTAGAGGTAGACATAGCGCTGATCCATTCCAACAACAGTTCAACAAACTGGTCATCTTCTTCGTAAAGAGATCCGGTTTCTCCTGCGATAACAATGATTTGGGAGATAAAAGCAACTGCATTATCTGGAAATTCTTTCCAATCTTTATTACCCCCTGCAGGAGCGTACATCATAGGAAACTCGTGATACTTTTGTCTGGCAAAGAGAGTTTGAAGCTCATTGACAGTGTCCTTGGCACTTTCTGCATTTGTAACATCATGACGATTGAATTGAACAATACATCCTGAGCATCGGAGAATGAAGTTCAAGAAATCTTTTAAAGCATCGAATTTGGTATTCATATCCATTGTTATAAAATCATCAATCCACGATTGGGCTAGGTCAGCGGGAGAATAATCGCCATTACTCAATGATTCAAATAAAGGATTCTCCGTGTAGTTCTCAACATCGTCGATATTAGAAACAAGAGATTTGCTTTTAGCGGTAGCGTAGTGACTGTTTCGCCCACCTCGGTTTGATGTCTTATCATTCCTTTTCTGTCTTTTATTTTTTTTCCTATTAGGAACATAACTATCCTCGTCTACTTCGTCGTCATCAATATCGTCGTCACTGTTATCGTTATCGTAATTATCATCGTCAAGCATTTCATCTTCACTTGCGTCTTCGTCATCTGACTCATGTTTGTCATTTCCTTCATCAAGATCTAAATCATGAGCAACATGACGTCGTTTGCCTGTTCTCCCGCTATTTATTTTGTCACCTTTGTTGCTGCCTTTGCTGTAATTGACATTCTTGTCTAGAACCGTTAACGCGTCGTTATTCTTCGCCTTTCCTCTGGTAGGGGAAGTACGAAGACGCGTCGAACTGGCATTACCGGAAACCATTATGTTCTTTTTGACGAGTTTAAGTTCCTTAATTTGCCGGAAATAATGAAACCTCTGCGATAGAGAGGGAGAATACTTCAAACACTTCAAGAGGTATAGGTGGTAGGAGATGTACGCAGGGAAAAAACATTGAATGAGCCACACGCCGGAGATCAACGCGTCTTCTTGAAGAATTACGTAAACATGTTTTTGTTGGTGGTATCAGTTACTTTGATGTACCAACATCAAAGGCTGGCACTGTAGCAATCAAGCATGAGATAAATCGTAAGAAGTTTTTTATGTTACTGAATAAATCATGGCATGAAAAAAATAAATAAACAACTATAACATGTTAGAGTCAATAAATAAGGTGCCCATTACTATAGGACGGTTTCAGAGCATCTAGTGTAAAGCAGTAGTTAAAGCTTCCAAAACTTCGACTTCGATGGAAGCTTCAGCAGCAACCTTTTCGTCGGAGGAAGCAGCGTTCTTCTTGGCTTCGGTCAATAAGGTCTTGACAGTGGAGGCCTCAAAAGCATCTAATGGGAAGGCTTCGACAGTTGTGATAGCGATGGAGGAGTCTGGCAAGACAGAAACGAAACCACCGGAAATGAAGAACTTGGAGGAGTTGGTACCTTCCAAGATTTCAACGACACCTGGGTTCAATTGTTCAACAATTGGAACGTGGTTAGCCAAAATACCCATGTCACCAGAGACAGCTGGGACGTTGACTTGAGTGACTTCCTTCTTGTTGAAGATAGTCTGTGAAAAAAAAAGGCGGAGGAGCAACATGTTAGTATTTCTGTCACGAGGTCTTGGCAGCTCAAAGAGAGCTCTGAAGTGTTGAACATTGTGAGAGGTGGTGGTATCCAGCTCGAGATTGGCCACTCGTGCAAAGTTTCCGATTTGATATGGAGTTAAGCCGTGGTGATGGTAAATGTCTCCACTACAGACTTCAGCTGATCTCCCATTTCAATTGCGGCTCTTTGGTTATTAAAATTCTTCGTTTCTAACAGGTAGAAGGTGTCGTCGATAAATATCTATTGCAAACGTCTTTCTTTCTCTTCATATCTTATCTGAAAACGTGCCGGTCTGAGCATTACGCATCCTGTATTTCTCAAATTTGTAGCTTACTTTTGCACTTTGTTCTACTCCGCTGGCACTCTCCTGCTGAATCGTAGGCGGGCAATACATACGTCGTGTGGCATAGCCAAAGACAACTTCAAGGAGTTTGCGGCTTCCGCATAGGTTCTGACACCGGCCAATCTGTTGACCTTGGTGATTGCTCTGAAGGATTGTCTGAACATTGTATGGTGGATTGACGATACTTCAAAGAACCTGCAACTACACCTCCACACCGACGACCCTCCCCGCTTGCCAGCCTCCTCCTCTTCCTTACAGCATCGTCTTCACCACCTCACACCCATCCTGTCTGTCTCTCCTCCCTCACACTCTGTCTCGCCGTCAGCTGCGAGAAACGCACTGATTGGGCAAACACACGGTGCCCAGCGCGTGCTGGGCCCGTGTACACGGGAGAAGTGCTGCGCCGATCGGCGCAAAAATCCGGGGCTTCCGTTTCCGGTAATTTCATTATGGCGACATCAACCTGAATAATGGAGAAGAGGATAGAAAGGAGAGAAAGAGATGGTGAAAGGGGTAATATCTATTTTCGAAGTACAGCAACTGTTATAGACTGGCTACTACTGACGATGAACAATCTGTTGGAGAGCGCTGCCGACAACATCTTCATAACTTCGGCAAATGTCTTGGATACATTGACATACAGGTTTTCCAGTACGGCGACCAACGTGACCATACCGAACAACAATGACTCGCTTACTGCGCCGCTGACGGAGCAGCTTGCGAAGGACTATGACACATTCAATCAGGTGCTGAACGACTACGGCATGGACCTCAGCAACTGCGTGTACATATTGAACAGCATGAAGACCAAGAATCAGAAGGAGAAGGTGATAAAGGCTAAACGTGAACAGCAGCGGCTAGAGGAGGAGAGACTTAGACTCATCAAGGAGAAAGAGGACATGGAGAAAAAAGAAAAATTTGCAAAGGAAAACATACAAAAGCATTCTGCTAAGAGTATGAATGGCGATAACGGTCTAGTGCAAGTGGACAGTAACGGTAATACCGCTGGGAATAGTGATAACAATAATAGTAATAATAATAACATCGACCTGTTCAACATGGGATCTACTCCTACATCTACTACTAATACCAACGGTCGCAACAGTGGTGGGAGTAACAATGTGGGAAACGATGGTGATGATATGATGCTGGACTTGGACTTGGACAACTTCAACTTTGACGGCACGGGTGCCGACGTGATGAACTTCGATTTCAACGATCCAATTACCATGGACGGCAGTGAGAAGAGCAATGTACAAGTGTCCAAAAATGAAATGAATACTAATAAGACGAGCCACAATACCCAAAGCAACAAAACAAATGTCAATGCAAATGGAATGACAAACCTAATTTCAAAGTCGAACACAAATCTAAACACAAACAGTAACACAAATGCTAATCCTATTCCTATTGCTGTTCCTAATCAGAATGCTAACTTGAACAGCAGCACAAACGCAAACTCAGCTACTGCAAACTCGGGAACGAATGAATATCTTAATTTTGGGCAAGACTCGGATCTGGATTTGAATCTCGATTTCCTACAAGATGACGAGATGGGTAACCTGATGCAGAATATGGCCGTAGACGGAGGTGGTTCAGGTAGTTCGAAAAATGAAAATGAAATGAATGATGATGCTCTGGCGGCAGACCAAATGGAGCAGTTGTTTAGTCAGTTTGACGAGATGGTAGGAAACGGTATTTGATCCCGTTCAGAATATTATTTTCTGAATTATCTACTTAGCTACATATATAGGTGTGTGTAGAAAGGAGAAAGATCAGTTATTTGAATTAGGATCTAAGAAATTATAAAACTGAAAAAATATTATGTACGGAAAATATAAGTGGATGAAGAATATGGAAAAATGAAAAGAATCATTTTTCTTTGGTAAATCTGGTACAGCAGCCCAAGGATGACGTATCTTGGAAAGCGTATCTGGAAGACTTGTCAGTCAAGCTCGTGATTTCACTGTTGCCTGCAATCTTTGCTTGGCTTGTGGTCATAGCATGAGAAGGAGGAACATCCAATGCAGGGTTTTCCGTGAAGAAGTGCCGAGGTCTCAACATCAATGTAATTGGTTCAGCAGGCATCAATGGGAAATCTTCCGGAGCTGGGAAATGGGAGATACCGAAAGTGTGGTAGAATAAGATATCGGTATTTTCGATGTTGTCGGAACCATCGCCGATCCATTTCTTCATACCAATGTTACCTTCACCAGACCATTGGGGAACGTGATCACCAGAAGGATATAGTCTGTCTTCTTCATATTTCACAACTTGAACAGTGTTGTGAGCCCACGGAGCTCTCTTGTAAACAAGGGAACCTGGCTTGGCCCATAGAGGTGGGCATTGGAATGAAACCAACTTGTAAGATGGTGGCTTACCAGAGTATTCGTTTTTGAGGTTTGGATTGAAAATATCCCAGGATCTACCGTTTTCAAATTGAGTCAAAGAATCTTCGACAGTCTTGAATGTCTTGGATTTAGCATAGAAACCATTACCATACATATTCTCTGGAGAACCAAGTGGGTGTTCAGATGCAGAACCATCAACAACGGAGGCAGAGTTACCGTCACCATCGATTCTTGGATGAATTCTCAAAGCAAACAAATGTTGATGGTTGTGAGCATTTGTGTTTGGATAGACTCTGCAACCCCATTTACCAGCAACTTCACCAGATTCATCGTCAAGAATGTAGGTGTTCAATATACCAGTGAGCTTGATATCTAAACGAATAGCACCATCTTGCAAGAAGTTCCAGTAGATACAGTATTCGTAGTTTGCGGCGGTGAAGATTTGGGAGATAATCAATCTGGTACTTCTGGTAACAATGGAAGTAGCAAATGCATCTCTGAAATCAGAGTGCTTGAAAAGCAGACCATCGTCTTCTTCATGGATACAAACAGCATGCTTAATGGTGATTGGGTCACCAGCTCTGTCAGCAAAGTGAGCGTCCAGATAGTGAATAACACCCTTACAGTCACAACCTAACGATAATGGGTTAGTCATGTAACCAGCACCATACTCACCAATGTCCAAAGCGTGCTTTCTTTGGTGTGGAAAGTCTGGAGAACCGTAAGGAACAATCATCTCAGAAAGAGAGATTCTGTGGAAGATTGGTCTGTTCTTGCCATGGTCGTTGTAGTGGATATCAGATAAGACAATACCTTCTCTGTAGTTGAAACCAATGTGGAAGTTGAAGTTGTTCCAGCTCATTAAGTTACCGTCCATCTTGAAGGAAACACCCTTTGGTTGGGTAACGTTGATTGGAGTCAAGTCATCTCTCATAGAGCCATACTTAGCAATCATGTCCTTAGGATAAAAGTTGGCATTTGGTGCTTTGGAGACTTTTCTTCTTCTGTTTGGAATATCAATGTAGATAACCTTTCTTTCTTCAGTGTCAACAATTGGACAGAAATCTAAAGGATGAGAGTATTGGGAGTCATCTTCATCATGTCTGTAGTAGACCAAGGCCTGTTGTAATCTCTTGGCGGAACCCCATCTTTCATCGTAACCGATGGTCCAAGGGTCACAGTAAACCTTGTGCATTTCATTCGCTGGGATACCAACAATGGCACACTGTTCAATGACCGCAGGGTCCTTTCTGATGATTTCTTCGGTACCAACCAAATCTTCAACAGTCAAAATTGGTTGCTTGCTGGCCAATGGTTGAACAGAAAGAACTTGCATGTTGACCAAATCAACTAAACCATCCTTGATACCTGGGACACCATCTTCCAAGATGACGTAGTAAGCAATTCTTGGAGGGAAAGGACCATTTTGTTCCTTCCATTCGAGATAAGAGCGCTTGGAAGGTTCCTTGACGGTAACAGTGTTGAAAGAGATATTCCGGCCTGCAAAATATTCCTTAACAATGGTGGTGGTAGCCTTGATTTCAGTAGTGGATAGAGGGTCAAGAGGGTGAGCTGGTCTTGCAAGAGGCGCAACTGAGGCAGTTGCCTGTCTTGCGATTTGAGATAATCTTTCCATTTTTATTGGAGTGTTTAGTTAATGGAGGATCGATGTGGGATGCTAGAAAGATATTAAAAATAAAAGAGAAAATTCAGAAGGAGCTCAGGGAAATGGTATAGGAATGAAAAGAAATCGCTTTATTTATATCTTGTAGGGAGTGTCGTGCTGTTGGAGAGGGAGGACATTCAGGATGGCCAGTCGATTAAGCTTATCAGTGTCCCGCTGCCGCATTGGGAAAGAACATCCGCAAGCGGGAGCGATGTAGCGGGCACCCTATTCTCGGAAACTCCGTGCACGCCAGATAAAGCGGACCCTCATGCCAGATCAGGAAGGTGGGAGCACCAGTGGGCCCTTTCTCCTCTCTCCGCTCTTCGCCTCATCACGGGGATTCCGCCGACTTGACACGTCGAGTTTGACGGATAATAGCAGTGCTGGGTCTAGAAGCAGGATAGATAGATAGATGGGTAGTGAAAACACGTTATTGTGCCTTATTCGTCTCTTTTCGGGCAAGTTAATGCTGTGGAAGTTCTGTCTTTCTACTAAGGGGAAAAAAATTGACACCTGGTATTCCGGTGGAAAATCTGCGTCCTGGCTGAAAAAACATCCACCGACGGACTATCTCTTTGCTTTCTTTCCGCTCAGGAACGGATGAATGAATTAGTGACTTGTACCCTTGATGGCTGATTAACTACTGAGGAAGAAAAGAAGAAGAATGAAAAAAATAAAATAAAAATAAAGGGGTCAACTGGGAATTGAACCCAGGGCCTCCTGCACCCAAAGCAGGAATCATACCACTAGACCATTAACCCTTTTACGAGTGTAAAACATGACACAGTAACTGGAGTAGTGCGGAGTGCCAAACTTTGAGAGACATAGTTTCAAAAGTTTTGGAAGCTTTACCAATTTTTCTCGAAAAAAAGATAAGTGCATGCATTCCGATTTAAGAATATATGCACGCCTTTTGGTTCACTCCTATTAACTTCTATTTGAAAGGCCTGGAAGAGTGTGCAGTAGCCATTTTCTGTTGTTTTAGATCCCCATACAAACTCGCGGTAGCTATTGTCCACCAATATCCAAACTTGAGTAACCCTGAGTTAACAAGCCAATACTGATCCTTTGATTATTATCGGCCCTCTTCTATAAACCTCTTCTCTCAATTATCACACTTACGTAATCTTACCGCACTTGACCCGGCGCGCCGGACAGTTCCCCCGCTATCTCCTAGACTTTGTTTCTGCTCCGGGATGGTGCCCCACTCCTCGCCCACTGTGGAGTTCGGCAGGCGCGAGGTGGAGGAGAGGAGGCTGCGATGGTAATGCATGATTCAGTAGCTGCCATTAGTCAGAGGGCACTCCCCCGTTTGACACTTAACGTTGTCGGTGATGCTGTGACAATACGTTTACTGTGGCACCTCTTGTTTCGTCTTTTTTTTTTTCTCCTTGTTTCTCCGTCCTGCTCTTCCTTTCTCTCTGCCTTCCTTTCTCTCTGCCTTCGTTTCCCTTCTCTTTTTTCCTTCCGTTTTCTTTCGTTTTTCTTGATTTTTTCTTTATTATTTCTGTTTTTTCAGACTACACAGATATCTCCGAACATAGACGATTTAATGGCAACGATCTCTTACACATCGCTGAGCACTTTCAACACAGGCAACCCTAACAATAACAATAGTACAGGCAACCAGATCCTAAACACCGGCATCCGTGTCGGCAACACCGATGAGATAGCAGCGCTAGCAAAGCTCTTCCCTTTCTCGCCCGAAATCACCGAGAAGATCATCGGCTACGCATACTACCTCGACTCGCCACATGTGATCACAGACGATTACACGGCTCATGGCATCACTTACGAAGACTACGAAAATAGCGTCAGTACCAGGAAGAAGCTGAAGACAGCGGTTCCCAGCAGCGCCTCGAATGTCACCAGAGGGAGATACTCGAACTTGAGCAATTTGCTGCTAGTCAACAGTGGATTTTATTTCTTTTGCCTGCAGTACCAGTACAAGTACTGTAGTTTCATCAGATCCTTCAGCTTCCATAAGTTTTTGCTCAATTTACTTAAATCCAATGAACTTGGCCATTATGTTGAGTATTTGGACTTCCAAGAATTTACAGCAGTCGGTTTGGGTAAATCCGTCGAATCAATATTTAAGATTCCTAATTTGACAAGCGTAACACTTTTGAAATGCTTGCAGCTGTGCTCTCTGAACTTGAAGACTCTACTACTCAATGAGAGTATTGACAGCGACATTAGCTTTGAAGTTTTGGACTTCATTTTCAACGGCCTGAGGAACTTAAAATCGTTAGATTTCTGCGGCTGCTCCAATGAAAACCTTATCACTTATTTCGACAGACTTACAATCAACAACGAGAATTTGAAACTCGAAAAATTGTCATTCCACGAATGCTTGCACCTACCAACTACGATATACAGCAAAATCTTACCATTCACCCCAAACTTGAAAAGGCTAGATCTATCTCACACCCAGATCACTTTGAAGACCTTGAACCAGTTTTTGAACAAGAACATCAGATTGACACATTTATCGTTACGCAAATGCTCACATCTTGGTACCTTCACAGAATTCATGAGATTTTTGAGACATCCTGCAATTTGTGGAACCCGTGAGGACGATTTAGAAAATGAAAAGGATGAAAAGGACAACGACAAAGATGATAATAGTGAAAAGTTCCAGCTGCGTTGGCTTAATATTCAACAATGTTTTTCGAGTGACGTTCTAACAAGTGAAAAACTCAACAACATCTTGGACATCATTGCATCCGAAGCACCTGCTTTAAGGTACTTGAACTTGAACGGTTTTGCAAATTTGAATGGTGAGCACGTCAGAAAAATTACTGAAAGTTTTAAAGAGTTAGAAAGTTTGAATATGTCAGACGTTAATCTGAACTTTTCGGATCCACATGATTTGAGTATTATAAAGGAGTTGAATGCTTTGAAGAATCTAACCTTCTTAGATGTTTCTTCAAGTGTTTGGAGTTTTGAGAAATTGAAAAATATTATCACCGAACTTGATTCCGTGCAAGCGATTGAAATCAAGCCGTTCTTAAGTGACAAGTTATCCCATCTCCTGACTTTCAGTAGGATTGGTGAATCTGGCGAATACAGCGAAGAATATTGGAGAGCCTATAACAATAAAGGCACATCGAGGAGATGTTGGATTCACAAGGTTAAATCAGTCGAGGAGAGTATCCTAATCGATAATTACGAGACCGAGCAGGCTGGAGGCAGATTGGTGGAATGGGATATCAACAGTGGTGACTTGCTGTTAAATAAAGTTAAAAAAGTCGACTGGCTCGGTTTAGCCAGTGTTAAAATAAACTGTTGTGAGGACATCGATTATTCGTTACAAGATGAGGATTTTGGCAACGATCTATGTGTCCGTGGGTTATACAAGTATTATTCATTGAAGGTTTGAGCATTTGCTTTTGTTAGGTGGTTTTATATACAACATAAAAATATTTATAAAGTTATTATTTAGCCATTATATAGTAAAAGCATTTAAGAATCTGAAACGAAACGAAACGAACAAAAATGAGAGTAGGAATAATTTTGCTCGCCTTGAAATTTTGATAATTTTTTTTATCTCTGGTCCAGTACTTCTCTAGTGTTAAAACTCTATTTCTTTCGGTTTGATACAGGTTTCGAGGCGAAGGAATAGTACATAGATACAGCAATATATATACTCACGAGTTTGAAAATGCGTGGGAACAATAAAAGAGGAGGCTTTTTGTCGAAAAGACCACAACGCGCAGGCAATAATGGTGGCAGACCTTCAAATAAGTACGGACAAAAGCAGCGTAATATGCCAAGCACAACTTCACACAAGAGAGCACCAATAGAGTCGGATATGGAGTCCGATTCAGCACCAGAAGAAGAAGCCAGCGGACACAGAGGATGGCAAGCAGAGTCTGACGAGGATGACTTTTTCTCTGGTGAAGATGCTAGTCACGGAAAAAAAGGACGAGGACAGCAGAAGGAAACGAAGAAGAAGAATAAGCATGCTCCTAAGGAAACACGTATTAACCACCGACCTGTTTCTGTTGTGCGTGAAATCCCCGGCCTTATTGTGCGTGATCGGGACGGCGACGGAGATCCAGGACTGTTTGGGAACAGAGATGTGAGATTCGACACGGCATTAGGTAAGTCTGTCGACTACGAGGTGGTTCGTAAGCAGTACGCCTTCCTTGACAAATACCGTGAGCAAGAGATTGCTGAGATGGAAAAGATCCTCAAGAACAAAAAGCTTTTGAGCCGAATGGACGAGTCCGAGGTCGAAGATATCAAATACAAGCTACAAAGTACCCGTAGTAAACTTGAAGCATTGAAGAAGAAAGACAGAGAGAAGGAAGCACTAAAGGAGTACTTGAGAGAGCATAAGAACGATAACAACGGGAAATTTCTTACAAGAGCCGAAAAGCGGAAGGTTCTACTTGTGGATAGATTTGAGCACATGAACAGCAAACAGCAGACAAAGGCTATCGAGAGAAAGAGAAAGCGGAAACTCGGTAAGGAGATGCGCGCGTTAGAGTTTTCTAGTGCACGAGGATGAAGACAAAGAGTTCTATTATGAACTTATTAGTAGAATTGTTACGCTTTAAATGAGCAAGCAAATGCAGATGCAAATGGAAAATAAGGAAAAAAAGGAAGAAAAGGGAAGATGGAAGATGGCAGATGGCAGATGGATGAAGATGGATGGAGATACATGCAAGTGTATCGATACGTAAATATACGAATATGTGTTTATATGCATATGAATACATTTTAGAATGTATGTAAATACATATATGACTCTTTATCTATATATAAAACGCTGCGAACAAAGACAGAAACTGTTATCAGTGTTCCAATATTTGAAGATTACCTGTGATAACGACGTTTTCGAGGATGGAACCGTTTGGAATATCGATTCTTTGGCCATCTGAGCAAACAATGATGACGGTACCTTTCAATTGGACGCCTTTGCCAAGAAAGACATTACCTGTAACAGTCAAATGGTCGAGTTCGACGATTTTAGGCATATGGGAGATTCTCTGTTGGAAGTTGGAAACTTTTTTGAAATGAGAGCCCAATTTGATCAAGGGAGCACCACCGAATCTTGCAGGATTCATGACTAGGGTACCGTGCTGTAAGTTGAAAAGATCGGATTTGACGAGCAGTAAATCTGAACAGGTTTTCACAGGTAAGAATCTTGATCTTGGAACAACGACACCGTGGGCGTTGTTGAAGTATCTAATTGCTGCACCAACTGCTGTTTCCAATTGTATGACGTTGATTTCAGAGTTGCCAATGGTGATTGATTTCTGGTTTGGAATGATTTCCATATGTAGGGAGTTGGATTCCACCAATCTCTTGATAGCCCTCAAGTCAATCCACAAGTTGTTTGTGTTGAAGTTCTTAAACTTCTTGATTGACTTGAACTCCTCCACATGGTCCTTTGGAACTTGAGCGATTTCTAAAAGTCTAATCTGACCATCGTAGTCGATCAAGGTACCACCTTTGACGTCTGCTCTGGTTTTGTCAGTCAATTCCATGATGTATTCTGAGCCGGTTTCGATCATGTGGTTCAGGATCTTCGAGTCGACGGTGGCACCCAAGTTGTCACCGTTGGAGACGAACAAGATCTCCTTGCCCTCTTCCAAGAGGGAGTCCAACACGCCGGAGGAGACAAGACTTTCAAACAAGTCACCATGGCCCGGTGGGTACCACGCGTCCAATTGGTCGTCGAAATGCTTTGGCACAGGCAAGAGGTTGTCTTTGAAGATTCTTGGATATCTGGACTGGTTGAAGGTTTTAATTCTGATTCTGTGGGATTGGTACTTCTTCACGATCAACTCCGTGTCTCTGTCGGTGTTGAAGGAGTTCATCAACAAGAGTGGGACGTCCGTGTCGAATGTCTTGTTGAGGAACTCAATCTGTCTGACAGACAAGTCGAGGAAGGACTGGCCCTCTCTGACCTCAATGACCGACTTAGGGCCGACACAGCCCATTGAGGTGCCCAAGCCACCGTTCAACTTCAACACGGCCAACTTGTCAAAGTTCTTGTTCGAGCTGTCGTCGTTCAACGAGGCGTAAGACTCCACCTTCCCATTGGTTGGCGAGGAGATCTTGTCCCAGTCCAAGGTCTTGGACGACGTAGCCTTATCGGCCAGGTATCTTCTGAACAAGGCGAAAAACGAGTCCATCTCGTTTTCAAACCGCAACTTCTCCTTGCTGTTCAGGTCCGCAGGGAGAGAGTCTACTAGCGAGTTCAGCGCATTTCTCATCTGTGAGGCGGCGACGTTCGAGGAGGTGTTTTCGAACGCAAAGGTCGATTGTGACTTCAAGTGTTTGGACATTGTGTTGGGTCGTTTTCAATGTGCTGACGGGGAGCTGGGGGGTCAGAACGGCCAACGTAAATAGATCTGGAACGGGACGCAAACGCAAGCAGGGTCCGAAATTGGGGTCAGCGGTGAAACAGAAGATGCAGACAGGAGCGAATTACACAGGAACAGCACCAGGACGACCTCCACAACGACACCACGGCCGCAAGGCACCTCAGCCCGTCTCCTGATGGCCTGTCTCTCGGTTGTTGTCATCGCTGTTGTTGTTGTGCTCTCGTCCTGGCCCCGTTGGGGGGGACGTGGGCCCGGGCCGGGGATGAGGACCAGGGACGCGGAACGCGGGGGGCGGGGCCGATCGGCGTCGGGCGGGGCAACAGGAGGCGGCTCTGTTGCGTTTTGGCGTTTCCCGATGCAGACGGGGCACAAGAGGGAGACGACGTGTTGGGGAGGCTCATGCGTTCTAGAGAAGAAGGAAAGAGAAGAGGAAGAGAAAGACCAGAAGAGCATATGTTTGCGACAGAGATGGCAGAGCCACAAGTGCTGCTGCAGGAGAGATACGCTGTCTGGAAGAAGAACACGCCGTTGCTGTACCGGCAGCTGCAGACATCGTCCCTGCTCTGGCCGTCGCTGACGCTGGACTGGCTGCCGGACACGACAGCACCGCAGACGGGCGACACGACGTACACCCAGCACCGGCTCGTGCAGGCGACGTTTTCTGCTGGCGCCAACCCGCTAGAGTCGGTGCTCTTCACGGCGCTGAACCTCGTCGACCTGCAAGCTGAGCCGTGCACAAACCTGCAGAACTACGACTACTCGCCGACGACGGGCGAGTTCACGTACTCACTGCCGACACCACGGCTCGAAAACACACGGGAGCTCACCCAGGTGGCCGTGCCGGCAGGTTTGAGTGCTGCAGCTCCAACAATCACGCCAGACGCAGAAACTATAGCGTTCACCGAGCAGGGCGGACCATCTTGCCAGAAGAGGGAGCCCGAGAATACCACGGAGACGCCCGACGGCGGCCCGCTGGCCACGCAGCGGGCAAAGGTGAACAATTCGCTGGGCCTGATCCAGCGGATCCCGCATCCAGGCGATATCCACCGTGTGAAACACTGCCCGCACAACCCAGACCTCATAGCCACTGCGTCCGACTCCGGCGCTGTGCGCATCTTTGACAGGACCCGGAAGCCCAACAACTACAACGACTCCGACTTCCATCCGACCGACCCCTCCTCGTGCGCAACCGCCGTCGAGACGTCCGACATCCTGCTCCAGTACCACACCTCCGAGTCATGGACGCTCGACTGGAACATGCAGAAGCCGTACACGCTGGCGACGGCGTCCAACGACGGCTCGATCGCCGTCTGGAACCTTGACGCTCAGTTCAAGGCGCCGCCGAGGCAGAAGTTCTCCACCCTCGACTCCAAATTCAGGTTCTCCACGTGCACTTTGACAACGCCACATTACAGCCTGCCGGCACACAATTACGGAGTCAACGAGGTGCGCTGGGTGCCCGACCACGACTCGCTGCTTGTTTCAGCCGGCGAAGACGGCTCCTGCAGGCTTTGGGACTTGAGAAGTACGTCCAAGACCGCCAGCGTCGAGTTCCCGACGTTCGCCCTCGACGAGGGCATCGATGCCCTCAATACGGTCGATGTGGACCCCTTCCAGACGTTCAACCTCATTTCAGGCACGGCAAGCGGCGCAGTCCGCTTCCTCGACCTCCGCAACCCGCAGCAACCCATACACGAGACAAAGTACACCACCCACAGGGGTCCAATCACCTCCAGCAGGTTCTCGCCCCATCTGCGGGACACCTTCGCCACTTCTTCTGCCGACGCAACGGCCATCGTCTGGCAGCAGCAAACCCCGGTCTTTACCCACGGCGGTCACCTGCTCTCCGTCTCGGACGTAGTGTGGTGTCCATCCGAGCCGGGTGTGTTAGCCTCCTGCAGCTACGACAACTCCGTCCACATCTGGCAGCCGGTCCTTTGACCGGCTCGACCTCTCCTCTCATCTGTAACTCTACTAAATGTATCCTTAACTTAATTGTAAAAAGCAAGAAGCAAAAGGCGGTCGTTTCATGTTAGCACGTGACCGCAGGTTATTTTCTCGACGCGCCGGCAATTTCGCAGAACAGCAGAAATAACACAATGCGTTCAGGGGTGTCGGCCGGATAGGACAGCTATGATCGGGAAGAGTGCTTCTTTATTGCTCTGCCTCTGCACATTCTAGAGTCTCTGTTGGTGATTCTCCGACAGTACCAAGCAGACACCAGAAATACAAATTCCACATTATGCTGAAGGGTTCCACAAAGAAGTTTTTTGTCTTCGTCTGCATAGTATTGGCCATGGTGGCCACACTTGGCATGACGCCAGCAACACAGCGTAAGAAACTCCTCAAGCCGATCGAAAACCTTTACAGCACGAAGAACAGCGACAACGGTGCTGCCAGCACCGAGCTTGAAAACCTTAAAGAGCAATCTCAGTCCCCTAAGGTGATTGTCATCTCCGAGAACGCCGAAAAGGAGGTCCTCAATGTCGAAGCAGATGCTGAGCACCCTGAGCAGCTCTTGCCTGTTGCTGATCCTCAAATCAAGGTCGTCGACGACACAGAAGACACCAGTGTTGAGAATGCAAAGGCCGAGGCCATCTTAGACGAAGTTCCAATCTGAAGCGACTACTGGCTGCCCTTTCCTATTTCTCACTACTATTGCGCCATCATATCTTTCTACATTTTTTTCTTGCCTAGTGTCCTTATCTTACACTTATGCACCCCCCGGGTTTTTGCTATGGTACGGCTTCTTTTTTCTTTTGAATACAATTCGTATATAGTGTCAAGTAACAGTACTACAACTGATCTAGCATCAATCTCCACCCGTCTCCTGCCCTATGTATACGGAGTCTACTTAGGTCGACGTCTTAAGCTTACATACAATTACCTATACCTTCTCTGCTCCGCTTAGACGCACCGCTGCTCCGTATTTCTGTAACTTGGTCAACAAGGCATCTCCCGTCTTAATTAGAGTGTGGTACTGCGCGTTCTTGCTATCGGAACGGTTCGTCTGCACGATACCCCCGACACGGTCAATGACACAATTGAGTTTCTTGCTAGTTATGAACTTGCAGAGATCGTTGTCTAAAAACTCGACACTCACGCCAAACGAGGTAGCCATCGACTTTAGAGAAAGCGACCTGTAACTCTCCAGCAACTGCGAGTAGGCACGACAGCGGATTTCTCGCAAATAGTAGTTTGCATGTGCATAGAGGTACTTGTTTGTGATCAGGACCTTGTCGTTGGTCTCAAGCAGCGCAGGGAAAAATTTCTCGTACTCAGTCAAGTAGATCGATTTGATCAAATTGTAAATAGGGAGCAACTCGTCCGTGGTTGAGTTGATGGCCAAAATTTCTGGGTTTTCAATCAACTTTTGCTTCAGATCCGGTCTTTCGAAAATGATGGCACCACAGACAAGCGCATACTTGGCAACGTCTTGATACGTGGTCAACTCCGTTGATGTGAAGGTAGACAACGAATCGTTGAGCAACTTAGATGCCTCGGCAAAGTTCCGGATCGACATCAAGTAGATCCCGTTGTAGGTCTTGTATCTGTTTCTTCTTTCCCAGTCACCACCCTTTTCAATTAGGGCATTCGACTTGTCAAGATACATCTTTACAAACGCGGCATCGTTGTAGAAGAACCCGACTCTGGAAATCAGCAAGTACAAGTCGATTTTCGACCCTGTGCTAGGCGCAAGCTCAATTGTCTTTAGCAACGTGCTCTCTGCGTTCGTCTTATCTCCAATCGTCGCATAGTACTCGCCCAACTCGGTCCACTTCTTCAAGATGTCCATCTCAGATTCGTCTTCTTTATCAAGCTTCTCGATCTCAGCCGTAATCTCTGCAATGTGCTTGGAGCTCTCTGCCACAAGCGAGTCGTAGAGCGATTGGTCCCATTCGACGCCGGGCAACTTGAGGTCGTAATAGAGGTAGTGGTAGTACGGCCCCATGCTGTCCTTGCGAATCGTTTCTAAAATCTCCCCAATGAGCTTTTCATTTCCCGGCTCCTCGTGCTGATGTTGCGCAAGGAACACTGTTTCTGAGAGCCTGAAGTTAGGCACCTCCTTTGTCTCTGTGTTGTCTGTGTTGTCAACCATGTTTGCTGTCTCTATCAGTAGCGGCTGTCTATTAGTAGCCCTCCTTTGCCTCCCACCTTCTGCACTCAACTCCCGTTTGCCACCCTTTTGAACAGCTTCCCTTTCTTTCGGGGCCCTTTCTCAACCCAACGCGCGTACGAGATCGGAGGAGGGAGGAAAACCAGACGTGCAGATCAGACATGAATCCTCCCTTGTCAGCGTTGGTACTGCCCAGCAAACATTGCCACAGTGACGGGGAAAGCATCGCAGGGGCACGCCATGAGTACCCACATACAGCAGCTTGACAGTCTGGATGCTGCATTGAGAAAGGCGTACGTCTTCGTGGTGCAGTACGTGTACACGACGGACGAAGGCCAGCAGTCGCTGTACGATGACACCATAGGTGAAATATACAGACAGATCGAGCTCGACCTCTCGTTATTGGAGTCGATGATCGTTCCGGCCCTTCCCCCTAATAAGACGAAGCAGAACGTGCAGTTTTCCGTGTACAAGCAGAAGGAGCGGTACAGAGATGTCCGGGCAATGTATCGCTGGAAAAAAGTGGATGAGAAGAGCAAGTACCTTGAGTCTCTGTACCTGCGATCTTTCGACAAGGCTGAGCTCCGAATCCTCAATGGAGAGACGGAAGATGATGGAAGTCTTGCAACAGCTGCATCATCGGAAGAAACAGATCCTACTGCAAGGAAGACCAACGCATACAGTTCCATCGATGACGATCAGCTAGAGGGACTATCTGCGCAGGAAAGATTACTCCAGCAAAACAACATGCTCACAGACAAGTTGCAGAATGTGAACAACCTGATGAAGTCGACTCTTTTGGCAGGAGAAATCAACCTCAACGAGTTGGAAATCTCCACCTCGACGTTGTCGAGCTTGTCCGATAGCTATGCGTTTTTCGGCAATGTTTTAAGCAAGACCAACACATTGGTCAAGTCTATCAATAAGGCAAGCAAAAGTGAAAGGGAAATGATCTATCGCTCACTTTACTTTTTCATATCTGTATGCTGCTGGATTCTCTGGCGACGAATCTTCAAGAGACCCGTGCTTTTACTCCTATGGTTGGTGGTGTCACCAATAAAACTTCTCTTTCGCAGCACATCGTCCGGCAAATCCCCGCCGTTGGAAGCCACCTCGATTCTCTCCGCTACGCTGTCCACTCTATCTGCAACAATATCTACAACAATACCCGACGGCACCACGCCCATCACTGCAGCTAGCACAATTGCTACCATGATTATCGAGGAGTACCTGAATAAAGACGAACTTTGAAGAATATCTGTTTATTTCTCTTTATAAAATGTTACTTAATAACCACTAATAGCCATTTTCCCAAATGAGATCGATCACAAGGCGTCGTTCCCACAACTAATAATCGTCACCTCTGGAAACAACTTCTTTTCTAGTAGGTTGCAATAATACGGTGTGTTCAAATTGTGCTGTGTAACATCCTTTCACATCAACCAATGGAGGATGTTCGGTGACCAAACCTTCCCTAACCAACTGGTTCAACGCAAGCAGATATTTCTCCTCACCGATACGGTCCAAATAACGTCTACAGAATGGCAAAGTGCCGAAGTTCTTGTCGATAGTGTCTAGTAACTTTCTTGCACGGTCCAATCTCACAGAGGCGTTAGCAGGTGGTTCCGTACTCTTCATGTAGTGAGAACATTCACCACTCTGTACAACATAACCTTTACCGGTGGAACCAAAAGTTTCGATGGCAATAGTTTCGTTTTCCTCCAACTTGGTTGGATCCCCATTCTTGACTATAGGGATGCTCTTACCACCATGAATACGACGGTTCAAGATGTTGTGCCCATTTAAGTTTCTGATACACTTGACAGGATAGGTCTTACCGTCAATCTCGACCTCATGCGACTCCATGACCTCTTCGACGGCTTCACCGATGTCAGTCAATCTCACGTCAATACCTGCTGTGCGGATACCGGTGTTGGTGGCTTCCTTAACCGCATTCAACAAACCATCGTATTTAGGATTGAAGGTATGGGTGAAAGCACAATCAACAATGTACCCATCGACATGGACACCGATATCGACCTTCATGACATCGTCATACTGAAGCACAACCTTGTCTCCGGCATTAGGGGTATAATGAGCGGCGCAATGGTTGAGCGATAATCCTGTTGGGAAACCAATTCCTCCTTTTAAAGTGTCGTTGGTGCCCGCCATATCCCTGATCTGGTTCTCAATCAAGTCTGCAATCTCCGTCATCGTCATACCCGGCTTGATGTTCTCCTGGGCATGTTTACGTGCTCTTCTGTGGATCTCGGCACCCTTACGAAACTTATTCCACGTCTTCTCTGCCTCCTCGAGGTTGGCCTCGGCACGCACCTCTTCGTCGGTGGTACGCTTCAAGTTGTAATCTTGGAACTCACCGGGTGGATACACACCCCTGTACTCGTTAGCAATCGCCTTTTCAAAAACTTGTGCTGGTTTCTTCTTCTTCTTTCTTTTCTTCTTTTTTTTGTCACCGCTGTCAACCGCAATGTCTGCTTCAGGGTCGTCCTGGGTGGTCAAATCCCCGACCTGCTTCGCAACTTGTTCGACTGTGGCCGCATCTGCGACCGCAACTTCTCCGTCTTTGGTCTGTTGTAGCATCGTGTTCCGCTGATAGCAATGCCCCTTTCAAAAAGACCATAATCATCCAATTCCGTTACGTCTTTCCGCAGTTAAGACATATGACCTCGTTCAAAAGTGCAGAGAAAAAAGTGCCACTCTTTTTTCCCCCTCGTTTCTTCACGAAATTTCAACATCCGTACTAACGACGGGGAAAAGCAGTGTACATCGACGGTAGAATACGGCCTTTCTTCTTCCAGGCACTCACATCACCCATCTGGACGACACAGGACATTAGACACCAGAATACAGATAGCAGAGATGTTCACCAGAAGCGTTCACCCGGTCGTCAAGGCGGCCAGCTTTGCTGCAAGAGGCAACAGTACCCTCTCCAACACTGCCTCAACCGTAAAGATGGTCAACTCAGTCAAATCCGGCCAGAACCCATCACAGACAAAGACAAATAACATTATTTCCGAAGCACTGGGATCCCCTTCCACCGACTACAGCTCAAGCTTCTTCTCAAAACGTTCGTTTGCACCTCTTTCGAGCACAGAACCTGACCCTTACGACTACGCAACCCGGTTTATACTTTCCGACAAGCTGGCAGGGCGTTCAGTGTCGGTTGTCAACAGAGACTTGGACAGGGCTGTCTACCAATTTGACTCCCTGGTCAGATCAAACAGATTGAGGGAGGTCTCATACGATCAACGCTTCTACACAAAGCCAAACAAGAGACGTTTGGCAAAGAGAGTCGCCAACCGTAAGAGAGTCTTTGAATCTGGTATCGCAAAATTATTCGAAGTCGTCAAAGATGCAGTCAGAAAAGGTTACTGATTCCTGCCATCTTCTTGTATATATATATATATAAATTTAGAGTCTTATAACTGAAACAGACAAACAAAAAGAGGATATATTATCCATGATAATAAACATATCACTATCGATCATCAGCAAATTAAGTCGTCATCATTCAACCATATCGTCATTCAAGTTTTCCATAGCCTCCTTGATCAAATGCGAGCCTTTAGGATCTAAATTCAATGCAATAGTAAACTGCTTGATAGCTTCATGCTTGCGACCGTAGTGCTTGTACAATTTTCCTAGGAGGAAATGGACACTGGCCTCATCGGGCGCCAGGTTCTCAAGCTTCTCGAAATCTTTCAAAGCGTCGTCATATTGCTTTAGACTGAATAACACCTGAGCCTTTTTGAATAGTGCTAACATCGATAATGGCTGTAATTTGGTGGCAAATTCATACTGCTTCAAACTCTCTTCTTTTCTCCCTAATTTTTCCAGAACCATACCTACACAACAAATCAAAATCACATTGACAGGGTTAATCTCAACTGCTTTCCGGAAGTGGAATTCAGCTTTTCGGAAATCTCCAAGTTTCAGGTATACCATACCAATACCATAAAACGCATTATAATGCCTTTTGTCCAGTACTATTGCATGTCTGAAACTACTCAGAGCATTTTCAAACGCATCTGTAGCAAGATATTCATGACCTTGCAATGTATAAGCATATGCACATTTAGGTTGACATTCGATGGCTTTGCTGAAACATCTTACAGCATCTTCAGGCTCTTTTCTGAAACTAAAAAGGTTACCTATGCTAATCCATGAAATTGCGGAATTAGGGTCAACTTCAAAGAGTTCATGGGCCAAGTAACTCAACTCGACTTCTTTATGTAAATGCCACAACAGTGTAGAATAATATTCCATGTCATCCAGCCTGGTTCTATCAATTTTACGTAGTTTCTCAAAATAATTCTCTGCTTCTTCGTAATTGACAATTTCAAAATGCAGCCTACCTAGTTTTGATAAAACCCATGGCGTATTTCGCTCATTCTCCGGTAGCGAATCAAAGATCCTAATAGCTTTGAAGCAATCATAAGTAGTTGATGCTAAATATCCCTTAGCAAGTTTGTAATAAACTGATAATAGATACTCATTGCCCAAATTTCTCATAACATCATGTTCATCAAATAAAGTAGACGAGTTTCCTATTCCATTGAAACCACTGTCCAAACTGTTATTCCTTACATATTTGTATCCGCCATTTTTATGGACAGAACTGCTAGTAAATACATCATTGTTTCCATTGACTATACCAAACGCGCTGAGCATATCTCTTTTGGAGCCAGCGGTGCTATCCTTTTTCAGGAAATTGATATCATCATCTAAATTAGTTGAACTAACAACAGTACCACTACTTGTTGGATTATGCAGCAATCTTGAGGTAATTGAAGTACTCTTTCGAGGTATTGAACTATTCAAAGTCGAGCTCGAACTTTTCGTTACTGGTATGTTTTTATTTGGTAATGATTTATTGTATGCCTGTACTTTACTATAGCTCTTGGTAACAGGAGTAATAAACGTTGATTCAGGACTACTGGTGGGTATACTTGAAGGTTTGGGTTTTCCTTTTGGGGTCTTAAAAATGATATTTTTGCTTCCACGTTCCTTTGACTTACCTGTATATTCGCCCGATGAGAATAATTTACCTCTTCTAGTACCGGTATGGCCGACATCATGTTTTTCACTCAGATCTTCATTTGCAACAACTTCACTAAGTTCTGCATCATCGTGAAGATCCAAATCTTGCTCCATTTCCGCTTCTAAGATCGGTTCGTCCAAACGTGTTCCACAGCTTGTACTATCTGTGTGGAATAGAGTGCTTGATGAAGAGAAATCCTTATTTTTGTAAACTGCATCAACCCTTACATGCACGCCAAGACGAGCCAATTCTTCAAAGGCTTCAAAAATAAATGGATTCAACTTTAAAATCTGTGAGTAATGCATGCTTGCCCTAGGAATATCACCAACGGCACAATATAGCTTAGCCAAAAGCATATAGCATGCAACAGAATCTGGAATCAAATAATTACTGCCATTAACAATGATATTGTTGTTGCTTTTCTTGTTCAAACCATCCACTCTTGACTCCCATAGGTTCATGGTTCGTAGTAGGGCTCGTATTCCTTCATTTTCACGTTGTAATTCTTTACAGGCCTTGGCAAACATGTATGAGCAACCGATATGAAGAGTGCAATATTCAGAGGTTACATTGTAAGCTGCCTTAAATCGGTTTCGGCGGAATAGAACACAAGCATATAAGTGGACAGCATCTAGCTTTGAATTACTCACTCCCGTGGTTAAGCTGGCAAGTAAAGATTTCCTATTTGGAGCATGCTTGGTGCCTTCAAAATCTATGTCTTTACCAATTGCATCTGGGTTAATACGCAAACTGCTATTGTGAATCGAATGGGGTGTTGGGGTGCCTATGGCATTGCTGTTAAGTTTGTTATTGATACAGGCCCCAACTCCAGTATCACCACCCGTCGCATTCCCATTGGTCCCACTGAACACAGTATCCGACTTGGCATTTCCAGCTCCATTCAGTGAGTAGGCTGATCGGCTCTCTTGTGCAAGTAGTCTTTCGGCAGTGAATTCGGCGGTGTCTAGCATATCATGTTCTAGACAGTAAACAATTAACGGTTTGAGCACTGCCGCCGACTGATCTGAAATATTCATTGCTATATCTTTTTGCAAAGTCGTCACAGTAGCCACAACAAAACTCGGTATTTAATTTTGTTCCTCTATCCCAATGGCAACTTACAGTCTCCAGACAACCGCTTTCTCTTGTAAACATGAGATCAACAAAGATGCAATTCATGCCCCGTGCTGAAAACGCAGACCCTATTACATAAGCCGTGCTTGAGTATGGGGGAAAAAGTCAACATAAAGCTGGAAATTGAGAGTAATTGGATAATTGGTGTTAAACATCTGTTTCAGAGCAGTACCCTCCGCTAGTACTGGCACCTGCTTAGTTCTACTCTTATGCTGGTTCTCTCCGTAGTTAAGAATGCATGATATTTGCGTTGAGATATGTATAAAGACATTACGGAATAATATACAGATGAGATGACTACAACTTGCTCTCGATTGTTCCGACACTCTTGTTAGCCAACAGTCTCTTTTCGGTGAGACATGCGATAACAGCGGCACCAACACCAGAACCATCTTCTGCGTGAATCAAGGTGATTGGGTAGTCTTTTGGATCACAATTCCATTGGAAGATGTCGTTCAAAGCTTCATGAGCACGCTCTTTGAAGTGAGGGTACTTGTTGAAGACAGAACCATCACTTGCACAGTGCCCGGCCTTGTAGTTTCTCTTTTTACAGATGGCAGCAATACCGCAAACAGATAAACGGGCCGAACGGGTACCAATCAAGAGACAGAGGTCGTGAATAATATTTCTTTCCTCCTCTGTTGTCTTGATATTGAATGAGTCTAGGAATAGGCCTTCGACAAATGGTGCACTGTGCTGC
The DNA here is from genome assembly GCA_025531575.1 of Pichia sp. PH4023. Classification (NCBI taxonomy): domain Eukaryota; kingdom Fungi; phylum Ascomycota; class Pichiomycetes; order Pichiales; family Pichiaceae; genus Pichia; species Pichia sp. PH4023. Next base: position 739,618 of record JAMGYR010000003.1, read on the forward strand.
TCGATTCTCGATGGGAACGAAGTGTCCATGGCAAATGGAACCTGCAATGGCTTGATATTTTGGTCCTTGAAGATCAAGTCCTGAGAGTAATAATCCAACAATATTAATCTCAAAACCTCACCTAGATAGTAGCCGGCAATCATCTTTTCATAATACTGTTGGCCAGGACGTGGAGATTCCTGATCGATCTGGATATCATACTTGGTTCTTGGTAAAACCGCCCATTCGTTATCAAAGGCACCGTATTCACAGTTGATCGCCATAGGAGAATTTTCCTTCAATAGGTCATCTGGAAGTCTGCCTTCAAGTTTTGGAATGTCTTTACAGACGTCATAATACGCACCGTTACAGCCTGTTCCAAAAATCAAGCCCATGATTGTTTCTGGATCACAGTATTTGGATGCAACCAAGGTACCGGTGGTGTCGTTGATCAAAGAGACAACCTCAACTGGGGTGTTTCTTACGTTGATTGCATCTTGTAACAGTGGAACCACATTTTCACCTTCGACTCCGTCAATGTCAAAACCCTTTGTCCATCTTTGCAACACACCTTCGTTGATTGCGTCTTGGGACGCAGGGTAAGAAAAGGTGAAACCAAGAGGGAGCTTTGCCATTGACGAGCCCCTGGATCCGTAGTGTTTCTTAACAAACGTGTCCAACGAGTCTGCAATGAAGTTCCACAGGTCCTCAGACTTACCTGTTCTCATTGGCACAGGTATAGGGTATTTTTCAGCCTCGTAGGTGAACTTGGAATCCCCCAAAAGGGATACTTTGACAACACGCAAATTGGTGCCGCCCAAGTCAATGGCCAAATAGTCTCCCGTCTCCTGTCCGGTGGGGTAATCCATGACCCATCCTGGAATCATTGGAATGTTCCCGCCCGTCTTGGAGAGACCCTTGTTGAGTTCACTAACGAAATGGTCGGTAATTTCAGTGAGTTTCTCTGGAGTGACGTTGAGCTCCTGCTTGGTCTTCTCATACGCATCAAGTAAGGACATCTTTTCTGGGCAAGATAATAGTATCTGTTGTGTGATCCCCCTTCTCTGAAAGTGTTGGCACCACCGTTGACTACGTATAGGTTCAGAAAGAAAAAGCCTGGAGAAAGTCGGCCCTACAAGCACACACCCACCACGGGTCCGCCGTTCATCCCTGGCGATTGTTGTGGCCGATCGGAGGGGCAATCGCCAAACGAGAGCAGCGCTGCTGTCCGAGGCGGATTAACTTTTCAGCGTGGGAGACGCGGATCAAGTGTGGAGTAAACACGCCCAAATACGTGAGCAGTAAATAAACAAAGCAAATTAGAGAAAAAACCGTTTCTCCGCTCGCTCTTTACGGAAAAACCTCAGCCAAGGAGCCAACGGAGAGACGACTGGGGAGGAAAAGAGGAGAACACGAGGAAGAGAAAGAGGAGGGCTGAAAAGATGGAGGAGGGGTAAGAGATGGGTTCTGCACAGATACAAGGGAGCGTCTGTGGAATGACAGAACATGTTAGAATTACAAGATACAGAAATTAAACGAATCAAAAAGGGAGGGGAGGGGATGGGACGGCAAAAATACAAAAGGAGCCAGGCTGTTTTACATGTTATTCTTGAGACGGGCTAGTGTTTCGAATAATCTACTTGCATCTTCACCACCGTTTTGCTGTTGACTTTCCCTGTTCCCACTTGGTTGCTGTTGGTTACTGTTGGGAAGATGGCGGTTGGCTGGGTAACTGTTCGGGTTGTTGGCAGCCACGGGAGCCATGTTGTTCACGTTGGTTCCAGGAACCATGTTTTGTAGTTGAGCTAAGAGGCCACCCACGCTTGCAGTAGCGGCAGGACCGGTCGGAATCTGTGGTTGCATAGGCATGCTTGCTGCTTGTGAGGGGTACATTCCGTTCCCTATTGGCATGTGTGGTGAAAGGGCAGCGCGTTGCTGCTGTTGATGCTGCTGCTGGTTCACCAAGTTTAGCATGGCCTTTAGAGATCCTTCGTCAAGCGATGATAACTGGCTCATCAACTGCGAAGCCACTGCGTTTTGGTTGTTGTTTGGATAGTATGACTGCTGCTGTTGCGGTGGTGGTGGCTGCTGCTGCAGAGGTGGAGGTTGACTGTTATAACCGTAGTACTGCTGGGGATTAGGGGTTGGAACCTGTTGATACATCTGGTTTGGTGTGTAGTTGGTACCCATGCCAGGAACTTGTGGCGGCAAGTGTTTTTGCTCGTCCTGTTGTCTTGGAGAATATCTCGGATAGCTAGGATTGCCGTTGCTGTCAATGTTGTTGCCAGTGTTGCTATTGCTGTTCTCATTGCCATTGCTGTACATATTACTAGGGTAGTTCTGGTTACGAGCAACATATCTGTCTCTGTTATCTCTATTATCCCTGTTATGATTATTTTTTCGTCTATCATTACGGTTTCTATCCCCTCTAGAGTTATTACCATTGTTGTTGTTATCTCTGCCTTGGTTTCTTCTTCTATCATTTGAGTTCATATTCTGTTCTGAGCGATAGTTGTTTTGATTATTTCTTGCATTATTGTTATTATTATTGTCAAAAACTTTATCTTTTTTACATTGATTGGCAATAAAGTTGATGGCACTTTCCATCGAAATATTTTCATATTCATCGAATTTTATTGCACCATCATTGCTATCTCTCTGGAACAAAAACAAATTCACTAGCTCCATTCTACTTGTAACAATAGCAGCGGCGACTCCAGCATAGGCAGATTCTGATATTGTTTCTTGGGGGACTTCTTCAGCGGTAGAATCAACATGCTTGATGCTACATTCCAAGCCTACCTCATTCAAGCTATTCACCAACAAATGATTGAAGCTTGCTTCGGACTCCAAAGAAATAATGACACGAACTTTCTTATTCTGATTTGCAGCTCTGGAAGCTCTATGAGGAGACCTTTGTCGTTCGTTTGAAGTTCTTTTTGGCGATCTCTCTCTTTCTCTACCTCTTACTCTTTCTCTTTCTCTTACACTTGAATCCTTTGACCTATTTTCGGTATGTTTCTCATGAGTCTTGGATACCTGTAGATGCATTAAGCGATTGTGTAAAGGAACGTGCTCCTCACCATGAATAGCCTTATGACAAGAATTCGCGTCAATGAATTGAACGAATCCGTATCCTTGTTTCATATTTACAGCTTTAACAGCACCATATCTCTTGAATACTCTCCAAACATCCGATATTTTCAAAGAATTAACGGCTAGGTTTCCAACAAACAGCCTCGAACCTGGAGGGAAGTTCAAGCATTCAAACTCTTTCGAGTGGTTCTCGGCGTCTCTTTTGAATTCGTCGAATTGATATTTTTCATCAGTGTCCATTCCCAAAGTGAGATCTGGACGACGACAGTAAGGATTTATTGGTACTAGTAGCTGACGATCATCACTTGGTTTCATATTAATTTTGTTATAAGATGTTGTTGCCTTGAAATTGATATTAACTTCATCAGGATTTACATTCCTACCAGTTGAGGCTTTGTAAGCCTCCAATAAAGTAGTCTCCTTCTCTGCTGGTGATAGAGCGTCAAACTGAGGAGCATTGAAAAGAGGACTAGTTATGAAAAACTGGACTATCTCATTAAAGAGAGGAACATTGATGTTGGAATATCTGGATTCATCTATAGGGATTGAGCGATCTATGTTGGAAGTGGAGGGTTTAGGGGGAAGATTCGTAGCTTTAGGATCGTAGTTATTATCCTCGTTGTCATCAAATACTTCGATAGCGCTATGGTCCTTATCTTTTTCAGCATCGTCTTTCGTTGCAGATTTCGACGGAGCATCTGTATCAGCGTTGGCATTATCATCTTGATCTTTGCAAACTTCATTCTCACTGTTTTCGTCGTTACTGTCGTTAAACATGTTATTATTAGAATCTATGATTTCCACTGCATGATCGGCAAATTTTACGTTTTTCACACGTGTAGGAGGTGGTGAGTGCTTGGATGTAGCACTATCAGTTGCAGGTTTGGAGGAATTGGAGGTAGATAAGATACTTTGAAGAGGGTTCGAAGATGGGCCTTCCGTTGAAGTCGAGGAAGACGCGGAGGCGGAAGTAGAAGTAGAGATAGAAGTAGACGTAGGGGTAGGGGTAGGGGTAGGGGTAGTAGAAGAAGGGGGAGCGGGAGGCTGCGTTTGGGAAACAGGTTCAGATTTTAAGTCGTCATCGTCACCATTAGCATCAACGGTATTAGAATCGCTATTGGCATTTGCTGAGGTGGTGGAGGAAGACCCTAGTTCGGGCTTATAGTCATCATCGATCGAAGTGACAGTATGGGATTCTTCATCCGACATGCTCGTGGTAATAAGGTTAGATGGAAGAATTGGATAGAAATATACAGTTTCTTCTTCGAGAAGGGAAGGTGACAAGATGAGGGACGAGGAATAACAAGGCCAGAGGTGGTAGAGAAGGGTGGCAGAGGGGAAAGGAAGGGAGGCAAAGAGGAGCCGGCGAAGGCAACAAAGAAAAACAGAACCGACAGGAGGACCAGAGGGAGTATGAAAGAAGGTGAGCAAGTGACGAAAAAACTTTTCGGGGCGCACGTGACTTCAGGATTGAGTTGTTCGGTTGTTATACAGGTTTCTATCTATAAGGAGGGGAAAAGAAGATATGTGTGTACAAGATGTTCCGAGGAGATTGCAGACCCACGTCTGCAGCGGCGTCCAGAGCTATCTGGGTGGAGAATAATAAAGACCAGAACCACAGAGATGGTAATGATGGAGTGGGAAAAAATGCAAATAGTGGTGCAAAATGAAAAAAGCTGTCTGTCCAATGAGAAAATCATAAATGTAATTCGAGGTCCGGCCACTTTCCATGTGCCGGGAGGCGGATATGTATAGGTATATGTGTGAAAGGACGTATACGGGATACGACTATGTGCACGGGTGACTGACGTCGAGGGCAGCGACAAGGCCCGTCTATTTCGACTCCTTTTCCATCAGCTCTTGCATCTGTGCCGGGCTCATCTTCGAGTCGTTGGCGACGCCTCTGTCGACAGGACATGGTACAATGCTGTTTGCCACGACGAGGGAGAACGCGACGAGAAAAGTGGTTGAGAAGATCGACCTGGAGATAGCTGCTCTATTGGATGCTTTTATCATTTTTCAATGTACGTGTGTATAGATGTATGTGTAATTGCCAGGACAGCTGCGGACGTTTCTGATCTTGGCGGAGCCACGGAAGAGCAACGGTAGGAGCACAGAGCCAGCTGAAGGACGAACACTCTACTGAATAAGCTTAAAGTGGTCCGAACAGCCGTTATGGCAAAGCAAACACCGCAGCGCAGGCAGGCCCCACCGCCCGTTTTTGTTCTCCCGCGTCTCTCATTGGCTGCCGCCCTCTGCATGGGGTTTGCACACAGTGGAGGGAAAAGCAGACCCCTACCTGCCACAGGTTACCCGGCGTGAGCGGATCTGAAGCCAAACCTGTCGACGCGTCGGCGCTGTCTCCCACAACGCTGGTTTTCCCTGGCTCATGAAAAAAGAAGAAAGGGGTGCAAGAATGAAAGAAAGCTCAGCACATGCAGAAGACAAGGACAGATCGTAACGGACGCTGAAGGATGCCTTTCTCCAGAGCAGCAACCATGTTCCAGTGTCGTTCAGTTTTGTTCAAGTGCAAGAGCATTTCGGTGCGTTTCAACTCCTCCTCCTCCTCCTCGAGCGGCATCCCTAAGCTCGGAACCACTCCAAACAAGTTCAATCCAAAGTCGTCTGCATTCAACCTCCGTCCTGAACTGCCAGAGGGCCTTTTCTTCCATCCAGCTCCTGCAGCACCAAACCCAGAGATCACCCCAAAGGCTTTTCTGCCTAAATCGGACGCCAGAGCCGCTTCCGACCTCTACTACCCAGAGCAGGACTCGCTCGTGACCGCCAACGTCGCATACATGCCGGTCATATCCAAGGCCAGCCAACCTAAGAACTACAAGTTCGATGCGTCGATAGTGGAGCAACTGCAGACGCTGAGGGACGAGGGCGTCTCCAGAAAGGAGATCAAGGAGAAGTTCGGAGTCACTGACAACTTCATAAGTCTGGTGACTAAGCCAAACCCAAAGACCCAGCAGCAGCAGAAGAAGCTTCTGAAAAGATCGGCCAGAAAGTGGTCTGACAAGACCCTCAAGGCTAGAACGTTGAAAGAGGTAAAGAAGTCCCAGTGGGAAAGAGATTTATGAGGAAAGGACGAGAAAGAACATACATAATATACACACACCCTTTACTCTGACGCATGTACATACCTGATACACACGCTATCACCAGAAACAACCATACTCTCTTATAGATATATAATGAATACATTTCATATTGTCAGTTTCTATACACATGTGGCTATCTAATTATACACCCAAGACTATCATTTACACGGCGTGAACGCAACGTCCGCCTCGTACTCTTCCAAGCACCGCTGCAATACTTCCTCGTCCCCGGGACAGAGCTCCATCCGCAGCACTATCTTGCTGTCCCCTTCGTAGTTCACGTAGACGTGGTACTTCTCATCCTCAAGATGGTGCACGGTCTTCACCATCTTCCGGTGCCCCATGTCATAACACTTCTTCCCGCCACAGTAAACATAATCATACACTATCGTTCCCACCCATTCTCCAGTGTACTTCTTTATAACTACCTCCAAGCCTCCCGTGAGTACCCCTTCATAACTCGGCGTACATTCAACTCGACAAATCTCGATTTGGCCAGAAAAGAGGTATCCTGAACCCCCCTCTTTCAACAACGCCTTCCCCTGATCCCACAAAAGGACTGTTTCTCTCACATCTTCATTCTCTCGTTCTTTGCTTTCTTTTGACTTAACTTCCAAACTGCCGGCTACAAACGGGACCTCTATCCGTTTTTCCAACGTTATCTCTTTCTCCACATATCGTTCCGGAGCAGGTGTTTTGAAAAATGAAACCATGAATAATTTCGTCACTATCATTATACCTAGGCATGTTACTGTTACTTATTGCAGCTGTTGACCTTTTAAGTGTCGTCCACCAATACTATCGAGCCCGCTTTCTCATGTGTTTCCCGTCTTCATCTCTATCGTTCTCCGATAAGCTACCAACCGTTTTTAATTGCTGTCTGACTCAGGCGGGGCCGATCGACCCAAGTTTTTTTCTCTCGTTCCTCCGCATTCTCGGTTTTTTTCTCCCTAAGGTTGACAAATGTAAACGGAAAGTGTGTACGTTCACAGTAACTAAAACTGGTAAGACGGTGCTTTAGCCGACCTCCTGCAGCTTGTATGCAAACACAATTGCACACACGCACCAAGAGCACTCCCAAGAGACGACCGACATGTCTGTATCTGTCAACGAAATCAACTACCTGATATGGAGATACCTTCAGGAGTCGGGTCTCGAGGTGTCTGCCTATGCATTGGAGGACGAAACTACAATTAACCAACTGGATTCTGTTTATTCCCCGCACGTGCCGCTTGGCTGTCTAGTGGATTTGGTGCAGAAGGGGATATTGTACTCGAAAATGACAGATTTGGTGTCGGCAGTGAAAACAGACACTATTATGCAGGATGACATCATCAATCTAAATTTCAACTTCTTCACGGCCTTGCATGAAATAAACACTAACGAGTCCACGAAGGATAGGAAAATACTGAGTTTAGATGAACTTAATGACTCTAAACCAACCCAAGAAAAAAGTACAGAAGGGGAGGAGATCAAAGTAAAGCAAGAAAAAAGCGATGAAGCAGAACAAGTGCAAGAGGAAGTACGAGATTCGGTTCATACAGATGAATATACGCAAGGACAAGTGCAACGCCAAGTGGTCACTCCCCCAACAACATTAGACAAACGACAGGAGAAATCAGATTTTATCCAAGTGGTAAAAGCATCGATGAATTATGACACCTCTTACTCTGTATCTTTTTCACCTAACAATCCTGAGCTCATTGCGTGGTCGCAAAGAGACAACCAATCAGTAATATATTCATTCAACTCTAATTCAGAAACCAAGCTCTCCTTACCTTTGGCATGTAAGGAAACGCTTATAGTATCATGGTCCCCCGAAGGTTCTTCTCTAATAACTGCTTCCGAAAATGGTGAACTCCGTCTCTGGTCTATTGAAGGAACCCTATTGAGCACGCTGGCCATGCATCATTGGCCCATAGTGTCACTACATTGGTCGCCCAGTGGGAGGTACCTTTTGTCTTTAGACATTAGGAATGTTGCGGTGGTATGGGACACAACCTCAAGTTTAGTGGTTGCCCATTTGGATAAAGAGAGCTGGTCACATGCAGACAAAAGTTTTAACGACCTAATATCTAAAGATTCAACTAATACCGATTCTATTTCATCTAACAACCAGCTCTACAAAAACTACGGTACTGACACATGTTGGCTAGATGATAATAAATTTGTCATTCCAGGACCTAAATACACTTTACTAGTATGCCAAGTGACAAATGATAATAGTAACAGTATCATAGGAGTGTTGACTGGACATGAAGAATCGATCTGTTGCGTCAAGTATGATCCTAGACTACGGCTCTTATGCTCCGCTAGTGAAGATGGAGTGATTAGAATATGGAAGGGGAACTCAACTAATAGTTTACAAATCTTAAGAGGGCATGCCTTAGCCGTTTCTATGTTAGAATGGATTAGTATTTCCGACAGATGGTATCTACTGAGCACTGCTTTGGATGGAACTATGAGGATTTGGGACTTTGTGCAAAATGAAACAGTTGACCTGGTAAGTGTCGACCAAGGTCAAGCTATTCTTTGTGCCTCTATTTATCAAGGAGATAGCGATACAAGGAAAATCATTGCAACAGGAGATTCCTCCGGATCTGTTTGTATTTGGCGCATTGAAGGTGATTCCAAAATCAACATTAAGATACGACAGGTCGGATTATACCAGCATTTTGAGGAAAATAATGTAGAAACTCAAGAGCCCGGTTTTGTATCCGAGATAAGTTGGAGTAGCGATGGCTCTAGAGTGGCTATTAGTTTCAGTGTGGGGAAAAGTGTTGTTATCGATATACCATAAAATTCTGTATATGCTTTTTTTTCATTCAGTTCTTTTACATGCTTTCTTCTTTCTTGTTACTTTGGAACCCTCCTCTTAACACCTGTATTATAGTTACACTTTATTCCAATTTATATACCAATTAAATCGAACGTATAGTAGTAATGTTCTTGTCCCTGTTACATGTCAGACGCTAAATATACACAATTTGCAACTATATAAAGTTTACAAATTTACCAATGTCATCAAGATATTTCATCATCGTTCAGTTTTGCCTTTTTGTTTGCGCTTGCAGATATTTTCTGCGCTTGGCTGCCGCATACTTCCAACTACGGACCACACCAGCAGTGAGAATACCCTTGACACTCTGTACTAGGGCACTCGACCCAACTGTATCTTCCACAGTCTGAGAAAGGGTTGACCGTAGAATTTCTGGATGCTGCTTCAAATCAGAAGCCAACTTCCTAATGAATGGGGAAATTTCCACCTTGTATTCTGTTGGGAGATATTCCCAGTCATGTTTTGGAATTTCGGAGAGTAAACTTGCAGACGATGTTTGGGTAAATCCAAGTAGGTCATTGTATGAAACGGTAGATTCACTGCCTATAGGCTTCGAGGTCAACACCTTAAGAGTTGGTTCTGCTATCATTTCCTGTACTAGAAGATCCTTTGCCAACTCATTACCATATCTTTCCTTCAATATGTTGAAGAGTCTTGACCTGAATTTGCGTGGTAATTCGATGATTATATGGGCAATCTGCTCCTCCGATAAGTTCACATGGTATACTCTATCACCTGAATCTGAGTCCCCATGGATAGATTGAATGAGATTCGGGAAATAGTTGTCCAGAATAGGTTTGTACAAGTTTTTGAACAGTGAAAATTGGTTCTCCACGATATTCTTCACTTTGTCAGGATTTTCCCCTTGGACCTTTAGTCTTGGATCACCCATATAAGAAAGACCTGCAATACTCAGATACAGTTCGCTTTCTTTAATTGATTGTTTATTGAGTAGCAAAGCAGACAATTTCACAGCGTTTGCCAAATTGTACTGGTTCAGAAATAACAGCTGTGGCGAGTTCTGAACGATGGCAACAGGCTTATGCAACCTACCGGCCAAATACATGGTTGACCAGTTTGCGAGATCATCGATAAGCGTATCCACTGATGTTACCCCGTACTTGAGTTCCAAGGGCGTTCCGTTGATATTGACGTCGACAAAAGGGTTGAAATAGATTCCCGCACCTAGGTTACTCACGTAATTGATAGCCGAAGGCCCCAAGAACTTGAGGAAAGAGTAATCTGAGCTATGCTGCATTATGTTTTGTTTGTGCCATGCCAATGGATCAGACACAGCAAGTATCATATCGATCTGGGAGTTTGATATATCGATCGAAGAGCCTTGGGAAAAAACCTTCGATCCGTAACCAAAAGTGTAGCTCACAGGGGCCCGGAAGCGTTGTACTATCCCCTGCAGTACTTTATCCATTGTGGACTCTTCTCTTGCTTCTGTGTGTAGTTGGTTGGTCCCGAACTTATAGGGCAATTTATCGCCTCTTTGGATCTTGTGCAAGGACCGGAGATAATAATGGAAATCCACGGGTTTAGACTGCAGTTCCTGCAACTTCTTTTCGAGCACCGATAACGAAGGAGAGCAAGATTCGTCACCGCAGGGGTCGCTGCCCCCTGCTGCCAAATGCTTGCTTCTCTTTAATTGATGTCCGATGCTCTGATGATCGAGCAGCACCTCAGTTAGGTTGTTCTTTTTGTTCAGCTCGGGATTTGAACTTTTCGTAGACTCTAATCTGATTGACGTGAAAAATGCATTTTTCCCGAATTGTTTGCGTAGCAAAACAGTATGTCCCGTTCTGTAGCCTTTGCTCAACATTTTGGTTCTGCTTGTGGGTCTCAACTACCCCTTCAATGCTCCACCCACAGAGAAGCACCGAAATGCATTTGCATGCTGACCGTTGGTGACATCTTTCTGTGGAGAACAGAGGCTGACAATTTACCCCAGCCTTAACTGGATCATGCGAGCGGAACATGAGAAAAGGAGGAAAAAAACAGCATTACGCCGATCGGCTAAAAAAACAATTATTGAGAGCACCCGTGCACCTCAGAGCTGTACTCGTTTCATGTTTTTTTTTGTTATGATTTCGGTTCTGCCATTTCTGTAGAGATGTTTACCGTTTTTTAAAACACGATTCGGCTCATCTGCCGTAGGTGGTCCGGAGAGCGTTCAGTGGGCACACTCACGGCATGGAATACCCGAGAGAGTCTCTGCTTCCACGAAGAGAGACCATGTCGCAGACGGGCCAACAGAAACAGCGGACGGTCCAACGACAAAACAGCTTTCTCTCTCCGATAACGTCCACGACATTCACGAACCGAAGACTGTCTTCCTCTCGGTCGTCGCTTTTGCGGTCGCCTGACGGCACCGAGTCCAACCGGGATAGGAAAAGGAAAAGATTAAGTCTCCTACCTGCTAATGCGCACCTTGGAGCACCAAGGTTGATCAATCCACCCAACCTTCGCCGACAGTCGATAATCAACAATAATAACAACAACAACCTGACTAATCTTCCCAGCCTCAATAGCGCCCTCCAAGCTCAGCTGAATTCACACTCCACGTCAACCACGCCTTTCACTGTGCGAAATGCAGCAACTCAAAACACAGTACAACAATTGGTGCAAAACTCAATCACAAGGTCGGGCATACCGTTGAACACACAACGGAGGTCCACAATTGGGAGTCGAAGAGAATCAACGCTTCCCCCGTCATCAGCGTCTGGTAACCGGTACGAAACTCCAGTCCCAGCACACCGCCCTTCTGCATATAGTAAACCACAGGATCCTAGACCAATAAGAAGTCATAGATTTCAGTCAGAAGTACAAGATGAGCTATACAATTATCTATCCACCAAGAAATTTGACATTGAGATGAAACAGCCACTCACGCCGAAAGCTTTGAAAAATCCCACACAGAAAGAGTTTGTTTTGATTTTCCAATGGCTATATAAAAAGTTGGATCCAGGCTTCAAGTTCAACAGATCCATAGAACAGGACGTTTATACACTCTTAAAGTTCTTAGACTATCCTTATTTAGATACGATTAACAAATCTCAAATAAGTGCTGTCGGTGGATCAAACTGGCCTGTCTTTCTAGGTATGCTACACTGGCTGCTAAAACTAGTCAAAGAAACTCTAAGATTTGACGACTTGGATATTTATTCCTTCCAAGAAGAACAGTCGAATAAAATTGACTCCAATTTGGCAGACGATCCAGTAATTTCAAATGAAATATCTCTGATGAATAAATTGTTTTTGACCTATGTGCTTGATTCTTACAGAGCTTTTCTGACTACTGGTGAAGACGATTATTCAAGCTATTTTGCAGATATGGAGAACGAGTACCTTGTTTATATTGATGAAGTGCAAGCCAAGATGAACATCGATGTAGAATTGCACGAAACATTGCAACAGAAACTGGAATCCAACAAGGAAAAATACAATCTTTTCTTTGATGAAATGGAGAGAGCTAATGCGTTGCAGACAGATGTTTCGAAATTCCAAAGTTATATTGATATACAAAAACAGCGACAGCTTAAATGGCCAAGCGTCATTGAAAAGGCGAAATCAGACATCAGTAATATCATTGAATCCATTAAAAACATTAATAAGGAGAAGCAAGATATTATATCCGATTTGGAGAAAAAGAACCTCACACTTAAAGATATAGAAGAATTACACAAAGATCGGGCAAGGTTAACATCTAGTTTGAACCTGATTGATTCAAAACAGCGGCAGACAAAACAGCTGATCGAATCAAAATCAGAAACTCTTAAACTACAGTTTAGTGATCTACAGGCAAAAATCAATTTCTATAATAATTCGATATATCAGATTTTAAACGATTTGAGCCTTGAAACTCCACCAGATACTTCTTCCCTGATCATTAATTCTTTAGATGAAGAATACCAGAGTACCAAAGCTGGAACATCCCCTCATGAAATGGTCCCTATTTTACCCAAGCTAAGGTCTTCACTTAGTGACTTGAAAAACAAGGTACACTCTCATATAACAAAACTTCAAGATGAAATATTGCAATCACAAGAAACTGTAGATGATATAAAGTTGTCTATTGTTTCATGCACCGACAAATTGGAAGAATTGGAGGATTCGTTGTCCAAATCCAGGAAGGAGTATTCTGAGCTCAATGATAAATATACCACGGATTCATCAAACAAGCAGTTTGATCTTGAAGAGAAAGCTAAGGAAATACGCTTGTTCAAGTTACAGAACACTGAGAACAGAAAATCCATTGAAAGTAGATGGAAAGACGCTCAGCGTGACTACAAAAAGACCATCTCAATGATTAGCGAGAATCGTACACAGTTGGTCTGCGACATAGCTCAATGTTTGGATTATGTTGTGAGCTTCAAAAGTGATGTTATGACGGATTTGGAAAACACCGCTGTAGAAGTTAGTCAAGAATTAAAGCAACAGTTAGATGCAGAATCACAGGAGGAGTGACTCATCTTTCTTTTTGCATGTATTATTTATTGTGTATAATATTTAAAATGTATAAGATTTAATGTAATGATTATACTTTAGTATGAATTATGTTAATGATGTAAACTATGTAGCAAAAAATTAATTGTGATTTTGTTATGGCAGAGGCAGGTAAACGTACAGAAGTATGAAACCAGGAGATGTTTATCTCTTCCTTCTTCTGTAATAATTCTTTTCAAAAAATGGATGATGAGAAACACCCAAATCTTTGTTTTTATTCCTCGAATACTCAACATATGCCATATCTTCACCTCCTGCAAGACCAGCCATAGAAGCTTGGTTCTTCACGGAGCTGGATTTGAGTCTCCTAGAAACTCCATGTCCAATCAAATTATCTGCATCCTCACCCATTTCCACACCTGCTGCTTCCTCATTTTTCAACAAGACCTCTTGCAACAATTCTCTACGCTCTTTAGGAGAGGCGTATGCAAGGTTTGGAAGTTCCTCCATACCATGCAAGTGAGTAATGATTTTGAAAGCATAACCTTGATCAACAAGGAAAGCTTGTCTTTTGGTAGAATAGTACATTTCTTGCGTATCTTTGGAAACCAAAGAATAGAAAAATGCATTGAAACCTTCATCATTTCTACGCTTGGCACGTAGAATACGTCCTAACCGTTGTGCTTCTTGTCTTCTCGAACCATAATGTGATGAGATTTGAATTAAACATGTTGCCTCTGGTAAATCGATAGAAGTATCACCAACTTTTGATAAGAAAATTGTGCTAACTCTATCATTATATTGGAAATTCTGCAAGATGTTCATTCTTTCTTGTTGAGGAGTCGAACCAAAAATAAAAGGTTTACCTAATTTGAGAGCATACTCTTGAAGGGCGTAAACATTGTCTGAAAACACAATAATTTTATCTCCCCGGCTCTCATGGTATTGAATCAAAAATTGACACGCTTGAAACTTAGTTGGATTCATGATATACAACAACATTCTTTTACGTGCACTTTCTCTAAGATATTCTTGATAAAACTCACTTGTCATCGGACACCAAACTTCAGCGCACTGCACTTTGGCAATATGACCCTTCTGGGAAAGCTCCATCCAATTTGCTTCATACATTTTAGGACCAATAAGGAAATTAAGGTCAGAAATCTTCTCATCTTCTCTAACCAAAGTAGCTGTCAATCCCAACTTCGCATGCGTTGCCAATGCGGTAACCACTCTTCTAAACATTGCAGCAGGAACAACGTGCACCTCATCCAAAATGATAAAACCCCATTCTCTGGAAGTCAAAAAGTCCATAACTTTTTGAGAGTCATGGGATCTATTTCGGGTATTTGCCACCATAGAATAGGTAGACACCACTAAACCTGACTCTCCACGAAACATTTGCTTATTCTCGGATGTGAAAACAGCAACATTTTCTGGTTGAATGGTACACCATTGCAAAAACTGTTGTCTCCACTGCATCACGGAGACAGAAGATGTACATAAAACAATGATCGATTTTCTAATGGTACATGCTGCGGTGATACCAACCAAGGTTTTTCCGGCACCACAAGGTAAGACAATGATACCTGATCTTGCACGTCCATTACCAAACATCTTACTCAACGATTTTTCTTGGTATGGTCTGATCTGTGTTGATGGCTTCAAATCAATCTCCAAATCAGGATTCCGTGTATCGTTTCTGAAATCGTATTCTTCCAACATCGGATAATCAATCTCTTGGCATCTCTTTTTCACTGTCTCAACGTTTTCAGCAGCCACTTCGAAGGAGTGCACGGTATCATCCGCATTTTCATCTTCAGCATCAGCAATGACATCAGCATAGATGTCTTCTACACCTTCTACAACTTCGTTATTTTTGCTGTCATTCTTGGTGTCCGTCCCTTTCTCTTTTGAGTTTTTGTTTTCATGGTTCTTTTTCGTACCTGGAATGACCAAATCTCCTTGCTTTGGAGCTTCTGTTTCAACCAAGCCATCAGCAGCACCATTGGCCTCATCTACGGACTGTAATCTCAACTTGCCAATTACATCGTCCTTCAACAACATTCTCAAAATCTCTGCCGAAGAAGATTCAACGAAGTATCTATTGTGCTTCAAAACTAACTTAACCTTACCATAGGAGTGTGTAGCTGCTTTGATGAATTCAACAACGGATTTAGCAACTGGAACCTTCGATAACCGGTTCAAGACCGAAATTATGTCATCTGTCTCCAATCCAACTGAAACTGCAGCGTATAAGGAATGTGTTGTGATCTTATATTCATGCATGAAACTGGGCCTACTGACAGGTTCTGCAATGGTAACCAAGAAATCCTGTGCTTGCTCGGATAAAGGAGAGAAGCTCTCAAGGTATATCTTACCATCAGATGGACTGATCCAGATAGGACGAGCTGAATGGTCAGGTTTCAATTTCAAATATGAGAAATCACTGTTAGCAAAAATATGAGATACTGCATCAGGGATGAAATCGCTTGGTCTATCTAATGGAATCGCCACCAGCTCTCCATCTTCGAATTCATTGTCATCGTTGGTTTCTTTGATTTTTTTGATAGCCTCCTGTGTTTTCGGAGCTAGTTTTTGCCTTTTCCTCGAGCTAGCAGCAGGTAAGATTAGCTGATCGTTTTCGGAGTCAGTGTCATCAGTGGAGCTATCATCCGAGAACAAGTTTTCAAGTTTGTTCGGTTTGGCTTCTCTACTCGGTGCTGCTTCGGAAGGCATGTATAGATGTGATACTTAGAGGGTTTGATGATAATTGGTGCTGAAATAGAAGAAGAGCTATCAAAGGCAAATACTATTTTAGTAAGAAGTGTTCTAATCATGAACATAAAAGAATTCAGAAAAATAAATTGTTTTCTGCGCCGATCGACCCATAACTCTTTTTTTTTTAAATATTAGTATTAGATGAGTGATGAGATATATGATATACATGAGTATCTATAGAAGTGTAATTACGTATTGATGTTTGCCGGTGACTCGCATGTCGTTCGACATTCAATCTTTGAACTTGTAACTACCAACAGCCATGGTGATAGAGCCGCCTCTGTAGGAACCTCTCTTCATCTTATTCTTACCCTTGGTGAAGTCCTTTCCTCTAACTGCGCCCAGCTTTTGGTTTGCCATTTCACCCCATGTTCCGGCAGCTCCTTGGTATGTGTTGTCCGTGAGCTCATTTGCTTCGAAAGAAACTTTTGATCTGTCAACTCTCGAGAAATGCTTTTTCTGACCTGGTTTCAGTTCTTCCACAACTGCAGGAATATGTTCAGGTTCCGGGGATACTTCTTCGCTTAGCGTTTCGGATTCTGTGTCGCTTGCTTTCGCCTTTTTAGTGGTTTTTTCATCAGTTTCTTGTTCTAGCTTTCTTTTCTTAGAATTTTCTGAATCGGATTCTGACTCTGAGTCGGAATCGGAATCGGAATCGGAATCGGAATCGGAACTTGAATCGGAGCTTGAGCTGGAGTCGGAATCGGAGCTTGAGCTGGAGTCGGAATCGGAGTCTGAGCTTGAATCGGAGCTTGAGTCGGAATCGGAACTTGAGTCAGAGTCGGAATCAGAATTAGAGTCGGAGCTAGAGTCGGAGCTAGAGCCGGAATCAGAATCAGAACTAGAATCAGAGCTAGAGCTATCAGAGTTTGAGCTTGAACTTGAGTCTGACTCTGATTCTGAGTCCGAGTCCGAGTCAGAAGAGTCTGAGCCGCTGCCTGAAGAGCTTGAGTCACTATCTGAGGAGTTTGAAGAAGAGTCCGAGGAGCTGTCGCTTGACTTGGCAGGTTCTGGTGTCTTCTCTTCTCTGCCGGCTTTTTCCTCCTTTTGTTCTACTTTAGCTTCCGTGCTTGAGCTGGATGAGGATTCAGAGGTAGATTCAGAGTCAGATTCAGAGTCGGAATCAGAATCAGAATCGGAGTCGGAGTCGGAGTCGGAATCGGATTCGCTGCCACTGTCTGAAGAGTCAGATGAACTGGATGAATCACTGTCGGAATCACCACCACTCTCAGAGGACGAGGACGAGGAAGAAGAGTCGTCCTCGCTTGAGTCGGAGCTCCCTTCAGATGCAGCCTTCTTTTCTGCTGCGCTTGCAATTTTCTCATCTTCGGCGATCAAGACTTTGTTGTCGAAGAACCTGTCCAAGGCCACACGCTTTGCGCCAGTGTCCTTGGTATCGATTGCGTTACCACTATCAGCGGCATCCTTGAGCAAGGTCTCTGCGGAGCTCTTCAATCCCTGCTCACAGAGATAGTTGTAGATTTTCCCCAGCACGTATTCCTTAGTAGCAGCCATCTGTACCTTTGTCTTGTGACTTTTCTTCCGTCTCCAGGCCCCCTATTCAAGACCATCTGTTATCGACATTCCAGAAAAAATCCTGGATTCTAAAAACTTTTCACTGATGCAGAAGAGCAAAAAATTTCAAGAAAATTATCATGAAAACGCTTACGTAACATTGTAACGACGGTATTTCCCTTCCGTTTTGCCCTTTCCACTTTCAGGAGGCAGAAGACGTTCTGTAGCGGATGACCTTAGAGGAGATCATATCAAGAGGCAACAGAGGACACCAGACAACAGCACACAAAGCATGACCGCCGAAAGATCGATTGTGATCATCACGTCCGACAACGACCGCTTCAATGTGGAGAGAAAGGTGGCAGAGAAGTCTCTCCTCATCAAAAACATGCTTAAGAACCTTCTTCCTGCAGAGGGGGAGGAGGAATCCGACGACGAGGACCAGGACACTATCGAGGTTCCTACGCAGAATGTGCGCTCGGCAGTGATGAAGAACATTTTGGAATGGTGTGAGCACTATAAGAACACAGACTTTCCCGATGACGATCAGGAGGACGACTCGAAGAAGTCGGCCCCTATCGACCCATGGGACAAGAACTTCCTCAACGTCGACCAGGAGATGCTCTACGAAATCATATTGGCCGCCAACTACCTAAACATCAAGCCCTTACTTAATGCGGGATGCAAAATCGTCGCCGAGATGATAAGAGGGAAGTCTCCGGAGGAAATCCGGAAGACTTTCAACATAGTCAACGACTTCACACCTGAGGAGGAAGCAGCCATCAGAAGGGAAAATGAATGGGCAGAGGACCGTTAACCTATTCCCCCATAAACTATCACCCTCCCTCCCTATTTCTAGTTCTATTTGTATAGCTTGTCCGATATAGTACATACTTACTGTGCCACACACCCCTTTCTCCCCCCTCGCCACTTCGGGACTTGTATTTCGAATTTCGTTTCTTTCGAAGAGATTAGACTGGAAATAGAGTCGGCTCCTAGCTACAGAAGAGCCGGGTTCAAGTGCACTTGCAGAACCAATCCAGCTTGCCTCTGAGTTATATCCGGCAATTACTATCGGCCATCCTCTAGATACCATACCTGGCGGCCATAGTAGAAGCTTTCGTTTAAAACGGAAGGATTCAGACTCGGATTCAATTTCAAGCGCCACAAAGAAGAACCACTCTTTTTCTAACTTGTTCAAACGTCGGGACAAGCCAGATACTCTGCCAAAGTCGCAATCAATGCGATTAAGAGGCAAAGGGTCGATGGACATTTCTCCGCTGAATGCCACTAAACCTGCTGGCAGAATGGGTAAGTCTATTTCTGTGCCCAATGGCCTGGCATTGTCTTCACCTCCGAGGAACAGAACAATTACAGTCAACGGTGAACAACTGGACGTATCCAAAATCCCTCCATTACCGCCAATGCAATCAATAAACCCTGCAACTTCCAAAAGAGAAGAGTTCGATGCTGTTAGAAGAAAGCTGATTGGCAGTGCTTCCCTGAGCCCTAGGTTTCGGAGTGCAAATAGGAGCCTTAACTATAAAGATTCTGCCCGTCGCCAGGGGTTTTATAATGGCGGAGACGAAGATGATGATATTGGAAACGATGATGAGGAGGATGACGACTACGATGAAGATCTTGATGACGATGAAGGTGGTGAGTTCGAGCCCGACCACTTATTAGTAGATAGTACGGGACTGAATGTCACAGACAATCGGCCTGCTTCAAAACACCATGATTTCCTGAATAACTCCTTGGGCAGAAGATTGAGCAAACATCTCCATCAAAAACCATCGATGCACTTACATAGCTCGACCCCAAATCATTCAGACTCTTCCAGAACTTCGTTGAATAAGGACAATGAGAATGGCGGAGAGGAAAGTACAAATTCTATAGATCAAACCAGCACAAATGCCGATCAAGACACTACAGAAAATCAAAATAAGACAGCATCTGGCCAACATGGCATATTCTCCACTTTGATGAACACCCTGAACTTGAAATCATTCACGGATTTGGCAAACCACAATGATGAAGAGGAGGATGTGAACAACAATGACGATACAGCATCTTCTTCCGTAACATCTGAAACTAACACTGCTAAAAATGAGCCATTGAGTGCGGTGAATTTTGTTCCCATCAAAAAGGCTCTTATTACTACGTTGGGACAAGGAAGTTTAACTCTGGACGCATTCCCTAAAAACCAGACTCAACTTCTGCATGATCAAAATCATCTGAGCATCCCCGACGGCTCTGCACTCAATAACAGCCAA
The DNA here is from genome assembly GCA_025531575.1 of Pichia sp. PH4023. Classification (NCBI taxonomy): domain Eukaryota; kingdom Fungi; phylum Ascomycota; class Pichiomycetes; order Pichiales; family Pichiaceae; genus Pichia; species Pichia sp. PH4023. The sequence continues at coordinate 759,660 of JAMGYR010000003.1, forward strand.
GGATTCCATCATCTAAAAAATTATAATAATGACGATTCAAATTCCTCCGATGTTAAACAGCTGACCAATCTCAATTTTAGTGAGAAGTCTGACCAAAACCAGGAAAATACAAGAGTAGCTGCTTCTTCAAAAGAGCAAAGATCTAGACCATCGTTATCTCCGCTGCCAAGAAAGCCAACTATAAGAAACTCATTGACTTCGATAATGTCATCTGATGAAGAGGAGCCATCCGCTCCTCAAATGAGCAATAGCTTGAGCTTCAAAAAGAAGTTGAAACTACCTTTGGCGAGTAAAAGACAATCTCTGGACTCAGGTGGAAACACTTTAAGCAGACTGAATTCCAATATTGGCAATATTGGCAGTGGTGAAGATTATCCAGATCAGGTTGAAGTAACTGGCAGAAAAAAAGAATTTCCTTTTGAAAAACTTGATTTGAAGCCACCGAGCGATAAAAGACAAGAAGCATTTCACACACTATTTCCAAGCTTACCAGCTAATGAGGTTTTTATTGAAGATTTTGCTTGTGCATATAGAAAAGAAATTTTAGTTCAGGGAAAACTTTATCTTAGTGAGCATCACATATCTTTCCATTCTAATATTATCGGATTGGTGACACGTTTAACGATCCCTTTGAACGCCATATTGAAAATACAAAAGAAGAAAACTGTTGGTATTCCTAATGCAATTGAGTTCAGCAATCTACACAACAAGTATATTTTTGCTTCTTTCATGTCGAGAGACCCATCTTATGATTTAATTTACAAAGTTTGGAAGTCAAATATTAATAATGAAGGCATCGACACAATCGATCTCGATTTAGACGATGAGGTGGATTCTTTGGACACTGTTTCTGTAGGGTACTCGGATGATGAAGATGGCGAAGACTACTCAAAGACCCGTAGGAAAAGTGATGGAGCCGCTACGAATGGAAATGATGTCGATGATGATACCTCGGATACAAGCATATCTGATGCAGAAGATATGGTGAAGGATGACGACGAACTGTCTAAAGATGGGGATATTACAGCACAGCCAGAAGAGGATAACGTTTTCAACGGTTTATCTTTTGAAGGACCAAAATTGCATGCACAAACATCCGCTGGGTACTCTCCGGACTCTTCCGAAACTAAAATCATCGAGGAAAATGTTCCTGCCCCAATGGGGTTGATTTTTGAGCTTATGTTTGGAGCTGATCCTACATTTATGAAAAACTTGCTTAAAGTGCAGAAAAATTTCAATATAGGAGAGATTCCGAAATTCGTCAACAATAAGCGGACATATCATTATACTAAACCTGTGAATGGAGGTCCTGTGGGCCCTAAACAGACAAAATGTATTGTGGAGGAAAGTATTGAACATAAAGACTTCAGCAAAAATTGTTTAATAGTACAATTGACCGAATCACCAGATGTTCCATCCGGAAATGCATTTAAAGTCAAAACTAAGATTTTTCTATCCTGGGGACCACAAAACGCAACTAATATCCTTATTGTTACCACGGTTGTATGGACAGGAAAGTCCTGGATTAAAAGCGCAATTGAAAGAGGTGCAATATCTGGGCAAAAAGAAGCACTGGGCATACTGGTTGCAGAACTAAAAAAGAAAATTAGTTCTGGAGGAACAACTAATATCTCTCCAAGCAAAGTGAGAAAGAAGGATAGAAACAAAAAACAAAAGGAGGAGACACCACTTACAACCACCTCGGAGGTAGCTGAAGAGGCCACCACTGTTTCTGAACTTGAGCCAAAAACCTATACAGACTTAATACTAGAGCAAGTTGACCTCAAGTTGTTTTTGATCATTTTATTGTTTGTTATCGTGATAACAGATAAGTTCAAATCAGATAGACACTTGAATGGATATGAATTGTATTCCAATAACAGGATGCTTATGAGTGAATCTAGCTTGTGGGAGTGGATTGAACAACGTGAGCTTATGGCGGATACGCATCTGACTCCTGATGGGTTGAACACTTCCAACTACAAGAAAGGTAGACATAGAAACAGATTCAAGGAACCGCTGGAGAAGGCAAGTAAACAAAGAATGTCCCAGCAAGAGCTCAAGGACACAATCGATATGATGGAACTGCAGTTACGTAAACTTAAAGAGAGAGAGCATAACCAGAATAATTTAATTTGATTGTACTTTTTGCCTGCTCCTAATTGATACCTCCTAACCTTTAGTTCGTGTTTCTCTTAATTCCGCTTGCATTTCCCAAAAAAATATGGTGCATCGTTTTTGCGCTCCGGAGATTCTTCTCCGTGTTTATTATTAATATTATTATTTAGATATTCTTATAGAAGCTATCCTTTTTGTAAAACGTTGGAGCCTCTAGGGGCATATATTCCTATCACCTCACTGTCATAGAATAGCCTTAGTCCTACACACATGATTATGAACGATAAGGATAGTTCTGAGGAGAAAAAATCCGGTGGTGAAATGGGTCCCGAGATCGACGTGGCAAGATCAAGGAAGGAAATATTCGTTGAAGCACGAGACAGCAAGCTAGAAGACAAAATAGAAAAACTGGAGCATGATCTCATACAGTTGAAAGAAGAACATTTGATGCTCTCAAATGAGTTGTCGAGGGGCAAAGGTCATGTTAAAGGTATAACCGACGGCTCGTTTAATAAATATCTGCAAAAAGATTACGACAACGAAATGAAACGACATATCCGCCAATTGAAAAAGTACAACGAATTAAAAGATCTGGGGATGGGGATTATACAGCTTATCGCAGACCAAAAACAGTCCACACTCAGGGGTATCATGGATGAGATGGGAATTGAACCTGACGATAAATAGAGATAAATAGGCGTTTATAGCATTTTGAAGTTCATCAGCGGCTTATGTAATCACTTTGATATCAATTGTGAAGTTTTTCGGATTTTCAAAGTTTTAAAAGTTTTAATTTGAAACTTGTTCCTTTAGTATCTAAACTTTTTCTGATTGAAGACTGATGTTTAATTAATCAGGACACCAGTTTTGAAGCAGAAAGTAAACTTCTTGCAAGTATGGGGAGACCAAACAGGGAGATTCTTAGTGGTGGTAAACGTTACAAAGATGCTAAAAAGTTCAAAAGCAGAGTCAGTGAGGTTGTTTTCGATAAAGAAAAGCGTAAGGACTACCTTACTGGGTTTCACAAGCGTAAATTAGAGAGAAAGAAAAAGGCACAAGATTACTTGGAGGAACAGGCGAAAAAGGACAGACTTGAGGAGAGAGCCAGGATTCGTGAAGAAAGGAAGTTGCAAGTGCAAAAAAAATTGGCAGAGATGAAGGAAGCGATGGAGTTAAATCCATTTTTGGAAAAGGATCAGGAAGAAAATAGTAGTGACAACACCAGCGATGAACTCGATGAACTTCCAGCGGAAAAGAATGTAGGTTTTGAAGACGGAGACAATGAATCAGATACTGGACACGATGAACGAAATGGCAAGGGTAATGATGACCAAGAAGATGATCGAGAGAGCAACAAAATGACTTCAGGAATATTGAAAAAACAGATATATGAGATTGATAATGAATCTGCTCTTGTTTCAGGAACATCTGAGGTTGTCATTGAAAGTCTGGATAATCCTAATACGTTCAATCTTGAAGCAGTTACGAAAAAAATGAATGTTGATCTATCAAAAGCAGATGATGTCTTGAGCAGTTCAATAACAAGAGCTAAGAAATACGCTAGGTTAATGGGAATGAGTGACTCGCCAGAGGAAAAAGAAAAGGTCTCGAAACCAAAAAAGAAGAAATTTAGGTACTTGAGCAAGACGGAGAGGAAGATGAAGAATATGAAAGAGAAGAATAAATCTTTCAAGAAAAGAAAGAAGGATTAGACTACATGTGATCTTTTCGACTATAACATCGTGTAAAATAAATACTATAGAATCTTTAATTAATCGAAACTTTGCAGTTCGATGAAATCACTGACAGAGCTTATCATTACATGTTCTGTTTCAATCTTTAAAAAGACCCAAACCCATCTTCTGAATATCTCCAAGCATTCTAGAAGGAAAGTACCCATCTCTGTTGTGAACAAAGTGGTAAAAAACTTTGCTGCAGTACTGGGCGAAGGAGACGTAGGATTAGCAAATATTAGACCATAGACCCAAATGAATCTCAATTGGAAATCTATGATGATGGCTAAAACATAGGCCTCTTTGCTGTATAACAACTTATTTCTCAATAACTTCACATTTGGTTTATCGGACAAAAACTTCAAGAAAAAGCCGAAATTCCAGTCATTGGTTATATCCCAGTATAAGGAATAAGATGAGTTGATAAATGTAAAAAGGACCCAAAGACCACGAGTTTTCAGGTATCCAGCCTTGAAAAGAATCATCGAAATAGTTGGTAAAAATGCTGTAAAGTACTTGATTGCATTGAGTAAATGTCGGATGTTCTGTCTTCCACTTTGATTATATTCTTTTAGACACTGCTTAAATCTCAATAAAGATGGGAAATTGGCAAGCAGTAGATCAATATTGTAAATTTGTAAATGAGTTTTAGAAAGTTCTTTGGAGAGATCAGTACCAGATGGCAATGCTGACATTCCAAGAACCAATGCACACACATAGACCAAAAAGTCCACCAGCACTTTGTTATATGATGTGAATGTATCAGCGAGTAGAATATCATTGTTCCTCATGGAAATGTCGATATCACCTTTGATGACTCTCTTCATCGTTTCCAATAGTCGTTGTGACTCAAAGGATGACCTGTCGTGCAAGAGAATGAGGAATGTGCTAATGATACCGAAAAGTGGCAGCCAATCGATGAGTGCAAACTCAAAGCCGTTGGAAGCAACAAAATAGTATATCAAATAGTTGCAGATATTGGACAATGTAACATTTACTAAACATATTCGACTTCTTTCAATAAGCCTAGACAAGGTCAACTCTTGTGGGGAAACTTTGAGAACATTTAGGACGCCGATCTTGAACTTCCTGCAGGTTAGCAAGTTCAAATGCCACAGAAACAAACCTCCATTAATCAATATCAGTACCCGGTAAGGTAGCGGGAGATAGAAATCAAATGCGGAAATGGTTGCAGCAGCTTCTTCAGGCATGTTTGTAGGTGCTACAACACTAGTCTCTCTGTCCCACCATAGAAAATAGTCTGATTGTGCTCATTCTTCATAAGTTCATCGTCATAAAGCCGGAAAAGAAAACAACAGGTTCGAAATGGAAAAATCTGATATTCTCCACATACTAATCCAAAGTGACCGCGTCACGTGACCAGACTTTTAGGGAAATGGGAAGCAGTTTGCTGGTTAACCCTACAGGCTCTGTTCTCTTCAGAAAGTATCCGAATAGGTTTAATCTTACAGTACCAGAGGTACCATTTCATGATTAGCATGGAAATACATTTGTTACATCACGAGAGATACGGCAGAGTGAGGACGGGGTTAGAGGAAGCTCACCATAGGTAACTAGCAACTGGTTCTCCAGGAGCGTAGATACCACAGGGCACAAAGAGCAAGATCTTATAGAGGGGGCCTATGAGGGACAGAAGAGAGAGAGTTGGTAAAACATAGTATACGTATCAGAATTTTCAGTGTTTGGCTTGTCGAATCTGTCATGTAATATCCGTTTGGGGCGACAGTTGGTCATCACAGTATAGTAAGTTATATCAACCTAAAAAATCAGAAAAAAAAAAATCGAAACAGTGGTAACAACCGTCTGCAATTTTAAAGAATCTACATTCCAAAAACCAGCATTCTTGCTGCTCTGCAGAATGGTAGAGTTCCTTGGCCAGCAGAAATTCAATTAGGAATCGCTCCCCCCCACAGCCAGTTTATAAGAATTCGAGGAAAAACTGGGAGTGCCCTGCTTTTTATAGCTAGGGGAAAAAATGCAAAAACTTCTATGGAAAAACGGAAAAGAGGGTTTCTCGCTATGGCACCGGGTAAGATGGGAAGCCGAAAAGGGAAATTTTACTTCGCCACTTGCATGAATCTGCCATCAGCGTAAGATATGCCATGCAAGGAATAAAGGGGTAATAAAGTTGGTAGGAATGGCGGTGTTGAGATTCAGAGAAAAATCAGCATTTACCTACAAGGATTTACTGGATTTGAATGACAGCAGAAAGGCGTACCAGAGCCCGTTGGCTGTTATTTGCCATATAGATCTCAACGCGTTTTTTGCACAATGTGAACAACTGAGACTGGGGTTATCTGAGCAGGATCCTGTCGTTTGTGTGCAATGGAATACGTTGATCGCTGTTTCCTACGCTGCTCGTGATTATGGAATAACGAGGATGGATAGACTTGAACAGGCGAAAAAGAAGTGCCCAAACCTTATACCAGCCCACACCGCAGTTTTCAAAAAGGGCGAACCCTTTTGGAAGTATGTTGACCACATGCCATCTCCAGCTAACCATAAGGTGTCATTAGATCCTTATCGTCGAGAGGGAAAAAAAGTTTTAAATATTTTTAGGAGTGAGTGTGATTTGGTGGAAAAGGCCAGTGTCGATGAGAGTTTCATGGATCTAGGAAGGTTAGTATTTCGGCGAATACTGACCTTGTTTCCGAATGTACTGGAAGGAATGACAAGCAAATCGGATACCTTGAAGTCCATTGACCAATTACCGGCGGATATAGACTTTAAGGGGTATACCATAGCGAAAAAGGATGACACGGAAGATGAATCAGCGAAAGCTGATGAAGACCACTCCTTCCTAGTTGAAGATTGGGACGACCTGGTAATTTTGGTGGGCTCGATGATATGCTATGAATTGAGGAAAAAAGTTGAAGAACGACTTGGTTACAAAACTTCAGGTGGGGTGGGAAGAGTGAAGACAATTGCAAAGCTAGCCAGTGGGTTTAGAAAGCCAGATCAACAGACAATCATACGAAACGACTCGATTCCAAATTTCTTGAAATACTTCAAGTTGACTGACTTCTGGTCTATGGGTGGCAAAATGGGTAGCTATGTGAAGGAAACACTTGGTGAGGAGACGTCCATAAGTTCGATAAGGGACCAATATTCAACGCCTACCGATTTAGCTCAGGTTTTAGATAAAAATTATGATCTTGCATCCAAAATCTTTTTGATGATTCGAGGAAAATATTGCGTTCCACTACAAGAACGAGAGCTGCTGAAGTCCATGGCAGCAAATAAAAATTTTAGGCAGTCAATTTATAAGAAAGCTGATCTAATTCCTTGGCTTAATGTATTTATTGGGGAATTGATTCTTCGAATTCAAGATCTGGATGACGAATATAACACCATTTCGAGACCAACAAAAATGACTTTATCCGTTTTAGGCAGCTCAGGAACTCGACACTCCAAGCAGTGCACGTTGAATCGACCTCCGAAGGATTACGAGCTACTCCGCCAGTTATATTACACCACTTCAGTTGAACTTTTTCAAAATCTTGAAATTTTATGGAAAGAACAATCGCCTAACCACCAAATGTTTCCCATATATAACGCCAGTCTATCAGTATCAAATTTCTTGGATATGAATGGGGTGAACACTCTTGATGAGTTGATGCCCAATGTGAAAAGGCGAAAGCTGGACAATATAGAATCATCTCTCGAAATCAGAAATGATATCGCTTCTCCTGTAAAAAGAGACACATTAGATTATTTTTTGGCTACGAAGGACAAATCCGACATACTCCAGATTGATGATGGTGCTGATGAACATTATACGCGTTCCTGTAAGAGGTGCGATGAAGCTATTGGCTTATCCGAGTGGCAGACACATCTAGATTTTCATGTGGCATTGGATTTGGAGACCAAGATTAACCAAGACTTTGAAGAAACTTATGGTGAGCGTCTACTGAAAAGATCTGACAGGAATAAAAATGACAAAAGTAAACCTAAAAAAACCTCTACTTCCGCTACTGATAGAACGCAAAGTAAATTACCCTTCTAAACAAGTAAATATGTACGTTATAAATCTAAAGCTTTCATAACTTTTTTACTTCTTACAATAGAGTTCGTCTAAAAAGTTAGCTGCGAAGCTTCCTGGTCCCCTACTGATCTTCCCAGCTGCATATCCTGCATTTTTATACAGAGTTACAGCTTTGACAGTAGCTTCATAGGCGTAATGGAAAGAGGTAGAAGCGACATATACTGCGATAACACCACCTAACGCGCATCCAGATCCCGTTATCTCTGCCATGAGTGGATTACCACCTTCCACGAGAGTGACCCTTGGCTCAGGTGTAGGTATGATACCGTCAACCACAATGTCAGTTTTTCCTGTCATAACTATGACACATTTCTTATCCATAGCCAATTTTGAAATGATTGGAATTATTTTTTCGATATGGATGTCCATTACCGAATCAACACCTCTCATGTTACTACCATCAACACCAGCAATAGTGCAAATTTCGGCCAAGTTACCTTTGATAACAGTAAATTGTCCCGTTGACATAACTTCTTGCATAATTTCACGTCTTCCCTGTGTAGCACCACATGCAACTGGATCGTAAACAATTGGTTTCATCTGGGAGTTGTATGCTTTTACTGCTGCTTTGTAAACCTCAAGGGAGGAAGAAGTAGGTGTTCCAGTATTTAATACTAGTCCAATTTTTGGAATTTTGGAAAATGACTTGAATTCATCGGTTAGTTCGGACATTATAGGAGAACCGCCAGTTGCTATACATATATTTGCAGAAAAATATTTGGCAACTGAATTGGTTATGAAGTGAACAACAGCCGGTTCCCTCTTGATATCGATTACCGGGCTCTCAGCCACCAATTTCCCGTAACCGAGACGAACGCTTTTCAAGATTTCTTTTGTTTCTAAACCAGCATCGGATTGACCCATTATGCAAGAAACAACAGCAACACCATTAGTATTCAGTCCGTCATATGCACACGAAGATAAAGTCCATGCAATATTATACTTGTTCAAACCGCCTATAATTACACTTTTCAATTCTGGCTTGTTCGCAGAGATGACCTTAAGCAACTCCTTGACACCAGCTGGTCCCAATGGAGCCCGTTTCACTACTTTAGTGGACGTAGAGTACACAGTACCCATTCCGACGTAATCGATTAGTGCAATAGAGTTAATAGCTTTCATCAATTCCTCTTCACATCTAGTGGAAACACCCAAAATTTTGTCATTTCCAATCATTTTTCTTACCAGGACTGGGTCCATGTCATCTTGGCCAACATGGACTCCTTCGGCATCTATCGCCATCGCAACATCAACTCTATCATTGATGATCAATGGAACACCATATTTTTTGGTTAATGCATGAATCTTTCTTGCCCTATCAATAAATGCCCCAGTGTCCAGTTCTTTCTCTCGTAGTTGAACGATGGTGGTTCCATTTTGCAACGATTTCTCAACTTGATCATAAATCGTCAATCCCTCGGGAACCAACTCATTGTTGGTAACTAAATACACCGAGTAATCTATGTCTGATTTGTTCCACATTTTGTACTCATATAATCCACCCACAAAAGTGAATTTACTGTTTGTGAGTCATGCAAACAGCTGAGAGTAGCTGCTTGATAATTACTTAGTTAAGTGGCCTCGGCTGAAAATTAAATAATCATTTCACGCATTACTCAAACGTGAATCTGAACCAACAATATACCAATGGTTAAAGCCCAGGTAAAGCTCCATAACTACAATTGTCTCACAACTTGCAATGAATCAATATAGAATTAAGGAGATACATTTGTATGACCATGGAGAACTGGAATCAATTACCCCTTTCAAAGATCGTAAAATCCCCACTGTGATGACAATTGCCGGTTCTGACTCCTCCGGGGGGGCTGGTATAGAAGCGGACATTAAAACTATTACCACCCACAAATGCTACGCATTGACCAATATCGTCACACTAACTGCACAGAATACAAAAGGTGTTAGTGATGTTACAAAAATCCCAGGAAAAATGACTTCATCGATTATGGAAAAGAATTTCTCAGATATTTATATCGATTCGATAAAGACAGGTATTTTAACAGAAGAGTCTATTCCCATTTTAAAGAGTGCACTTGATAAGTATCATTTTCAAGGAAACCTGGTTGTAGATCCTGTTATGGTGAGTACATCAGGCTATGACTTTGTCAATAACAAGATTTTAACTATCCTAACTCGGTATCTTGCACCATATACTACAGTGATAACTCCTAACTTAATTGAAGCCAAGGCAATTATTAATACCTTGAGTGGTAGAATTCAATACAACGAGGCTTGTTTGGAAACCTTGGAAGATGTTTTCACAATTTGCACCCAAATTCATGAACTAACAAATATAAAGAATATTTTGGTTAAGGGTGGACATCAGCGGTGGAAAGATGATGCTAAACTATTGACAGATGTTCTCTACATCTCGGAGAAGGAGACATACTATGTGTTCTACTCGGACATGCTGGCGTCATTAAGTACTCACGGTACTGGTTGTACTTTGGCCTCTGCGATTGCCTCCAATTTGGCTCATGGCTTGTCTTTGATCAATGCAGTTGCCAACAGTATTACTTATGTTCAAAACGGGATCAAAACTGCTCCAAATATCGGTTCTGGACATGGTCCACTTAACCATTTACAGAATACTAGACAATATAATTATGAAGTTCTGGCGAATGATGAGAAGTACGTTCTTCCATTCAAAGAAGGCCAAGCAGTGCAGTATATGTGTAATCATCCAGAGATAAGTCCATTTTGGGAGAAATACATTCTGCATCCTTTCATGAGAAAAGTTGGTGACTTTTCACTCCCGTTAGAGAACTTCACAAAATTTGTTGAGCAAAATGTGATTTACCTATCCAACTATTCACATGTAATCATGTACATGGCTGCCAAAGATTCATGGAAGGAGGATTTGTGTGCAGTTGCAGATAAATTGAAAACTATGGCGCAAGAGATATCCAAGTACACAATGATACTGAAGAGGCTCGGTTATTCTGATAAGGAAATTGGAAATTTGAAAGCAAGTGAGGAGTGCCAAGAATACGTTGACGCTCTGCTAGATGTTGCCAAAGATGCAGGTGATGTTTTAGACATTGCAGTTTCTTTGACCCCTTGCTTTTATGGATATTTGGCAGCATGTGCTAATATAGATCATTTTCAGAAGGAAGGTGATAGCTGTGGTGATGAAATGAAAAAAGAATTGTACGGAGACTGGTTAAAGGAAAATCAGTCGGAATGGTATTCTTCTGCCTGGATAAGGGGGGAATCAGAGTTGAACGCTAAATTTAGGACTAACTGTTTGAGTGATGCCAAACTTACGAGGGCCATTTATCTTTTCAAGAAATTTACTATAATGGAGATCAACTTCTTGGATTCGTTTTTATGAGGAATGAAATCAATGATTTAGGATATCTATAGATATTTTTGTAGTAACAATAACTAAATACTAACTAATAATTAATATACAGGCATTCGATGAAGAGAAGCTCTTTGTTTTATCGTGTCATTAAGGGAAAGGGGGAAAAAAAAGTAATCGTTCTTCTGAGATGTGAATCTAAACGTTTGGTGAGTTATCCAAATCAACATGCTTCTCTTCCAATTTTTCTTTTCTGAAAGAGTTCATGAATGCCAAACCTGGAGTGTAGTTTGTGTACAATTCATCGACATCTTCCAAACTGAGGCCCTTAGTTTCTGGAACAAAGGCAAAGACAAAGAAGAAAGAGAAAAGGACACAACCAAAAAACACATAACCGTAAGCGAAGTGAATAGCGTTAGTAATGAAAGGGGTGAAGAATGCAATCAAGAAACCCCAGATCCAATTGGCAGCAGTAGCAATGGCCATACCTTTGGATCTAATTCTCAATGGGTAGGTTTCAGAGACAACGACGAAAACACATGGACCCCAGGTGGTGGCAAAGAAGAAAATGAAGAAACATGCCAAGAAAATCATGGCATTACCGACTGGCTTTCTCGCTTCACCACCGTAACCGTCAACGTACAAGTCCTTGACACCAATGGAGGCGAAAATGACTAGACAGGTAAGCATACCAGCGGAACCACCCATCAAGGTCTTTCTTCTACCAAAGTGGTCGACAACCCATAGGGCCAAGAAAGTGGAAGCAAAGTTGATGACACCCAAGACAATGGAGGTTTCGAAGGAATCTTCCAAACCGACAGACTTGAAAATGGTGGTACTATAGTAGAAGAAGTAGTTGTTACCGGTCAATTGTTGCAGAGATTGCAAAAAGATACCGACCACCAATCTGTAAAAGATCTTTGGCTTACCGGTGAAAAGCTCACCCCAGGAAGCGTTACCTGCACTTTGTTCAAGCTCGATAGCAGCAACCAAAATGTCCAGTTCGCTCTTAACAAAGTTACTGTCGACCTCAATCCTGTTAACCGTAGCAATGGAGGCCTTGGCCTCTTCGATTTTGCCTACTTCAATCAAGTATCTTGGAGATTCAGGAGTGAAAACCATACCGACAATCATCAATAAAGCCCATGCGAAAGAGAGACCCAATGGGATTCTCCATTGCCTGGAGTCGGTGTAGCCGTGGTAGGTACCGTAAGTGGTACAGTAGCCGAGGAAGATACCCAAGGTGACCATCAACTGGTACATAGAGACCAAGGACCCTCTGATGGCCTTTGGAGAGGTTTCTGAAATGAACATAGGAGCCAAGACGGAGACGGAACCAACAGCCAAACCGGAGATGATTCTACCAATGAAGTACTGGACCCAAGATTTGACGGAAGCGATTTGGATGATGATGCCGACAATGTAGACCACCATAGTGATCATCAAACCTTTTTTTCTACCATACATATCGGCACTTTTACCTAAGGTGACACCACCAATGGCACAACCGATGTTGAAGATGGCCACCATCAACCCAGTTCTGGCCTTGGACAAGTAGTGTGCACCGTCACCGCCAATTTGACCGAATCTGTGTATGAACTCAGGCAGGTTGACGAAACCAGAAATCGTACCAGTATCCCAGCCGAAAACAAAACCACCAAAGGCGATCATGAGGCACAAGAAGGCTGGCATGACGTACTTAGATTTGGATCCGTCCGGCACAACGCCGGTCTGTGTGGCAACGGCAGCGTCATAGTTGTGTTCGTCTGAAGACTCTTCTGGAGAGTTCAGGTGCTCAAAGTTGTTTGCTGGCTTTTCAGACAAAGAACTCGAAGACATCTTTGTAGTGTTGTGTGTGTATGTTTGTATGCCAAAAGATGTAACAAAGTGTCTGAACAGATAATGTTAGCAACTTTGTTCGAGGAAAGGAAGAAGAAGAAAGAGGAAGAAAGAGGGCGAAGCAAAGAGAAACAGAAAGACTGGGGAAGGTGAACCCTACAACACGAGCAGGAACAGAAGAATGTGGAGCACACCAGGAAGGAAAAAAGTGGAAAAGTCAAAATATTTAAACGCTATCGTGTGGGAGGCCCGCTCTGTTCTGTTGCTGCGGCGCCTGATGGCGAGTTTTTCCGTTCTGGGCGTGCCAGCGCCAGCGAAAAAAAAAAAGAAATGCAAAAAAGAAAAAGCAGAGACGTGCCGGTCTCGGCAGGAGCGAGACTTCTCGGAGGGGAGGGCCCAATAGCAGGTGCGCAGGCAGGCGATTTCCGCCTGTTGGCCTCCTTTGTTCTCTCGCGAGCAAGGATAATCCGGAATCAGCTGTTACGGCTGGTCGCAGTTGGAGTTGTTCCGTCACGAGAGCGCTGACGCTGACGCTGGCCATGACCTGGGGATCTTAGGTTTGCGCCTCTCGTGGTGTTGTGGTGGTGTGTTTCGGCCTGGAGAGGAGGGAGAGGGTAGGGGGAAAGGTTTGTGGGTGGGTGCGTTTTTTTCCGGGGAACCAGGTGGTGTCCGAGATGACAGGGAACGGACGGGCAACCACTCGTGTAGCCTACGGGCCCATATCTGCCGGATTAACTGAATGTTTAACGTCTTCTTTATCCCGCATGGCAGGGAAAGGCAAATTAGTACAGATATGGGTCAAGGCGCCGGACTACGTCAGTACAGCAGCACAGTCACAGCTTCCGGACACTGCGGCCCCCCGCACCGCTGCGGGACTACGTCGATGGCTGTGCCTCACACGTCATCGCGCCAGAACGTGGAGAGGCTTGGAGAGGCGTGGGGAGCGTGCGGGGCGACCAGCGCGGGGAGACTGGCGCGGGCGCGGGCGCGGGGCGGCATTGTACCGTGCTGCGGTGCAGGGGTGGGGTTTTCCCCGGGCTGCAGGGCAACGCTGAGGAGGCGGGGGAAAGGAGACGACGTGGGCAGGGGGGGGATCTTCCATCCGCCAACAACGTCCGTTGTGCGGGGCTCTGGGTTTTTCCGGACGAGATAGACGATAGCCTGAATAGTTCTCTACTGCCGCCGTTGGGGGCGGGCTGTCCGATACAGGGTGCAGTTCGGACGAACCCTGTCCTGGTGCGGTGCTGGCGGGTGTTGGCTCTGGTGGCCCCGGTGGCGAGCCAGCACGGCTATTGGTGTTGTTCACCACCCCCTTCTCTAGCGACGCTGTCAGACGCGTCCGCGGGGAACGGAAATAAACATGAGCGAATGGCTTGCGCATCAAGTTGAGTATGGCACGTACAGAGGTACGTAAGGGATGTATTGATATACTATAAACATGAAAATAAAACGAGTCGGCTCGGTGTGTATATATACATAGTACAGCAACGCGCCTCGGCATCATCTATCAATGCGATGCGCACCGTGAACCTACTCTTCGTAGACTCTGGTGATCATACCAGTACCGACAGTCTTACCGGACTCTCTCAAGTTGAATCTCTGGCCGACCTCCAAGACAACTGGGTACAACAACTCAACAACCATCTCGATGTTGTCTCCTGGTGCAACCTGCTTGGAGTGGTCCTCCTCGGTGTCTGGGAACTTCAACGTGACGTTCACATTGGTGGTTCTGATGTACATCTGTGGTCTGTAGTTCTCGGAAAATGGAGTGTGTCTACCACCTTCTTCCTTGGTCAAAATGTACAAGGAAGCCAAGAACTTCTTGTATGCCTTAACGGAACCTGGCTTAGCCAAAATTTGACCTCTCTTGACTTGTTCTCTCTTGACACCTCTCAACAAGATACCTGGGGTATCACCAGCTTGTGCTTGGTCCAATTCCTTGTGGTACATTTCGATACCGGTGACAGTGGTCTTGACAGCACCGTCCTTACCACCAACAATCTCAATTTCCTCACCCTTCTTCAAGGTACCTCTTTCGACAGTACCAGAAACAACAGTACCTCTACCAGAGATGGAGAAAACTTCGTCGATTGGTAGTAAGAATGGCTTTTCCAAGTCTCTTTGAGGAGTAGGAATCCACGTGTCAACAGAGTCCATCAACTTCATGATAGAGTCCTTACCGATTTCTGGCTTCTTGCCCTCCAATGCCATCAAGGCAGAACCCATGATGACTGGGGTGTTGTCACCATCAAAACCGTATTCAGAAAGCAATTCTCTCATTTCCATTTCAACCAATTCCAACATTTCTGGATCGTCAATAGTGTCACACTTGTTGACAAAGACAACCAAATGTTGGACACCAACTTGTCTGGCCAATAACAAATGTTCCTTGGTTTGAGGCATTTGACCGTCAGTAGCAGCAACAACAATAATAGCACCATCCATCTGAGCAGCACCAGTAATCATGTTCTTAATATAATCTTGATGTCCTGGACAGTCAACGTGGGAGTAATGTCTCTTATCGGTCTCGTACTCAACGTGAGCAGTAGAGATCGTGATACCTCTTGCTCTCTCCTCTGGTGCCTTATCAATGGAAGAGTAGTCCAAGAAATCGGCACCACCAGCTTCAGATAAAACCTTGGTAATGGCAGCAGTCAAGGTAGTTTTACCATGATCGACGTGACCAATGGTACCAATGTTAACATGTGGCTTGGATCTGTCGAAAGATGCAAATCTGACTGCAGTTCTTGGTGCAAATCTTGGAGCATTAGCAACTGCGTGAAAAAATGGGGATATAAACAAAAGCGTTAGTATTATATTTCTTTCATCTGTCCATCTTCCATTATTTCCCCTGCTGCTTCATCGAAGGTTGGCAACGGAACGATACCAGACTGAAACTTACCAGAAGTTCTGTTGAATGTTCTCAAGGCAGTAGCGAGAAAACGAGATGCCATTTTGTGTTCGATACAGAAAGACCAACCAAAAAGATAATCTAGACTCAGAAGGATTAAATCCTCAACTCGCCTACAATCATGTAACGAATGTCGTTCTAAAACCCCGAGAACACAAAGTGAAAAAAGCACCAAATTCCAACCACACTCGCCACCCACATTCAACGATTCTGTGAAATTAAATTCCGCAGAGGGTCGTGTACACGGTACATTACTTTTGTGCATAAAAGATGTGGTGTACGGGTGAATAAATATACAGCTTTGACCTCGATCGACTTTATTATTTCAATTCATTTTAACTAGATTCGGCTATATACCTTAAATACTACCTTTATCAATGAACGTCATGTTCCCCACTTTTCCGTATTACTGATCTACAAACGGGTCAGCGTTGGGCAAAGAATCTCCAATTTCCTTTTCTTCGGCATTTTGGCTTGCCGTTGAAACACTAGAATCGGAAGAAGACACAGAACTTTTCGCTTCGTACAAGTCTGAAAAGTCATTTTTCCTTAAGATGTCAATCTGCTCCTTTAGCTTTCTATTATCTTTATCAATAAAACTTTGTAAGGTGTGATTCAACGGAGAAAACTCTCCAGTGTAAAAAATGGATTCTCTCACGTAAACCAAAACCATCCCCTCACCAAAATCATATTCAGTGTATTTTTTTGTTAGACTCCGAATATCATCAAAGGAAAGCTTAGATGTTGAGTAGCTCTTGCATGTTTCGAAAGAAACATTAATTCCAAGCCACTCGCTACTTTTCTTTTCACGATAGTAAAATTGAACAGGATTCAATATAACACCAGTGAGAATCCATGGCTCGAATGTCGCCTTTGCTTTCGAATCTAATAGCTTGTCAATATTATACTTACTTGCCTGCAAAATGGCAGTTCTTTCATTCAACATCTTAATTTCTTCGGTAGAACGTTTCAGCAAATCTCCTACGTGGGACAGTATCATCTCTATGCTTTGACTAGCGGCGGCATATTTATCCTTTTCCGAGCAAAAATTCAGGTTACCCTTCTCACTTTCAAGGCCTTGCTCTTCAAGTTCGGTTTCTTCCTCACCGAACTTACCTGATTCCGACTTTAGATGTTTAGACGATTCTGCTAACAGCCTATGCACGCTCTTACCATTAAAAGCTCTTAATTGAAAAGTCTCTTGATTCAAATCTCTCTGCCTCAATTTGATACTTTGAAGTTCATCGTCAACTTTAAGAAGGATATCTCTATGTTCAAAAGAGTATATCTGAGGATAAAACTTTTCTTCAACCTTGAACCCTCCAGCCAAATTATTCATGCCTGGCTCAAATACGATGGTCAAAACGTCAGGAAGCGTATGCAAGAAAATATGATCAGAAAAGCTATCGTTGTCTTCTTGAAAAAATTGTCTGTGAATTGTCTGGTACAAATCAGAACATATATCATCATTCGTTATGGGTATATTGTAATATTCGTCTTCTCCTGAACTTTCATCCGTGTTATATCCTCCTACTACCTTGAACATGTCTTCAAGAGGCTTCCTTGAAGACGGATCAATGGATGACACAGAAGTCAAAATGTTACTCATGATGAAGTTCTGGAAATCCGATACAGATTCAATTTCTTCACTAACCAACTTATTTGCACAATTGATTAAATTGAATAAAGATGCAAATGATCTCTTAGAATTGCCATTCAAAAAGGCAATCAAACGTTGTACTTCTTGAAGTAACAATGGATTTTCTGAGCATTTTTCCCTGTTCCACCAATTCGGTTTGTACCCAAGTAGCAAGAACTCATGTTTTAATATGAGGTTACTGAACCTTGGAATTTGTGATAGCACCATCAAGAAAGAAGCCAAATATGATTCAAACAAGTCTGGTCTTAAAGGCAATAACACACCAAAATCATCCTGTTTTCTCACCATTTTGCATATATCGGTATAAAAATCAACTTTATTTGACATGTAGCCATCAGTTGGAATCTTTTCAGCATCATCAGTAGGCGCAATATCGGTATTGTACTGATTTAGGGAAGAGGATAGTTTTTCTCTTATTTCTGTGTCAAGAAAGATATTTGTTTTCGGTCTTGCCATCAGGTTATTTGGGAACTCTTTGAAATCATCATTCAGAGAAGCGTAAGAAGGAGGAGCATAATTCGGAGAAAGTGGCTGCGTTAGGTGACGTGGAGGTGGTGGAGGCGGTGGCGGAACCTTCGTAGAGTGTGCTGGGTGTGCAACGTTGGTAAATTCGTGGAGATCAGCAAGGTTTGCTGACGATTTATCGTCGGAGTTACTCGTCATGCTTATGTCCTCATCTGACGCCATTTCGTTTTCTGCTGTGTTCTGCTCCAATGACATCCAGACGTAACTGTAAGGAAGGCTTGAGCAGAGTAGCTACGCTAGAGCATAAATGCGCATGTATATCTTCTTCGCAGTCGAGCCTCAAGTGTTAGCGCCCGGCATGACTCTCATAGTTTCTTTCTCACTATTCATTGAGCAGATATAAAAAAAGCTTCATTTTGGGCGGGTCACTACCCTGACGTCCTCTATAGGTAGTAGTTATGCAACGCTTTATACTTACATGTATACATAACTATTTAGAAAAGTAACTGTTCTTTGCAGGTTTTGTTCCGATTTTCGATGATCTCTGACTCATCTGATGAAGGTAATATATTACCATGATTAGAATACGTCTGGTAGTCTTTCTATAACGTAGGAATGTCCTCCGACACTCATCACTGGAATACCAGGGACCTTTCTTATTCTCCTTTTCAAATCTGCATCATTTGTAGCCACAATGTAACACTTATTCTGAATGACCCTACTGACTATACAGTCATCAGCATATGTACCTTTGTGCGAGCACTTAAGTCGCTGAATTCTCGGATCCTTAGCCAAAGTAAGCGCTATCCTATACCTGTGACCTAGTTTTTCTAATTCGGCTAGAACACAATCCGTTACCATTGGTATACATTTGGCTAGTAAACAATCCATCATTCCTCTGACAATGTCTATTTTCTTCTGAATACTGAAATTGAAAAAATTTGTATCAATTATAATTTGATATGGAGGTTTAATCGACTGGTTGAATTGGAAAAACAACGCAGAGGATACTTGTGGTACCGATTTAACTAATTCTTTGTCTTCTTCGGGTTCTTTTGCCTTATCTTGATTTTTCTTGATTCTCTGGTCATCTGCCTTGACCATCCTCTTGACGGAAATCTTTCTCGTCTTTTTGGCTTTACCCATATTGCCGATTATGTCCTGGTACTATCTGCTGCTTTGTAATGATAAAACAATCACCTATCTCCTCCAAAGACTCTTTTATTATTTGCTACAGACCCGGTGAAAAATGTCTGAAAAGATGTGAAAAAAAAAATGAAATAGAACACTTTTTTTTATTTAGAGAGGTAACTGCGCCACAAAGTTTGTGCCAGATGTGGCGCATTAAGTAAACGACGGAGTTGGCTCAAAAGGGAAATAGATCAGATTCCCTGCATGAGTTTCCCCTTGCACAAAGCAAGAGCAAAACCGAACAGGTGGACAACTTGCGTATGAAGGAGATAAAAAAAACAGGTAATTATAAGCATCAGCATTGTTTCATAAAGCTATGGTAGATAAAGGTAGAGGTTTCGAAGAAATAGCACTTACAGAATTCAAGGATTCACGATTCGATGCAGAGCCACTTGTGGAGTACGGTAACGAGCCAACGCATTTTCTAATCAGTGGTCAAGATGGGAGAAAATTCAAGGAGTACACTGAGGAGATTCGAGCACGAAGTTCAATGGAAAACCCATCCAATCGGGTATTCACCATATACAGAGATCCTTCAGACACAAAAGCAGAGAGAAAAAACCTCCATGGCTTGGTTCACGACCAAGCACACGGCAGTAAAGTTGAATTGCAACATTCCAGGTTACCGAAAAAATCAAACAAGTATGGTCTTCGTATAATCAGTGACACCGTTTTAACAAAAAGAAATTTTTCTAGTGACAACGAGATGATTCCTACGAAACGGGCAGAACTCAGCGAGGCTTCAGACCTTCCTGAAAACAT
Source organism: Pichia sp. PH4023 (assembly GCA_025531575.1). Lineage (NCBI taxonomy): Eukaryota > Fungi > Ascomycota > Pichiomycetes > Pichiales > Pichiaceae > Pichia > Pichia sp. PH4023. The sequence goes on from JAMGYR010000003.1 coordinate 779,727, forward strand.
GGAACGAGCTCGGAGTCTCAATCGAAGTACCTCCAAACAATATTTTGCCCCCGAGACAGCTTTTGAAAGAGTCAGAGCACCTTTGCAGAGAAAACCGCTTGCTCTGATTTCTCCCCTTGCAGGACACGATGAGAGCGGCAACGTCTACAATTATGAGGGAACAAAATTTCCTGGTGACACTGGAAAACAAAAGAGTGACGATAGTGACAATGAGCTTGAAAACTCAAGCGATAAAGAAAACATATATCCAGGTATTGAACTCGAGAAACCTTTGGTTGACAGTGATGACAGTCTCGAATCTCAAAAATACGGCGATTCAAGTTCGAAATACGGGGCAATTCATCTTTTTACTCCACAGCACTACTGGAATCTAACATTCACACGGAAACAGACAGGAGCCGCTGTTTCTTTGGAAGATTTCCATCTGTTGCTTTACGACTACGAAAGGTTATGGGACCGCTACGTTGATGATTTCGCAAAAGACAGAGTCACGTGACTAAAACGTGTTGGGGGTAAATGATGTTCGCACTTTTTTTTTCACTGCTCTGCAACGATCCGTCACATAGATAGCTTTCGTTCACGCATGTTGTTACTACTAAACACGCTTAGCTTGTATTTCTGAAATTGTTCCTAGTTTATATTATTTCTGCAAAAACGTGTATCAACTAGTTATAATCCAATTTTTTCAGATCCCCTCCTTTCTCCAATGACTTCGTATACTGAGCATCTAGATGCCTTTGTTGCGAAGCTGGAGGATAAATCATTGGATTATCAGTCCAAGCATTCATTGTTTTCAGAATTATGTGATACACTTGAAACATATCATGGGGTTAACGAATATGAATGTTTTCTAGAAAAATTATTGGATGTGTTTTTTGATCATTTGAAAACTGTCCCTGTTTCCTTTGTTGCAAACTCTCCTGAGCAAAAGCTCAGATTCTTAATTTTGGATATAATTCATAGGTTACCTGTCAATGAAACCTTTCAACCTTATGCAATGACAGTTTCAGATAACTTAATGGTCATTCTCAAAGAGGATAATGAGGAAAATGGGCTACAATGTATGAAAATTATCACTTCTTTACACAAATCTTACAAAAACTTTCTGTCATCTAAAGTCGATGAATACATGGAATTTTTGAAATCAGTTTATGTCAACTTGTCAGACTTGGTTGATGAACAATTTGGCAAAACAGAAATGAGTTCTCAAGAGTCCACTGAAATTAGAACGGAAAAACGAATCAACTCCAATACTGAATCAGGAGTTGATGCTAAATCTGAAACCAAGATTGCTGAAACTCGAAAAGAGAATGAAGTTGAAAGTGAAAAGGAAATCAAAAACGAAGACCAAGACCAAGACGAAAACGAAAACGAAAACAAAAATGAACATAAAGAAGGAAATGGAAACACATCTGAAAGCAAGGGCGATTCAGATGTTAAAATGGAAGATGATGTATTAAACCTAGCAGCTAATGGTTCCCCCAAGGAAGAGACAGCTTTAACATCAGAGAATTCAAATATTGAGTTTGAGAAATCCTCCCTTTCTTCTCCTTCCGACTTTGCGCCTACTGATGATGTCAGTGCAACACATACACTATTTAAAGCTACGCACTCCTTTAAAATGGCTTCAGAATGTCCAATCACCCTTGTTTCATTATATAGCACATACAAACCGTTACTTGATTCAACCGTGGGCACTATTCTACCATTAGTAATCGATGTGCTAAAACTACAAGCTCCAGCCCAAAGAGAAGAGCATGAGCGGGCCAGTGCTGAACATAGAAATGTTGTCAAAATTGCACCTTCCCTTCATAACAACCCAGTCTATAATGATTTTAACTTTGCTCAAGTCAAGGCATCGTCTTTCATGGCGTATGTTTTCATTAGAAAAAACAACTCTTCAAACGTTGAAGCATATCAACAAGAAATTCCTGTATTAATAATTAGACTTTTACAAGACTGCCCTAGAGAATTATCTGCTGCCCGAAGGGAATTACTCCACGCTACTAGACACGTATTATCTACCAACTTTAGAACTCTTTTTCTCCCAAAGATCGACTTACTATTTGATGATAACATTTTGATTGGTGATGGTTTAACAGCACACGAGACACTCAGACCATTAGCGTACTCTATTGTCGCAGACTTTATCCATGTGAATGGCTCTCTAACTACCGAACAAATATGGAAAAGTGTCAAAACGTATAGTGGTTATTTGCAGGATGATACGTTGGCTCAAACAGTGCATATAATGAGTGCAAAACTACTTCTAAATTTAATGGATAGAATACTAAAGCTTGAAAATAAAGCCGACTCACGGCAAATAATTTTGCTCATAATAGATACATTTGGGAAGAGGTTTGAATCCTTAAACTGCCAGTACGATAATATAATGAAACAACACGAAGACTTTAAAAACAACAGGAAGGAAAGAGCTCTAAAATTGAAACAGTTAGAAACCTATGGGAAAGATTTAACTGGTAGATCGTTAGACGAAAACTATCACATCAGAAATCTTTCAGAAAAACTACATCTTGATGACAAAGCTTCAGAGTGCAAAATGGATGTTGATGTTGAAAAGGATCTCGTTACAAACTTATCGTTTGCTGAAATTGAAAGGAAGTTACCGATTCAAATATTCCAGCCTCCAACTCAAGATCCACTAGATGGTGCGAGATACCTATTTAGAACTCTAATGACGTTTTTGAAGTCTATTTGCTATGGGTTCAAAAGCTGTAATTTAGCTGCTCCTAAGGACTATTCCCTTCAATTATGGGAGGAAAGTGCTAGAATAATAACAATTGAAGAGTTGAACATCTTTAAACGGTTGTTCAAAGAATCAATTGGAGGACTGAAGTTTTTTCAGAGTTCCAAAATTACGACAATTAGCTCTGCACTCAAACAGACATTTGATATTACTGGTCCAAACCTTCCTATTACATCCTCAAAAGAGGAAAAGGACTTAATGGAAATCCTGGCAACAATATTCATATATTTAGAGCCTGCAGCTTTCAATGAGATTGTGCAATCAGAGCTACCGAACCTTTTTGAGGCAACACTTAATAATCCCGCTCTCCTTCACATACCCCAATTCTTTCTTGCCAGTGAGATAACAACTTCAAATTTTTCAAGTCTTTTGATTGTATTTGTGATTTCGAAATTGAACGAACTCGGAGATATGGACATAGTCAAATCTAACATTTTGATAAGGCTCTTCAAATTGTGTTTTATGTCTGTCAACTTATTCCCTACCGCTAACGAAAATGTGATTCTGCCTCACCTTAATAAATTAATTCTCGATTGTTTGAATTATTCGATGAAAACAAAAGAGCCGATTGTATACTTTTACTTGATTCGAACATTATTTAGAAGCATTGGTGGTGGAAGGTTTGAGTCATTATACAAGGAAATTTTGCCGTTGTTACAAGTACTACTAGAATCCCTGAATAGGTTGGTCCAAACGGCTCGTCGTCCACATGAGAGGGATATTTACGTTGAACTATGTTTGACAGTCCCCGTTAGGTTAAGTGTTCTGGTACCATATTTGAGTTACTTGATGAAACCTTTAGTTTATGCCTTAAATGGATCCCAAGATTTGATCAGCCAAGGTCTTAGAACTTTAGAATTGTGCGTGGATAATCTAACAGCTGAATATTTTGATCCTATAATTGAACCCGTCATTGAAGATGTTATGAAAGCATTATGGAAGCACTTGAAGCCACTTCCTTATTATCATCAGCACTCCCACACGACGCTTAGAATCCTCGGTAAGCTAGGTGGAAGGAATAGAAATTTCATGAAATTGCACGATGACCTCTCAGGTGAAACGGTAACAGATCAAAAGTTGGATGGTATGTTCAAAATTGAGGGAATTTCAAACGATGTTCCTGTTTCCCTCACAGCCGCGGTGAACACTGCTTTAAATACATTAGAAAGTGTCCGCTATAAACTTCATTATAGAGTTAGCGCATACAAATATCTGTCTACCATTTTGAAGCTACTAATAAATTCAGACGATATTCCTGATAATTACGAGCTTCGTGTTCAGCAGGTTGTGAACTTTATTCTTCAGGAAGGAAAGGAGCCTATTGATCACAGCATTATCCATTTGGAAGCTGACGATACTAAAGATCAAGTCAAGTTCGACAGACAAGAAGAACTTCTTGTAAGGTTACTGAAATCATTGTTTTTTTCTGTATCACTAGATGAAGTAAAGGATGAATCTTACGTTTTGATTGAGGGAATCTGCCAGCATTATGTTTTGTTGAGTTTGAGTAAAGCGATGATTGATCATCATAAGATTTCAAGACGTTTCTCAATTGCTAATAATGAAGGAAAGCGTTTCCTGAATACTAATACAATATACGAAGTTATTTCTTACTCATTGAGTCATTATGTCAGTTCTGTTAGAGACGTTGGCAAATTCGCAACCAAAATCATTTTTGACACCTGTGTTACTTTATTTGGCTCTATTAATGGAGCTTTGAAATTCATGCCTATCAGAAGAATGTGTTCTACCTTCATTCATTGTTGCTTTGAGGATGCTTATTATGATAAGCTCGGTGGTTGTTTGGGAATACAAATTATGATTGAAGATCTTAATATTCCATATGAATACTTTGGCGTCAGGCAGCTTGAAATTTCTAGAGCAATGTTTTTTGTCCTAAGGGATACGCCTGATGATGTTCCGTCCGAAGTTTGTGCAATTGCCAAAAGTATCATTCTGAAGATTCTTAGAAACTGTAATAAGGAAGTGTCAAAAGAAGCAGTTTTTCAACAAGCATTTCAGTCTATTGTTAGTCAGATTGTCTTTGACCTAAGCAATTCTAGTATAAGAGTTAGGGAAACAGCTAAGGAAGCTCTCGAAACCTTATCAGAAGTCACATTAGTTCCAATATCCACTATGATTTCCCCTAGCAAAGGTATTCTCTTGGCACCGATATTTGGTAAACCATTGAGAGCACTACCATTTCACATGCAGATTGGAAACATTGATGCCATAACATTTTGTCTAGGTTTGGATGACACATTTTTGGAGTTCAACGATGAGCTTAATAGACTGTTATCTGAAGCTTTGGCATTAGTTGATGCAGATGACGAATCTTTGATAAATATTAACAATATTTCAGAGCACAGCACTGCTGAACAGTTAATCAACTTGAGAATTGTATGTATTGAACTACTTTCATTGGCTTTAACCAAAAAAGAGTTTTCAAATAGTCAGGTGAGAATAAGAATACTCAGTGTTTTCTTCAAAACTCTTTGTTCAAAAAGTTCAAGGATAATCAATGCTGCTCACTCAGGTCTAAAGAAGGTCCTTTCTCAGAATTCGAAACTTCCAAAGGAATTGCTACAAAGTGGTTTACGTCCGATGTTGATGAACTTGTCAGATTACAAAAAACTAACAGTTTCTGGTCTAGAGGCTTTGTCAAGATTACTTGAGTTATTAATATCTTATTTTAAAGTTGAAATTGGAAGAAAATTGCTAGATCATCTTATGGCCTGGGCTCAGCCTGGAGTTTTGCAGCATATTTCATTGCAAGAGCTTGATAGCAACATGACAGTTCAAATAATCGTTGCAATATTCAAAATATTTCACCTTCTTCCACCTCAAGCATATACTTTTTTGAAAGAGTTAATGGAAACATTACTATTTCTTGAAACAAATCTTCGTCGTCATTATAGTTCACCTTTCAGAGCTCCCATTGGAAGTTTTTTGAATCGATTTGCGGAACATTCCATCGCATTTATGAAGGAGCATTTCACTTCAAAGAACTATGGCTCAAGATTTGCTTATTTTATTGGGAGTAAAGAATGCTCAGACTTGAGAAATGAGTTTAAAAAGAATAGCATGGCATTTATGGATCTACTAATCAGTGAAGCGAATCATGATGTAAAGTGCGTGATGTTGGTGAATATGATAGATTCGGTTGAATCCCTCTCGGAAAGAGATACCGAATGGTTTACCTCTGCGGGTAGTCTCTTAAAGCAATTGGCTAGCATAACAGTTGACTGTTTGAGCTACGAAAAAACATCTTCAATATCATCCCCTATTCACTTTCAACTTGATCAATCAACAGAAAAACTTCAAAGATTGTATGTGAAGTATTTAAAACTGAACAAAAATGACACGAGGAGTGTCATAAATCTCATTGATTACCTATGTTTAAATGCCATTCCTTTTCATGCGGACTTTAGTGATTTTATTTTGAATGACATTATCAAATCAAACGACGTCAAAGCAAGTTTACGATATCTAAACGATATTACAGAAATCATAACCGATCCAGAATATCAGCTTGTAACCAAGATTTACTTGCTCAAACATGTAGTAATTCCATTATGCTATTACGATGCAAGAAAAAACGGGAATTACGACTTGGTTAAAAGTAACGGCAACTCTGCATCCTGGCTTACTTCTTTTGGTGAAAAAATTTGGAGATCCGGAAACGATAGCCCAAAGGTAGAGTCATGCATTGTCGATAAATACAGAGTGGAGTTGCTACAATTGACTTCATTATTGGTCACATACTACCCTGATGCTGTCGTTGACTGGAAAAAAGATATTATCAAGTTTAACTGGAATTTAATTAGTCTAGAAGATAGTATATCTAAACAGGCTGCATATATCTCAACTGTTTACTTTATCAGAGCATTTGATACTCCTGCTAAAATTGTTATCCAAGTTTTTGTTGCTCTTTTGAAGGCTAATCAAAATGATGTCAAGTTCATGGTTAGGCAGTCTCTTGACTTAATAGCACCTTACTTAAATGAAAAGCTAGGCCCTGGTAGAGAGTGGCTAAACTGGACAAGAAGAATTCTTTCTGAAGATGGTTTTGTTGTTACCCAAGTCTCAAACATTTATCAGTTTATTGTGAACCACTCAGATTTGTTTTATGCTGCAAGAGATCAGTTTATACCTAACATTATAACAGCAATGGGAAAATTGACAGTAATCAACAATTCTGCTACCGAAAATCAAATTTTAGCTATAGACTTGGCGGAACTAATTCTGCATTGGGAGGCAAAGGCCAAGAAGTCTATCGAGGAAGAAGACGCATCTATTGATTCTTCAGCCCAAAATGATGAAATGGAAGTTGACAAGAAAGACACTGTTGACGAAAATGCTATGGAAATTGATCAGCAAACTCAGGAAGATGAAGATACAAATAACAATAAAGCGGAAGCAAAGTCTGCAGCAGTCTTACAGCGCATATACTCAGTTCCTCTCGGTCAACGGGATACTTGTATCACGTTTTTGATTCGTTATGTGTGCATATGTCCACAAAGAGCGTCAGAGAATGAACTTGGTCGTCGTGCATTGAACATACTCCACATTTTACTGTCTCCTGGATTTTGGCCTGATGTTTCTGTTAAGCTTACCTTCTTCGAGAAGTTTTTGGTCAACACTGATTCCAACGTGAGCAATATGCTTGTTTACTGCTTGAATGCTTTAGAAGTTCTAAACATTGCGCTGGAGTGGAAAACTTCAGAATGGATTATTTCCAACTTATCTCAACTTCAAACTCTATTAGAGAAGTGCATCAAGTCTAACAATCACGATATACAAGAGGCTTTACAAAGTGTCCTTTTACTAATATTACAGGCCGTCCAAGTAGAATCATCTTTGGAAGAAGATGTACAGGATAGTGAAGGTCTCAATTTCATGAAATACTTGGTATCAGTAGTGGCTGAAGATCTAGGAGTCATGAATTCTGTTGCCGCTGGTGTAACTTTAATATCTACAATATCTCAATTCAAGCCACAATTGCTCGATCCACAAGTTCCACTGATCATCAGGACCTTGGGAAAATTGGTAAAGGATCATGTAACACTTGCTAGTCAAGGAAAGCATCAATCCTCTGTGGACAATGGCAATTCTGGTGAGCATGAATCAAAGATGACCACAAAACTAGTTGAAAAATTGCTGGCTTTTGGAGCTACTCAGATATCATCCCTTGGCGACCAAAGAAGAATTTACCTTTCTTTATTGGTGCAGCTTATTGATAAATCAATTGATAAAGCTTTGCTGACAACTATTGCGAACATTGTCAGAGAATGGCTGTTTTCGACTGCAAGTGTAGTCCCTACCGCCAAAGAAAAAGCTGGAATACTCTCTAAAATGATGACATATGAACTAAAAGGTGATTCCGAACTCACAAAAATTTACTACCAGATTATTATGGATATTTTCAAAGATGAGAGTCTGAATTACAGCGAGCTTACATTCAGATTGGAACACCCTTTCCTAGTCGGTACCAAAATATCAGATGTTGGAATACGTCAAGAATTGATGTCTATTCTCAATAACTCGTTGGAAAAAGATATTAGAAGTAGGTTATTTTACATCATCCGTGAACAAAACTGGGAATATCTATCTGAGTACCCCTGGTTGAACCAGGCATCACAAATTCTTTACGGTGCTTTTGATCTTGACTATCCTTTAAAATTGTCTCCTACAGAAAATAGACTTGCAGGCCTTGATGAGATCGAGGTAGTGCTACCTGACAATAAGGTTGTAGCAGCATCTGATGATATCCAAAAGTTGTTACTGAAGCACAAAGCTTTTATTGCCAGTAATTTGAAAACAATTGTATCTGATATTTTGAATCCTTTGCTTGATATCTCATACCAAAGTCCAGAGGCAATTCATAAGTCTTGGTGTAACTTATTTCCAATAGTATACAATTCCATAGATCAAAAGGACAAATCAGATTTCTTATACGCCTTCGTTACATTGTTATCCAAAGATTACCACATGCGTCAACAAGAAGGTAAGCCAAATGTTATCAATACCATGCTAACTGCGGCTGGAAAGTGCTCCGACTTGCAACTGCCACCCCACTTAGTCAAGTACCTTGGTATCAATTATGATGCATGGTATTCTGGTGTAAGGATATTGGAGCAAATTGAGGCAAGTCCTATTACTGAGAATTCTAAAATCAAAGAAGCAAATAGAGATGCATTGGTAGAGATGTACGCTAACTTACAAGAAGATGATATGTTCTATGGCCTATGGCGCAGGCGTTCCAAGTATTTTGAAACCAATGCTGCATTATCATATGAACAAATCGGTTTGTGGGATAAAGCTATGAAGCTATATGAAACCGCTCAGGTCAAAGCCCGTAGTAGTATTCTTCCGTATAGCGAAAGCGAATATGCATTATGGGAAGATAACTGGATATTGTGTGCAGAAAAGCTGCAATGCTGGGATATTTTAACAGAACTCGCAAAGCATGAAGGTTTCACTGATCTTTTACTAGAATGTGGATGGAGGGTTGCTGATTGGATAGCTGATAGGGAACCTTTGGAACAATCGACAAAAACTGTCATGGATGTTCCTACACCTAGAAGACAAATGTTCCAAGCTTTCTTGTGTTTACAGGGATATGCGCATAATACAGAAACTATTCAAAATGTCACAAGACAGGTTGATGAAGGAATACAATTGGCACTCAGAAAATGGTATACATTACCACAAAGGCTAACTGGTGCACACATATCCTTGCTTCACAGCTTTCAGCAGTACGTTGAGTTTATAGAGGCCACTCAAGTGTACAGAAGCTTGACATCCACCACTGCAGAAAACTTGGATATAAAATCTCAGGATTTGAAACGTGTCTTACAAGCTTGGAGGGAAAGACTCCCTAATATTTGGGATGATATTAATATTTGGAACGATTTGGTGACTTGGCGTAAACATGCTTTTGAAGTAATTAATAAGGTTTACATACCATTAATTCCTGCACTTCAGCAAAACAATAACAATAATAACTCATATGCATTCCGTGGCTACCACGAAGTGGCTTGGGTGATCAACAGGTTTGCTCATGTTGCTAGGAAGCATGAAATGCCAGATGTATGTATTAATCAATTGACTAAGATATACACTCTTCCAAATATTGAAATCCAAGAGGCATTTTTGAAGTTAAGAGAGCAAGCAAAATGCCATTATCAAAATCCAGCGGAGCTTAATACTGGTCTTGATGTTATAAGTAACACCAACCTTGTTTACTTTGCGGCGCAGCAAAAGGCTGAATTTATCACATTAAAAGGTATGTTTTTAGCGAAGCTAAATGTTCCAGATGAAGCGAATCAAGCCTTTGCCACTGCCGTGCAGCTAGACTTGAATTTGCCCAAAGCTTGGGCTGAGTGGGGTTTTTTCAATGATAGAAGATTTAAAGAAAGTAATGATATCAATTTTGCAAAGCATGCAATCAGTTGCTATTTACAAGCTGCAAGTCTTTACAAGAACAATAAAGCACGTCGTTTATTATGCAGAATTTTGTGGTTGATAAGCTTGGATGATAGTACTGGGACATTAACAGAGTCATTTGAATCCCATCAAGGTGATATGCCTGTTTGGTATTGGGTGACTTTTATTCCTCAACTTTTATCTGCTTTATCTCACAAAGAAGCCAATTTTGCTCGCAAAGTTTTGATTAAGATTGCAAAATCGTATCCACAAGCATTGCACTTCCAACTAAGAACCTCAAAAGAAGATTTTGCGGTATTACAGAGACAGCAGCTTGCAAGTTCAGGGTCGGCTACTATGACTTCTAACAGCAATAATCCTGCAAGCAGTAGTAACTCCAATAGTATGAATACTCCTGTTGGAAGCCCACCAGCAGGTTCTCCTGCTCCTAATTCAGCTTCTAGTCAACCCAACCAAATCAAACCTTGGATTCATATAGATGAGATCATGGGAATTCTCAAAACTGCTTATCCATTACTTGCTTTATCATTGGAGTCTTTGGTTGATCAAATTAGCCAAAGGTTCAAGTCAAATCATGATGGTGATGCTTACAGATTAGTAGTTGCGCTTTACAACGATGGTGTTCAGTATTTCAATAGGCTTTCCAATCCAAAAGAAGATGCAAGGCTACCCCCATCAACTGAAGCTAATATAGTTCGATTTGCCAATACTGTGCTACCAAAACATATTAAAGAAGAGTTTGAAGTCGATTTAATTCAGAGCAAGCCTAACCTCGAGACATATATTTCGAAGTTGAAGAAATGGAAGGACTGTTTAGAAAAGAAATTAGACAGAACGTACGGTAAAGTTAATCTAGAAAGAGTTTGCCCTCATTTAAGTCAATTCCACCATCAAAAGTTCGAAGATATTGAGATACCTGGGCAGTATTTGTTGAACAAGGAGAGCAACCAATATTTTATCAAAATAGAAAGATTCATGCCTACAATAGAAATGATACGTGGTCCTACTGCATGTTATAAGCGCATCACCATTCGTGGTCATGATGGTAGTTTACACAAATTTGCAGTTCAATTTCCTGCGGCAAGACACTGTAGAAGAGAAGAGCGTATTTTCCAGCTATTCAGACTATTCAATGATCAATTGTCAAGAACTGTTCAAACTAGAAGTCGTCACATGGAGTTCACTTTGCCAGTGGCCGTTCCTTTATCTCCACATATCAGATTGGTTTCAGATGATGAAAAGTACATCAATATGCTCACTATATATGAGGATTACTGTAAGATTAAAAACCAAAACAGAGATGAACCTCTTGCATACACGATTGAGAAGTTACATGCTGCGTATGATCCAAGGCTGCCACGCCCTGATGTTCTAAGTGTGAAAACTGAGATTTTGAGTTCAATCCAATCGCTATTTGTTCCTAATACAGTGATGAAGAATTATTTCTTGAACTATTACCCTAAATTTGAAGACTTCTGGGTGTTCCGCAAACAATTCAGTTCACAGTATGCTACCTTCATTTTTGCCACGTACATGCTGTGTATTAATGCACGTCAGCCACAAAAAATACATATCCATCAAGGTTCAGGTAGAGTTTGGACTTCCGAGATGTTGCCTTACAAGGTTGTTGGTGGCAAAACACCACACAACATATTCCAAAACAGCTTTTTAGACGTTTCGGCCCAACGTGCTGCCCCAATGTTTTGTTCGCTGGAATTGGTTCCATTCAGGTTGACTCCTAATATTCAAGAGTTGATTGGTCCAATTGGTTCTGAAGGAATATTATCAATGCATCTCATGATTATCGCACAATGTTTGGCTGATCCACAATATGAAATTGAGCACTTCTTAAACTTGTTTATTAGAGACGAAATTCAATCCTGGTATGCACAAAGAATGCGCTCTTCAACTCAAGAAACCCCTAACTTGAGAGAGATTGTCAGAGTCAACGTGGAATACTTAATCAAAAGGATCACGCAACTGGCTAATACTGAAAACTTTGGCCAGTCCGTTTCAAGTCAATTTGTAGTAAATTTAATCACACATGCAGTTAATCCAAGAAATTTAGCAAGCACAGATACCCTCTGGATGGCATATTTGTGAGCATGTTTTATTAGATTATACTATTGATATTTGTCAACTTAAATTTTTGTTTTTTAATTATTTTGTAATTTACTTTAAGTTTTATTTTTTTACCACAAAGTAAAAGTTTATGCACTAATATTTGTAAAACTAAGAAATATAATTAGGCGACACAGTTATATCTATAAATTCTATAATTTACCTCCTTCTAAAAAAAATTATTATCGAATCTTTGTTCGATTAAATTCTCATTAAACATGATTTCCAAATCAGCCCTATCTTGTAATCTTTCAATCCTGTTGAAACAACGTCGGATTTTGCGGTCGGTTATGTACAAATTGATGGAACACAACATTAAGTTAATCAATGTTAGCTGAAAGGATATTATTTGAAGTACGCGGACAAAACTGGTCAGATCCACTGGAACGTCTCGTAGTTCTTGAAGATTATACCTTAATTCTATGAAAGGCCCGCTAGAAAACACACTTGCTAAAGCTGCTGTAGATACTATAGCACAAACACAATAAATCATAACACTGATTTTCAATTGTCTATAAATCTCAATCTCACTTGAAAGCTGTGCAACGGGACTTTCGAAAACTTCATCCAGTTCTTTGATCAAAGAAAGAGGCATCACGTATGAGAAAAACAAATTGAGGGCTTGCGATAAATAAAATAATCCCAAACTCTGTTGAACATTTACCAATGCAAAAGTGACATAACTGAACACTAGTTGTGACAACACAGTAATCAACATTAACATCATGCAAGCGAACACTTTCTGATTAGAGAAAACAGCATCCCAGTTAAGCACTGAGAGTGCAGTGGTCTTCTTGAGAGTATAAGTCTTTCCAGCATTTGTTCCCGTTGTAGGTTCTTCGTGGTTTTCTTGCAAGTTGTTCCTCTCCTGAACCAATATATCATTATAGTCAAGAATTTCCCGCAAAGTTTTGAAATTATTGACTGTTCTTGTTGTCATAGCAAAGAATAGGCAAGCCCTAATGAGTAGTAAGCTTGTTTGACTACCCTGGAGGCACTTCTAAAAGGTTTAGAGGATCTCCAACTGTGAATAAGCAGAAGGGCTATTCATGTCAAAAGAGGATCGTGGCCCTGCACAGCCGCCAAGTATAAGGCTCAGAAGGGAAAAAAACCTATTCGGACGAGTTTTCTTCTGACCACGCTTCATGGAATATAGGTGTCTGGGAAGGAGACAGTAGTATAAACTTTAAACAGAAGGGGGTATACTAAAGCCTTTCGGGTATTATCATGTCTCGTCAATAGTGATAGCATCATAGTAATGCATGGTAGTGTGCATCATTTAAAAGTAGAATACCACCACCTTTCAATATTACAAATCGGACTATTTGATTGCACAACTCCAACATTGACCCAAACTCCGTGTGCTCCCATGATGTTGGCCATAATCATATCTGTGAAAAGTCTATCTCCAACCACCGCAACTTCAGACGGGTGTTGACAGACACCTTGCTGTTTAAAAAACTCCATTATCTCTTCATGACATCCAGGTTTTTTCGTGGTATGTCTTAAAACTCGTACGCCTGTCTTCTCTTCAAGTATTTCAGCCTGACGATAATCCTTGTCGTCGTTAGTGCCTGCAGAGTTACTCACTATGAGCATACTTGCACCTGGGTACTCCTTCTTCAGCATATCCATTTTTTCAGTATACTCTGGCCACACTTTATCATCGTGAGCTTTCGCAAAACAGTTGTCTTTATCGAGAACAATTGCTTTGATTTTTAGATCGATACCAGGAATTGGAATTGGTATATGGTTGAACGTTGGGACTACCAGATATGGCATGCATAGTTGTGGATTAAATGCCAATCGCACTATATTTAATGTTGCGCTCAAATTAAATCCGGACATCGCAGATCTTTCTTTACTTGATTGTGGCCTTAATAACTCAGATGGGGTTTGGGAAATTTTTTTCTTTGTCACCAAGGTGGTGAAACGATTGTTCATTCCTTGATAGAAAAAAGCTTTGAAAGACTTGAAGCAGGTTCACCTGTCAAATGAGAAGAACAAATGGAAGCAAAATTTTGTCGACGCGTCGATGATTTTTCATTGAACTGCCAAAGTTTGACTGAGTTTGCAGATCCTATTCGTTCTGGTTCCAGTTGTAAAGCAAAGGGAGCACAGTAGAGAACAACCGTCACTGCAACACTTCGCTGGTATTTAACTCAAATCGAAAGTATACTCTACATCTACCAATATTTGATTCAACTTTCAAACCATTATTTCAATGGCATCCGAGAACGTGAGTGTTGCTACACAGAAGAGCAAATCGAGAAAAAAGAAGAATGATACAATTTTGCAGGTCAGAAGTGAAAGCAATAGCGACTCTTCATCGTCCAATATCAACTTGCAAGATAATTTGAGGGAAGCTAAAAATGTCAAACAGGATTCCGACAAAAATGAGGACGAAGCTTGCCTAATTTGCGCAGAAAATATTGAAGTTGCTTCTTTGTCTCCATGTAATCACAGGGTTTGTCATATGTGCTCATTCAGAAATGTAGCACTATACAAGAAACACCAGTGTTTGGTTTGTCGGACAGAAGTGCCTCATTTCATTTATACTGAAAATTTGAAATGTGATAAATTTGATGATATAGGTAAATCACAGCTTATACCGGCTTTTAAAGGTGATCATGGTGTAAGATTTACAAGTGAATACGCAAAAGATAAAACTCTGAGATTATTAGAGTATACATGCCCGATCAAGTCGTGTAGCTTTCATGAAAAGAAACTGAGCAACTTTAAAGAGTTGAATAATCACGTCAAGGACGCTCATGATAAATACTACTGTGAGTTGTGTGCCAAGTTTAAAAAAGCGTTTATATCAGAGTTGAAGCTCAATAGTAGGAAACAGTTGCACCAGCACCAAACCAAAGGGGACAGTATTGGATTCAACGGGCATCCGGAGTGTAAGTTCTGTACGAACAAACGATTCTACTCCGATGATGAACTTTATGTACATATGAGAGATCACCATGAAAAGTGCCACATATGTCAACAAATAGACTCAAATAATCCTCAATATTTTAGGAATTATGATCATCTTGCACAACATTTCAGGTCTGCCCATTATGTTTGTACAGTACAGTCGTGTTTGGATCAGAAATTCGTTGTTTTCAGAGATGATTTTGATTTGCAAACACATATGGCTAAAGAGCATGCTGGGTTGATGGGTAACAACATTCTGTTTTCAACAAATACATTCAACAATCAGTTACACACCGTACCTAATAACAAGAAGAAGGGCAAGGCTCCAGCAAACAAAGGTGGCTCGGATAATGACAGCTACACACTAAAGAAAAAAAGATTGGAAGAAAGGGCGAAACATTATTTGAATTATTCTAAACCTGATATTGACAAGTTTTTAGTGGTCAACGAAGAATACCGGGATGGGTCACTTACTGCACAAGAGATTGTTGGAAAGTATCACGAAATATTCAAAAATAGCAAAGATGTTGATTATGATTTGCTCATTTATGAATTATCAGGTTTGTTCCCTTCGAAATCTGATTTGCGAAAAAACTTAGAGGCTATCAATAGGCCACAGTTGGAAGTTAGAGAGCTAAAGGAAAGATTTCCCGCCTTGCCAGGGATTGGGAACTCGTTACAGCAATCTTTTTGGGGAGGTGGCAATACGTCCAGATCTAGTTCCAAACTGAAACTTTCAGGATCAGGCTCAACCTCTATGGGGTCTTCAAATATGCCTATGCTTCCGGTGGACGACTCTCCGTTGTTTCCTGAGTTGCCTAGAGCTAGTTCATGGGCAAACACTCGGTCCGCTAGCCAAGGTTCATCTAATAGCTCGACTTCCGGTAGAGTTCAAACTAGAGGTATGTCTTCTAATTCGACGCCTATCAATGGATACAGTATTCCAGGATATAATCCACTTCCTGCGAAGGGTAGTAAATCCAAAAGCAAAAATCCATGGAGTTCTACCCAGAGAGTTTCAACTATCAATCCCAGTGCATCTACATCTTTTCCATCTCTTCCAACTACTTCCATGGCCAAGCCAGCTACTAAGTCATCATCTTTTTCACCTTCTCTTTCACCATCTTACACTACACCTAGGTCAACGACACCAAGGTTGACGACACCAAATAGGCCTGTCGATGAAAGTCTCTTCCCGAGTTTACCCAAGGAGCAGCCAAAAAAGGTTATTCCAAGAGTTAAACCTGCGGTTGCTATCTCTGGTGCTTGGGGTGCTGGTACTGTCGATAGTAGAGATTCATCGCCGTCCGATGGATTTGATCTGGACATTATTGGAACGAGCGTAAAGAATGTAAAAGGAAAAAAGGGTAAGAAAGTTGTTTACCGTATCGGACTTTGAATAGATCTTGTAGAATACGTGAACCCAGACATGAACATATACATCAAGTTATAGATATTACTACGGGTATAAAGAAATAAAAAGTTCTAGAAGCATAAAAAATGGCTCAAGTATGTTGGAAACCTCTTGTCCAAGCATAGCTACCGTCAATCAATAGTATGAAAGTGAAGCAAGGCATAAAAGTAGCCCAAAAGTAGATGTGCTGAAATTTGGGATGATCTAGATTGTACAATTCGTTGATGAACGAAGACATTGTAGTCAAGGCTCCACAGAACCCCAATGAGAACCCCTTCAAGATAAATCTGTGGACCCTATTGGAGATCAAGAGGGTATCTGAAGTTGAATTTTTGTATCCACTTATGAGGAGGTCTATAACGGCAATCAATAGACAACCGATCAAATTGGCCATCAACGTACCTGTTGGGAACCATGGTGCAAAGAATCTACCATTGAAAGCTGATAGTTTAAACCTTAGTAGGGCTCCGAATGCACCCATTAATATTGCAAAAGAGTAAGATTCCTTGTACCAATATCCGACAGACAAGGCACAAGTCAGAACAAGGTTAGCTATTAGAGCTCCAATTCCCACGAGACCACAAGTAAGTTCAAGAATACGAACATTTTTATATGTTAAGAACCTCGAGAACCTGGGTACGACGTAAGTGTCGAATGCTAATGCAAACTGCCTTCCCAAAATGTGGCCAAAAAAGGGCAAGGAGAAGGTGACTAGAGACGAGGCAAAGAACTCCATCACTCTGTATCCGTCATTGGGCAACGGGAGATGCACTATGTCAATCGTTTTGAAGAAGATTTCGATCAGTGCACTAGAGAAGGTGGAGAAGCTACCGCAGAAACCGCCTGTGAGGCCTGTATGGAGAGCCAATTGCTTCATGTTTGATTTTTCGGTCCCCTCCAAGACGTGTGACCAGAATCCAACGGCGCTGTTGCACCATGACATGACAAAGCTTGCGGCGAAGTTGACCCAAACTACAGTTCCACCGCTGTAGTTTATGTAGGAGTTTTCGTATTTTGTGAGTTCCTGCAGGGAGATTCTGGCGAGGTTCCCCGGGACGGAGAATGCGAGGACCATAATGGTGATCAGATATCTGTTAGAAAACGGTGTGTCTTCGACAGACATAATGTTCTGGGGTTTCCAGAACTCCAACTGGAACGGAGTGACCTCGTTCTCCACCAGCTTTTCCTGTTTTGTGTCGGACGGGTGTATCGTGGCTACTATTTCTTCCCTGATGGTCGAAGCAACAGACGCCGTTGAAAGCGTGTGTATCAGAGACGTTGCATTGACATCATCATTGTTGACAGTATTTGAACTTTCTTGTCCTGAAGTCATCGGTGCTGTATTCTTTCTATCTCCGAAATCGACATATGGTCTAGGCGTCAAACTCGGACTGACCTTGGTCCTATTGCTGGACATTCCTCTGCTCCGGTACGGCTGTTGTTGTTTCTATTGCTGCTCTCCAACTTCTGCAATCGTTTGTATGTTTCCCTGAAAAGGTTTTCTTTCTCTTTATCTGTTGTCACTGCCTAGAAAAAATGCGGAAATGCGAAAATGCGGAAGTGAAAAAGAGTGAGGGTCCGACATGAATGCAGCATGTACAAACAAAATACGAGCCTGGTGATCATTCTTTGTGTTCGAACAACGACAAAGTCATCCGAGGAAACACAAAATACAACACGCAGAACAACCAAGAGAATGAGTGAACTGTGGTACACACGGCTGCTTCCGTTTGCGACGGCGCCGACGATCGTGCGGGCGAACCAGAAGGACGAGCACGTGGTGGCCGATCTAGAGAAGAAGCTCAACGAGCTGGTGAAGCGGGTCAAGGGGAGCCGGTTTGCACATGCCCATGGCCCCGCCGTCGGGATGACGGCGAAGTTGGTGTATTTTCTGGCCACCACGGCTGTCGGTGCCAGGACGCTTGGGGAGGAATACGTCGACCTCAGCTATGTCGACCGCACAGGCCGCCGCCGCGTCGGGGTGTTCAGACGCACGCTCTTTGTGCTGGCTTACGTGCTGCTTCCGTACCTCCTCAGCTGGGTGCTGAAGCTCGGGGCGTCAACCTCCTTTTCGACTCGCCACGCCCAGCTCAAGCGCCTTCTCGAGAGGGTGTCATTTCTTAGCCTCGTCGACGCGACGAACCTCCACCTAGCGCTCTTCTACTTCACGGGAAAGTACTACCAGCTCGCCAAACGGGTCTTTGGCCTGCGCTACGTGCTCAACTACAAGCCGGACTCCCGCTCGAGACAGGCGGGCGGCAACGGCAACTACGAGGTGTTGGGCGGGCTTATGGTCTTGCAGCTGGTGCTCAAGTACAGCGCCGTGCTCAAGAAAGCGTTTGCCGGCGCCAGCGGCGACAGTGCTGCAGGCGACGCAGCGTCTACAGCCGTCCGGACACGCAGAGAGACCGGAAAGGGCCTGTTTCGGGGAACTGGAATGGGTTCCAGCTCCGCTTCAAGCACCAACTCCGACGTCAAGCCGCAATCTTGCACCGCCACCGCCGCGCCGATCGACCTATCGGACCCGGCGCAGCTCCCGTACGTGGCGCAGCAGAGCCGGCAGTGTCTCCTGTGTCTCTCGCCGATGCAAGACCCGGCTGCCGCCGGCTGCGGCCACGTCTTTTGCTGGAGCTGTGTGCTTGAATGGGGGCGGGCGTCGACATCAGCGGCGGCAGAGTGCCCTCTCTGCCGGGCGCCCCTTCGTGCCTGCGAGCTGCTTCCGCTCCGCTAGAGTCGGGTTGCGTGACGAAGTCGACGCGTCGGCGCGGACAGGACCTACCAGCCTGCAGGACCGCCTATAGGCAGCTCCAGCCAGGCGAAAAGGGCGCATAGAGCGTCTGCAGAGACGTTCCGGCGAAAAGCACGCAAGGCGTATATAAGACGGCTGTCCGGTCCGCTGACAGGTGAGGGCTGTGATGGCAATTGCAAGTGTAGCCTTTGTACAATCTTGTGTAAGACTTTTCGCTTCTCAAGAAATAAACCAGTCAATCAATTAGTAATTAATCATACCAACCAATTAACAATGTCTTGCTGCGATACGAAAACAAAGGACGCCTGCTGCAATACCAGCGCCAAATGCTCCTGTCCAAAGAAATGCCAGTGTGCTGGCGAATGTAACTGCGGTCAGTGTGCCGACGACAAGACCAAGTGTGTCTGTTCCACGGCAGTCTGCGACTGCAAGGGCGACTGCTCCTGCTCCCACTGCAAGAAGACTGCCTGCGGCTGCGCCGCCGCCAGCAAGTGCACATGTCCAAAGAAGTGCCAGTGTGCCGGCGATTGCGAATGCGGCTCCTGTGCTGACGACAAGACCAAATGTGTCTGTCCAACATCCACCTGCTCCTGCAAGGGTGACTGCTCCTGCGCACACTGCAAGAGTACCTCTTGCGACTGCAGCTCTGCCGAGGGATGCAAGTGTTAAGCTGCCTGATGATGGCCAGGCCAGCTAGGTGAACAGACAGATGGATGCTCAGCCCTTGGCGGGCAGCAGCTTCTTTTTTCTTTTTTCTCTATATGGGGCGTTGTATAGTCAATGCATGCTTTTTTTTGTTTTTGTCTCTTGTTTTTGATCTGCTTATTTTCTATAACCACTGTGTAGACGACGAATAGCACATGAATCGGCAAGCAGTAGCAGCAGCAGCAGCTAAGCACTTACGGCCCCCTATAGGCAATATAAGCCCACCATTCCGGGCGCCAACCCCGTCCTTTATATACTCTGCCTGCTCCGAGGTGTGGCGCACCGTGGTGGTTAGCGACGCTTTTCCGTGATCCAAGCCCAATGTGGCTCACAGGCCGCACCGAGGCGTCCCCGTCAGAAAGGCTGGAGTGTTAGAGCTTATACAACAGATACATAGACGGGTGTCAGGCATAACCGCGGAGGGTGCCGGTGACCGTGTGGGGACGGAAAAAGAAAGAAGGGAAAGATAAAAGAAGGAGGAGGGAAGAGAAGGCAGCTTACAGGGAAGAGAAGGCAGCTTACAGGGAAGAGAAGGCAGCTTACTTCTTCTCCTCCAATGGGGCAAAGGAAGCGGCAGCGGCACTAGAGGAATCCGGGGTGATCGTGTTGATGACAGGGAAGACAGTCGTCTGTTGCTTTGCTTCGCCAGTCGTAGGAGCACCGGTCTTTGGTCCTTCGCTGTTAGCAGCACCGCTGTCAGCACCGGTACCAGCATCTTCTTGCGAGGCTGTCTGTTTCTTCTTGAGCTCGGCGAGTCTCAAGGCCTCGTCGTTTACCGCCTTGGCATCCTTTGCAGCATTTGTGTAGAAGTCGTGCACCTGGCTGCCGTACTTGTCCTTCTTGAACCGGTCCAAGTACGAGTTCAACGTGCGCATGCCCTGGTTCCAGTGGCTCTCGAGCCCCCACTGTGAGTTGGCCTGGTCGTACGCTTGTCCCAGCGACGAGTTGGCCTGGTTCACAATCTGCTGGTTCTTCTCCTGGAGGTGATATTTCTGGTCCAAACCCGAAATAAAGTCACGGAACCGGTCGGTGATCCCGTGCTGCTGGTCAAAGTCAACCGCCTTCTCCACTAGCGACGACTGTAGAACGTACCCGTTCGCAAGCAACTCGGCAATGATCGTGCTCTTTGGTTTCGACTCCTGATCAATGTCGCTGTCGCCCTTACCGCTCTCGCCAGCAACGTCCTTCTCACCAGCACTGGCGTCAGCACCGACGCCGGCGGCTGCACCGCTCGCAAAGTCCTCCTTCACCTCAATCTGGCTACCTTCGAACTCGGCGCCATTTAAAAGCAAAGCGGTCGACACTGCAGATGCCTTCTCAAACTGAACACGAATAGTCTTGGTCTTCTCCGTTTTGTCAAGAACCTCAATGTCCTTGATCTTGCCGCAGAAAGAGAAAAACTCCTTAATCTTGCTCTCCGGAACACTAACGGGAATCTGTGATGCTGTAATGGTGGTCATGGTGGTTGTCTTTATTTTAAGTAGTTTTGTTTAGTGTACTTATACCCGTAGCCAATGGGAAACACAGTTCAAGGAAGAAGCAGCATCACCGCCTCGCCTGCCTTCCCCATGTTCATTCTGTATTTATTTGCCTACCGGGCCGGACTACCCATCCGGGCTTGAGCCCCCGCCAGCCCCACGGGCATGAAAAGAAGCCTCGCGGCACGTCCCGTCATTCACTTTTTTTCCTGCCCCCCGCTCCAAAAAGATGTATTCTAGGATAGTAAATAGACAGAGAGATAGATAGATAGATAGAGAAAAATGAAGAAACCTCATGGCTATGAGTCTTGTTTAACCTTTACCGTCTGCTCGTACTTGGTGAGTTCTTTCCGTACGGCCAAAACACTGTCCACAATGACGGCATCCACACCAGCAGCAAGCTCCAACTTGGCGTTTTCCGGGTCGTTGTTAGCCGTACCGTACGTAAAACAGGCCAACCCACTGGCCTTCACTACTCCAGCCAACCGTGGACAGTACACAAGAGGTAAAGCGTCACTCACTATACCAAAGAGATTCCAGTTTTTAGCAAAACGTATTGCACACTGTAAGGAACTGGCGCGGACATCCGCCATAGGATTGACACCGGCCTCAGTTAAGAATAGAACCGGGAATGATGGTTGCTTCATCGTCATGATCATGCACACATCCGGGTGGAATGAAGAGAAGATAACGTTTCTGCCTTCGTATTTGTCGTAAACCATCGAAAGAATTGTATCGAGAAAATGGTTGATTTCAGGTGCCACCTGTCCAATATCATCACTCTGAGACTCATCCAACATTGGGTATTTCAACTCAATGTTGAAGCCTGCAGTTTTTGGAACCTTTCTAAACAATTCCTCCAATGTAGTAAAAGAAGATGCAATCGTTGCACCTCTGGTGTTCGCCTTAAATTCTTTCTGCTTCCACGTTTTGGTCAATTTCATTCTCCCTTGGTTGAAGTCTTCTTCGTCGAACTCTTCATATGGCTCAATTGGTACAGTCTCAAGATCACCCACTCGTTTATTGTTAGTTCCACTGGTAATGGATCTTGATCTTGATCTTTTAGCAATGAAAGAGTCATCCTTGACAAACTTAATCTTGGCATCTGCCTTGGCATTTTTATGACCCAAATTCAAATGCATGAATTGTTCTAAAGTTAAAGAATGCATAGGAATATCAAAACCAGATTCGGCAACAATGAAATCATGGTAGATGACAGGAATATCATCCTTGGTTAGTTGAACATCAAACTCGACATATTGTGCCCCCAACGATGCGGCAGCAATGAACGATTCCACTGTGTTTTCACCCAATTGTAACGATTTCTTGTTACGACTGTTCATACCGTTGCCTCTATGACCAATAAGTCTAGGATGGACCAACGATTTCCAGTATCTGTCGGCGTTCTGAGGAATTCTTCCCACTTCTTCAAACGATTTTGCAAACAAGAACTCAAACTTAATGCTACCCAAAACTTCCATCGTCCCCACTTCCAAAATTGGAACCTTGACGCAATTGAAAAGTGAACGTTTGTTTGGACCAACTGGTGTATAAAGATCCTTCAAAATAGCAACACCACGACCTAGAATCTTTTTACTCTTTTTCCCATCGTTGACGTCGACTTCAAATGTTGGAATAATATCAAAGTATAACACTGTATCCAATGGATTTCTATTGTTGCATTTGAAAGTAATCGGATCAGTCGCACTTCCATGATTATCATCAAGTGGCAGTGCAAGAGGATACTCCGGTTGGTCTGGAACATTTGGAGATCTTATCACAATAGATAATGCAGAATCGAGTTCAGTGGAGTGAATCTTAGACAATGGGATTTTATTTAACTCAAGAGCTGGAGTGGTATCACGCAAATCTGTTGTTCCAATAGTAACTAGGACAAGAGATTCACCTTTCTTGAGGTATCTATTACCGATAATTGTGTTGTTGTTAACAGGCAGGTGTGTAAACGAAGAGTTGGAGTTTTGGAGTTGCTTTAAATCAATTTTATCTGACTGCGGTTCAGGAGTCTTAGATCTATGTTCCGCAATCTTAAGAATACTTGACGATGCAGAGGAGTTCTTAGCTAAGATTTTAGGAGATAGTTTTGGCGACATAGTAACCATATTCAATGAATCATAAGGATTGAAGTCTGGTGGTGTCAATTTAGGAATAATATCGATATGGCCACGCAAGGCGGCATGTTCACGTGGAGTCCATCCACTCTCATCTTGAATGAAATATTTAGCACCATGGTTGATCAACAACTCAATAATATCGTTGTATCCATTTGCAGATGCAACAAAGATTGGAGTCCATCCGAAAGAAGATTCCCCGATTTCAGAATTTGCACCATTTTCAAGTAAAGTCTCAACACTATCTCTCAAGTCATATTTGGCAGCAACATAAAGAGCAGTTTCTTTACTTTGCTCTGTCTCGTATGCATTGATATCGATTCCTTTACATTTCAACAAGCAGCTTAGCAAATCGGGAGTATTCATTCTTGTCGCCACGTGCAATAAATATGGGCATGTCAAGCTGATGTTTTTCGCAATTGCATCAACAAGAACTTCTGTTGTCTTTGGATGTTTGCCCAATACAGCCAAATGTATAGGAGTAAGGTTCTCAGAATCACCCCAGTGAGAGATATCATCAAGGGAGACATTTTCATTGAACATCCCCCACTCTTTCAAGAACTGTAAAACAATGAAGGTCACTTCTTTCAAGCCGTATTGGGACGCATAGTGTAGAGGCGTTCTTTTGTAGTTATCCTTCTGGAGAATGGCAAACTTCAAATGATCTGGCAGGTTCTGGAAAATATACCACAGCCCTTTCGAAGAGTCGTTTGAGTTAATACCATCGGGGCCATAAGTATTGAACAAAGAAGCGTTGTAATCTGTTTTGTTCAATTGGCCAATGTTGTAGTTGTTCCCGGTTCTGTTGTAGTTCTTCTTACCCAAGGCAATCACATGATGGTGGATAAAGTTTCTTCCAGAGACGTCACTGGAATCAGAAAGAACAGGGATGATCTTCAACAACTGGTCGATACATTTGTAAGACAATTCAAGAGTAGCTTTATTCAACAAGGATAGCAAGAGTTTCAAAGGCGCCAGCACGGGAGACATGTATTCTTTCGTAAGAAGGAACTCCAATTTCTCGACATTGTCCTCTTTGATCGCATGAAGAAATGGGTCTGCCGCAGAACTCTTGAGCATATTGTTGTTCGTTGGGACAGGTACCGTCGATGGTGGCGGCAACCGGCTCTGTTCCGATATCGAGCCAAAGCTGTAGTTGCCACCCAAGTTGTGGATCGGGTTGATGTCGAGAGTGGATATGGACGACGACGCAGACCCGTCGGAGACCTTGGAAGTTGCCGAGAAGTCGTTTTCGTCCTTGATGTTGGACAACTTGTTCAAGTAATCGCTAATCGTGGACAAGATACGGACGATATCTGCGTCGTTGCAGAACGACAATGGGTAGATTTTCGAGCGCAAGTACGACTCCTGCTTCTTCGTCCCCGTCTTCTTGTCCAATTTTTTGAGGATCTTCACAAAGCCCCTTCTGTTAAGCTCGGCATACCACTTCAAGTTCCTAAAGCAGTTACGTAACTCCAGCAAGATGTCCACCAAGTCATCGTACTCCTCCATGTCGTTGATTTCGCTCGACGTCTTCGGAAAGACGGCAATCAGCTTCTTCAACCGCCGCTCGTAGTCCAAGTACTTCCTCGTGTAGAACTCGTCCACCTTCTCGACGTTACTGTCGATGTGGAAGAAGAACCTGGCGAGATCCGCCTTGATCTGCGAATCGGCGAAAACGTCCGCATCCCTGTCCTCGAGCCGAATCTCGGCCTCTCGGTTGTGAAGCGATTTGACAATCTTCTTGAGCAGCTTGTAGTCGACGTAGTGCTGCTGCCATTCCGGCACCTGGTGAGATAACAATGTGTGTCCGAACTTCATGCCGGCGGTATCGTTCTCTGTGGCTTCCTTGGGCCTCTTTGCTGCTCCGCTGAGTCAAAGCGATCGATAAAACCGTGCCAATTTGTGCGGTTACCTCCTACTGCCTCCAGAAGCTACATCATGTACCCGTGTCCCTGCAACACCCCTCAGCTTGCTTGCTCACTTTCCCTCCCCTCCCCCGTGTCGAATATAGGAGGTAACGGCTGCGATTGACAGCTCCGGGAACGTGCACGTTTCCGCGCATGAATTCCCGCCAGGCATTTCCCTTTTCGGGGCGGTCTGCGACGGCCGTACGTGGCAGGCTACGGGTATCGGCTACAGGTGTCGTTATCGTCGTAGAAAGTTGTTTTAGGGTAAACAAAAGAGGGACATGTGTGTCGGCTACAGGGTGAGGGCCAGTGGCTAATAGTTAGTAGTTAGTAGTTCGGCGCAAGGCCGTCGGACTTGACAAGCTTGTGCACGTCATGCACGGACGCGTTGACAAACTGGCGGACCTCCAAAGTCAACCACACCTTGAGCATCGACAGCTTGTTGGTGTTCTGGAATATCAGCTTCCCCTCCTGGAAACTGATCTGGCGGAGAATCGGGATCGATCTGTAGAAGCAGAGATGCCAGTAAAACCGGAGTGTAATGTTAGTAGACGTCCTTGGGGAAAAAGAGAGAAAGAAGGAAGAGGATGGAACCGCATAAGCACAGTTGGAGCTGTAGAGGGGTGCTCTAGAGTTCAGAACTGCATTGTCGGGAATCCCACCGTCCATGCAAATACCCACCTTGCAAATAAGTCTATTTCGGGGTCGAGCTGTCTACAGATGCCCTCGAGAATGAGGATCGCAACGACAATGCTGACAAAGTCGCCCTCCATTCTAACGTGATGCGACCGCACCATCCCCAACATGTTGTCGAGCAAGTCTCCAATGGAGACAGAACCAAGCGTGAAGGTACGTTCCTTGACCTTGTTGACCAATCGCTCGACCTTGAGCTTGAACAGCTCCTTGTTGACCGCAGTCTCCGGGGTTTTGGACCTCTCGATCATCAACTCCCCGGCCTTGTACCCGTCGAACTGCGCCAACGCATTGAACAATGAGATGAAGTTGAACCGGTTCTGGTCGTTAAGCTCGGTTACAAGACCGGCATCGATGAAACATAGTTGCGGATGGTATCTCTCGGTCACCATGTTGTTTAACTCCTGATTGAGTTCATCTGCGTTCAAGCCGTTCAACTTTGTTGTTAGTTTGTCAATCTCAAACTTGCTGCTCTCGCTGGAGCTGTGTTTATAGGCGTCGGATTTGACAAACCTGACAAATATATTTCCCGGATGTAAGTCGGCGTGCGTGAAGTTGTCTAGAATCATCATCTTCAAAAATGAGTCAATCAACCTGTCGCTTATGAACTTCAACATCTTGTCGTTCTTGGCATGGTTGAGCTCCAATATTCTGTTCATGCTTATCCCATAGACTTGGTCTTCAATTAGAACTTTTCGTGAACTGTATCTCGGTTTTGGAAAGAAAACATCATTGACCTTTGCAAACTTTTCTCTAAATTTATTAAGGTTGTAACTTTCTATTCGTAAATCCAATTGGAGGTTCATCAAAACCGCAAATTGCTCAACTTCCTGCGGTAAGCTTAACCACTCCATAGTTGGTATCACATCGATCAAGTTGGCAAAAAAGGACATGATCTTTAAATCTCGGGAAATGTTCTTTGTGACTCTGGGATGAACAACCTTCACCGCTACCAGTGTATCGTGCTTGTCCCCAGAACCGACAAACTGCTGGTTCAATTTGGCCAAATACACTTGTGCAATTGCACCGCATCCAACAGGCTTCTCCGGGAACTCATCAAAAATCTCCTCCAGCTCTTTCCCGTTAAAAGCTTCACGTAATATCCTCCGTGTGGCTCTAAAACTATGCTCTTTGGCATTGCTGTGCAGGTTGCTCAACTCTGTGCACAAGC
Organism: Pichia sp. PH4023; assembly: GCA_025531575.1. Classification (NCBI taxonomy): domain Eukaryota; kingdom Fungi; phylum Ascomycota; class Pichiomycetes; order Pichiales; family Pichiaceae; genus Pichia; species Pichia sp. PH4023. The sequence goes on from JAMGYR010000003.1 coordinate 807,238, forward strand.
CCTTGGTGAAAATATCAGTACGTGAGGCAGCCCATTGTCCGAGCTTGATGAAAGATGCGCCACCCATCTCAGCAGCATTTCTTAATAACCAGTACCAGAACCTTGCACCAGATCTTTCACCAGACTTGTCCGTTTTCCCGAAAAATGTGATTGGGTATAATGCAAAAACGGGTACAAATATGACAGACAATTCAACGAAACGCCCAAACGTTACAATTGGCTCGTAAACATAATCTTGAAAAAAGAACCCTACTTGAAATAACCATCCGGTGAACTTCCTGTCGGTACGTTCTTTCCGATATTGATGTTCAAGTTCCTCTTGTTCTGTCCTCGAAGCTGCATACAGTCCCATTTCGAATGTATCTTGGGACGGGTCCGGCGTCAAGCTGTTGTGAGGCTGGGAATCTGGGTTGTCTTGCCAGTTGTTTTCAACAAAAGGTTGTGCTCCTTCTACTTGCTGTGCCTTTGAAATCTTGGTCCTTTGTTTTTGTTCATCGTTGTGAACTATGCTAAATAATGAATGATGTGGCGAAGAGAGGAAGAGTGCACCACCGGCCAAGCATATTGATCCAACTAAGATTCCGCTGGAAGAGAACTTACTGTTATTCGACCCATGATTGTAATTGTTGGTAGAGTACCTTGAACACTTGATGTAGCTGGAGGTCATAGCTTTCGGTAATGGCCTCGGAAGGACAGGTATCATGCTCGAGGAGTTTAGCAAGCAAAATGGATTATTGCGCCCGCTCAACCCGCAAGGTCGGAAAGACTGGGACAAGAACCTGAGATTCGGATGTACCATTGTTGAACTATTCTGATTGAGTGAATGGAGGAGAAGTAGGGGAGGGTAGTACGGGAACGACCTACATTTAACCAGCCCAAGAAGTAGAGAGAGAGATAGGCGTGAAAGTTTCCTTTTACTTCATTTACACAATCTGGCGAGGAAACTCCCTCAGTGAGGATGGAACGGTTTAATTATACAATGTGTATTTCATCTGCATGCAATCTATACAAATTTCGGAAATGCCAATATATGGGAGTGAGAATGGAAGTAGGAGTAGAAGTCGTGTTGTGGCTCTTGACTTCACTGTGCAGAATCTAATTATATTTTCTTATTTTTCAGGAGCAGTGAGTTCAGCAGACATCTACATTTGCTCCTCCTTAATAACGTCGATCAACCAATCCAAGCCCTCGGTCAACCCTTCTCCCTTGATGGCGCTACTGGCGACGATACTCCAGCTTCTGTCTTTCAACTCGACGAGTCCGAGTGCCTTGGAGACTTCGGCGGCAGTGAGTGCACCGAGCTGGTCCTGCTTGTTGGCAAACACAAGCAACGCACTGTCGACAAGTTCGTCCTCCTTGAGCATCATGTGTAGTTCTTTTCTGGCCGTCTCCAAACGGTCTCTGTCAGTGGAATCAACAACGAATATGACGGCGGCGGTGTTGGCGTAGTAGCATCTCCAGTAAGGACGGATCGAGGTCTGTCCCCCAAGATCCCACATGTTGATTGAGATATTTTTGTACTGCAACGTTTCCACGTTGAACCCTATCGTGGGCTTAGTTTTGACCACCTCTCCCAGCTGAAGCTTGTATAGGATTGTCGTCTTACCAGCACCATCCAACCCCAATATGAGGATTCTGATTTCTTTGTTCACGCCCCAGAGCCTGCCGAACATCGAGCTGAATATGTTACCCATTTTGTGTGTGTATGTGTGTGTGTCTCTTCGTGGCGGTGTGTCGGTGTCTCTACCTTGTTTCTCTGTGCAGGCTGTCCTGCTTTTCCAGTGTGACGCTACGTTCGTTGATCTGTCTGTGCCCCCCCATCCGCTGAAGAAGAAGCCTCCTGCAATACGTGTACATCTGTCGCACTCGCCAAAAATCGCTGTTGAAGTGCCTTCTCTGCTCACAGTACTTTCTCTTGCTCTCTTCTAGGATGACAAATAGCGGCTGTGGTAGCAGAGTTTTGTAGCGTGCCTCCAAAGGGGATCTCTGAAGGGGACAAACTGAACTAGTTCTAATTTATTGGCTGTTCTAGTGGTTGTTATTTACATAGACATTTACGTAGTGTTGATTTAGATGTAGATGTGCGGCGGGAAGAAAGTGCTCCTATTTTTGGGCAGCTTCCCTGTCCTTGACACGCTGCAAGATGGTCTTAATCATCTCGTTGCCCATCTTGGTGGCCTCTGGGAACATGTGCTGGAAGAACGCCTGTGTTTTCTCGAACTTCTTGCGGTACAGGTTGAAGTCGCCGTAGCTGACGACGTTGGCCCACTCTCTCGAGGCCATTGTGAACTGCAAGTCTTCCTGGCGGAACGTTATGTCCTCGATAGCGACATTAATGCAGTCCTCAAGGAGGCCAGGAGTGCAGAAGAGGTACTCGGAGACGCCGAGGAAGATTCTGAAGAGCGGCGTCGAGCAAATGATATGGTCGTAGGGAACGATGCCTAGCTGGGACCAGCTGTCGACGATCGATAGTAGGGATAAGTGTGAGTTCCGCTGGTGGCCACCGGGTGGGTTTTTGGCAAGGGAGTACTGCTGGAGCAAGTCGTCGTCGAGCAACAGCTGATGGTCCTTACCCAAGTGGCCAAACACCTTCTGCTTGGCGTCGAGGATTCTTTCCCGGAGCTCGTCCCGCCTCCCCTGAATCATCATGGTGAAGATTTCCCCGCAGGAGATGGCGTACTGGGAGATTTGCCTATGGGCGGACGGGTTTGTGATGGCAAGGCCGGCGTAGACGTGCCACTTGTTGGAGAAGATCCGCATCGAGATGTTGATCTTGGCGTTCTCGATCCCTCCGGTCCACTTTGGCGTCTCCCACGGATATTGGTGGCTGTTGTGCCACGCCACGCCCATGCTCAAGAATGCAGCGTGCGTCACCGCCTGTGTGTCGGCGGTGATCTTGTCGTGCTCCTCGTACGTCAAGTACACGTGTTTCGAGCGGAGACACGACATCAAGGACTCGACAAAGTCAAAGCTCTCTTGGGACGCCCGGTGCTGAATGAGCACCAACGGCTGGCCCGTCGAGTCCACGCGGGGCCCGTGCAGGGAATGCACCGACACGATCTCCACGTCTGCCGGCAGGTGTTTCTCGAAGGAGCTGATCTCCGGGCTCTTGCACGACGTCTGGCCGCCGACAATCGCGTTCACCTTCGTCGCCGGGCCGTACAGCGCCACGATCTTCTCGACGTTCTCCGCCTCCACCGAGTAGATGATGTAGTCCGCAGTTCTCGACACGTAGAACCCGTTCGGGTAGATCTCCACCTCGGGCAGCAGCGAAGCCATGCTCTCCTTCAACTCCTGGTACCTCTCCTCCCGGTCGCATCCACACACGCTCCAGCCGGCCTCCGAGAACCGCCGGGCGTATAGAAGGCCCATGTCCCCGAGCCCGATGATCCCGATCTTCTTCGAATGCTTCAGCTTCTCGATCTGTGCCTTGGACAGTACAGTCATTTGTTATCGCTGTGTACTTTTCTCTTCTTTCCTTCCTTGCAGCAACGCGGAAATACCCTCTGTGACCCTGACTAACGTTCGTACCTGTCTTTCCTCTTCACATCACGCCCGTACAACTCCACCATAACTGTCTTCGTCCCTGACCCCGTTGGTCTCCCTGTCCGACGGCCCTCACCATCTCGATCGGGGGGAGGGAGTTGCCGCGCGCCTGTCGCGGCACGACAAAGCCTGCTGTCGCGGTTGCGGAACGCTTCTGGCGTTGCTCTGCCTTTTTTTCGCTGTTGTTGACAGTTAGTGTGTTGCAAACTGCCGGTTTGGCGTAGCCATACGGGCCCTGATCTTGTCCGACATGAGCATGCTAAGCTGCCGGAGCGTTTCTCGGGTGTTTCGAAGAAGTTTTGCAGGGGAAACTACGCAGGGTGTATCATTCTTTCCATAGTGCTGCTGCCGTTGTGTCATCGAGTCGGATGTCTGGACCTAAGAAAACGCTGCCGGCGATACCGTCGTTCATTGTCTCGGACTCTGTGCCGATGAATGGGGAAGACGTGGCGAAGGAGTCGTTCATATACAGCCCAGACGTGGCGCCCGAGACGCTGCGGGAGTTCAAGAGCACGTATAAGCGGAAGACGGATGAGCAGTACCTGCTCGAGAAGCAGTACGACATTACATTCGAGCGGAAACACATCAAGGATCTCGTGCACCTCATCACATCCGAGATCAAGAAGAAGGGCACAAAGGCGCCGATGCTCATACTGCCGTTCCGGCCGGCACACCATGACGTGGATTTGAAAAACTTCCTCAACAGCGTCTTCCACCGAGGGATGCCTGTGGAGGAGCAGGTTGCGAAGAAGATCATCCGGAAGACGGACGCATGCATCCTCATGAGTGCACTGAAGTTTCTCTGGTGCCGGCTGCCGGGCAAGGCAGTCATCGGCTGGAAAGCGTACACGAAGTTTGTGAAGCTCGAGGACAGTGCGGGCTTTCCTGACAAGGCGTTCTTGGAGTTCATGCCGAACTGTCTCTCATCGGGGGCGCATGCGTCGATCGTGTACGACTTCTTCGACTTGATCGTGGCGCTTGTGCTCGACTCGAAAGAGAACCTCATGTCCGCCAGGAAGCTAAGTAAGATGTGTGGCTTATGGGCCTTTAATCCAGTGAGGAACCAGTCTTCGGGCGCTCCCTCCTTCGAGCGGGGCCTCTACGAGTGGATACCCGCTGGCGACGCGATGTACCATTTGCTTTTGTCCTTTGTGAAGGCCATGCCGCCAAACGGCGATTTGACACGACTGCCAAAGATCTTTCAGGTCTTGTTGAAAAGCTCCGACTATCCACCCTTGCCCACTTCCGCAACCCTTGAAACCTCGAGGCCGTTGCAGGAAATCCCGATGGTCACTATCCGGGCAAATACCCCCTCGGCGAACCCAGCTGAACTACTCACAAGAGTGAGCAAAACCTTGAAGTTCGACGACGCTACGTTGTTTTACACTAGGGAGGACTTTTTATTGTTGAAGAGGTTGTTCAAGGAGAAAGACCAGGTCGTGGAGAAGCTCTCCTCAGAGGGGACCAGATTGCTTGAGAACCTCTGTCTGTACGACTCAGATCTCATGTGTGACGGCGATAACTCAAGCTCGCTGAAGTTCAAATTGGTTCCTGGCTGGTCAACTGACATGACATCGAGGAAATTAACTTCCTCCAAGAAGAGCGTACAGGAATTTTTCACCGCCGTCATCGGACGAGCCAGCATTGATGACTATTTCATATGGACCTGGTTGGCGTCTCTAGGAGTGGAGGAAACAGATTTAAAGAAGAAAACCTTTGGCAAAACCTACATCATGGAAGTAGAGTTGGCCGAAGGTTTTAAAAAATGGGTCATCATCGAGGAGCAGGACTTGGAAAGAGATGATTATGATATCGAGCTGGAAATCAAGCAGGAAAAGCTGAAACAACTCGAACAGAAAATTCAACTTGCGGAAATTGAAGCCAAAAGGGTAGCGCAGGACACTCAACGTGAGAAGAAAAAGCTGGTGCTGGAAAAAGTCGATGCCGGCGACCTGAAATCCCAACAACCAAGCTCTCTGCCGCCTCCGCCCGTACCACGGAAAGATTATGATGCGGACGAGATCCCCCCACGTTCCAAATCCCGTAAGCCGCCTCCGGCGCCAAATGGGACAACTCCTAGCTCAAATTGGTCCGGAGCTTCGGCTCCTACCATGATGCCTCCTCCACGGTCTGACAAAAGAGCTGCAAGTCCGCACTATGTAGAAGTGCAAGAGCCTGAGCCCCAGCCAGTACCAGCCAAACGTTACGCAACGAAGGTGGTCAACAATGAGGAGATCCGTATATCTTTACCAATTTTGGACGCAGAAGATACATTTCTCAGGTTCGACGCTCTTGGGATTTCAGAGGCAGATCTGCAGTCTCCATCGAAAACTCAAGCCCATCTTTACGTGCCCACTGGAAACCCTAACGAATATGCTTATGGCAATGCGTATGGAAACGTGAACGGGTTAGCAAATGGACACAACAATGAGGATGCAATTCAAAACGGAATGGTCGATGGAAATCAAAATGGGTTCACTAATGTGGATGAAAACGGAAACCTAAACTACAACAATGAGACGCATGTCAACGTGGCACATGCCCAGAGGCAAATGTACAGTCCCGGTAACGGCACCCCATCGCCTACAAAATATTACTCTCCACTACAGTCTCCAGAGACTAGTGCTGCTATAAATTATGAAATGTACATGCAATCTCCAACAAAAGGACAATTCTCCAATCAGCCCTATCCTAATCAGCAGCATATAAATGGCCGATCACCACCACATTCAAGATCACCGCATCAACAATACTCTGCTTCTCCACGTTCAAAATCACCACAGACATCTTCTCCCCCTCCTCATTTCGCCTCACCGCCTCGTAACATGGCATCCCAGGGTTCCCCTATGAACTATCAAAACTCCCCACCGCAACCCCAACGATCTCCAATCCAGCAACAAAATATCCAACCTACTGCATCACCAAATCTGCAGCCAGCTTTGCAAAACTTGCAATCACCCACTCAAAAACCAGCTGACCAGACAACTCAACAACCCCCACTTTTGCCAATCCAACACCCTATGCCAGTTGAGCAACCTACTGCTCCAAGCAATGTGGGTTTTGGAAACGAAAGTGACAGCATCCCTAATCTACCTCCTCCACCTGAAATCGGAGATAGGACCTCCAGTGACAGGTCGTCTGGTGAAAGATCAGAAAGCGAGTTGACTGCACTTTCAAGATCCCCAGTCATCAATGACATCGATGAACTTGAAGTGGAACTTAAAGATTGTATGGATGATCTAGAGAATAGCAGCGATACTTTGACTGTACAGTCACGTAATTTCTCTAACTCCTCACGTCTCAGAAAAGCTCCACCACTGGCAGATCCACTGAAAACTTCTGTGTTTTCAGGAACGTCATCAGCTTATCCTGCTACGACAACAGGTGGTAAGGATCATCAGAAGACCTATTCTGAGAACTTACGAAACGCGCCTCTTCCAGCAAAGCCTGGTGCTACAAGTGATGGGCCACAACAAAGTCAATCACTGCCAAAGCAACCGAAAGGAAACTCCCCAAATCCAAACAGGGTAGTATCTCCTCCACAGAAACCACATCAACAGCTTCCTGTACGGCATTTTTCACCTCAACCGCACCATTCACAGCATTATCCACCACAACAATATTCCCCACAACAGTATCCTCCACAAGGATATCTTCCACATCAATATCCGCCACAGTATCCATATCCTCCACAAGGATACCCACCACAACAGTTTCCTCCACAAGGATTCCCACCACCGCATCAACAATACCCACCAAGGCAATATTCTCCACAGGGATATCCCCCTCCTCCAAATCAGTTCTCTCCAAGGCAACATCCTCCCCAACAGTTTTCTCCAAGGCAGTATCCACCTCCACAATTTCCTCCGAATCCTGCTGGAAAGCGTATGTCGAAATCTCCAAGAAACAAAATGCCACCTCAATATGCATCACCAAATCCAAATATGGGTAGGTCTTTTCCTCCATATCCACAAGGGGGGTTCTATCCACCAATGCCGCCAAACCAATATGGAGGCCCAATGGCTCATCCTCCGCATGAAGAACAGAAAATCTCATCCTATAGCAAGAACATTATTCAGCATTTACCACCGTCTAACCGTGTTGATAAATTGCATGGGCCTCAAAACCTCAACAAGAGGAATGCAAGAGATGCATTTATGACAGGAAATTTCGGTATATAGACAAACTAGAGGTTTACTTCACATGACACTTATATTTAACGTTAGCATCTGTATATTTACATCCAGGTATTACACCTATTTATTTCTATGTGGTCATTTGATAATAAACTGATTGTCACAATTTTTCTATATAAAAGCACCTGACACGTATATGTTTAACCTCTGATATTGGGTTATTACAATTGGTAAACACTTTGGATGCAGGCAGCCTCGGAACTTGGTTTTACACTCTACTGGTTTAAAAGAAAAAGTCTAGCGCTGAAGTAGTAGCTTTATACGCAGGTAACAATATTAAGATGTACGCGCAATGAATCAATACGATACTTCCAATGGAAGTAGAGGAGGATGTCCACAAATTCTACTCCCCCAGTATCCCGTAACTAAGTGTAGGTTGTTACAGGCTGTTACCACAAAGTTTTACTAGTTGGTATCAAAGAACAGCGAGACATAGACATGGCAGCCAAAAAGACCAAACTTGTCACATTGAAAATATCATCGGAGAAACTCTCGGGCTTTCCAGAGTTGACTGCTCATGTTCAGAAGCCGAAGCCACGAAGCAAGCCAAGTAAGGCTCCACAGGCAAAGTTGAAGCTGAATCTGAGTAGTCCAGAAGCGATATCCAGAGAACAGTCACTGAAGCCGGGAGAATCGCTGAGTGATGTCCAGGACGGCAGCAATAGTCCTGTCGCTGGCGGGGGTAATTTGTCGAACCTCAATAATAATGGAGGCAATAACGCCAACAGTGGTGCTGGTGGAGCTAGTGGAAATGGTAGTGGCGGTGTTACGAGCAATATAAACGCTGGTTCGAAGTTGTCATCAAACGTTCGTGTTGGTGTGAGTGGATTGGTGATGAATACTAGTATTGTGAGAGAATTAGACAAAAGCGGACGGAGAACAAGTAAATGGGCAAAGTTCTATACGGTTCCTGGAATGGAAGAAGATATTGATAATAACGACACTACTGGTAATCTGGCTAACAAAAGCCCTACAAATGGCGATGCTAGCGCCTGTGGAACTCAGAAAGATGCGGTTACGGATGGAACTGCGAATGTTACAATAGACAACGCTGCTTCTATAACTGCTAAGGCCAACTCTATAAGTGTGTCATCGCACAAGAGAATCCCTGAAGTTGCAGAGCTCGATAAGAATAATGGTGTGATTAGCTTGCGAGACCTCAGGGGCTTCAAAGAGCACGAGTTGATAGGAAAGGAGAACGAACTAATAGAAGAGGCTAAAAAGAGAGGCCGCAAAGTGGTGAGAAGCTTTAATGGATATTTGATGCTATGGCCAAATTGGCACAAAACAGAAGAAGGCAATCTGGAGAGGAAAGTAAATGATACAAGTGACAATAAGCAGGGAAACCAGAAGAAGAAAGACACCAAATCCACACCTTCGAAGAACAGTCCTATGAAAACCAGCAACGGGCTGGAGTCAGCAACTGCCTCTGTTACTAGTCTAGAAGCGATTGCTGAGGCGGAGACTGGTGCCAGTGCCGCCGACTCTAGATCACCTGCAGATGCAAAAGCCTCCATTCCAATTTCAACGGCGGTGAAAATGGAAATATAGTTAGCCTGTACAGTATAGAACGGTATATAGCATCGAATTAAAACGGAAAAGCTAAAACGAAAACATTTAGCGAGTGTATCTGTTAATGAAAAAAATGCACAAATTAATCTTTTATAAACCCGGAATTATACAGTATAAAACAATAGTAAATAGAATTAGAGAGAAAAAAATGAAAACGATGATAATGGTGGTATAAACCAATAGAAGTGATTTTCTTTGCACGTTTCTTAAAATATTTTATTTCATTTTTTTGTAATTTTTTTAAGTTATTTTCTTTTTGGGGTTGTTCTCCCTGAAGGAGAAAGGAGAATGGAATAATATTTGTATGCGGTAAGAAGGGGAGATGCAATGAGGTTGTCTGTCTAATCTACTCGTTCTTGAACTTGATTTGAGACATTGGGTAATAGTTATTGTTGAAGACATTGTTGACTGCGTCTCTACCGACCAATCTTCTAGTGTCAATACAAGACTCGTCCAATTCATTCAGATTAGTAACACCCAACATTCTCATGTCGGCCTTCATTTCTTCCCTCAAGATTTGGATGGCCTTTCTGACACCCTTTTCACCGTAACCAGTGTTGGCATATAGGAAAGGTCTACCAAGACCCACAGCAACCTTACAATCTTTACCACCGATTGCAAGAGCCTTCAAGATGTCGGTACCTCTTCTGACACCACCATCGACGAAAATATTGAAGTTTGGATCTAACTTACCCTTAGCCTTCAAAACTGGAACAGATTCAGCCATGACTTCGATTGGAGGTGGAGAAGTATCTAATTGTCTACCACCATGGTTGGACAAAACAACACCTTGACAGCCAATATCGATTGCCTTTTCAATGTCTTCGGTTCTTTGGACACCTTTAAGCATAACTGGTAGTTTGGTGAGGCCAATAATGTCTTTAACTTCATCCCACGTCAGCCTTTTGTCAATAAAAGATGGCATAGCACCAGAAGTGGAACCGGCTCTAACCGAATGGTCCTCATCCAATTCGTCGTGATCTTCAGTAATTCTCATTCTGATATCCTTCTCTCTGTTACCTCTGTTGGCAGCATCGACAGTTACAAAAATTGCCTTCATGCCCAAATCTTCGGCCTTCTTGATGGTTCTCTTGACGACATCCTTGTCTTCATTAACGTACAATTGGAACCATTGGGTAGCACCTGGGATTCTGCTTTCTGCAATTTCATCTAAAGAGTAAGAAGAAAAGGAAGAGATCATTTGGATAACGCCTTCTTTACCTGCACCCCTAGCGATGGAGCACTCACCATCGTCGTGGCCAAGTTTGGCAGATGCGGCAGCAGAAACATAGAATGGAACAGAAGATTTGGAACCCAAAAGAGTTGTGGATGTGTCAACATCTTGAACGTTAACACAGCACTTTGGTCTGAAGTAGATTCTTTGGTAAGCGTAGTGATTTTCTCTCATTGTGATTTCGTCTTCCGCACCACAAGAGTAGTAGTTCCAAGCCTGCTCAGTCAGGACTTTGCTTGCAATGTATTCGAAGTCGTAGATGTTTTGGATTCTGGAGAGGGCAGGTAAGTGCTCCAAGAGTTCCAATCTGTGTTTTTCCTGGTCATCGATGATGATTTCAATCTTTGGGGCTTCACCGACCAAGACACCCAACTGTTTTTCCTTAGGAAGGAAGTTTTCAATGGTACCCTTTGGGTGGATCTTGTTGTACAAGACCGTTGCATCATGACCAGCGTTCTGGATCAAAGGGGTGGTTCCACCAGGATGCATGTCGATGAAGTCGGTCAAGTCGTACACGTTGCCGTTGACTGTAATCCAACAGTCGTCGGCAGTGTTGTGTTTCACAAACTCTTCCACAGGGATTTTTTTGTTGGAAGAGGCGGCTGCAGCTTCGTCGTTTGCAAGGGAAGGCTGCACCAAGAAATATGATGCTGCTGCTGCTGCCACGGATGCCACTGAGGCAGTCAGCACTCTGGAGCTTCTTGATTGTTGCTGGTTGTGCGTAGAGGAAGAAGAAAGGGAGGACGACGCCACGCTTCTCTTTCCCCATGTGGAGGAGGGCTTAAGGTTTCTCACAACGTTTCTGAACTGTGATCTTAGCATTGTGGGGTGTTCTGTATGCTATGCGTTATACTATGCAGTGTGCGTTGTACGTTGTGTATTAGATGGGGCTTCTTGTTTCAAGAAGTGATGGGAGAGCTGTTGTTGCTATGATTGCTGTTGAACAATGTCGTTACCGAAAAAAAAGGGAAGGAGAAAGGAAAGAAAGAAGCAAAAAAACACACGTTTCCTCCTTCCTGTGGACTCTCTTTCTCTTCCCCCAGATCTCTCTAGACACGTACGGACATGATGATTTACTTATATATGCAAGTACCCTTAGGCCTCGGAACTCCAGAACCGTCCAAAGTGACAAATTTTTTTCCCCGAGACGACTCACACCCCCAGGGCCCTCCGCTCCCCGGGCAGCTACGAGAAAGCTTGCCGCCGCCACGCTATCACGGCCCCGGCTTTCTACGCGCTGCGACCCGCACCGTTTGTCCGACGACCCGTATGCCTTCTCCGAGAGTCGCATTTGCCTGTGACGGGCGGAACCGTGTCCCGCCTACGGGGGGCTGGCCGGCAGGATGGCGCCCCGGAATTTTCGAGATCCGGTCCCGTAGTTCAATTGTCCAGTCTGGAGTCAACCTCTTTGTCGATGAGTCTCTATGTTGCGCTGGAAACTCTCTTCGGCGACACATCTTCTCGCTGCTGCTGGTAAGTGCACTGTGATATTGTGCCATTGTGTGCGGAGACAAAGGCACATACAAAAACTGTATTGCTTTCTCTTGCCTGCCAACGGCAGTCCCAGGATGACTCACCGGCGGCTGCGGTGAATCATCTATGCTGCCGCTGCATGCTGCCACCCCTCGTAGGCAGCGAGGGACGCGGTGCTAGCGCCGTGCAATCAGCCGGAGTCAATGTGAGCAATAGAGCGGGCGTGGCAGTGGCGCCCCGCGTGCAGTCAGGGCCTCGGGTGATTCACGCAGCCCCGGAGAATTTGTAGAAGGGAGAAAAAAAAGGAAAGAACGGGCCGGAGCTCCAAGGAGGAAAGGAAGCGAGGAAAGAATATAGAAAAAAAAATCTCCCGGTTTCCACGTGATTCCGGGGGGCCTTTGAGTTGCGACAGCGGATTCTGTCGCAACATCTGGAACACCATTTTTGTCGTGGTGCGACGCCCCTGCTGTTGCTGTTGTTGTTATTGTACTGCATTTCCTCCTCTTGCCGAATCGGGGAATCGTCAGTTCCCCAATCGGCCTCGCTTTCTGCCGCCGGGGTGGGCCACGGAGAGGTGGCTCCTTCCCACAGGATGCTGCACTGCACTGCACTGCCCCGTTCGCCAATGGCATCGGTGTCCTCCCCTTCTTATCTGGGAACCGAGAACAACCTCTGTCTTCAGGGAAGCTTTGTACTTTCGGCCCAATGAGTGGAAAGAAACTCGTTGCAAAGACCAAACGTAGTCGTACCGAGCAAGCCTACGCAACAAGATGTCGTCCAAACCCGCCACCGCTACCGCTACCGCAGGCCCGGAAAACCACCAAAGAACGCAATTGCACAAGACGGTCACGGCCGTCTCGAAAGACTCCAAGTGGGTCTCCCCCTTCAGAGTGTCTGGCGCCGTGGGCCCTAAGGTCAAGAGCAAGAACCCGGGCAACTACTCGTCCTACATCACTGCCGGCAGCACTCCTGTCGCTACGAAGCCTGCTGCAGAGAAAGTAGCACCGGCAGAAACAACCGAAGCAGAGGAAGAAGCTCCAGCAAATGTTGCCGCAGAGGCAGCAGAAGGTGTTGCGAACGCTGAATATGACGAGGAAGCCCCAATTGATGAAACCGAAGAACCTTTGGAGCCTACTGCCACCAGTGAAAATGCTGGCGAAGAACTTGAAGAGCCAATTGGAGAAGATGCCGCCGAAGCAGTAGTTCCAGAAACAGAGGTTGCAGCAGATGCAGAAGTAACGGAAGATGAAGCCGCCGAACCAGCAGCAGCCGAACCAGCAGCAGCTGAATTAAAGGAGAAGAAGGCTCTCCCTGCAGTGCAGGAAGTTCCAGCATTGATTAAGAGCCATCCTAAGATGTTGCGCAGATACAAGGACAACTTCAACATCACCTCCCAGATCATGAACAAAAACAGAATCGAGAACTTGGACCGTCGTGTCAACCTCGGTGCCGGCTTGGTTTTGACCGAAGAGCAGATCTACGAGTTGGCCAGAAAGAAGTTGGAACCTTTGATGAAGCAGATTGATGACCGTGTTGCCGAAAACAACGCCCGTGATGCAGCTGCCGCAGCTAAGGTCGAAGAAGGTATTAGATTGAATGACGAAGCCGTTGTCGCAAAGGAGTTGTCCCAGTATAAGTCTTCTGTCGATGCGAAAACCAAATCCGTCAAGGCCGACCACGAAAAGAAAATTAAGGAGCTCGCAGATAAAGCCGCAAATTCTAAATCCGACACCGAAAAGCATATCCAAGATCAGAAGGACGGAATTGTTAAGGATGAGGAGGATGCCGAAAATGCCGAAGAGGATGCAGTTCAGAAGCACATCACCGATAAGGAGACTCTGATTGAAACTGCAGACAAGTTGAAGGAAGATAAAACCAAAGAGTTGGAAGATGCAAAGGCAAAGCAAATCGAAGAAACCGAGCTGACCGAAAAATTTCATACCGATGCCACCGAGCTACAGTCGAAGCAGGTTGATCTGCAATCCGAGCTAGATGCCAAAAAGGCAGAGCTAGAGGAAAAGATCAAGAAGGTCGAAGCTCTGATTGCTGCCAAGCATGAAAAGAAGGAAAGCATCCGTTCTTCCATCAAGAGAAGAAAGGTTGCTGACCGGTCCTTCAACATTATTGACGCAAAGCACACGCAAGCTGCTGCTAACTTCGCTATCCTATCCAACCAAGTTGGTCTTTTGAATGATAGACTTGCTGCTCATTCTACCAAGATTGGTCATTTGAACACCACTGGCAAAGACACTCTGACTTCAAAAAGAGCAGAAGCAAAGAAGGCTTCGGATGATTGGGAAGACCATCTGGCCCAAGTCAGACTGGATGAGGCCAAGAAACAAGAGCAAATCAGAATTGCAGCTGAAGAAGAGAGAAAGAGAGTCGAGCAAGAAAAGCTTGACGAAGAGGCAAGATTGAAGAAGGAAAAGGAGGAAGAGGAGGCTAGATTACAGAAGGAAAAGGAGGAAGAAGAGGCCAGATTACTGAAAGAAAAAGAGGAGAAGGAAGCCAAAATTGCTAAGGAGAAGGAAGAGAATGAAGCCAAAATTGCTAGGGAGAAGGCAGATGCTAAAATAGCTGCTGAAAAGAAAAAGAAGGAGGAAGAAGAAGAAGCTACAAGAGTTGCCGAAGAGGTGGCAAGAATGAAAAGACTGAAGGAGCTGAATGAGGAAAAATTCAAGCTGCAAAAATCTCTGGATGAACATAAAAAGGTGGAAGCTGCCGCTGCTGCCAAGGCAAAGGAAGAATCCGAAAAGAAATCTAAGTCTGCTGAAGCATCTTCTTCTGGAGCTGGCATCCTAGCAGGTGTTGGTGCAGCCATGGTTGGCGCTGCTGCTACTGGTACTGCTGCCGCCGGTGCTGCTGCTTCAGGTGTAGCCGGTAGCATTGGAAATCCTTTAGGGGCTTCAGCATCCGAAGGACTACCATCTTATCAGGATGAACTTGCAAAGTCTGACGCGGGTAACACTAGTTCCTTCGGCACTAACAACCCATTCTACTTGGGTGAATTCAATGATAAGAAGGAGGATGATGTTCCTTCTACCATTCATGAAGAGGATGAAGTTGAAGCCCCTTTAGCAGTTGTTAAAGACGCAACAAAGGTGGAAAAACCCGTAACTCCCGTGGCTACGAAGGAGTTCGAAAAAATTGAAGATCCATTGAACGATACTATCACTATTACCGAAAAGGCTGCTTCTCCTCTCGAAACAGCATCTTCCGGGCTTCTCGTTGCCAATGATGAAGAGCCAGTCTCTGAAGCCGAAAGGTATCCCGTTCCTACAGAAATGAAGCCAGCCGATGATTCTGCTCTAACTTCTGCAACAAGAAGAAGATCAATGGTTGACGAAGCAATTGCTCACATGACCCCTGCAGAACTTGACAGGATGAACACTCCTTTGTCTCAACAAATCAACACTAAGGAGCCAACGACTCCAACAACAGTAGAAGGTAAATCAAGATCAAACTCTTTGTCGAAATCAAGATCAAATTCGCTGACTTCAAAGTTCAAGTTCAAGAAGTCGGGTACAAAGACAAAGTCGAGATCTAATTCTATCAAGAACGAAACTCCAAAGCAAACAGTAACAGCTAAGAAGAGTAACCCCAAGTTAGCTAAATCAAATACCTCTAAAGCGGCAGCACCTGTATCAACTACTACTGCCATTTCTTCTCCTCCCGTTCCAGCCACTCCAACTATCGAATCGTCATCTGCTGTAGCTCCTGTTCCAACCACTCCAGCCTCAGCTGTGAGTATTGCTCCGTCAGGCCTTTCTGAAGCTGCAGAGGTTTCTGAAGCAAAGGCAGTTGAAATCAAGCCAACAACTGATGAATCTCCAGAAAAAGTTGCCTCTGGTAATGGCGAACAAGATAGTTCCGATGATGATGATGATTCAGATTTAGCTCCTACAACGGTTAATCCTGTTTTCACTGAAAAAATTGGTGTTGCTGAAACTGCACCTACAACTGCTAGCACTGAGCCAGCTGCAGATACGTCAAACTATGTTGAAGTTTCTACTCTGGAAACAGTTAGTAGTAACGAGTACAAACAAAACAAGGATGATCCAAATTATATGGTTCTGCATTCCTAAGGTTTTGTGACTCGATTACTCTAGTAAGAACACTTCTTGAGTTCCTTTTTTGATTGTTTTATTATCTCTTAACATGAAAGCTATTTTGTTATTTTTGCTTTTCTCATTACTGTTTACTACTATCATCGGATATTTTCTCTTAACTCTGTGTCCTGTTCCGTATTTTTCCAATTTATTTTGTTTTATAATTGTATTAATATTCAAGCAAAAACTTATTTTACTATTTTTGAAACGGTAAAAAATCAGGATTTTCTTTCATTACTTAGTTATAAGATGACCTATTTATATGCGAAACCGCCCTTCTCGAATGACCAGGAGTCATCTCTGATTCTACCTCTAAGAATAGGAATTTCTGAACCTGGCACGTAAACGTCTTCAAACAAAATGTCCATCCTTGCTTCGGGAGGTGGCGAGGCATCAGCAAGCTTGACTTGTTCGTCAACGTATTTTCTAGCAGACTTGTCGAAGGCTTTGATTTCATCTTCGGTGGCGATTTTGAAATCAAGCAAATGAGCCTTCAAACCGGCAATTGGATCGTTTCTTGATCTCATGTTTTGAACCTCCTCTCTGGTTCTGTAGGTAGTACCAGGGTCGGACATAGAGTGACCACCATATCTGTATGTTTCAAACTCAATAACAAGAGGACCGTTCGAGGATTCACACCAATCCTTAGCAAACCTGGCAGCTTGGTAAACGGCAAGAATATCCATACCGTTGACCTTCAAACCTGGAATGTATTGACCTCTCTTGTAATAGTCGGTCAGAGCAGATGATCTTGCAGCAGAGGTACCCATACCGTACTTGTTGTTTTCACAGGTGAAAATACATGGCAAGTTCCAAAGTTTGGCAATGTTGAAAGATTCAAACACTTGACCTTGGTTAGCAGCACCATCACCATACAAAGTCCATGTACAATTCTTGTTGTCTCTGTATTGGTGTGCAAATGCTAAACCGGTACCTAATGGGACTTGGGCACCAACAATACCATTACCACCATAGAAACCGTGTGTGTACATGTGCATAGAACCACCCTTACCACGTGAAACACCGGATCTTCTACCCATCAATTCCGCAAGGACTTCCTGGACAGAACTGCCTCTCATATAGGTGATACCGTGACATCTGTATGAGGTGATCATGTCGTCTTGCTTAGTGATCGCATTTTCAATACCAACGGCAATTGCTTCCTGCCCAACAGACAAATGGCAAAAACCTCTGATTTTCTTGGCCTTATATAGGGCATCAGCAGCCATTTCCATTCTTCTGATAATGATCATGTCTTTGTACATTTGAAGCAAAGTACCCTTCTCTGTCTGATAGTCCAAAGATGGAGGATCCAGCATGTAACCTTCGAAAGAGAATTCTGGCAAGGTGATTTCGACTTCATCATCCAAGTTCTTGGCTTCTGCGGTGGCTTCTGTTGCCAGCGTTCTTGCAAGGGTAGGGAAAACCTTGATAGTAGCAGCCCTCTTTGGCAATAGACGTAGCATTGTTTGTTTGTTGAAATTTCTGTGTTTCCAAGGTCACCAATTGGCTTTCTGCAGAAGAATCAAAGCACAAAGCTATCAGAAAGCAATAGAGTGTTAATCGCCCTACATAGTACTGTCCCGGCGCACGCCTATCAATCAGCAGGTTCATGTAGTCGGGCTGTAGTTGTGCACAGAGCGTGGGAGGTTAATTTCGGAACACAGTCTGCCTGGGTGTAGAGAAGTGGGATGTCGATGACGTAAGCGTGTGCTAGGTATAGAAATTTTCCTATTTTCCGGTTATCATCCGTGCACCGAAGAGTTATTTATTAAATTTTTTCATTTTTGGTGATTTATTTTTTGGATCTATTTTAAACATGAATCAAGGCAAAAGTCAATAGGCACAAATTGCAAGTATAAGCACTGAGAAGGGTGAGTTTCGACTTACGACGCTCTCACCTCCACATATTTGAAATACCGGCTTTAGATACTTCATTGCTGGAAGATGACGGATGATATAAAGAAGTACAAGTACGAGGAAATCTCGAACAAAGTGCTTCGTACCGATAAGAGGCTCTTAGATACAGGTTCGTTTGCTGACTCAGTAGACACTAATCCACACTCGATAAAGGGAAGAGTGACTGCCGAAGATTTCGGGTCCAACATAAAAGACGCCAAAGTGCAAAGAGACTCCGAGGAGCAAGAGGAGATTGTGAAATTTGTTGAGAGTTCTACCAAAAGCGCAAAGACAACTAAAGAAAAGCAACAACGAAAACGGCTTAAGAGCAAATCGGCTTCTTTACTAGATACGGATGTCATCGACACGCTAAACTATGTTCCAACTACCGAGTCCAATGTGTTGGTTTACAATCAGATTGTTGAATGGTGTAGTAAGAAACTTGACAACGATTTACCAGATGATGTTGTAAACTCGTTGACAGATATAGTCATTGAAATTTTAAAGTCTAATGACCCAAATTCGCTTGTCAAGAAACAGCAAGTTATGGATGTTCTCAAACAAGAAGTCTCTGATGAAGATTTTCTAAAACTGTACTCTTTGGTTAATAGTTTATCCGATTACGAACAAAAGTCCGGAAACTTAGATCGTACGGATGGAGATGGTTTGGGAATAATAATAGACTCTGATGATAATGAAAATGACTATAATGAAGGAGAAGCTGATGATTCTGACAATGATGATGATGATGATGATGATGATGATGATGATGATGTGAACAATGAGGGAAGAGACGATGCCAGCTTAGAACATGAGCTACTCAATGCAGATGTTGAGGACCCAGAGGCTGTGGTGAAATTGGTGAATAATAAAACCGATGCTGAACAAGTAGATTATAAATCAATAGACAAGTATTGGCTCAATCGACAGTTGTCAAAGCATCAGACTCAAATAGATTCCTACAAATATGCCGACATCTCGAAACATATTTACGAACAATTAGATTTATTGGTGACTGGAAAGATTGATTTGAGGGTCTTTGAACGTGAAGTCGTATCTGTGCCCGATTTTGAAGTAAATGATTTCCTGCACACTCTTATACATAATTATGAAAAGATTTATTATGCAATAAAGCTTTCCAGGGAAGATGATGAAGCTGGTAAGACCAAATTGGTATCTATACTAGCGTCATTAGATAAAACAAGCACAGGAAAACGATCACTTGATTCTGAAAGCTCAGAAAATCCTTCGAAGCGTCAAAAAGTTATTAAATCGGACGCTATTAATTCAGCAGCCATGAGTGAGTACCCAAGAAACATAGATATAAACAATTTGGTTTTCAGTCAAGGCTCGAAGCTAATGACGGTATCCAAGTTTGAGTTGCCAAAAGGATCATTCAAGAGAATAAGAAAAAGCTGGGAAGAAATTCATATACCGGCTCCAGAAAAAGCAAAGCAATCGGCAGATGAGGTACTCGTTCCGATATCAGACTTACCCGAATGGACTCAGTCTGTATTCCCATCTGGAGAAATGCTAACGTTGAATCTGATACAATCAAAAGTTTTCCCAATTGCTTTTAACAGCGACTGTAATATCTTAATGTGCGCCCCTACAGGTGCAGGTAAGACCAATGTTGCAATGTTAACCGTTTTAAGAACATTGTCAAACTTCAGAAGTACTAGTGGAAAAATCCAGCTCCAGAACTTTAAGGTCGTTTATATTGCACCTTTAAAGGCATTGGTTCAAGAGCAAGTTAGAGAATTCGACCGAAGACTATCCCATCTTGGTATAACTGTCAATGAATTAACTGGCGATTCTAATTTGACTAAGCACCAAATTGAGTCTACTCAAATCCTAGTAACAACTCCTGAAAAATGGGACGTCATTACAAGAAAAAATAATGATGCTTCATACATAAATTTGGTTCGTTTGATCATTATCGATGAAATTCATTTACTTCATGATGAAAGAGGTCCTGTATTGGAGAGCATTGTTTCCAGAACCATGAAAAATATGGACGAAAATATTGAAAGCAGAGTCAGATTTGTGGGATTATCTGCAACCTTACCAAACTACAAAGACGTAGCTCAATTTTTGAGAGTTGAGAGGGACGGCTTGTTTTACTTTGATGCCTCGTATAGACCTTGTCCTCTTGCACAGCAGTTCATAGGTATCACTGAGAAGAAGGCATTCAAGAAGTACGAAGCGATGAACGAAGTCTGTTATGAAAAAATGATTGAGAATTTGTCAGAAGACAATCAGATCATCATTTTTGTCCATTCTCGAAAGGAAACAGCAAAAACCGCAAAGTGGCTAGCAAACAAACTGTTGGAAGAAGAGAAACTGTCCAGCTCAATGAAGTTTTCAAGTGGTGTCAAAGAAATATTGAAGACTGAAGCTGAGAATGCTTCTAACAAAGGTCTCAAATCTGTTTTGGCTGCAGGAATAGGAGTCCATCATGCTGGTATGAATAGGGATGACAGGAAAACTGCGGAAGATCTATTTGCTGAGGGACATATTAAGGTTCTAGTCTCTACCGCCACTTTGGCTTGGGGTGTTAATTTACCAGCTCACACAGTTATTATAAAAGGAACCAGTGTATATTCACCAGAAAAAGGAACTTGGGTGGATTTATCGCCGCAAGATATTCTCCAGATGCTTGGTAGAGCTGGTCGACCAAGATATGATACTCATGGTGACGGTATTATCATTACTTCTCAGGACCAAATTAAATATTATCTAGCAATTTTGAACCAACAGCTTCCAATTGAATCTCAGATGTATTCCAAACTTACAGATAGTATTAATGCTGAAATTGTGGCTGGGTCAATTAGATCATTAAAAGATTGTATTTCCTGGATGGGATATACATATCTATATGTGCGCATGCTTCACTCTAGAGATATATACTATGTTGGGCCACTATATGATAATGACCCTGAGCTCGTTGAAAGGAGGAAAGATCTTGGATATTCAGCACTACTCATTCTTGCTAAAAATGGTCTGGTAAAATACAATTACTCCAAAGACTTAATCATACCTACTAATCTAGGAAAGATTGCATCCTATTATTATATCAGCTATAGAAACATGAAAAATTTCGAAGAAAAACTTAAACCACATTTTTCAGAGATTGAATTATTCAGGCTGTTTGCAAGCTCTGAAGAATTTAAATATGTGCCTGTAAGAAGGGAAGAAAAGGCTGAATTACAAAAACTAGTGGAAAAAGCACCAATACCAATAAATGAAGATGTGGAAGATTCGTCATCCAAAATTAATGTTTTACTACAAGCTTATATTTCTCGCTTAAACTTAGACGGTTTTGCATTGATGGCTGATATGATATTCGTATCACAGTCAGCAGGTAGGTTATTTCGTGCTTTATTGGAATTGGCCTTAAGAAAGGGTTGGGCCAGACTTTCGAGAACATTATTAAGCATCTGTAAAATGGTGGAGAAAAAATTATGGTTAACGGGTACATCTTTGAGACAATATCCCAACGTTCCACCCGAACTCATTAACGTGGCTGAAAAATCTTTAACGCCTTGGAAATATTACCTTGCATTAACTGATTCCTCGACAATTATCAGATCATTAAGAGCAGAGAAGTTTGGTAACCTTGCTTCAGAATTAGTGAAGAAATTTCCTCAGGTTGACGTTAACTACAACCTGCAACCGATCACTCCTAGTTTATTGCAGGTGGATCTTGATATCACCCCTCACTGGAAATGGGATATTAATCTACACGGCTTTGCCGAATCTTTCATTCTTTTCCTTGAGGACTGTGACGGAGAGAAATTATTATACGTTGACAGATTCGTGGTCCAAAAGGATTACATTAACGAGCACCATTCTTTGACGTTCACTGTTCCAATATTTGAAATTGAACAACCGAACTACTTCATATCTCTAATCAGTGAGAAATGGCTTTTCTGTGAAACCAGAATTCCTGCTATCTTGTCCACCATCACTATTCCCCAAAAGTTTCCTGCTACCACTCCACTAATCGACTGTGCTTTGGTTCCTATCACAGAACTAGGTATCAAGGAATTTGCCTCTGTTTTCCATTTCGAGTTTTTCAACAAATTCCAGTCACAGGCTTTCGACGCAGTCTATAATGGTGAAAAAAGTTTATTACTCGCTTGTTCAAAAGGTAATGGTAAGACAACGACAGCTATTCTATCAATATTGAGACATTGGAAGAATAATGGTGGTAGAGCAATTTACATTGCTCCCAGTCAAACCTTTGTGGACCTTTTTTTGAAAAAATGGAAGAAAAAACTTTCTAAATTAGCTGGTGGAAAAGTTATCGACAAATTTAGTGGGGATTTAGGTGTGGATCTTCAAATACTATCTCAATCGCACTTGGTTCTATGTACCCCAGAGCAGGTTGAAACTGTTTCCAGACGATGGCAGCAAAGGAAGAGTATACAAGCGATTGAGCTTATCATAGCTGACGATTGTCACACAATCGGATCTGGTCATCAAGGTGCTTTCTATGAAATTGTCATCAATAGATTTAGATATCTTGCCACCAACTTTGAGAAAAAAATACGGTTTGTTATGTTGTCCTCATCTATTGCAAGCTACAAGGATTTTGCCGACTGGGTTGATATACCGAAGCAGAATCTTTTTGTTTTCGATCCAAGAGAAAGAGTTTGCCCACTGGAAATCAAGTTTGATTACGTTGATATTACTCACAATCCATCTTTATTGAAGTGCTTGGTCAAACCAAGTTATAAAGCTATCAACAGTATGGACCATCGTAAAGGTGAACAAAAATGCTTAGTTTTCCTTCCGGAACGGAAAAACTTAGTTGATTTCTCGAAAAGCTACATTCAAAAATTGGAAACAGACGATTTAAGCTGGCTTCAAACTGATCAAGAATCTATTGATTCGATTTTAGCTAATGTTCAAGACCCTGCACTAAGTACAAGCTTGAAGTTTGGATTTGGTTATTGCCACGAAAATATGGCTGTCGCTGATCAGAAAATCGTGTTAAACTTATTTGAAGCAGGGGCTTTAAAATGCTTGTTGGCTACGAAAGATGCATCCCGGTGGTGTCCACTTGCCAGTATGGTTCTTGTGTTGGGAACCAAAGAATACGATGGAAGAGACCATATGTACGTTGATTACAGCATTGATGAAGTACTAGAAATGGTCAATCTTGCTAGAATCAATGAAGAGAAAATTTCCAAAGCAATTGTTTTCACAAATTCCTCTAAGCTCGAATATTATAAAAGGTTTGTGGCTTTATCACTTCCACTTGAGAGCCACTTAAATAATTTCATTCAGGATGCGTTGATAAGTGACATCGGCTTGATAAAAAATAGACAGTACGCTGTTGATTGGGTCACATACTCCCTATTTTATAGAAGATTGCAACTGAATCCATCTTTCTACAAACTAAAAGATAATTCAGAAGACGGATTATCTGAATATCTCTCAGAATTGATTGAAAAGACTCTAGGCGAGCTCCAATCTGCCAAGCTCATAGAGCTAAATATTGATAATGAGTACGATGATGATGATGACAAGGCTGAGAGTGACAATGAAGACGAGAAAACAGAAATTAGCCCGCTCAATGGTTGTCTTATTGCCAACTACTATAATGTTTCATATTCAACGATGGAAATGTTAGGCCAATTGAATGAAAAGGCCAGGTTGAAAAAAATTCTTGAGATCATTTGCCTAGCAAGTGAGTTCGAAGATGTTTTAATCAGAGATGATGAGAAAACTCTACTTTTCAAACTATACAATAGACTCCCACTGAAGTGGTCGTTTGATGTTGATTTTGAATCACCAGGATTGAAGGTATTCATTCTACTACAAGCATACTTTTCACGCTTAAACCTAAAGTCTGATCACCTGGCAGATCTAAGCACAATACTACCAAAAGCCACAAAGATCTTGTATGCCTGTGTAGATGTGTTATCAAGTAAAGGGCATCTAAACGCAATGTTAGCTATGGACTTATGTCAAATGATTAGCCAAGGTTTGTGGAATAGCGATAGTGGGCTAAAGCAAATTCCATTCTTTCATGATGGCATCATTGAAAAATGTAAGGAACAAAAGGTCGATTCAGTGTATGACATTATGGAACTTGACGAAGATGTCAGGGAAAATATCCTGAAAGGTTTATCGACGAAACAAGTGTCAGACGTCGCGGACTTTGTCAACAAATATCCGAACTTGGAGATTACTTATCGTTTAGAAGGCGAAGTTGTTGCTGGAGAAAACAAAGAGATCGAAATAGAGATAAGCAGAGATGAAAACGTCGATGACCTTTCTATTGTCTCTTCGACGTACCCTACGAGAAAGTTTGAAGGTTGGTGGATAGTAATTGGGAACAATGTCAATAATGAATTGTATTCAATCAAGAAAATGACTATAACCAAGGAAAGCCAAAAAGTGAAAATGGAGTTTACTATTGCCGAAGCAGGTAAGCACAATCTATATATTTGGTGCATCTGTGACTCCTATCTTGAGGCAGACAAACAGGTCGAAATCAAAGATCTGATTGTAAAGGATGTCTGATTTTTTGTACCATATCTGTATAGTAAAGTAAAGTTGGTCAATGTACTTAATAGAGAAAAATAAATTTATGTAAATTTAAAGATTTCAGGAAAATCTTTGACCCAAAGGCAATTAGATTTTGCAGTAAGAATCGCGATGAAGCTGTTGAGGATGAACCTTCACTTTCCTGCACTTTGCCATGCCAAGAACCTATCTCTTTCCATGATACTTCAACGTTGATAAGAGGACTACAATTATCTATTGGCAAATATGAAGTATGTTTTGAATTATATTATCACCATTTGCTTTTGCTCACACTTTCAGATACTAACTTTAAGCACAATGAGAATTCAAGTATAATAATTTCAAATTTCACAGATTTTTTATTGATGATTTACCGGTCATTTTCCCCTACCCCCGTATATATCCGGAGCAGTACTCCTATATGTGTGATATAAAGAAGTCATTAGATGTTGGAGGAAACTGTATATTGGAGATGCCTTCTGGGACAGGAAAGACTGTTTCACTATTATCTGTCACGGTGGCGTATCAGATGCACTATCCAGAACACAGGAAAGTTATATATTGCTCGCGTACTATGTCAGAAATTGAAAAAGCATTGATTGAATTGCACAAACTAATGGATTTCCGATCGAAGGAGCTAGGTTATGTTGAAGACTTCAGAGGATTGGGTTTGACAAGTAGAAAAAATTTATGCCTTCATCCCGTCGTTGGCAAAGAACGGACGGGTATCATTGTCGATGAAAAATGTAGAAGAATGACGAATGGTGAGCTTAAGCAGAAGATTGAAAATGGAGAAGGCGATATAGAGGATTTATGTTCTTTCCATGAAAAATTATATGAGAAAGACCCCACCAACTTAATCCCTCCGGGAGTCTACTCTTTCGAACAATTGATCAAATATTGTTCAGCGGAAGGGACTTGTCCGTATTTCACGATCAGACGTATGATGCCATTATGTAACATTGTCATTTACTCATACCATTACTTGATTGATCCCAAAATTGCAGAAAGAGTCTCCAAGGATCTTTCTGGAGACAGTATAGTTATTTTTGACGAAGCGCACAATATTGATAACGTCTGTATCGAATCTCTATCCATGGACATAACAGATGACTTGTTGAAAAAAGCAACGAAGGGTGCCAACAATTTGAGCAAAAGAATGGAGGAAGTTAAAAAAATAGATAGCACACGACTTCAGGATGAATATGAAAAACTTGTAGAAGGGTTACGTGAGAATGATATTGTCAATCCCGGTGAAGAAACTTTTATTGCAAACCCCGTTTTGCCTAGTGATGTTCTGGATGAGGCCATTCCTGGTAGTATCAGAAGAGCTGAGCATTTCATATCATTTATGAAAAGGTTGATTGAATATTTGAAAACTAGAATGAAGGTTCTTCATGTTATAGCGGAAACGCCTACATCTTTTCTTCAGCATTTGAAACAGCTCACATTTATAGATAGAAAACCTTTAAGGTTTTGCTCTGAGCGATTATCGTTGTTGGTGAGGACTTTGGAAATTACACAGATTGAAGAATTTATGGCATTGAAAGATATAGCTACATTTGCATCACTTGTGGCGACATACGATTCAGGGTTCACTCTTATTTTGGAGCCATTCGAGACTGAAAATGCTACCGTTCCGAACCCATTGTTACGTTTCTCTTGCTTGGATGCATCGATTGCGATCAAACCTATTTTTGAGAAGTTTTCATCAGTGATTATCACCTCGGGTACTATTTCACCATTGGATATGTATCCCAAGATGCTAAATTTTGACACTGTCATCCAACAATCATACAGTATGACATTGGACCGCCGGTCCTTTTTACCTATGATTGTTACCAAGGGTTCTGACCAGGTGGCCATTTCTTCTAGATTTGAAATCAGAAACGATCCCAGTGTTGTCAGAAATTATGGCACATTACTGATTGAATTCTCAAAGATTACTCCAGATGGGTTGGTTGTTTTCTTTCCCTCTTATCTTTATATGGAAAGTATCATTTCGCAGTGGCAGACTATGGGTATTTTGGATGAAGTTTGGAAATACAAGTTAATATTGGTGGAAACCCCCGATGCCCAAGAGACTTCATTGGCATTGGAAACATACAGAAAAGCATGCTCCAATGGGCGTGGTGCAGTCTTGTTATCTGTTGCGAGAGGTAAAGTTTCTGAAGGTATTGATTTTGATCATCATTATGGTAGAACCGTTTTGATGATTGGTATTCCGTTCCAATATACCGAGTCCAGAATTTTGAAGGCCAGATTAGAGTTCTTGAGAGACAACTATCAGATCAGAGAAAACGATTTCTTGTCTTTCGATGCAATGAGACATGCAGCACAATGTTTGGGAAGAGTTTTAAGAGGTAAGGACGATTACGGGGTCATGGTTTTGGCAGATCGTAGGTTTGCTCGAAGGAAAGGCCAATTACCCAAATGGATTGCTCAGGGCTTACTAGATGCAGATACAAACCTTTCGACGGATATGGCGATTGCTTCCGCAAAGAAGTTCTTGCGTACCTCTGCCCAACCTATCGACATCAAAAATCAGGAGAGTGGTGTATCTGTCTGGACCTACGAACAGCTACTTGATCACCAACAAAAACAGGAAGGGAACAGGTATATCGACGAACTCAAGGACATAGACGGTGACGAGATCATGGCTTAGACGGCCAAAAGTGGACGAACGGCAGAGTAACCATTTGTTCAAGTGTACAATTCTTTGTAAAAATAGGTAGTAAGTTTCGTTCCGCTACTATACGACGCGTTCTCCTCAGTTTTTTTAGGCTCGTCGCTTTTTCAAACTCGGGGCAAGTATTTAAATAGGTGTTTCGCCGCAGAGCATTTTACAGATGAGCATTCTGCAAGCTTGATTAGTGATTGCGTGCGTGCATCAGATACAAACCTGACCGGGCTGGCTGGAAATATAGAAGCAAAGGAATAGACAAATAGATAAAGAAAAAATGTCTAAAGAATACGTGTACATTGTTGCAGGGGCAAGAACTCCAATCGGTTCCTTTCAGGGTTCGTTGTCTTCACTAGGATATGTTGATCTTGGTGCTCATGCTGTCAAGGCCGCCCTGGAGAAGATTCCACAGATCAAGCCAACCGATGTTGAAGAGATCTTCTTTGGCAATGTGCTACAGGCAAATGTTGGGCAAGCCCCAGCAAGACAGGTTGCCATCAAGGCCGGTTTGGGTGAAGACACTCCGGCCACTACAGTTAATAAGGTATGTGCATCTGCCATGAAAGCCGTTATTCTTGGAGCACAGACAATTTTGACTGGATGTGCGGACATAGTTGTTGCTGGTGGTGCCGAGTCCATGACTAATTGCCCATACTACTTGCCAAATGCGAGGGGCGGGTTGAAATTCGGTGACAGCACTGTTGTCGATGGTATTTCCAGAGATGGTTTGAACGACGCATATGATGGCAAGGCAATGGGTGTTGCCGCTGAAAAATGTGCATCTGACCACAATATATCAAGGGAAGAGCAAGATGAATTTGCCATTGCATCATACAAAAAGTCGCAGAAGGCTCATGATGAAGGCAAGTTCAAAAACGAGATTGCGCCAATCACAGTCAAAGGTATTAGAGGTAAGCCCGATGTCGTTGTGGAGAGGGACGAGGAGAGCAGCAGGTTGAACGAGGGCAAGTTGAGAAGCGCCAGAACTGTTTTCAAGAAGGAAAACGGTACCGTCACTGCACCAAACGCATCTCCAATCAACGATGGAGGTGCTGCGTTAGTGTTGGTGTCGGAGAAGAAGGTCAAGGAGCTCGGTCTCAAGCCAATTGCCAAAATCCTCGGCTGGGGAGATGCCGCCCATGCGCCGGTCGATTTCACCACCGCTCCTTCGCTTGCCGTTCCAAAGGCCGTCAAGCACGCCGGTCTAACGCTCGACGACGTCGACTACTTCGAGTTCAACGAAGCCTTCTCCGTCGTCGGGTTGGCCAACACCAAGTTGCTCAACTTGGACCTTGCCAAGGTCAACGTCTACGGTGGTGCCGTTGCCATTGGACACCCATTGGGCTGCTCCGGTGCGAGAATCATCGTCACCTTGATGTCTGTCTTGGCACAAGAAAACGGCAAGATCGGTGCCGCCGGTATCTGTAACGGTGGTGGTGGAGCTTCTGCCATCGTCATTGAAAAATGCTAGATGTAGAATCGTGTTTGTTTAATAAGCTTTATAATGACTGAATCACCTAGCACTCGATCCGACCTATTTGGATGACCATTTATAATTAATATGTTACTTCCACTTTCAAAAAAGTAATTTTTATCGTTGCAGTTGAAGCCAACCAACGGCCAAATTCCAACGCTCGTAAACACCAGCGAGATGCGGTCCCCTTCGCCTTCGCCACGGGCTGGACGCTGTGCTGTATTTCTACCCTCCAGCGGTCCCCCAGCTCATTGCTGGCGACGACAATGCCAGGCTTCCCATGGCTGCCATACACCGACCGCAGGAATCGAACAGGACACCTCAAACTGTAAGCGCTGAACTAGAGCCGCGACAAGGTCTTGACCCTTCCGACAACAGCCATTACAGCAAGGAAAAAAGCTTGCAAGCGCCCTATAATGTGAGGAGAGATAACCTAGGTAGGATTCTTTTCTTTTGCATTCTGGGTGCTCTCCTGACGAGCGGAGGTTGCTCCTGTAGTTTCCAAAACAAAAGGAGAGGCTATTTTACTTTGATGGAGTTGAATGGATAAAAAGTTTTGAGAAGTTCACAGGTACAATACTGACTTGTATGTTTTTCTCTTGTTGTCACTCCCTACGCTTGTTTTAAAAACAACTTGAGACCACCAACACATTTCCCATAAATTCTAGCACCAGCTAGCTCTATATCCACTCCTTCTACCCTTCACCGACCTCCCTAGTCTGGCTCCGAGCAGCTCAGTCCTCATGCAGATGAAAGAGGAGGGGGCAACTTTCAAACGTGTCGCGCCTCAGCCACAAAAGCTTTATCACCGTCTCAGAGGCTGTGAAGGTTCAATCAGAGAAGACGTCAGCGGTTTTTGCCTGCTACACTTGCATTGCTTGCAGAAGATTACTAGCGTCAGATCCTGAAAGCAGCACGATACCAAGAAAAGTTTTGCTCGTTCAATCAAACCATTCATGTCAAATCCAGAAGAGCTAATTGCAGAGGTATGTATTCTGTTATCCTTAATCTGTTCCACCTATTTTCCGATGCAGATTGAAGTCACTCAACAGCAGATATACTAACACACCCAACCATCCACTCACATAATTGATACAGGCCAACAAGAAACTAAAAAAGAGCTCTGGGTTGTTTTCCTCTTTTCTTGGAGGGTCCAGTGTTTCCAAGTATGAAGATGCGTCCGATTTATTAACACAAGCAGCTAACCTATACAAGCTCCAACGTCGAAGTGTTGAGGCAGGGCGTTCGTTCGAGCAAGCTGCCGATTGCCAGCTCAAGGCGGAATCTCCGGATGAGGCAGCAAATACCCTTGTCGAGGCCTTCAAGTCTTACAAATTGGAGGCGCCGGAACAGGCGGCAAACTGCTTGGAAAAGGCCATTGGTATGTTTGTTCAACGAGGGCAATTCAGAAGAAGCGCCAATTTCAAGACAGATTTGGGTGAGCTATATGAAAACGAGCTACAGGACATAAAGAAGGCCATCCAGAGCTATGAGGATGCAAGTGAGTGGTACAAGGGAGACTCAGCAACGGCCTTGTCGAACAAATGCGCATTGAAGGCAGCCGACTTGTACTGTGACGATTCAATCAAGGATTACACGAAGGCTGCAACGACGTACGAAAGAGTGGCAAAGGAGTCGCTAAACAACAGTCTTGCCAAATGGTCGTTGAAGGAATATTTTTTGAAGGCCATTCTATGCAGACTTGCAGACAGCAATGACTATGCCAGTGCCAATGCGGTTCTGCAGAGGTTTTTACAATGGGACCCAAGCTTTCAAACTACCAAGGAGTACGAGCTTTCATCAAAGCTTATAGATGCAGTGAAGGACGGAAGCTCCGATGACATTGCACTTGCGTCAAAGAATTTCGATAAGTTTTCTAGACTTGACGGAATGAAGGTGAGAATCCTAAATACGATCAAAAACAATGTTGTTGCAGCCCCTGTAGATATCGACGAGGACTTTACTTAGCTTGTTGGTACCCATGGGAGGTCTGCACCATTGTATAGAGCTCTGCCTCTATATCAGATTATGCTCCATCTTTTTATGTGTTTCTTCTCTGTAGTTTAAACGTATAACTATAATTTAGGTTGATTTAGGGAAAGAAAGTGTACAAAATTGCGGCTGTAAAGTTTATTTATCCATTAAAAACCAAACTTTAAGTGAGTGTCTTCGGTAAGAGGCTAGAGTTGGTGCAGTAATTCAGTAACAGTGACAGTAGAAAAAAGCAGTTTTTGAAAATCAGCTTCTACCGCCTCTGGAGAATCCACCTCTGGAGAATCCACCTCTTGAACCGCCTCTTCCACCGCCTCTGGAGAAGCCACCTCTGGAGCCACCTCTGCCACCGCCTCTGGAGGAGAAACCGCCTCTTGCTCCTCCTCTTCCACCACCTCTGGAAAATCCTCCTCTGCCACCTCTACCGGCAGAAGCACCACCTCTAGCGCCCTTCTTCTTTGGAGCCTTAGGTCCCACTTGCTTTGGCTTTGGCAAGAATCTCTCAAGTGGGAGTAATTTGTCAGCGGCGATGTAGAACTTATCTCCTCCCTTAAAAGAACTGGCTTGAACACCTTCGGAAGGCTTGATGGTGAAGAAGACTTCGTTCAATGGACCGAGGATCTCATCGACCTTACCCACCTGTGTCTTGTTTTCTAAATATATTGGGGCGTTGAAGTATGGGATCTTTTCGTTGGTGGATCTGCAGACAATGTCACCTTCACAAGAGTGAAGGAAAGCGCCCATTTCGAAAACTCTGTCTGGAGGGCCTTGTGGAGCGAAAGATCTTCCTCCACGGCCTCCTCTAAAACCTCCTCTTCCTCTGTTCATTATTTCTGATAAGTGGGGATTACTCTGTGAAGATTCACTTGTATTCTGTACAGTAACCAAGACCCCGCTTCTGTTCAGCAACATCCACCGTTTATGTTAAGCCTGTATCAACTCAAAAAAAAATTTTCATGAAACGAAAACTGATTGATTTTTTTTTCGCGGTGGAAACTAGAAGTGCTAGCAATACGCAGAGGGACCAAGTTTGACGTGGGCATATTGTCCTGTCTCTTGCTGCCGCTGCGGCTACCTCCTCCTGTTCCATACAGTCACATTATTAGAGTGGTCACCGATTCTGGACCAAAGAGGCCCCCCAAACTTCTACCCGTAGGGGCTAACCTCAAACTGAATGGATGGGCGGGCTTTGAGACGATATCAGTCTTCCAAGCTTAATACGTAGTTATGTTGAAGTCTATTTATTCTTGATGGATATCCATATTAATGGTATATATCATCTTATGTTTGCTGCTTATATTATTAAAAGCTTATATGACGTACAGATTGATGATTCTAACCATAAATATGGGACAAACCTCTTGAATTTATACACTCTTCATGTCGGTTAACTTCTCCATATTTAAATTACTTTGATGCCTTGTCTTCATAAAGGTCTTTTCGGTATGTTGCAATACCCCATTCTCATCCTATCTCTGATGTCTTATGTCTCATCTCGTCATCTATTTTCTGTCTCGATATCTTATCTTAACATGCTCATCCCAGTGCAACAAACAGCAAATGCCGGCGAGTTCGAATGTCAATAGTGCTAGCCACTGCAAACCCGCACAAGTAAACCCCAGGCAAGGGCTATGGTGAAACAGCATATACTCACACAAGAGCCTTCTCCATACGATAACTTCTTGTGCGTCATACCCGTGCAGTGCAGCATACCGGCATAGCTCGCCCGGACGCATTTTCTGTGGTTTTCAGCGGTGTGGCCCAGTGGCCAAACACTGTGCTTCATCACCGTTTCGTTTCCACCCCCGAGCCCGCACTAATCCATGCGTACTCGCCCACACAAGGGCCGCCCTCCCGGGGGCGGCAAGTATTCAGTGCGAGTGGGAAATTCGGTGGTTTACCCCGTCCCGCCCCCCACAGTTCGCCGTGGGGGGTCGTAACCGCCGGCGTGCGACAGCCCGCTGTTGCCCGCCGGCTCCTCCTGAGAGGTCTTCTGGGCGTGAAAGCGCCGGGCAGTTCCACAAGAAATTACTGCTGGGCCTCCCCTACTCGTGGGGAGGGGCCCGGCAATGGGAGCGTTCTGCGGACGATTGGCCCGGCGACCCCCCCCGCGGGCCGCCGGACTGTTGAGTGCAATGCATGGATCCCAGCCGCCCGGCTGGGAAACTCGATACCGATCATTATGCCGGCTTGGGGGTTTTCTTTTTCAATGGGCAGGATCCGCTTATGGGATCCGATTAACACAACACAAACTAACTATACACTTTATTACACATTACCCGTTCATGGGGTCCTTCCTGCATTACAACATTGAACGTTCACTCCACCTTTGCAGGCGCAGCAGCCTCTGTAGAGCCTGCCGCCTGGCTGCTACTGGCATCTTTGGCCGGCGTCGCAGCGCTAGATTCTGTCCTTGGCTCCGTCTTGGCATCGGCGCCTTCCTTGGAGCCCTCCCTGGAGCCTTCCTTGGCATCGGCCTCGCTCGTGGTAGGCTTGTGGTAGACGAGGTTCCGGTACCCGCCGCGGCCGTTGTACCCTCCACGACTGCGGTTGCTGGACCCTTTACCACGGCCACGGGCGTAACCGCCATATCCTTCACGGCCCCAGCCAGATTCGCTATAGTCGCCACGGCCGCCTCGGCCTCCACGCCCTCTTCTGTGTCCCCCACGGCCACCACGGCCCCGGCCACGCCCTCTGGATAACGCTGCCGTCGTAGAGGAGGGAGAAGATGGGGTCTTGGCACCTGCCTCGCCGGCCTCCCCTCCTTCCGTCTCTTCTCCTTCACCAGGGGTCTCTTCGGCAGTCTTCTCCAGGTGGTAATCCTCCGAGGACGAAACCTTGCTCTCCTCCTTATCCTCGTCCTTGACGTCGGCAGAAGCAGACTCAACAACGCCACTATCAGCACTGACGCCAGCCGATTGGCTTTTATGTTCGTGCTGGACTTGGTCTTCGAGACCTCCAGAGGGCTTCCTGCCGCCCACTTCTTCTCCCTTTCCTTCGTCCTTGCCTTCTTCAATGAACTTGGCATTTGGCTCCCGCGGACTACCATCGTGCTCATCGTGCTTTTCTGGCACAGCGTGCCCATGTACGCCATGAGCTGTGCCTTGTGCGGCATTGTATCGCTGCTTGTTGCCAAAACGGCCTCCGGACATGCGTCTACCTGCTCCTCGTCCTCTTTCCTTGCCAGTGGAGTGGCTCCGTAGCTCGTTGCGCTTCTTCATCTCCTGTTCGTACTCCTCCTCACTCAAATCTCTGGCAATTCTTCTTTCGAAACCAGACGTGGTTTTATATCCTTTTCCCGAAGAGGACGAAGAGGAAGAAGAGGACGACGAGGATGGCGATTTCGATTCTTCGCCATCCCTTCTTCTGTCACCTGCTCCGCTCCCCACAGAGTCCTTCTTCCTCAGTATCTTAACAGGAGAACCCAGATTGTGAACTTTTTCATCATTCTCATTCTCATTTTCCTTCTTTGCTGGCGCTGCCTTCTCGTCTACTTTCTTCCCGTGAATCAACGTCATATCGAACGTGGTTTCGTTCACTGCAGCTTTCGTCAATTTCTTCTCGATTTCCAGTTGTTTCGCCAACGTATCGACAGGCCTTGCATTTCCAAAGGGATTCGGCCTTGGATGCGCAGCCGCCCTCACTGGCGATCTGGAGATCGAATTGGCTCTACTGCTCTTCTTCGACGCATCCACCTTCAGCTCCAGCTTCCGTGCTATTTCTGCTGTGTTTTCCGATATTATTGGGATTTCCGGAACTAGAACCGGCTTGGCATTCCCGAAGGGATTAACCTTTGGTTGTGCGTAGTGGGGCTCGTCGTCTGGTTTGGAGGCCAGGTCGAGGACCTTGGCGATTTCTTTTGTGTTTTCAGAAATGATTGGGATCTCCGGAATGACAACAGGTTTAGCGTTTCCGAACGGGTTCACCTTAGGTTTATTTGGCTGTGTATTCGTTGTTATGATAGGTGTTGGGCTTGATTGCCTCTTCAATCTTTGTTCTCTCTGTTCTTTCTGCTCATCCTCAATTCTTTTGTCTTCCAGGTCTTCGTCAAAGTTTAGATCGTGATTGAACTGCAAGATCGCCTGGAACTCGTTGGAGGAGGCCGAGTCGATGATGATCCTCGATCTCTCGATATTGATTCCATTCCACTTCAACACCTTCTGCATGTCTTGCGGCGTGCAAAGGAAGACAAACGCGATCTTTTTCTTGTGGGCCGGGTCAGACGGGTCGAGCAAGACATGACATTTCTCCAACTTGGTGTATCTCGACTCGAACAACTCTTTGATCAATTGGCGGGTGCAGAAGGGTGGCACGTTGTCAAAGACAATAATGTTCGAGTTCTTGTAATTGAGCGATTGTCCTCCTCTGGGCATCGCTGAGCTTCTCCACGATGCTCCGCCGCCGCCGCCGACGCCCGGCTCGTGGAAGCCATCGTTGCGGCCTTCTCGCATGCCGAAGCCGTTGTGGCTTCGTTCAAAAAGGCTGCTCTTGCTGCCGCTGTTTCCGAACGGCGACGGGGCCGCCGGCTTAAACGGGTTCGAGTTCAACGTGCTTGTGATATCGAAGTCGTCCTCGATCCAGGAAGGCGTACCCAGACTAGGGTCCGCCATGAACTCGGTTAACGACATTTTCTTTGTGCCTATTTGCATCACGTCCGTCGCACGGAGGGGGGAAGATGATGACATCAACGTCCATGTTAGTAATCAGAAGATTGCGCAGAGATAAATGCATACGACGAGCCCAGGACGCCGGAAACGCTTATCGTGCTCCCGGCTCCATCGCAGTGCACACCACTCCTGTATTCCGCTGGCGACATACCCATTTTTGCTTGTATTCCCGACTGCAGAAAACTTGACAAAGTACTGGTCTCCACAGCAATGCTAATCGCAGGTGTTTCTTAGCTCTCGTGGCTCTACTGGAGAGCCTCAAGCGGTCGTCCTGTATTCTCCGGCGCAGGCTGCAAACATTCCCGCCGTCGTAGTGCAGTCTGTTATTGTCTTGCAGGCCCAGCATCGACAGAGAACAGAAACGGCGACAGCGCTTACCCGGCCGCCACCGCCACCACCGCCGCCGCCGTCCCCGGATTGTTTTTTTCTCGGACGGTCTCGCCACACCGGCACAGGTCCGGCTTTCCGCTGAGCGAAAAGAGCAATGGTGGGAGAAGCAGGCCTGCCCAGGCGGCAGATAACACATCTGGAACAGCATAGTAGAGCAGAGCCGGCAGTACGAAGACGTGTCCGGGCGATAGTAGAGGCGGAGCTTTGAGCCCCCAAATCCCGAGCCCGTGCTCCGGGTGTGCGGGCACGGGCTTGCCCGCCTGCCGACCTGTCGTCGGAACACAACTACTGGCGTGCCTACATCTACCAGTTGCTGGCAACTGATGTGCAACGTCCCGTCTTCATGGACGTGCCGGTGCCTTTACTCCTCCATGGTGCCCTGCGTCTCTGTATTCCGGCGTCCCGGCGTTCGGCTGAGCCTCCCCGCTTGCCATTTTTGGCGTTGAGCGAGTCGATCGGCGCAGAAAACCATTAGGGTTGCCCCGTTGCCCCTTTTGCACCTTCCTCTTTTGGCGTCCGAGTGGTCCCCCGAAGGGCACTTGTGAAGGGACGGAGGCAGGAGAAGAGAAGAGGAGGGAGGCAGGAAGCAGGAATGGGCACCGTGGGGGGGCTAACACGGGTGTAAAGGCAAGACGTCTGCCCCTCTGCAGCGACTAAGCCATGCCCGACACGCTCTCTGACAGCTCCAGCCCCCGTCTGGGGCAGCCGCAGACTCAAACGCAAATCACCACCATCTACATCAACGACGAGGATGTCAAAGACAGCGACGAGAGCGACCTGAACGAGCATGATAACGACACGGATGCCACGCCGCAAGGCCCAACGATAGCGGCGTCAGGATTTCTCCACAACAAGGTGCTCTCCTTGTCCACGACGTCGATCAAGTCGTTAATTCCGAATTTCTACTCGATCACGGGCGGGAACAACTCGTCGCCGACGCTGGTTAATACGCCGGGCAGCCTGCTTTACGGCGACCACCCAACGAGCATGAGCCACAGCCACCTGAGCTTGAAGGACACGATATTCACGCAGGACCCGCTCAACGTCGTATCCGACGAGTTGGCTAGAGAGTCCGACGTCACTGTCTCCACAAACGTCACCCCGCAGGCAGAGTACAAGGGCTTTGCCTCCTACGTGATCTCGTGCATCTTCCTCTTCACTTGGATCTGCTGGTCCTTCATGCCCGATCGCGTCTTGAACAAGATGGGTGTCTACTACTACCCGTCGCGATGGTGGGCCTTGGCCATACCTTCCTACGTCATCGCCCTGATGATGTACATGTATGTTGGAATTGCATGCTACGACGTGGAGTACTTGACTCTGCCGCTCGATGACAACAGAAACGTCGTCGACGACTCCGGCATCGTCGTCACCCAGTTGAAAAACTTCCGCCCAAAGGACATCGAGAAGTACGCCTATAGTGGCACAAGTGGTGTCTGGGACCTGCCCATCTCAACAGTCAACCAGATCCTCTACTCCACCGCTCCGGATGACGACGACCTGGAACTGGACCTCGACATCGACATCATTGTCGACTTTGAAGACGTCGACGGCGACACCCAAACTGAGAGCACCCCACGTTGAGAAGAGACCAAACACGGCTGTGCTTTGGTTCGGTTTTGGTCTCGGTCTCGGTCTCGGTCTCTGCTTTCAGTCATTTCGCTTGATCACACATATCGTGATGTCTCCGGGCATGATACAATGGGCACGATGCCCAGATAAGGAGCACTACATAGAAAAACAGCAGATATTTTGGCTGGTAACTGTTTGCTTTCCCCGGCAGTCAGCGTGCGGGGATTTCTGTTAGCCTATGCCATAGGCGTTAACCCCACTCTCTCTCTATCGTGCATTGAGCATCAAACGTGTGAAAAAGCATTCCTTCGCCTGCATACATATAGCTACGTTTTGCCCGTTAAGCCACTTCCATTTGCGTTTGCTGCTTTCGTGTTAGCATCTTTTGGGTGAAAACAAGAAAACCGTCCACTCTCAACATGATGAAAGCTTTAACTTACATGGGCCCCGGTGTCATTTCATGGCACTCAATTCTAAAGCCAAAACTACTCAAGCCAACCGATGTTATCGGGAAAGTCGTTGCTACCACGATCTGTGGTTCCGACCTTCATATCTTGAAAGGAGATGTTCCTGAGACTACCGCAATCGCAAATAAGAACCCGGAAAAAGGCATAGTCCTTGGCCATGAAGCCATAATCGAGGTTGAAAGTGTGGGGAAAGACATCAAGAAGTTCACGCCAGGTGACATCTGTATCGTTTCATGCATAACCTCATGTGGCACGTGCTACTACTGTAAGAAAAACTTACAATCCCATTGCAGTGGTAATGAAGGTACTTCTGGCTGGATTTTCGGCCACGAAATCGACGGCACTCAATCTGAATATGTGAGGGTCCCCTTCGGTGACAATTCCTTGTTTAAGGTTCCAGACGGTGTATCATACGATAAACTTTTGATGCTTTGTGATGCAATCCCAACCTCCTACGAAATCGGCGTTTTGGCAGGTGGTGTGAAAAAAGGAGACTCAATTGCAATTGTGGGTTTAGGTCCTGTTGGTCTATCTGCATTGCTATCTGCAAAGACTCTAGAACCGGCTCAAATAATTGCCATCGACATGGATGATGAAAGATTAGAGTTGGCCAAACAATTCGGAGCAACTCATACGATCAATACTGCGAAAGTCTCCACGCAGGCCTTGACTAGCGAAGTTTTGCAGCTAACTTCCAACTTATTCCCCGGCAGAGAAGCAGGCGTTGATGTTGCTATTGAATGTGTTGGTATTCCTGCCACCTTTGAGTTGTGCGAAGATTTGATTGCATCAGGCGGTTCTATTGCAAACGTCGGTGTCCATGGTAAGAGCGTCGAGTTGAAGCTACAAAACCTTTGGATCAAAGACTGTAAGATCACCACAGGCTTGGTTTCTGCCAATACAACCGAAGAATTGCTTGCAAAAGTTGTCGATGGTTCCTTGGATCCTAGCTTAATCATCACCCATCATTTCAAGCTCGATGAAATCGAAAAGGCTTATGAGGTCTTCAAGGACGCAAAGAACACAAAGGCTATGAAAATAGTTTTGACTCCAT
The DNA here is from genome assembly GCA_025531575.1 of Pichia sp. PH4023. NCBI lineage: Eukaryota > Fungi > Ascomycota > Pichiomycetes > Pichiales > Pichiaceae > Pichia > Pichia sp. PH4023. Next base: position 846,106 of record JAMGYR010000003.1, read on the forward strand.
GAACGAGTATTAATGTATCAAAGCTAACTAAGTATATCGGTTTTTTTACTATTTATTTTCATGCTCTTTATATATACCTTTGTCTCCAAACATTGGGAAACAATACTAAATCGTAACCCTTCCTAATCTTACGAATCATCAGACCCTTAATCGTCTTCTTCTCTATTATCCACCTTTTTATACTTTTCTTCAGCTTTGCGCTTTTCGTCAGGATTGATATCATTAACACCTCCTAGCAAACTTCTGGATATTGCTTCCGTCGCCGCAATTGCTGGCCTAATGAACACAATTGGTGTGGCCTTAGCCAGCTCCATCATTGCACTAGATGCGTTCCCCGACCCTGACGCTTTCACACCGGCTTCATACAGAGCATCCCTTGCTGTGTTGAAATTCTTTTGAATAGAGCCATAGGCAGTTTTTAGTCCCTCATTGAAGGATGCCGGTTGATCGGAATATAAACTGACAACATAAGTTTCGTTTGGAGTATCATCATTCTCTGCCTCTTGGGACTCATCGGAAGATATGAAATCAGAATCAGAATCAGATATCGTTTCTTCATTGTATGGTGGGTAATCATCTCCATCATTCACCAATCCTGACTTATTTATTAAATTGGAGTTGCCATTTTCATACTTGATCAAATTCTTCTTATCACGGAAAAAATACCTGTGATAATCTGCTTCTTCTTCATCACCAAAAGATGCCGTTGAACTCCTTCTACGGCGATCCGAGGTTCTCCTATCCTTACTCTTCCACGTATTGGGATTTACAGAGTCTCGTACAACCCTGGCTGAAGAACCACTACCACCAAATGCTTCTTCTGTATTTTCAAGTATGGTTTGTGTACCGGCAGCCAATTTGGCTCCCAATTTCAGAAGCTCTCCACTGGTTACTTTTGTAAATGCAACTGCTCCAACTTGTAAACTTCTCACAAGGCGCCCATCCTTTTTATACTCCTTCAGGGGAACTGTAACTAGATTGTTTACTCCAGAACCAATGTTGATTATTGATCTTACAGGGGCTAAACCAGACAACACACCTGCCAATTGGTTTTTCTTGACATCAGGGGACCAGAATCCGTTCAATAGGTTATTAAGTTTGCTAAATCCGGGAACACCATACAAAGTGACTTTGTTCAAAGTAATCTCAGATTCATCCAATATGAAAATGTTCATAAATTCACTTGTATGGCCAGATCTAATCCCAGCATAATCAAATTTTTTTGGTTTATAGTCAAGTTTCAGCAAAACCGTATCAATAACAACTTTTTCTAAAAACATTTCTTCGGTTTCCACAGTGGATGGTATAAACCTTTGATCTTTAAACTCACCGAACCGCGTTAGAAAGTCTAAAGTGTCTTGATCAACATACAATCTTAACGGGAGTACATTTACATGAAGTATCATTTCGATGGCTGCCAACCTAGGAATGGGGCGTACTAAATCAATACCAACTTTCAGCATATTTTTGCCAATTTCTCTTTCTCCAGCTTCTCTCATATACCCGGCAAACATATTCCAACTTGATGTAGGAACATTATCTGTGATAATAAAATTGTTCACACTAATAGCGATCTTGTTTACTAGCTCTGCTTCATCACTACTATCATTATTGGAAAAAAAATCCGGCTTATCTTTCATGTGAGGCTCATTGCTGGATAGCAGTTGAAAGTTGACATCTAACTCTTCAAGCTTGATAAGTACTTTATTCTTTGTTGATCTCTTCAACTTCAAAGGCTTGCTTTTGCTTTTACCAAGGTCAATAGTTTGGGCATGTATATTTTCAGAACTTCCCGTTCTGGCTTTTGTCAAAGGGTATCCACCAATGCTCTCTGTAATATGTGTGAAAACTTCATTTGGGTCATCTCGAGGTCCCACGCCTAACATTATAGATGCATATAATGTTTCTTCAATCACTTCATTCCTAGGTTCCCTCTCTTCAGGATCTGTTTTCAGCTGCTCATGAACGTCGCCGTCCGTTTCGGTTTCTGTTGTACCTTGATTAGCAACACGTTTGGCTTTTTCGGAAACTCTTTTTAAGGCACTCCTTATCTGTGTTCTAGTTTCTTTCCAATCATACCCATCGTGTAAAGCAATTTCTGTCTGTGAAACACTAATGTGCAAGGTCAGAGGTATTATCTTGCAGCCCTTACCATGCAAAACTTGATGATCAAAGTGACTTGAATTTAAGGAAACTTCACCCGAATTGGAACTTTTATTTGAAACTGGTGTTTCAAGTTTACCGGAGGCACGGGAATATTTTTCAATGTTATCATAGAAATTCTCGACAACGCTCAACTCATCTTTATTGACTTCTTCTTCCACTTTTATGGTATCTTTCGAAGAAAACACAGTTTTGCTGGTACCGTCTGTACATACAGCTGGATCAAAAAAGTCTAGTTGAACATTCTCAAAAACGTTCAAGTTGCTGTTGGTCTCTTTGTATTTATCTTCATATGAGAAATATACTGGTTTTTTCAGATCTTTGAGAGTTTGCAAAAAACATTGTGTAGAATCAGAACAAAGATTCATATTCACTTTTTGTATATCTAGCTGCGCATCGATTAGCGGCCTTGTAGTATTCAAGTCCTTACCAGTGTTTTGATTCAAAAGGGAACTAATGGTGCTGGTTTTGACTTTGATCACAACAGTACTCAACGACCCAATGGACACATAACCTTTGTTTTTCCAGATTGACAGTAAAGTCCAATCAGCTGCATACTTATTTTTACTCTTTGAACGACTCTTAACACTTTCAGTATCATCAATTAACAACAAAGAGATTGAGTTTGAAGTAAGTTGTACAACAAGAGTTTTATCATTGTAAATAACAATATTTGAACTTGCTTTGTTTATCACTATTATTGCTTCACTTGCCAAATTTACAGGCTTCAACCCAATGCAAACATCAGTAAAAGAAAGAAATATTTCAGCTGAAGATCTTTTTCTGAACTTTCTTCTTGAAGATGAAGATGAATTAACACCAATACCGTACACAACAGGCGGGAGATCATATTTGTCCTGGCCAGTTTCTTTTTCAAACATTGCGAGCCATTTACCACTGTAGTATGCTAGCCAGTTGTTCAAAAAAATGTGATATGATGCCTCAACCTTTATGAATATCATGGGTGCCGTACCCCATTTATTTGCTTTGGTAATAATAGTTTCTCTGATACCGTCTTTAGTCCTTTCCAAGAAGACCTGAGAGATTGAGACGTGGCTGGCACCTTCCGTTAAAGAGATTAAACCAACATTGGTCATATTTCCTGTAAGCCCTCCAAAATCCGAGTTTATATCTTCAACCAACAGTTCTACATTCTTTGCCAGAATGTAGCTGCTGATTTTTTTCTGTTTTGAAAGAAAGTTTGAGCCCATTCTTTTACCGTCATTGGGGACACTTTCGAATTGAACAACACTTTCTTTCCTTTCTTCATGTTTACTTTCTGAAGCTAATGCACCTAGAACACTGAAAACCTGTTTCAAATTATTGAATGAAGAGGAGCAACTAATTTTGTCCACTGTAACTGTCTGCTTAGTATTGCACACGACATCCTTCTGTGCTATAACATCAAAACTTCGAAATTTGGCCATAGCCTCTCCATGATCGGAGTATTTTATTTTGTCTATTTTCAAAGAAGCAGCTCCTATGGCTGTATTGAAAATAAGATTGACAAAGTCAACAGTAACCTTTTTTTGTAACGAGTCATAGATTGCAGGGGCAATGGAAATGTCTAAAAAGTCTTGTTCATCAGTAGATAGGCCAATAGATCCGTCAACACTAGAAAAGCTTAGTGTGAAATCTGACGCATTGTTATTCGAAGTTTTAGGTGGAGCTCTTAATGGAGCATTAAATGATTTTGAAAGCCTTAACTTTTTTAACCGAAGTGAATTCAGCTCTTCACTTTTTTGGAACGCCGGAGTCAAGCGATTCCAGAATTTCAAAACAGATATTACCATACAATAATCTATCTTAAACTGAAGCGATTTTTCCATTATAACACTAGTGATACGGGAAGTACCCTGTGTCTGAAACTCAAATCTTATATCTGGATGGGTGTGCTCAGTGTCATCAAAATATAAACATTTGAGGTCCTCTTTAGTTAGAATTTCAAAAGTTTCTAAGTTGCCTTGTATGAACGTAGGGCTTCTTTGTTCCAGAATGAAATTAGCACAATGAAAACGGTCAGAGTCTTTCTCTTGAAAGATTCCTTCTATTAATAAATTGGAATCTAGACTTATTTCTAAATCGATCACGGAGAACAATTGTAGGGTAATATTCGAGGCTGGAACTGATTTTGTTTTTTCAACTTTGGGTTTAGGTTTACTTACCATTTTTTGTTTGTTGACCTGAATTAGAAAAGTAAGGAAAGACGATAGCAAAGAAGGAATTGGAATTAGGCAGACTTTAACTTTACCAACCTCGATAGTAAGATCTTGTCTTTTCTTGAAGGATACTTTAACCAAATCAATAGTTACAAGAACAGAGCCGGTTTCTATCTTATCACAATCTTCCTTCTCCTTTGCTGTAGAGGCTTGATCTGTTATATGGGTTTCAGCATCATAAAAATCTCCCTGAGTAGCACTCATATACATGCTTTTTCCAGAGGCCGTATACAATGCACTCTCCAGTAATGATTGATGAACATCATCTTTATTTTGGGCCATAAATGAGGATGCCATGAGCTGATCATTGAAACTATCACTATCACTCTCATCATTATCATTATTATCATCATCCACAATATTGCTCTCAATATCTTCAACGTTGTTTCCAATTTTGCTTCTTTTCAAATCAGATTCGTCCGGAGGTGTAGTGGTTTCATCTATCTTAGTCTTACTATTACCCTCATAATAGTTTTCTTCGAAATCCTGTGCGGTGGCAGAGTTTCTTGTCTCTTCTTCCTTGGGTTTCACGACTGAAACCATGAGTCCTTCAACAGTACATTTTCTTTCGGTTTTATTACCATCAGCTTCTATCTTATCGATACCAATAGCTAAGATTATGGGATCAGCCACAATTTTGACCTTAATATCCTCCAGTGACACAAAAACCTTTCCCATAATGTAATTCATTGCATATGATAGTATCGTGTTTGAAGGCTTAGAATCGGTCTCTAAGCCCAGTTGAAGGTCTTCAGCCAAAGCTGCATCATTGTCTAATATCTGTTTAAGAGATTTGGAGGTTTTATCCATCCCCTTTGCGTCTGGTGAGTCTTCTTCATCAGGGATTTCATCCTCCCACTTGCCAATGTCCTCTCCACTATTAGCGCTGAAAGAGTTTGCGCCACTGACGGCGTCCACAAAGCCCACCACGCTTTCAACCATACCTTCTAGACCTTCTAATGGGTCATCAAGGCCTTTCATTATAATAGAATTTGCTGGATCCAAGAATTGATCTTGTACCGAGGCCTTCGGACTTATAACGCAAGTGATACCATTAACGTGTATTTGTATACCACTTGTACTCATGGCAATCTTCAGATCTTTAACGTGGGCATAGCGAATATTGATCGGAGTACTTGGAGGTAGATATCGTGTTTGCAAGCTATCAATGTCTAATGTTAGATCTGTCAAATGGAGTGAAGGACCGGAATTGCCTTTGAGTGTAAATGAAGATTGCTGAGGTATGTCTAAAGGATGCAACGGCAATCGGGAGAGCAAAATCGATAATATGGCCGATTGTATAGCCGATGAAAACACGGAGGCCATTGAGAATGCTAATGTCTACTATCTTCTCTCTTGTAAAGTCTTTTTTTTAATGGATTTATATTGTTTTTACCTATGCTCTTTATCTATTTATTCTTGACTCAACAGGAGGACTTGTTGTCTTCTTCTCCTTCCACGATCGATAAGACAAGACACAAATTTCTCAAGGTGCTTTTATATGTTTATGGAATCGAGCTCAGTGAGTTAGTATTAGGAGAACCTCTGTTAGTCCCTTTGAATGGGGTCATCCGATTGGCGTCATCGTATGGGACAGTCAAGATGAAGGTGCATCAGGACCTCATCACCCAAAAAAGCCCTAGTGCCGGTGCACCGCCACCGCCTTATCGGAGCGCACCGCCACTCCCAATCGGGTATCGCCTTTTTTCAGTTCGTGTTTACGAGATAACGTTCATTACAGAAGTACTAACAGTAAAGTTAAACAAAGTATCAGCTAGGAAGTGCAGAGAATGAGTTGCCGTTCACGTCATCATCGCTTTCACCACTTAAGGCCTCATCAATGACATTTTGACGAATGACATTTTTCTCCTGGCTCTTGATGAAAAGGAGCATGCTCAAACCAAAGAAAACCGTCAATATCACAAGAATGGAGTTGACAGGGGTAGGGTTGTTGTGGAAAGTGAAGTGTGTGGCGTTGTCCAAAACGGTCTGGAGCAAATTCATCATACCACTAAAAAAGATGATGGCACCGTAGACGGTTCCGAACGTCGAATAGCCGAAAACTTTGACACAGTAGTCTGACACTGCGGTGTAGTAGAACGGCCTGTACACGACGAGCAATAGGATACCAAGATATTGTAGATACTCGATGGACAACATTCCAAAAACACCAATTGATGTTGATACACCAAGTAGGATAGTGAGGACAACCAAGGTGTGTAGATTATCCAAAATCAAGCCAATGAATGGGATGGCAACGATACCACCCAGTGGCAACGCAATGTCGAAGAACTTGTTTATTCTGACGGCGGTTTCGGCGTCAAAATAGTACTCCATTTGTGAAAAGATAGTTGCAACGAAGAAGTTGATTCTGATCATCTGGATGGTGGTGAATAGACACATTATGAACCACCATGGAGACTTAAACTGTTCCTTGATGCTCTTCGAGTGAAGTACACCGAAAACACCTCCTGATTTCTCTTTCAAGTTGTGGTCTGCGATTTCCTCAAACACCGACTTGGAAGACTTCATAGAATCACGGCGGGAGCCACGACGAGACCTGTTTTGCTCCAGGGAGGCGACTTCTCCGGAGAGGTAACGGGGGTCTTCTGGATCCATTGGGAGTCCTCTTTCATCAAGACCGGTCTCGCTGATCTTTGCAATGTCTTCGATGGTTTTGTACGATTCGTGGGGCATGACGAACACCTGGCATAAGAAGATGAAGACGGGCACGACCAGGTAGAAAGAGAAGAACCTTTTTAACGTTAGGTTTTTGACAATATTGTTCTGGAAGGCAATTCTGTAAAAAAGGAACAATGCCGAGGAGCTATCAAAGCAGCCTGTGAGCAACGCCAAGATCAATCCGGATCTGCCTGGGAAAGAGTTGGCCAATTGGAAACAGCTGATGAAGACGAAGGGGCCGCTGAACGCCAACGTAACGTACCCGACCAGGTAAGCGTCGAACCAGACGATGCTTTTACCGTATGCCAACAGCACCGAGGCCAGAGCAAGGAAAACCGAACCGAGAATACCTGTAATCCTGGGACCATAGTTGTCTAGGATCGAGCCGACCAACAACGCAGTTGCGTTGGTGACGACAGCCGACAGAGTAAACATCAAGTTCAACTTCAAGTCCTGGTCGACACACACCGCCTCGAGGGCGGTGAAGTCGGAAGAAGGGGGGACCTTAATGTCACATACTTCCTTGTACACTCCTTGGGCGATCAGGACGGGCTTAAGTGCTGCAAACCCAAACACCGGGCCTGCTGCAAACAAGCACCACAACATGGAGCATGCAACCTGGGCGATTCGAACGCCCAGCGGAGGGAGGTGGCTGGATGCCTTTGTAGGCAAGATCAAGGGCGTGGTTTCCGTGTCCGACATTGCTTGCTTGTTGGTCGAGACGAGTGAGAAGACGGCCACCCGAAGCAGAACAGAAGAAAGACGTTCTTCGTGAGGCCAGAAATGGTCGACCAGCATGCTTTGCATCCACAGCTGGCTTATCTCTGGTGGAGGCCCGGAGAAGAGCGAACACGCTTACCTAAGTGTAGAGGAGGAGTGTGCGCAATTAACGGGTCTGTTTATCTATCGATCGATCTATCTAGCAACACATCTATTAATCTATGTCTATATGTCAGGGTATTACTGTCTGTGTCTTTGCTTGTGCCTTTGAAGGAGAGCGCTGAACGGCGCAATCAAGCAAATCAGGCCAATCAATCTTTACCGAGCTTCTCTATGTCTTTCGAGAGCTTGCTGATCTCATCTTCGGTGGCCTTGTCATTCTTGGCCTCGTCGTCCTTCTCTCTCGTGCCGTCGACGACGCTGTTGACCCACGCAACCTCGGTCTTGAGCAGGTCTTTCGTGCTTGGGCAGTAGTGGCCACCCGGGTGCTTCAAGATGGTGGCGTCCTCGCAGAGGGCGGCCAGGGCGAGCGAGCGCTCGTTGGAAACCAAGGTGTCGAGCTCGCCCATGATGTGCAAAGTTGGCAACGTGATTCTCTTCTCGTAGTAGTGTTGCACGGAGGGGTTGTCAAACTTGAAGCCTGAGTAGATGATGGCGAACTTGAGTGTGTCCAGGGCCTTTTCGTCGCCGACCACGTCGGCGAAGGAGTTAAGGATGGCGCCGGCGACACCGGAGCCCTGCGAGAAGCTCATAACGCCGATGAAGGGTCCGTGTTCCTCGTACGCCTTCTTGACGACGTCCAAAGATGGCTGGATGTCGAACTTCTCTGGCTGCGTGTAGACCCAGCCCTTGAAGTGGACCTCCTCCGCTTTGTCGTCAGCGCCCAACTTCGCTGCCGTAAAGGGGAGGTCTGCCGGCGTGAGCTCGATCGGCGCATCCACAAAGACGGTGTGATAACCGGCCTTCTTCAAGGCCTTTCTGATACCGGAGGCCTTGGTCGAGAAGACCACGCCGTTCTGGGCAAACCCGTGCAAACACAAGATGGTACCTTTGATGACTTTCTGCGACATGTCGGTGCTTGTATCTGGATAACGAAAGGGATTGGACAGAACAAGACTAGCAGAAGAAGAGCAGAGTAGAAAACAGAAAAAGAAGAGTGTAGAAGTTCAGAGGAACACAAGGGTGCTCCCCGAAACGCCGACCTGTTCTCCGGTGTTAAGAGCTCAACGCACAGCCCGGAAAGGTTGTTTCCCGATTTGTATTTCTTTTCCCTTTTTTCCTTTTTCTCTTTTTTCTGAAAAAATTGGGTAATTGATTTTCCTGCTGACGTAAGCAGGCGGCAAACCGTCCGGACGCTGCATCTTTGCCGGCTGTCACTGTCAGGCGAGGCAGACAGAGCGTGGGGAAAGCCGGGCGAGGCAGCAGGAGACGAGGAGGCTGTGAAAAGAATAAATAAGGACGACGAAGCACTTCTCTTCCGGACACGCAGGAACACGGAGGCTCGTAGCATGGCGAAAAGCGACTTCCAGCAAGCAATGACAGTACCAGAAGTAGCGGCGTCCACCAGAGAGACGCTGGCAGGACCAGAAGCTGTCACGGGGCAAGGTATGGAGGCAGGCACAGACACAATGGGCTCGTGGTTTGCCCCTCTTCCCGTCGAGCAGTATCTGCAAGACGTCCGGAACGCCGTTCCCGATAAGATCCCGGAGGAGAACCCATGTCCGCCAGACTACTCTCTCGGAGAGTTATCGGTGGCCTGCGGTCCTGCCGTGCGGTTCCTCGGCACACACGAGAACAATAGTGACAACTACCGGGGAAGTGTACTGTTGGTGGTGAGAAACTACGGCGGGGCGGCGGACACGGCCCCCGCCATCGGGTTCGAGCTCGGACCTGCGCACGAGTCCGATGCCGCCTATGGTGGCAGCTTTCTCAAAGCGGGGGCTACCGCCACGGAATTGATCCACCAGGAGCAACAATTCTCCTTCTTCAGATACTCATTCACGTTCGAGCTAGCGCAGTACGAACAGCGGGTACGCTACTCGTTCGACGGCCTCTCCAGGCCGCATTTCCAGTTCTTTCTCCCCGCAGCGGCACAGTCGATGAACGTGATGTCCTTCTCTTGCAACGGGTTCTCTCTGGGCACAGACACGACGACGTTCAATGGCTCATTGTGGCTCGACGTGTTGCGCAAGCACAACCAGCCCAACTTTCACTACCACGTGATGATCGGCGGCGGAGACCAGATCTATGCAGACAGCATCAAGAACATTTCCGAGGACTTCAGCGAGTGGTTGAAGCACAAGCATATACACTCCGCAGACAAGTTGACACCGAAGTTGGAGGCATCCTTCGACGACTACTACCTAAACCGCTACATAGAGTGGTTCGGGAAGGGCTACTGGGCCGGCACGGTGGGCAAGACGATCCAGTCCACCTTCCCAATTGCGTTGGCCGCAATACCACAGGTGAACATTTACGACGACCACGACATCATTGACGGCTTTGGCTCCTACACAGACGTCACCATGCACCAGGCGATCTTCCAGGGTGTAGGCCAACACGCGTTTAGGTACTACATGCTTTTCCAGCACCACACCCCATTCAGAGAGTCCCCGAAAAACGAGCCGTCTTGGATAATGGGCAAAACCCCTGGCCCTTACATCACAGAACCCTCTCGGTCCGTCTACACACGTCTTGGGGCTTCCATAGGGTTCCTCGGTTTGGACTGCAGAACAGAGAGAACAAAGCACCAAGTCGTGACCCAGAGCACATACGACTCGGCGTTCAACCGTGTCGGGCAGGAGATTGCCGACTCCAAACAGTCCGGGAAGCCAATTAAGCATTTGTATGTCCTTTTGGGTGTCCCTATTTGCTACCCGAGAATGGTCTTCCTCGAGCGACTCCTGGACTCGCCGCTCTTCTACCCGATCATCCTCCTTGCACGGAAGGGCATCATTGCGCACAGCTTGGTCAACGAGTTCGACGGCCAAGTAGAGTTGTTGGACGACATGAATGATCATTGGTGCTCTCATACACACAAGAGGGAGAGAAACAAATTGATGAAGAGACTGATAGATTTTGGCAAGGCCAACAACGTTAGGATCACCATCTTGTCCGGGGACGTCCACTTGTGCTGTGTATCGAGGTTCAGGGGCACAAGCGAGACCTCAAAAGCCAACCCAAAGAACGACCCGAACTTCATCACAAACTTAATCTCTTCTGCCATTGTGAACGCACCCCCACCAAGTGGAATGGCCAGGTTCCTCTCAATGCGTGCTAGGAAGCACAGGTTCCAAAAAGACGTCGTCGAGGACATGATCCCATTGTTCTCCGTCGAACCGGGCACAGGTAAGCATCGTTTACACGAGTTGTTTATGAACAAAAGAAACTACTCAGACTTGATACCTATTGCAAACATTCCAAGAGACCAACTCCTACGACGTTACGGTGACATAACCACAGACAAATTTTACGTCCCGGGCGTTGTTGGCGAGAATATGACATTTGCAAACAAGACCGAAAACATTGCCGCCGCAAGTAAGACGAACGGCCCAATCGGTTATCCATTCGATCCGGAGGGCGTCATTGCCACATTGCGTGTCGAAGCTGACATGACAGACGTCAATAGTGAGACTGGCGCATACGAGCTTTTGGTCCCATCTCTTGAGGTCAAGAAATGATACCACACAGTTTACAGTTTACATTTAGATGTACCCACTTTTGTAGTATTACCCGCCCAATGTTCTTTTTTTTCTTTTTATTCTTTGTTGTGATACGTTGTAAAATGTACTTATAAGCGAAAACTAATCTGTTTACAACACAAATAACCAATCACTCATCCTAACTATCCTTTCTTTCATGGCTTCTTTTCTGCAAATATGGTCATTAACGCGAACACGGAGTAGAACATGCCCAACGGGTACGCAACTAACGGTCTGGCGTTCGAGAGGTTCAAGACCCTCACGAAGAATCCGCTAGCTGCCCACGTACACCAGCTGACACACACCACAGCCAAAGAGTAGCCAATCATGTTGTTCAACTGCACCAAGATCGCCAGCGCACTCAACAGAACCAACGGAAGAAGACAGTACCCGATGACGCTTGCCGTTCTGAGGAAGTCCAAGCCCCCGTCCAGGGCGGAGCTCATGAGCTTGAATAACCAGTGCAAGCTGACCGTGCCAAACAATGCCACTCCGTAGATATATCCAAAATGCGTCTTTCCGCTCAAGAGCAACAACGTCCCAAACAACAGGCAGAATAGAATCGGTCCGGCCATATCACTGTCTTGAATCACATCCTCACTCAACGACGTGCTCCTCATCCCTAATACCGCCATCGTCTTGGCTTTGATGTGACTAAAGTTGACTCCAAGCTCTTCAAACAAGGGTGCTTCGCCAGGATACCCCGACGTGGAGAACGCTGCCAAGATGCCCCCAGGAAGCGGTGCGTCGTAATCTGCAGCCTTCGTGTTCACACTCGCCATTGACCCGGATGGCATTGCAAAGCCCTGGCCAGCAGTTGCCATCCCGTACCCATATCCCGTGTTCATGCCGGCGTTGGCGTTGTGGAGGTTATTGTTGTTGTTAGCGCCCATAAACGCTGAGCCCTGCGCATTATTCGTACTGTACTGCTGGTAGTAGGACATCACGATCCTCTCGTAGCTGCTATGTCTGTTTCTGGCTCGTCTGGCTGCCCCGAGAACGCGTTCCAGCAATATCAACAGCAGCAACAACATCAGCAGCCCCCCTCCTGCACAGGCCCATCTCTTCTACGCTCCCTCTCTTTTTCAAAGCTTAGCGCGGACTATGAAAACATGTTTCGATGCTCACGACCTGACGTGTCGGTTAGAGTGTCGGTCTGTTTGGGCGGGGAGACACTTCTGCAGGAAATGAGAGACACAAGCTGAAAGAAAGATGTCCCAAGATGTGCCACAAGAGTTTATAAACCTCCATACGGGAGAAGAAAGTTATACCACCCTCCATGCGGCGATGGTCGACTTGGTGATGTCTGTGCGAACAATCGAACAGACCTCGTTGCTCCTCTATCTGAAAAAAGCGCTTGTCACGCTATACATCGACGAAGAACAAGATCCGTCGGCTATCGGGAATCTCCGATTGCTAGCGCAGTCGGATGATCCGCTGCCCGAGGTGGATCTGGCCACACTGTCAACAATTCTGACAAGCATTAATACGCGTCTGGAGCCGCTGGATATGGAGATAGCAGAGTCCAAGGACATGGATGACTCCTCGGTCAACATCTTTTCGTACATTAATAAGAAACCGACGGGAGCAATCCGACTGTCGACGAAATATTCCCAGAATGACGTGCAGCTTGTGAAACAGGTTATAGAGAGGATCTTTGCATCGGAATTCGTGAACAGCGCACCAGCTACGGAGGAGGGCACGCCGCATCATCATATAACCTACGCTGTTCCGTGCATGAAAATGGTGAAATATCTCAGGGACGGACCGAAACAATTGGATGATGACGACGCTCCAGTAATTAATCGTTTCACTTTGGAAGAGTCCGATCTTTTTCTCAAAGATTTGGAGTGTTACGGCTGGTTGGAGCGCAACCTTAACAACTACACCTTGGCCACCAGAGGCCTTGTGGAGTTGAAAAAATACTTAATAGACACATACGGGAAGTACCCTGAAGGCACGGTTAGCATGTGCTATGGATGTGGTGATATTCTAACACGGGGTATAGCGTGTTCGAACCCATCATGTCATGTCCACTTCCATCGCTATTGCTGCGAACTAGTGCAGAGATCGAGAGATGACAACTCTTGCCCCAACGACGAGTGCTCAGAAACGTTGGAAACATTCTACTCCTTCTAAATCTGTAATACTATCATTAATATAAATGTAATCTAAGTGTATAGATACATACTCACATCTCACTGCAATGCATATTCTTTCCTGTCCAAGAATTTGCTCACTGCGTTATCAACCAAATCGTAAACGTACTCTTCAATGACTTTGTGCTTCACACGGTCAACGTACGGCCTGACAGCTCCCTTTGCCAATTTCTCCTTCAACTCTTCGGGCTCTTGCCATACTCCACCACTAGCATTGATTTCAACTACTCCACCTCTGAAACAACTCACCATGGGATAGTATCCCAGCTCTCCATCATCTCGATCGACTATGAAGCTTTCCTCTTCACGATTCTTTTTACTTGACGGCTTGCTGGCACTTCGTGCCATTCGCTGTTCACTTGCCGGAGGAAGAAAGGCAAAGAGGTTCTCAAAGGGCACTCCTCTTCTTTCTCCATTGACAAAAAGCGTGATTGAGGAGTTAGGCAGCTTTGCCGGCTGAAACTTCTCTTTATCTGGAATGGCACGCTCCCCAAACACCGTTACTGGGTTCAACAAGTGCTCCATGTTTTTCGAAGATGTGTATTCATACTCTTCAAAAAAGAGTCCACTCTTGTATTTGATTGGAATCATTTCTCTCTCTATTCCCTTTTCAACGAACGAGTATTGAAGAGATTTGCTGTTGCTCTTGCCTTCACCAGTTTCCTTTTCGAGGTGTGGATCAGATAGAGTTTTCTCAACTATCATAGAACGTGCAATCCTAGTCTGTGTTTCCATATCTGGTAGTTCAACCAATAATCCAATCACATCTCCTATTTTCAGATCGTCACCACTGCAAACGTTGTCACCCTCTTTGATTTCGCTTCTCCGACTCAAATGTACCTTTTCACAGTTGATATCTCTAATTCCATACCCATACCCGTCAAAGCCAACAGGAGCCTCCAATGATGCCTCCCTTCGAGCAATTCCTAGTCTAACATGAGATGCTAGATTCATGTTATTGTGCATTGGCGTCACTGATCTGGATAATTCCGAAGTCTGCCTCTCAAAATTGTCCCCATTTTCCACCTCACCAATGCCACTGACAATTCGGTATTCAATGTACCAGGATCCCTCTCTGATCCCTACACTAGCTCGAGAACTTCTCCATCCATCACTTTCCTGGGTCCCAACGTGGGTCAAGTTTTGATCAACAAACATCTCTGGCGAGCGGTCGAAATAAGACCAACGCACGCCGTAAGGAGGTAAGTCCGTAGTGGAGTACAGAACTGAGTCTAAATAGGGGTTCGGCCTGCATGGTACATACTTGAATCCACGTTTGTTGTTCGGAAGATCTGGCGTTGAGTATAACTGTATCTGCGATCGTCCATTATTGATAACCGTCGCAGGAACAAGTTGAGGTTGTCGCAGTGTCGTCGATAGGTCTGCTAATGTGTACGGCACCGGCTTGAGACGAGGTATCACTCTTTGTTTCTTGGCCATCACTTTGCTGCTAGCAATTCCCTCAGTAACTTGACTGCTGAAACAATCCATTCTCCCGCTATTGATCTTCATGTTAAGCAATACATGAACTGAAAACTAAAAGTCGCAGACTCGCTCTAATTTTCAGTACAACAATATACTGGATAAACCGAACCACCTTCTACATCGTGACAATTCGGGACCTCAGAGGAGACAGCTGAACTTCACGGGGACAACAATGAAGGCCAATATAAAGCAAGTGAGGTCTGTAAATAAAAAGTTCAACATCTTCACCTCTCTTCGGACTAACCCTACACCCCCTGACCCATCTCCATATGCACCTCTTGGGAACACAACTTATGCAATAAAGGACAACTTTGCTACTAGAAAAGAGCCAACGACCTGCTCCTCGAAAATGCTTGAGCCATACATTTCACCCTTTGACGCCACCGTGGTGACTCTGCTAGATCAATCTGGATCTTCCTGCATAGGTAAAACTAATATGGATGAATTTGCAATGGGGAACTCCACTATTTTCGGACATTTTGGCCCGACATTGAATCCAGTTTATGGCCAGGCACAAGACTTGGTGGAATCATACAACGAAACACAGTTTTTCACTAAGGACACCGTTTCCAAAGACGACGGTGAGGTGATTACGTCTGAATTGGCACACGATGATAACCACCCTCATAGAAGTTCTCATTCGTACATAACGGCAAAGCTATACGACAATGCATTTGAAAGAATATCACAGGATCAAAGAATAGTGGGTGGATCAAGTGGAGGATCTGCAGCAGCAGTTGCTCTAGACTTGGTTGACTTTTCCATTGGCTCCGATACAGGAGGTTCTGTGCGCCTGCCGGCATGTTATACGAATATATATGGGTTCAAGCCTACTTATGGACGTATTTCTCGGTGGGGGTTAGTGGCATACTCTCAAAGTTTGGATACCGTCGGGATAATGTCCAAGGACCTAAATACGCTTTGGAAAGTGTTCACTTCGCTAGATCTTTCTGACCCCAAGGATCCGTCATGCCTGAGCGAGTCCACAAGGGAAAGTATTGCAATTGAAAGATTGAACAGTAAAAAGAATGTTGGCAAGAAATTCAAAGTGGGCATTCCGGTGGAGTACCAATTAGAGGAGCTTGGTGCCAATGTGAAGAGTTCGTGGAAAATGCTGTTGACCAAACTCCAAGAATCCAAATTGATTGAGGTTTACCCTGTCTCCGTTCCATCAATCAAACATGCTCTCCCTACGTACTATACCCTTTGTACAGCCGAAGCATCGTCTAATTTGAGCAGATACGACGGTATCAGATACGGCTATCGTGTGAAGGAGGACGAATGCAACACAGAGGTTGAACCTGAGTTCATCACCACGAGAAACTCAGGTTTCGGCGCAGAAGTGAGACGCCGTATTATCCTTGGCAACTATGCTTTGAGCTCATATGGCTATGACAGCCATTTTATGAAGGCTACCGGTGTCCGTGGAATGCTCATAGATCAGTTCAACCGGATTTTCAGAGATCGCAATTGTCTGGTGCACAAGAAGCATTTCCAGAGTACTGCAGGGGTGGACATGCTCATTGTCCCAACGACTGTCTCCGAACCACCTTCTATCATGGACTTCAGCCAAATGGACACGGTGAAATCTTACATGAATGACGTCTGCACCATTCCAATGTCGTTAGCGGGATTGCCAACAATAAGTATCCCTTATGGTGGGGACTCGATGGGATTTCAGCTTGTGGGACAACATGGTCAAGACTATAAGGTTCTTGAGTTTGCGAGATTGGTCGAAGCTGCGATAGCCAAGTAGAGTGAAGGAAAAACAACAACGCACGTGTATATAGAGACACATCGCATAGTGGAAGACAAGACGCTCAAGCCGACTTGTTCTGTGCTGAAAAATATTACTTTATAAAGATTTGTACTTAGAATTACACATTTTGAATGCACCGACGCACTGGCAATGGCCGGTTTCTGGAGAAAAGAGTGAGGCTTACATGTGGTGCTTATATCGGTAAAACCCTGACTCCTGCTAGCTTGTCCACTACGGGTGCTACCATCGGATGCGACAAAAACGGTCCGATGACAGGCATCGATCTGAGAAACTGCACCAACGTTGCAAAAAACTCGCCGAAAAGCGCCAAAATGCCGAACGTCTCTATGACGAACCCAAAGAAGGAGTGTTTCGTCAAGATGAGGACGATGCCGATCGCAAAACAGATCGTTCCACGCATCTTTTGAGGCCTGCTAAAAAAGTAGAGGGTTTTCTGTGTTCCAATGATTAAAAAGATCCCCACCAAGAAGGAAATATTGGCCATCGCAAGCAAGCCTGCGTCAAAGAGAGACACCACCCCTAGCAAGAAGAGAAGTGTTCCTGCAGAAGTGAAAAACACTCCGAACTTCTGTGTCTGTGTTAGCCATATCATCGTTGCTGTTGCCGAGGAGTGCCTAGACGTGCAGGTCCCAAACGTAGTACTGCCAAGAACTTAATCACGCCCAAGAAGAACTACACAGAACTCTACAAGCCATCTAGAAGCCCGAGACGCTGCAGCAGCAACAACAACAACAACACCTGGATCATGACGCCAACATTTCGTGGGCGTGACAAAAAAAAAGACAATCTCGTTTTTCTATCCAGAGGCTCACCTCACCGTCTCGAACTGCTGCTCACGCAGTTGTATCAAATACGGACGCCTCTTCTTCTTGTCTTGACGCTGAGCCTGCCGCAGAGACACTCCCTGACGTGGAAGCGCATCACAAGAATGTCCGAGAAGAACAGCGGGAGGTACTCCCATACGCCGAGTGCCAATGAACTAAACGTGTTTGATCCCAACGTGGACCTGCCTTCCGAACCTCCGCCCAGCTATGACGAGGCGATGGGTGATCCTTCGATTTCGGCAGACGACATGGGGCCGCAGACGCCGCTCCGCCCCCCACAGACGCCCAGCAGGAGATCGTCGCAGTCGGGATCAGAGTCGTACTCTAAGTACTCAAGACCAGCAGCCCCTCCTCCGAACATGTCGGGCAATCCGAACAGACTCACAGTTCCAGGGATGCCTTCGACTTCGTCGAGTACGGCGTCCAGCATCTCCTCTTCCAGCCACAGCCATATTCACCACCAGCCGCAGAGACCGCCAGTATCGCCTCCGCAAAATAATGCTCCGCAGCTCCCAAAACCTTCCCCGATCAACCCGAATCCATACCTACCCTGGAGATACCCCTCTTCTTACCGTTGCTCCAAGTGTGAGAATACGGGGTACAAGAAGAAAAACGGCCATGCATGCAAGACGTGTTGGGGTCGGTTCCGTCCTCAGTCGACGCCTCCGGCAACCAAGGCGGAATTGGAGCGTTTAGTCAAGCACCGGCCTGCTCCCAAGCCCATCAACACCAACGTGGTCAAGCTCCCACCGGGCGCCACCGTCATGCCAACCGCTCCTAGGGTCCAGGCACCAGTGGTAGTAAAGCCGGGTGACCCAAGAATTGGCGGTATCCTCTGCTCCAAATGTAACGGCCGTGGTATGGTCCACTTTTTCCTTGACCTTGAGCGTTGTAGCAAGTGCAACGGTTTAGGACGAGTCGGGTCGAACGGCAGACCGCTATGAACTCTTTGTGTATCATCGCCAGCTAGATGATAAATTCGCTTTCCTCCATGAGTATGTCACAGTCTTAATGATTTTCTTTTTTATGTTCTATGAGCCCACCCTTACGAATAAGGTGATTTATGTTGTTTAATTATTCTCCCTCTCTTTCCTTTCACCGCCAGCCCTTCTATAAGCGAGGGCTTACAAGCTATTAATATATATTTATATACACATCAGCAAGCTATGCATCGTCAAACAAGTTATTCACAGCGTTGTAGTTAATCTTTTTACTCAGGGTCTTACTGTTTAGCAATGCCTTGGCATTGTCAGATGCCGACGAAGTACCAGAGAGGTTAGCTCGTATGAGTCCAGCCAAACCACTGAGTCCATTCTTATCCCCCGCTTGATCAGCAGCATCTTGTGCTTCAAGATCAGCATTCCTCCTACGACGCTTTCGTACCTGGGTCGTGTGGCCTGCGATTTTATCCGTCTCCATCTTCAACCTCTTCTTTTCTTGTTCAATCAAGAAGTCTTGGTTCGACCCAGTCCATAACCTTTCCTTCAGCTCGCTTTCTTCCTTTGAAAGAATGAAAGAATCCAGTTCATCATCATTTATCAATTGCTTAAATCTCTCATCTTCATCGTCATCTGGAATTCGACTTAGCATGTCTTCGGTAGTAGGTAAAGCCAACGACAAATTTCTAGGCCTGTTCAGTTCAATCATTCTTAGAAGTTCCTCATCCCGCTTTTGGATAATGGCGGTTGGATCGTTCTCAGAATCGAGATCAAGATCTAGGTTTGGCTCGACCTTTACCGGAGTCTCGTCATCAACTTCCAGCTGTGTGCTACCATCTTTGAATACCAATTTGGATGATATCTTACGATCCAAATCTTTCTTTTTCCTTCCCAATACCCGCTTGATATGGTATTGTATTTCTTCCTCCGTAATTTCTGAGTCTTCCAACATTGCTCCTAAAACTGGATCATTCATCATCTCATCTTCTACGCTTTCCACATCCTCTATTTCCTGTTTTCGCTTCCTGAGCTCCTTACGTCCCTTGTCAAAGGAAGGTGGAAGCATTTTATTCACCACAGTCCCTTCCTTTTTGTCGTCCCTAAAATCATCAATCGTCAATTTGGATACCTGTGTTTTCTTGAACTCAGTTAGTCGCTTCTGAATCGTTTGAGCTCCCACGTGAGTGACTGCAACAATTTCCAAATGGGTTCTTCGGAAGTTGTTCATACGTGCTGCCAACAGGATAGCTGCTCCAGCGACACCGGCAGGTCTACGCCCTTGACGGATCCAATCATCAGACATTCTTTTCGCTATCTTTGTGGCCTCTCTGATGACCTTCCCCGTTCTCTTACCGAAATCTAATTTGTCTGCAAAATGCTGTATGAAGATCGAGGGATCGACAGGAGGTATTTCCGTTATATGCAACGCTTTGACCATTTTGAGGAAGGTGGCACCGACGGCATACACACTGACTTGCAATCGTGTAGAAAAATCGATGAGCATATGACGGGTTCCTGATCTCCTACATGCAGTATAGAGACACGCTGCAATAACATTTTGACTCCTACGTCCTTGAACAAAGTTGGCGTTTAGCGCAAGCTTGAACCACTGATGCGCTTCTTCCGAAATGTGATCCGGAATACCCAATGATAATGCCACATTTTTGATTCTCTTTTTACCGTTCTGGATCGTCTGTTCTCTCGATTCCATGGAGCCACGACCATTACCAAAATTCGCATGACTCTGGTCGTTACTGACGTATGAACCCTGGACAGTAGCTGCACCAGCTGCGTTTTCAGCAAACGTGACCTCTGAAACAATAGGATTTTCTTCTGCAACAACACCACATTCCATACATGACAAATCTCCAGATGCTGTATGATATTCTCTGGAGAATTTTCTCCCACCACAGTTTCGGCAGACTAAACCTGTGGACATCGTCTTTATTCACTATTGGTTTTCAGTGTTCGTTTTGCTGCTGGTTTTGCTGTTGGCCTTTTACTTCCTCAGACTCTTATGGCTAAACTCGGGCACTGTGGGTAACGAGACAGAGACAACAAATTTCTTGCACCAGCAGAAACATGTAAGATTACTCGCACTTTCGCCTTAAGAGGAAATTAATACGTGAAGGAGCGTGTTTAGTTTTGTTTACGCAGGAGTACCAGAATTTTTTTGCAGGAAGATCAAACGATCAATAGAACGCCTGGTGGGACAGAATTAATAGGACAGACTGGAATTTTTGTCTCAAACCATATTCTCATTTATTTCCCAAACGATTACCCCAAATTTATAAACTAATTATAACAAAATTACAAAATTTCACCAAGGAGATTGCTATATATAGCCTCCAGTTTCGACCCAGGACATCCACTTTTTCACATCCTCTCCCCAGACAAGTCCCTCTGTGCCACCCACAATGGCGATCTGCTTGACAACAAGGATCCATTTACTTTCTGTGTAACGGTGGAAAAGACACCAGCGGGTTTTGCCCAACTTTGTGACTTTTTCCTGTACAACCCATCCCGGAGAGGGTGTAACATTGCTTGTGATTACCCCTTGAAGTTGTCTATCCTGCATTAAGGCAAGTGTCCTTATGAAGTCGAGATCTGTCCCGTTTATATTCTGCTCTAGCAAATGCACTCTTTCAGGGATCTGATGCATCAAAGTGTCATGGTCCGGAGGAATGTTGGATATGTTGGTCCAGTACTTTTCATGATCGTATATGATGAAGGCGAAATCGTCTTTGCTTTTGCTTTTCATGTCATCCTCAAGCGACTTGAGCTGATTGAAAATGAGGTCGGTGAAATATATCTCGTAGATGGAATCCAATTTCCTCGATAAGTTACCATAAAATTCCGTAGAGTGCTTGAGTAGCTCGTGGCCCGAGTCGTAGAATAACACAAATAGGATTCCGTTTATCTCATAAATTATTAACTTTACACTTTCCCAATCTTGGATCTGTTCGTTGTAAAGGTAGAAATCATGTAAGACGATGGATCCTTGTTTTGTACAGCCCAACAAATAGCTACCAGATTTCTGTGCCACCTCCATGCTTTCGTATATACTTGACTGTGTTGTTTTTTGAGAAAAGCTTCTGGTATTGCTGCCTGTTTCACCAGCGGTACGGCCGTGTAGTGAATCCTGTTCATTTGGCAGTAGCTGAGGGAGTGAATGGATTGAAGGCGGTGATTCATCTTCATCGTGCTCGGTTTGTGCTGGTGGTGATGGACTTTCTTCCGGAGCTGCACCCCAATAAGAAGTAAGAGAACTCCATGGATATAGAGTAGCATTTTTCACACTCTCTGAAATCGAGGGCACAACAGATGGAACGTATTCAGATAAGTTTGTTATGTTCGGCATGGACGGAATGTATGACTCAAATGCGTCAATTATGTTGCCAAATGGGTTGAACACAGCGTTGGCAAATTTCTCTCGTAAATACAAGGCTGGCTCCATTGACGATCTTTCCAGTAACCCGCCATCGGGCTTGATAGAATTCATTCTCTTCAAACTTTCCACATATTTCTTCAAAGACGGCCTGTTTCCGTTGGTCAACGCATAGGTACTCAAACCGAAAGTCAAGTCGATGTCTTTGAAGAAGGAAACAAGACTCTGCAAGCTCCATCGAGAGTATCTCGAGTAATCGTTGACATGGATGGCCCCCCAATTTTTCTCCGGGGTCCAATTGGTGTTCAAGACCATGACGTCTTTCAAACCACTCTCCTTACTCGTTAAAAACTCCAATTCCTTGCTTATATTTTCTGAGAATCCGAGAGGCTTGTCGACACACGAGTATCTTATGCCGGGAAGAAACTTGAACAAGGCGTCATCGGTGGCATCGTATGAAGAGGGGAACTCAAATTTACTCTTGAACCACTGTTGCCACCACTGGGTGACTTGGAGCCGCAAGCTCGGCTTGTCCATCTGCATGCTGCAATACTCCAGGCCTCCATGGCTCAAGCACCAGAGCTCGTACCCCTGGAGGATCTGCTGTTTCAAGTACTCCGGTGCCGCCAACCCCCGCTGAATGAATCGTGTTTCGCCGTTAGCTAGTGTCACTTTTGTGAACTGGAACTCGCAGAAAAACCAGAACCCGAAAGAAGCGTTCAAGCCCTCGTCCCGGTCTCCCCCATGCAACCACCCGACAACTGTCCTTGTTTCATCCGTGTTGATGTAAGATATTTGGGTGTTACTGTTCTCGGCGTTAAACTTCCCAGAGATGTCGGTAATTGCCTGCAATAGACCGATCTGCTTCACTATCTCATGATCCGACACGCTGTTGCTGAATGTGTTCCATTGGCGGGTTTCCGGCCCCTTCGCTGCAGCGTCCGTATTCCGCGCCCAAGGTAGCAGCCACTGGGTGCTGCTCAAAGTGCCGTTCTCGAGTTCCTCATTGTCCTGGCTCGGGTTGATGTAGCACACGATCTGTTCTAGCAAGGACTCCGTGTCTTCAGCGTCGCTGTTTTTGATCCATTGTGGGCAGACAATAGCAAAGGAAAGAATTTGTGGCGGACACTGACTCTCTACCTTCTGCATAGCTAGGACAATGCGCCTCAAATGGGGCTGAAATGGTCTCACACCTCCCTCTTTCTTGATCAGAGGATATGTTGAAACCGTGATGGCTTCAAATCATGTTGAGACGGGGAAAACACCGGAAGCCTGGCACACCGCCGGTGCACAGATGTGTGCACTTTTTTTTCTCATTTTCCAGGACTGTCGCTACGATCGTTGAAAAAGGAAGCATCCCGAGAAGACATGAATTGAGGGATGACGAGACAGAGGAGGAATGAAGAAGGGCAAAGGAATGGGAAGGTCAAGCGGAAGCAGAAACAAGACTAGAGCTTTGTAAAGATGGTTTTAGCAGATTTGGGGAGACGGATCAACAACGCCGTTTCAGAGGTGACGCGATCCAATGTGGTTGACCAGAGCGTGGTGGACACCATGCTCAAGGAGATTTCGAATGCATTGATGGAGGCAGACGTGGACATCAAGCTTGTGATACAGCTGAGAAAGAAGTTAAAGGGCAAAATTGAGGCCGAGGAGGAGAAGCCGGGTGTGAACAAGAAGAAGATTATCCAGAAAGCTGTTTTCGACGAGCTCTGTGACTTGGTAGATGTAAAGGAGGCGGAGGTGTTCAAGCCTAAGAAGAAGCAAACCAACGTGATCATGTTTGTCGGGTTGCAGGGTGCAGGTAAGACGACCACGTGTACGAAGCTTGCCGTCTACTACCAGAGACGAGGCTTTAAGGTGGGGATGGTGTGTGCCGATACGTTCAGAGCGGGTGCGTTTGACCAGCTCAAGCAGAATGCTACAAAGGCTCGGATTCCATATTTCGGTTCTTACACCGAGAGTGATCCGGTGAAGGTTGCACACGAGGGTGTGGATAAGTTCAAGAAGGAGAAGTTTGAGATCATCATTGTGGACACATCCGGTCGTCACAGACAGGAGGAGGAGTTGTTCAAGGAGATGGTGGAGATTGGGGAGGCGGTGAAGCCGAACCAGACGATTATGGTGTTGGATGCGTCGATTGGACAGGCGGCCGAGGCGCAGGCCCGGGCATTCAAGGAGTCGTCGAACTTTGGTGCAATCATTTTGACAAAGATGGACGGCCATGCCAAGGGTGGTGGTGCGATTTCTGCGGTTGCAGCCAGCAAAACGCCGATTGTGTTTATCGGTACCGGTGAACATATCCACGACTTGGAGAGCTTCACGGCGAAGCAGTTTGTGTCGAAATTGCTCGGGATCGGAGACATCCAGGGGTTGATGGAGCACGTGAAGACGTTAAACTTGGACCAGAACGATAGCATAAAGAACTTCCAGGAGGGTAAATTCACGCTGAGAGACCTCCAGTCGCAGATGAACAATATTTTGAAGATGGGCCCCTTGTCGAAGATTGCGCAGATGCTCCCCGGTGGCATTGGCGACATGATGAACCAGGTTGGTGAGGAGGAGACCTCCAAGAGGTTTAAGCGGATGATCTGCATTATGGACTCGATGACCAAGACGGAGCTTGACAGCGACGGATCGCTATTCATCGACGAACCGTCGAGAATCATCCGTGTCGCCCGGGGGTCCGGCACGAGTGTTACAGAGGTGGAGGCGGTACTATTGCAGAGAAACATGTTTGCGAGAATGGCGCAGACCACGAAGAACATGCAGCAGAACATGCCGCCGGGCATGGCTAAGAACATGAACCCGCAGCAGATGCAAAAGGCCATGCAGCAGATGCAGTCGAACCCGGGCATGATGGAGAACATACAGAAGATGATGGGCGGCATGGGCGGTATGCCGGGGATGCCTGGGCTGCCTGGCATGGGCGGCAGTGCTGGGGCCGGCGGCATGCCGGGTATGCCTTCCCAGCAGGACATGATGAAGATGATGAACGACCCAAACATCAGACAAATGGCCCAGCAGATGAGAAAGCAGTTTGGCATGTAGTGGCCGACAAACCCTCTTTA
The DNA here is from genome assembly GCA_025531575.1 of Pichia sp. PH4023. Taxonomy (NCBI): domain Eukaryota; kingdom Fungi; phylum Ascomycota; class Pichiomycetes; order Pichiales; family Pichiaceae; genus Pichia; species Pichia sp. PH4023. The sequence continues at coordinate 871,236 of JAMGYR010000003.1, forward strand.
TATATTTCTATAAGTTCCACCCTGTATAAACTGCACAGACACAACAACATACACTTTCAACACACGGCAACCCTGTCTTTTGCGTAAACAGGCCGGCTGTGCTCTGCACCGACGTCACGAATGGCCCGATGCGGTGGCTGCCAGGGCCCGTCGAGGCCCGCTGAATGGAGCCGTTGGACGGGGGGACGGGGGACGGGGGGACGTTGTTGCAACGTCGTCTGTGACCTTCCCCGTGGGACAGCCCCTGCGCCGTTGTACCCGGCCACAGAGACCACCAGACCCCGTATGCAACCCTCCTCTACATTTACAGAGCTTGGCAGACGGCCCCGGAGGTGGGCCAAGGGCAAGGACCGACATCCGCATCGTTCTCTTTTTTTTTTCCCCTCCTGGTGCAAGCACTCTCTAAATTGGCCTGGATAGCAGCAGCAGCGGCAGCAGACGTTTGAGGCCACCGTTTCCGTTCACCCTGTTTATAGAGTCACGTTCGCAGACCCAGTAACAATCAACAGGACCCCTCCGCCCCAACTCCGCCAAACAGCAGTAGCAGCAAGCACGTTCTCAGACCAAAGAGCAAGAACGACTGACTGATCCATTAACTCCCGAGAGAATACACTCAGTTGAAAAGCCACAGTTTACTCACACAAACACCGATACAAACACATAGTTACAACATGCCAGCATTCCTACAATCCACTCGGGTTGTTGCCAGAAACGCCCTCAAGAGTTCCGCTGCCAGATGCTTCAGCAACGCCGTGTTGCGCCAGTCTGTCCGTGTCGGATCGGTTGCCCACCACCAGAACGCCAGATTGTCCATGGCAGGCATGAAGTCCTCTGTCCAGTTGAGAAAGTACACCGTGATCGAGAGTGACGCTTCAGCACCAAACATTGATTTCTCGAAGATGAAGGAGATTGCCTCCAGCTCGGACCCTAAGTACGTCATTGTGGACGTGAGAGAGCCTGACGAGTACAGCGCCGGACACATTCCACACGCCATCAACATCCCATGCAAATCCAGCCCTGGTGCGCTTGGCTTGGACCCTGAGGAGTTCAAGTTGACGTTTGGGTTCGACAAGCCTTCTGCAGAGAAGACCCTGGTCTTTTATTGCTTAGCCGGTGTCAGAGCAAGAATGAGCGAGGAGTTGGCGGCCACGTTTGGCTACGAGAACAGATTGAACTACATTGGCTCGTTCAAGGACTGGTTGGACAACCATGGCGAGATTGTCGTACCAGCCAAGGCGCCCGAGACCGCCAAGAAGGCCAAGAAGGATGCTTAAATGACCGTCCTCGATGAACTTTTGTCATTAGTAATTAATTCGAATCTCAACCACCACTTCTTCCCCTTCCCTGAACCCTCTTATTTTATGCACCCCAGACTCTGATACTATTTTTGTTAAGCCTTATTCTATTTTTGTTATATAATCTTTTTTACTCTGTATATATAGAATGCATTTATTAATAGGATAAGAATTATTATTATTATTATTATTATTAATATTAAACTGAAAACAGGGTTTTCTCTAGATCAAAAAAAAAAAAAAAAGGTTTTCAAAAAAGTAAACTCAACCTCAAGACGTCTTTCTGGACTGTCTGCATATAGACATGCCTGTCTAACAGGCCCCCGTGGGTCCTGTCTCTATCTGTGCCTGCAAAGGCCATTCCTGGGGCATTGACGAATCCTGCACTCGTCAAGCCGACTTTCCGTGCCGCTGGTGGCTTATCTGATCCGTTCTCTCTGCAGCGGCAGCTTACCCATATAGTTCTTCATGCGGTCGAGCTGGGCCTGCGAGTAAAAGGTGTTGCCGTGGGCGAGGAAGGGCTGTGGCTGTTGCTCGGGACGGACGTGTGAGCTGTGGAAGGTCGAGTTGAAGAGCCTGTCGTCGACGAGGTCCGGGTTCAGCGTCGAGCATGTAGATAGCTCCATTGTGGGTGCCGGTGTGTTGTGTCCGTTTCCGTTACCGTTACCGTTCTGTGTTATCGAAAGGCAGTTCTGCAGTATGTCTCTCCGTAGTTGTGTGTTTCTGAAGGCTCTCATATCTCGTTGTTGCTATGGCTAGGCGGTGGGTTGCAATAGTGGTAATGATGGAACAGAAACAGAGCTGCAAGTTGCAGAGCAACATGTCTCTGTCGACACCTTCAAAGACCGGGCAGCCCGTGTCCCTCTTATACTGCAGGCCCACTCTTGGTTCACGAAGCTGACGCCATTAGTAATGGTGGGGGTGTTCGGTTTCGGAGAGGGAGATAGCTGAACGGGGCCGAATCAGCGTGGCCCGGACGGGAGCCGGAGCGAGGCGAGGCGCCCGGCTTCCGGACATAGGGCGTGCGCCCGCAACGGCGGACATAGGGGGCGGACCGAGGCGCTGCAAGGCAACGTCTGCGGCCGAATCGTGGCGCCCGGCACGGAACGTTGAAGCCGAGCGGCAGGCGGGAAAAGGAAGCGGGAGCGTCGCGTCGGTGCTGACAAAGCACGGAAGGTCAACAAAGGGGGTTTGGAAGATTGAGACGGGGATTGAAGACAGAAAGTGGGTAGACGCGTCGGCGGGCCGTGAAGAATTGGTAATCATCTCAGGTTTCCCGTGCTTACGTCAGGCCCACACACGTGAGTCCAGGCCTCCGGAGTTGGGGCTTTACGGGCAGGAAAGTGGGCTGTGTCGGGCATGTGGGGACAGGAAGATGGGCACGAGGGTGATGACAGGAAGCAAGCAGAGACTGGATATACTCGAGGCCTCGGGGTACGGGGCTGCCCCAAACAGCGTGGCTGCTCTATATAACGAGCCGTATATCAGCTCTTTTACTTGATCTTTTACTTGATCTTCTGTCTTCTGCTTTTTTGTACTTAGGCTTATCTATCCGATCCATTCGATACCTCTCGCAGCTACCCTCACCATGTCGTCCGGTCTCACTGCTAGCAAGGTCACCATCTCGGCCTCTTTCGCCCTCTCTGTGTTTGCAACCCTATTCTACATGCTTCGTGCACAGTCCTCCAAACACTTTGTCACCCCCTTCAGCGCCTCCATTATCGTCACCTCCATCTACTGGGGGGTCACCCTCCTGGCGCAGTTTCTCTTCATCGCCAAAACCCTCTTCAACGGCAACGTCTCCGCGTCCAACCAGTCCAACCTCATTGCCATTGTCGGTCCCCACTTCACGTTCTTCAACATCCTGCACGCTTTCTGGTGCTACTTCTTCGCCAAGGAGCACTTTGTCATCGCAGAGGTCCTCGTCTTTGTCAACCTCCTCAACCTCCTCACCCTCTACTTCTCCCACAAGACCATTGCCATCAAAAACATCCCAGACTGGTTGACCGTTCACCTCCCCGTCACAGGCTTCCCTCTCTCGTGGACCCTCTACGCCCTCTTCTGGAATGGCGCAGCCCTCTTCCACTCCCATAACAAGACCCTGATACCTCGCCTCCTGGCAAACATCTTTATTTGGGAGTTCTTGCTCGTCCCAATGGCCCTGCTTGTGTTCTACTCCGACTGGTCCATCGGCATCTCCACCAGCTTCTTGATGTTGGGCGTCGGCTTCTACCAGATGTTCACCAAGTTGGTCGCCTTACAGTGGATCTTCGCCTTTACCATCTCCGGTATCGACTTTGTCTTTTCCGTCCTGTACATGTTCAGCAGCGCCATAAGACAGGTTGAAACAGAGTCCTCCGCCTCCGACCAGGCCCCACTCTTGGCTTGATCTTTCCCGCATTTATTTACGCTCACACTCACCACCACTTTTTTGTCAACCCGACCTATATTTCATACCTGAGAGTACACATTTATATATATATATATGTTAAAAATCGATAGTTTTTGCCCTTCCTAAGACCGTGCCATCTTGTCGATTATCTCGTGCCGCACAATCTGCTTCGGCTTGTTTAGCCCCACACTCAAATGCTCCAACAATGAGTCGTGCCCTATCAAGCTCGCATATGTATCTCGTCTCACATTGCTGATGAACTCTTCCCGTGTCGTGTCTGCGTCCCCCAAACCAATATATTTGCTCTTCAGCGCCCCGTACATTTGCTTCTCCCTCGTTTTGTCCGACTACATCAGTAATATATTATGTTAGTAAACTCGGCCCTTTTTTGTCTTCTGTTCAATTTTCCTGAAGACCTCTAAAAACATACCATTTTGCTCTTTACCTACTTGAACTACCTGTTCCTTCCTTCCTTTCTATCTCTTTTGCAACAACCTTCTTCACCGTAATCCGAAGCAAAGTCTCAGCTTCTCCAAAAAAAGACATGTCGCAGCAGCGCTCAGCCGGAAATTGAAAAAGAGCCAAAATGGAAAAAACATGCACATGCTAGCCACCTCTCCACACGTTGTTCCTCTGGTCATGATCTGTACCTCTCGACAGCTCTACCTGCCGCAGAGACAAGGACTGAAAAGGGACATCACTATTGCTGCAAAATGAGCTCCGAACCACCTTCACGTTTCTATCCTTGGAAATACATCACAGACGAATTCATTCAATCTCCAGGAACGCTGAAAAACACCCTTCTATCTAGACTATCCTCTAAAGATATTCAGATCGAAGATGTCTTTTATGAAATTCTTCTCTCAGTTTCAGAGTTTCCCGAAAGAGTTTCTCGTCCAATGTTCTTACAGCTACTTTCTGAAGTTATAGCCAACATAAATCAAGTAGAGGTAAGAACAAGAGAATCTGAAAATTTCATCCTTTTGGCCCAAGCATTTAAGATGAGCAAAAACATAAGCTCCTTCATCAAAGACTGCTCGATAGATGTCCGATTCAAAATATTGCATCTCGATAAACTGATACTCAAATCAGAAGGAATCTTTCCTGATTACGGCAAATACCAGTACAATGATGCAAGAAATCGCATCTTTTCTGTAGATAGTTACTCTTCCTTACACGAAGCAAGTGAAGGTTATGCAAAGTTCATCTCGCAGATCTTCTCCTATTTGGATCTACAGCCAAACGATCATGCTCATATTGCTATCTTGATTGATGTGCTCAATAGAATCATTGCAGAATTTAACCTAGACAATAGCAGATGCTTCCTCCTTTTGCTCAATATCTTATCGGGTCATGTGGAAAAGAATGAACCACTAGTTCTGTCAATTTTACAGCAATCACCGTGGTGGAATTCAAGCGAATACAACACATCTATGCAAACTACAATAGTGGACTATTTGTTAAATTACGTTGGTATTGAATGTAAGGAATTAATATTAATCACTTTGCTAATCAAACATAAAATCTTAGAATTCGATTCAATATACAACTCTTTAGGACCATTTGACTTTTCACTAATTGACTCAAGCTCGATCAAATTGATCCAGAACAATGAGTTCTCTGAATTATACGATGCAACTCAGAAGGAAATTTTGAAAAAATCACAAATTTCCAGCGCATCTGCTCTTGCATTGGCAGCACCTTTAATACCTGACTCCGATGATGAGGAGGAGGATGACAGAAGAATGCCAACTGCAAACTCAAAAAATGATGATTTGAAAGATTCAAAGGTAAAGACTGAACCTAACCCAGAGGTTTCCATCTTGGAGAAAGCCAAGTTTTTCAGGAAGGTGAGTTTCTTAAAACACCTCATTGACTATGAAATGATCGATGAAACACTCCTCGTATTAACTCAGTATCCACAAATTCCATTGATATCTGATCCAGTGGCAGACAAATTAAACAGCTTGGTAGATAGGATCATATCTCCGTTCTATCTCGAATTCGTTGATAATTTGAACATTACTACAAATGATACCTTACGTACAAAAATGGGCCCTGTATCTGTGACAACAGTTGATGAATTTCTAAGTTTTACAATCAAATTCATCTCTTTTAACCGACATAAAGTTTCTAGAAATTCAAGCTTATTGTACAAGCTGATCAGAGTTATGAAAAAGGCTTTAGAATCAGGCTTGAAAGATTCAGATTTTTGGCTGCAGTTTTATAGAATCTACATCTTCCCATGTCTTTCATTCACGAATAATATCCCGCTTGTTAACGAGGCATTTGATATTTTGCTCTCACACTATTCACTAGAGACGAGATATAACTTGTATGGCGATTATCAACTAAGCGTGAAAAGAGATCCACTCACCAAATTGAACTATGATACTGCAGGGAAGAAAACTAGAAACTTATTGAAACGATTATCTGTTGAAAACGTCCAAGTTGTTAGTCGTTCATTGAATAAACTATGCTCTATCAACCCTCTAGCTGTTTCAAATGCCTTCATATCCCATATTGAAAGTTACAGTAGTTTAATCGAATTGGTTTGCCAGTCTTCTGAGTTTTTCAACGATTTTGCATGGGATGTCATCACATTTCAAATTTTGAACAAGTTGAATAGTAATAGAGTGGCCATTCAAAATGATGGGTTGAATTACTCACCTTGGTTTGCTAATATTTCCCAATTTATTGGGAAACTTGGCAAATCATACCCTGAATCGTTTCAGTTATTTCCAATTTTGTTGAGTATTGTCAAAAGCTTAACATTGGGAGACACCAATATCTTGTCTGTTGTAAAAGAGTTATTGGATTCAATGACAGGTATCAAATCGATTGCAAATCTAACGACTAAGCAAATCATGAGACTGAATGCTGAGACTAGTCTTAAAAGATTTGCATATATGGGAATTCAAGATAACCGTGAAAACTGTGTTAAAAGTTGTGTGAAACTCCTTGAATCTTTGATGCACGACAAACTATTTGCGGAGCTTTTTGTTTTATTGTGCCATCTCCCTACCAGCTTGATTGACAAGGCAGATGATAAGCCATTGAAGTTTGTCAATCAAAAATGTGATGAAGTTTCATCATTAATTCATGTTCTCACTGAAGCGTTGGGCTCACATTTAGATACTTCATTATTTGAGGCAAACATGATACCTGTTTTTTCGCTTATTAAAGATTATAAGATTCAACCGCAATGGGCGTTTGAAATTTGGAGAACACAATGGTCGAATGAGATTAAGATGAATGGGAATAGTAGCAAGAGCGTTTTTGAAGAGTTTGAAACTCCGTTTGAGGAGCACATGTCTAAGGTAGATTGGGGCTCACTCAGTTCTGGCTTCTATTTTTACTTTTGGCAATTATCATTGTACGATATCAATTTTAATGATCTATCGTATATGATGGAGTATTCCGATCTCAGATCTCAGATAACTGGCATTAACATGAAATTGAGACAACAAAAGCGTGAACTAGCCCCTAAGGAGGCACATGCATTAGAGGAAAAGAGCAACGAGTTGATGTCTATCCTTACTCATATTCGTGAAGACATGAATATCCACGAATCCAATTACAAGCTTGTTATAGAAAGACTAGAAAATGAAAAGAGCAAATGGTTTAAGGTTGATGCAGAAGCAAACCCAGAAATTCTAAAGCAGAAAGCTGATAAGCGAGCATTAACGTTCTTGGAGCATTGCGCTTTACCAAGACTTCAGCATTCTTCCTTTGATGCTGTGTTTGTTTCCAAATTCATCTTTTTCCTCAATACTTTCAAAGTTCCCGGCTACTCATTGAAGATTGTTTTGGATAAATTCTTCATGCTCGATATATTACCAATAACATTGTTTATAAACACCACGATGGAAACTGAAAACCTTGCACTTTTCTATCAACTGACTTTAGAGAAACTTCATGATTGGTGGGCAAATCCAGAGGTATATGAGAAAGAGTCGAACAGAATGGATGAAGAATTGGATCATGAAGCTTATCGGAAGGTACTATACAAGTGGCACGAGAATCTTTTTGAGCAGATTATGAAATCTTTACGGTCTACAAGTTACACAACTAGAAACAATGCTATTTTATTTTTAAAAGTCATTTTATTGAATTTTCCAGTTGTTGAAGAGCTAGCGGATTTATTGACGGGCAAGATTGAGGAGATTGCGAATGAGGATTCTCGTGACGACATCAAGCTAGCTTCCAGGGCATTGATAGGCTTAATCAAATTCAAGCAGAACAAGTTCATTTCTGTATGGCAATTTTACGAGATGGACGAAGAGGCCAAGGTGAAGGCAATGAAGGCCAAGGAGGAAAAGGACAAGGCCGAGAAGCAACGGCGTGAGGAGCTTGAGAAGAAGAGATTGGAAGAGGAGAAGAAGGAGAGAGAAAAGCTTGCTTTCGAGCAGGCGAATAAAGCAGGCTCCGTTAAGCCGTATGGGTTGGTTGGCTTAATGTCGAGGAGTAGCAAGAAGGAGGAGCCTGTGGAGAAGGCGAAGGAAAAGGAGAAGAATGAGCCTGTGGAGAGGGCGAAGGAAAAGGAGAAGAATGAGGCTGAGACCCCTACCAAGAAGGACAGCGCCGGGGCTACAGTTGAGCCAGAAGAGAACAAAGTTGTGTCCAGCGATAAAATGGATGTTGACAGCAAGCCCGCGGAGGGCAAGCCTGGCGACAGCAAGGCTGTTGAGAACAAGGCAGCGACTAAACCCAACGATAAGCCTGAAGTTAAGGCTGTGGAGAAGCATGAAGATAAGAAGAACACAGCATCGAAAAACTCAAAGAAGGAATCTACTAAGGATGGAAAGCAGCATGGGAAAACCGCCACCCCTGCTGCACCTGCGTCGAAGGATGTCAAGCGGGTAGGACTCAACAATCTGCCCAAGTCTCCCTCCTCTGTGCGGAGCCCGTCCGGTCCGGCTGCATCGGCCGCCAGCCATGCCCGCCAGGCGGACACGAAGAACCGTGACAGCAGGGATGGCAGAGACAGCAGAGACAGCAGAGACAGCAGAGACAGCAACTCCGGCGGCAGATGGAGCCGGTATCGCAACGAGCCCCAACGGTACGACGCGGCCGGCAGCGGCGGCTATGCCACGGGTACGAATCCCTCCGCCTACGGGAACAAGAGCCAATACTACGGAGGCCAGGACAGGGCCGAGCGGCCAGACCGCCGGGACAGAGGCCACTATCTCTTCAACAAGGGAGGCAACGGCAGCGGCAACGGAAACAGCGCCAGCACCCGTGACAGCAGCTACTATGGCAACGCGTCTTCGGGCGCTTCCAGCGGCCCGAACAGCAACGACAAGCGCAGAGGGTCGTTCTCCCAGTACAACGGCGGTCCTCCAGCACGTCCTTCCCGAGACGGCAATGGCAGTAGCCGTGACAGCAAACCAAACCAGATGCCGCAGCCTCTGCCTCCGCCTGCAACTCCTCCTCCTCCACCGGTCTCATCGTCCTCGTCGGCCTCGTCATCCGGAAATGGCGGCCACAAGCGTCGTCACGGTGGCAACGACTACTACGGCAGCGGCGGCGCCGGCAGCAGCAGCAGCAACTACTCGTACAAACGTGCCAGACGCCAGTAGCGTGGCACAACTTGTGTAACATTAACCTCTTCTCTATGTACAAGACGGCCTTTTGGCCACTCGACTAAGTGTTATCGCGCCGACAGTCTCACGCTCCCACAGGAGGCGGCGGCGGCGGGCGGCGGAGAACGCTGCTGATTGGGCTGATTGGGGCGATTGAGAAAGAGAGCGGGCGGGAGACGGGAGATAGCATGGACGGAGGAGTAGGAGGGGAGCTGGGGGACGCAGAAGAGGACGGGTCCGGGGAGAAGGTTTTGGGGAGTAGAATGGCAGCAGGCAACATCAGCAGCAGCAGCAGCAGCAGCAGCAGTCAAAAGGACAGCAGCCGGAGCAAGCACTGGCACATGATGAACCCGCAGGCAGAGAAAAAAGCAGGAGGTGTGTCCTCCTTGACGAAGTTGATGAACGAGCAGAAACAGAAGCCATCGTCGCCGCTTTCTTTGCAGATCAACACGTCGGACTCGTCGTCACACATGAATTCGTACAATGGGACGATCACGACGGCGGTGTCGGTGGGGACGTCCCCGGACGAGGGGGAGATCGATGAGCACACGTACGACCCGAGAAGCAGCGGCACCAACAACGGTGGGCAACAAAATAGACAGAGCAAGTTGACGGCCCGGTTGGCGAAGAGCAAGAAGCCGCAGTCGACGATATTGGTGCACGCTGACGTCGACGTCGACAGCGACGTGGATGCCGGCCATGCCAACGGCTACGGGGCAGGCATTGCGACGAAGTCCGACGATGTCAGTACTGGTACTGGCGGTGTGTCTCCTGTCAACGGAATACCACCGCTGTCGGCCGGCACTTACGACGGCGGCGACGCCGCCACCGTCAAGCCCGTGAGGGCGATCCCGGTTGTCACCCATACGAACAGCCACCCAGGGCTGCTCTCCCACAGCTCCAAGACGTCCGTGTCGTCGTTCAAGAACTCGCCGTCGGCGTCGTCGCTCTTCAAGCACCAGAACTCGTTCACGCAGCTCTCCTCGAGCATCCCCTACTCGGTGCCGGGCAACCACAAGCCGCCCACCTCGGGCACCCCGAGCTCGTCCTCGTTCACAAACATGCCCGTCAACGGACAGTTCATCACGGGCACGCAGTTGTCTTCGCCCACCGTCGCCTCCAACCAGATCGAGTCGAGATTCGTCGTCTCCAAGCAGAAGATCGAGGCCCGTGGCCTGTCCTCCTCCGTGAACAACAACAACAAGTCCTCCTCGTCGTTGGCAAACTTTTTCTCTAAGTCCAGAAGATCAACGGCAACAAACTTCGACAGCCTACCGCCATCACCGGTCACCTATAACAGCAGTAACAACGTCAACGGGAACAACATGAACAATTACTCCGCAAACGGACCTCAACACGACTTGCATTCCCCCTCCTCTCACTCGAGCAATGAGAGTAGCTCATCCGTCTCAACTAGGCACTCCTCCATGGCTGATTTGAGAAGATTTTTTAAAAGATCGGCCTCCATCTCAAATGCCCCACCCTCATCCCCAAGAGTGTCGAACTTGAGTGCCGGATTGAGCTCCCAACGCCAGAGCTCGGTCTCAAATTCCACCAACGGTAACAGCTACACCCCTATCCAGGTACCACCCACCAGCGCTGGATCGATTTCTCAGCTGTCGACTCTATCCAATACCCCTAACTCGACCCATTTTAGAAACCCAAACTTTGTTGCGAACAGTCCAGGGTCAACCTCCATATACGGAGAAGGATCTTCCCCGCACGAATACCGTCGTTATGGTACCTCTCCAAGTAACAATCCACCCTTGTCGTCACCTGCATCGTCCAGCAGCAACTACACACAACACTTGTCTGTCGGCGGGAACTCTACTTCGATTCCGTTCAGTAAAAGATACGTTAAGTTCGGTGAAAGCTTGGGCGCTGGTGCCGGTGGTCAGGTGAAACTTGTCAAGAGACTATCAGATCAAAAAGTTTTTGCAGTCAAGGAGTTTAGAGCAAAATTTGTCACCGAAAACAAAAGAGATTATACAAAGAAAATTACCAGCGAATATTGTATCGGCTCAACTTTGAAACATCCGAACGTCATAGAAACCATTGAAATTAGTTTTGAGAACGATAGACTCGTTCAAGTAATGGAATACTGTGATTATGATTTATTTGCAATTGTCATGTCCAACAAGATGTCTGAAGAGGAGGTGAATTGCTGTTTTAAGCAGATCTTAAACGGTTTGAGATACATCCATTCCATCGGTCTAGCCCACAGAGACTTGAAATTGGATAACTGTGTCATCAATAAACATGGTATTGTCAAGATCATCGATTTCGGTTCTGCAGTGGTTTACCAATACCCATTTTCAAATATGTTAATTGAAGCAACCGGAATTGTCGGCTCCGATCCATATTTGGCACCTGAGGTTTGTGTCTTCAATACCTACGACCCAAGACCAGTCGACATTTGGTCAACTGCCATCATCTACTGCTGTATGGTATTGAAGAAGTTCCCATGGAAAATCCCCAAATTGAGCGATGCTAGCTTCAAGGCATTTGCATGCAGAGAACCTGGAGTGACTTTTGGAGAATTGTTGAAAAGAATACCCGAACCACCTTCATACGACGCCGACCTGAATGATTCAAGTACAACTATCCCTGTGTTGAAAACAGAGGTCATCGAGGCACATGAAGTGGAAACGCCACAGGTCGCCAGTGTCAACAACACCGATGATGGCGCTAATGCGACAATGGGAGACGGTGCGAAACACACGTCCAACCTTATTGGTGAAGAACGTCTCTTGAACGCTCTCAGCTCAGAGGTGCGTCCTTTGATCAGCAAGATGGTCCGCCTGGCACCAGCATGCCGTATCACCGTCGATGAATGTTTCGAGGATCCATGGCTAGAAAGCGTGCAGATGTGTACAATGGTCGATGAAAACGGCGAATCAAGTTGTGATGGCAAGCTAATTCCTGCCAATGACCACGAACACACCCAAGTGGACCAAAGTGTTGCTCACATTGCTTCCCTTGAAAGAGCAAAGAGAAAGGCAGCCGGAAAAAAGTAATAGGCTGCATAATTTATTTATTTGAACATAGACGCTCTTACCCACATTTGACCACTGTATTATCATCATTTTTTCTGCAGTTTGTCAACATTGTTATTCTTCTACTTACCCTTTTATCTTTTTCTTCTCTTTTCTCGAGAACGCTGGTTACGTTTATCCCATTAAAATCTCATGCAGAGCTTTGTTTGACTCTGCGTTTATTTACTTGAGACCATCAAGGTGGTCTCTCTTGTTGTCATTCCGATTATTCTTATTTACAAATTTTCTCAGATTCTTCTGTTTTTTCTTGACCTTTCCCTTCTTTTGCCCCCTGACTTTTATCCTTTTTCCACCTTATTCCCTCCCTCTTTGTTTTCCACTGTATAACCCTTCCACACCACCTGTTCCCTGTATCCGATGGTCCCAAAAACACTTATAGACTTTATCAAAAGAGTTATCTTTTTCCGTGTTGCGCCGATCGGCGCAGATTATCACAAACTTTTTTTCTCTCCCGAGTGCGAGACAAGGAGGGAAGAAAGGACTACCATATGTCGACATGGAAAATAGAAATAGGTAGGGGATTGGATTAGTGGAGTTTTGCTCGGATCACGGAGACACGCTTCCTTGCGGAACATATATCCACTCCACTCACATACAGCCATGTCTAGACAGCTCAAGGATGTGTCAGTGAAACTTATTGTTGGTGCGGGTAAAGCGGCACCTACTCCTCCTGTTGGTCCAGCATTGGGTTCTAAGGGTATCAAGGCAATTGATTTCTGTAAGGAGTTCAACGCCCGTACCGCACATTACACCGTTGATGTTCCAATCCCAGTGAAGCTTACTGTAAGACCAGATCGTACGTTCACATTTGTGACAAGAAGTCCGACGACTTCCTGGTTACTCCTACAAGTGATCGGCAAGGACAAGGGTTCTGATACGTTGGGAAAGGGAAAGTTCGCCAAGCAGGGTTATCTAGGAACCATCAGTCTGAAACACGTCTATGAGATCGCCAAGATCAAGAAATCCGATGAAACACACGCTTCCATCCCGCTCAAGGATGTGTGCAAAAGTGTCATCAGTACTGCTAGGACTTTAGGTATCCAAGTTGTTCTATGATTGCCTCTACGGAACTCGATTACATGTACATATGTCTCCAAATGAATCTATATATATATACTACCTATGTATACGAACTTAGATGAAGAATAAATAGACGAACAAGGGATTCATGAACTGCGAGGAAGGAGAGTGAGTGGTTGAGAATGGGAATTGGAAGTGGAATTGGAAAAGCTTTCGATTTTCGATGCTCGATATATATCGTTACTTGATTAATTTACCTAAGCGCATTACAATGTTTGTTAGATATTTACTTATTTCTTTCGTCTGTTCTTAAAATGTGTTTTAGAGTTGAGCGGTGTGCCTGTACCGGACTCTCCTCTCTTCCTCTTCTTTGTGGCTAGGTTATTTACAAGCTTGCCCTCGTCAACTTCACCGTTAGCATTCTTATATGTTAATCTTTCATATATTAGAACGTAAGCACCAGGGTCGGATAATGCGCTTGCTCTGGGAATTTTGTTAATGTACTCATCATCGTAAGTTGCCCATGTTCCATCTGGTTGTCTGCAGTGTGCAATATAATGTCCAGAGGAAACAGAGCGCCCTTGATGGATGATCACACTGGTCAATTTGTATCTTGTTGGTGTGGACATATCAGTTGTGAAGCTCGTTAAATCCAAAATCTCAGGATATTTGACATTGGCCTTGACTTTTTGGGACTGTTGTCCATTGAATCTGAATCTTTTCAAGTGGATCGATAACGTTTCAGGTGACCTTTGGATGGTCGAAATCTTAATTGCATTTGTTTTAATGTTACATTTTTCACATACATAGCCAGATTGATCTCTTTTATCGGTCTTTATGATTTCTGGAGTGAAGAAATCTCTTATTGAATTTTCAAGCAAATATTTCCGAGAAACATTTTGAGCCATCGAAGAAGACGAAGACGGCTGTTCTTGCTCTGATGCTTGAGACTGCGAATACGAATTTGGTTTATCTGCTGATAGTTGATCCTGTTTTTGTCCTTGAGTTTGATCTTTATCTCGAGTTTCACTTTGTTCCTGTGTGTTTTTACTATTGTTGGCGCTATTTTCTTCCTCATGTTCAGAAGATTTAGATTCATTGCTCTCTTCTTGGGCCAGTAAGATTCTTTGTCGTAATATCTTGGATAGTTGGATTTTTGCCTCCTTAGATGAAGAATCACATTTTTCAATTTGGTCTCTCAACTGATATAACTGTTGGGGATCAACCATGAGACTGGTTCTCTTCTTCCTACTATCTAGACCCAAAGATAAATCGTAAAATTCTTGTTGTGTCGTTGATATATGACCACAATTTTTACAGGTAACAGTTTGATCTAGTAGTCCACCAAATATATTGTAGATAATACTTTTATTCAATTTAACACCTTTTGGAGTGGAGTCTTCCTGTAACCTTGACATCAAAGACATGTAGTACTCATGAGAATCTTCTTGTTGCCATTCAGACATCATGCAATTGATGTCATTTAACCGTTTGCATAATTTTTTAGGATTGATATAGATAATTTTTTTGTTGTGGCCAATTCTGTACATTTTAGCAACAGTAGAAGCCAATACCTTTGTGACGGAATCTGGTGCTATCTTATCATCATATTTCCCTTTATAAACGTCAATCAGGTAGTGTGTTAAAGAAGGTATGTGACACATTGATTGTACAGCAGCATTCATATAGCAAGTGACACCATGATTCAACAAACCAAGAGAAGTGTGGCCTTCTATGAAATCTCCCCAGCTTTTGTCTATTCTTTTAGGATCATTTGTGCCGTGATCGTTAGGTGACTCGCTCAAATCCCAGAAATCTTGATTTGGATAATCGTTATTGATTAGCTGTGCCTTGTCATTATACTCATCATCATCATTGTTAGACGTTGGAGGAGTATCGATTGGTTGGTTGTCTAGAGTCTTGTTGGTTAGTGTATCTTCCTTCAAATCTTTTTTGAGAGAGTCAATGACATCCGATGAACTACGAAATGACTCTTGGTCGATTTTTTCATTTTCGTTGCTGTTTGTCTCACCATCAATGGCCTCTTCGATATCATCTTCGTTGTCATCCTCATTGGAAACAGAGTCGTCTTCACCGTCATTATCATCATCTTGATCCTCTTCTTCGTTATCTTCTTCCGATTCGGCGGTATGGAAATCTTCGTCATCATCGTCGTCTTCCTCATCGTCGACACCATCGTTATTGTCATTATCATCTTCTTCTTCATCTTTTATTTCGGCCTGTTTAGGTTCATCCTTACTACCGACTTTTTCTTCGGTTTCGTCGTTGCTATTGCTTTCGTCTTCTTCACTGTTTTTAGAGGTTGATCCATTTGATTGCTGTAGTAATAACTTTTTCAGTCTTTGTTTCTGATCTGCCTTTGAGGTGTTGGATTTTCTCTTCTTCGAAGCTGGATGAGTAGAGTCGTCGTCGTCGGCATGCTTCTGGCCAGCATAGTTGGCCAGTGCTTCTGCCAGTGACTTTGGACGTGTCATTTGTTCACCCTTTTCTAGTTGTGTGTTTTGTTCGGGGGAGATGGCAGCAGCAGCAAAGTTGGTGTCTGTGTTTTTACCCTTTTTGTAGCCCTTGAAAACGATGTAACTGGAGGGTTTGATAGATACTTTGTCCGGATACTTTGCGAGTTGGAAGGAGATGGGATCTTTCAGTAGGTTTTCAATTACGGGATTGATGCTTTTCTTTCTGCTTTTGCTATTTTGGTCAAATACCAATGACATTTCACAATGCTGATGGGGGACGGCGGGTGCAGTGGAGTTGGTGTGGCCTACAATGATCTGCAGGAACGTGCGCTATGCTATCGGGGAGCGGAGATGGAGCCGACAGAGAAAACACCAGAGTTAATGCAGTTTGGAGCGTGATTTGACCGGTGGAGAAGGTTTTTTTTCTTCTGAAAAAAGACTGATCGATCAAACGAGTGCAACGCTAACCGACAGAAACAGGGGGAAAATGGAAACGTGCAACTATAAATGGGTAGATAACGGCGAACACCCAGACGGTGAAAGGAGGGAGGGGAAAAGGGGGAAAGTGGAAGGGCAGGGACTCACTCGGCGGTGCTAGAAGGGGCGGACACGAAAACGGCTGGTCAAAGTCGAGATAGGAACAGACAGAGGAGGCAAACAGAGGGAGCAGAGCAAACACGAGAGATGGAAAAAACGCTCCCGGCATAGTATTATCATATCCAGAACGGAAATCGTGAATGCCTCGTTGTCTTTTTTTACTTTTTTTGCTTATTTTTTGTTTTTCACTTTTTCCTTGTTTTCCGAGAAAAAGTTTGATATTTTTTGATGTTTTTTTCTTTCTATTATTCTTTTTCTCCCGTGAAAGTTTCAGATTTTTTTTGCAGCACCTGAAAATTTTCGCGATCGTGTCGGGAGACGCGACAAAAATGGTGTCGTAGAATGACGGGTCTATCGGCGCAGCGAGAGAAAAAACAGATAAGGAAGAGGCTGCAGAGGCAGGGGCGGAGACGGGCAGAAGCATCATGAATGATGAGATGACCACGTATCCTTGCTTCTGAAGGCAGGGAGTAGGGAACACAATTGGTCAGCTATTGTATTGCTGAGAGAGAAATTATTTACCGGTGCTGGTTGCTGCGTGAGTAGATAGAGATAGAATAAAGATAATAACGATGCCCGCCCGATATATTCTCTGTTTAAACAGACAGGGTAAGGTTCGGATGAGTAAATGGTACGAGAAGACGCCGCTTGCGGAGCAGCGGATTGTTATTGCTCGGATACACCGCCTAATACACCGCAAGATCCAGTTCCACTCGTGCAACTGCGTCGACTTCGAGTCGGATACGCAACTGGTGTTCAAGAAGTACAACGGGTTGTACTTCGTCATGTGCATTGGGCGGGAGGACAACGAGCTGCTGTACTTGCAGGCGATCCCGCTATTTGTGCAGCTATTGGACACGTACTTCGACACGGTGAGCGAGTTGGACATTGTCTTCAATTTCTACAAAATGCACCGGGTGCTTGACCTGATTTTCATCGATGGGGAGTTGATTTCCACTAAAAAGGAGACCATCTTGGCGGATCTTGCCAAAACATGAAAGTGGATAGATGGATAGATAGATATGTAGTTAGATAAAATAAACATGCATATACACTATAGTGGGAAATATACACATTACATTTTTCCAAAGAAAGAAAAGAAGGATGGGAAAAGGAAGAAAGGGGGGAGGTAGCACCTGTTCCGCCTCTCAACCAGTTGGCCATGCACTCTGCTCTTTGTTTATATACTCTCTCTCAAAAAGGATGTATTATTACGATTATTATTAGTTTATTACCATGATGAGCATCGGATGGACAGATCAAGCCACATCAGTCGCCCTAATTACCCTTTGGAGCTTCCTTGTAGGAGATACAAGCTTCTTCTTCCATGGCAGAGACAATGGTGACAATCAATTCCTTACCGTCGTCGAAATCGGATTGCAATTTTTCACCTAACTCACCTTCTGGGGCTCTGACGTCCTCCTTCATGTCACCGTCGTTGTTCATCAAGGACAAGTAACCGTCGTCGATGTCCAACAATTGAAATTCGTTTCTCTTGACAACAGGAACCTCCATGTTGTGAGTGGATGGAGACAAGTCTTCCAACTTCTTTTGGGTGAAGATGTCGATGGCGACCAAATGGACCTTGGCGTGACCGTGCTTACCGGTCTTGGAGGTGGACATGTCCACAATCTTGCATGGTCTGCCCTTGATGACAACGAAACCGTTCTTTCTCAATGCAGAACATTGCATTGGGAAGGTCAGGGAGGAACCTGCATCTGCAACCTCGAAGTTGTGTTCTTCTTCAGCCATTTTGTTCTATGTGTGTGTGTGGTGTTCAGGTGATGATTGAAACCGTTTCTGGAACAGGAGAAAGAGGAAAGGAGGAAAAAGAAGGAAAGAAAGAGAAAAAGATGTAGCTGAAGCAGCAGAGAAGGAGGAGGAAAAGGGGAGATGAAAAAAAAAGAAGAAAAAAAACGTAAAACCTCACAGAGTCAACGAGAAAATAATGCAAGCAAACCATCCATCCGTCTCACACATTCCTCACGCTTTCGCTCCTCGTCCCGAAGCCCGCCTGCCCTGCTCGCCTTCGCCATTTTTGCAGCTCGTCGACGTCGGTTTTTTTCCAAACACGTCAACCGCTCGGCGACGGTGGCGGCGGCCCTCGGGAGCCCCAGCCCTATTTGCGTCGGGCTTTCTCCAGGAAGGCCTGATACAGCAAACATCTGTTTCTTTTCTGTGTTTGTAAACACACTAGCTCACCACGCCGGAACAGCGTGTTCTTGCAGCAGAACTCGCCCTCTTCACCGCCGCCGCCCTCCCTTAACCCTGCTTGCAAACCCTCTTTGCCTCTTCCCTTCCGCCGCGGCCGGGTAACCCTGGAACACTCGCGTGGGCCTTCTGTTCTCTTTTCTTTCTCAAATTGGCGAAATCCTTCAAAACTCGAGTCGGAACTGCGCACGTGACTTTTGCCGCCTGCGAAAACTTCTGTTTCGGGCTGGTCACTGATAGCCGCCGGCCGGACATCTTGACGAATGTTACGAGTTAGCAAGTAGTACACAGGGCTAAAAAGAGCCGAAAATAGCTCACTGCAGGACGCTCCGCAGGTACGCAAGGTCTGATTCGACCTCGTCCAAACGGAGACCTCTGGGCATCCCGTACACTTTTGTGAAGCTCATGCCGATCTCCTCGCTGTTCAGGTTGAGCATCTTCACACGATCCACGTCCCGCAGGGTGGGGTCTAGACAGCTCGTGATGTTCAACTCGTTCCGCGTGCCCGTGCCCGTGCCCGTCACCGTAATCGTATTGCTGCCGCTGACTAGACTACCATAGCCGCCGGACTCAACCTCACCGCTATCCTGCTCATCGCTCTTGCTGCCGCTGCGCTCTCGGAGCATGTTCATGTCGGCCGTCTCGTGCCTCGAGCTGTAGTCCCCCTGGGAACTCTCTGCCGTGTTCTCACCTTCGTGGGTGTCTCCGTTGTCGTTGACGACGGCGGCAGAGGAGTCGGCGTTGCCGTTGTCCGTGTTCCTCGTGGCATGGTGGCCCCCGTTCCGCCAGTTGCTCACGCTGTTCCGTGCCTTCCGCTGCCCAGAGCCCCTCCTCTCGACCCGATCGTTTTTGTGAAAATCGACATTCATCCCATCGATCTGCAACTCTCGCAATAACCGATTCCCTGTAGAGCAGTTGGATTCCTTCAACCCGTACTTGCTGATCATGTCGTTCTTTTGCACACTGTTCACAGACGTGTGTTTAGTGTTCCTGTCATGGTTGTCGCTCTCGAGCCGCTTCATCTCCTTGTACAGCTCCCGCAACGTAGACTTCTCAGGAAGCAAATATTCGACAAGCTCAATGATTTCGCTCTGGTTCTCGTTTCCCTTGTCCATGGAATTATTCAAAACATAGGTGCCGTACGCCCTGGAGTTCGGGTTCGTTAGTAGCATGAAATCGTTTTGCGAAATCAAGTTCAAGTTTACGTTCCAGTTCGTGTTCGAGTTCGAGTTGTTCCCACAACTGCTGTTGGATTCAACATTGGCCTTCCGGCTACGGTTTCCACCAGTCTTCAAATACCTTTTCCAGATGCTGTGGCTCTTATTGGTGTTGATCCGACACAGCCTGTTCTTATGTCGGTCTAGCCTCACTCGTTCCATGTTCAAATAGTTCTTCAGTTTCACTAACCGAGTGGCGTAGTCAAGACACTGGTAACTCTCGAGCTCAATAACATGATCCAAGTAACTCAAATAGTTGTGTTCATCGCAGTAATTCTTTGCAATTTCCTCTCTCAACATTTCATAATCCTTTCTTTCCAAAAGGTCCTTCTCAGAATCCGTCATAGCTTCACCAGACTCAAGATTGTTTAGCATTTTCTGATATTTGTTTCTCTCTTGTTTGTAGTTCTCAATAAATCCCAATTGTTCTCTTTCTAAAAGTCTAGTATAATAACTAATTTGTTTACTGAATCTTTTGCTGCCTGTGATTTTCTCAACCTTAGTCATGTTCATCTTAGCCTCTTTGGAAAATAAGTACAATTGTAATGATGCAAGTTTATCTGCATTGTCAAATCCAAAATCCTTCGGATTATTTGCATCAAATTCGCCATCCCCTTTCACCTTGTAGTCAACATCTTTTGACGAATCGGTGTCAGCTATAGAAATGGCATCAGTTGCACCACTAGTGGCCTCCCACAGAGGACGCATTATGGAAACTTTCTTTTCGTTCGGGTCCACACTGATAATTTCCATGGGTATCAGTAAACCATTAGGCGCCATTACCAACGGAACATACCCCTTTGGAAGATGCGGAATACCATTGGTTTTGAGTTGAAAGAGGTCGGGTAATGCCTTTTTGATGTCATCAAACTGAGAAACTAGTTGTCTATTGTTTTGTTGTATCTGTACTAGTTGCTGGCTTGTCATTTTGTTAGTTTCGTTGTTGATGGTAACTCCTTCTTTTGAACCCTTTTCTTCGATTAGAACCAGCAATTCAGAATCACCTGAATTGGGTGATAAAGATGTCGACATTGGCTCCGCAGTAGCATCCAAAATATTCTTCAACTTGTTATTATTAACTTTCAGTGTAATGAATTTCGACGTGGGGTTTGTTTTCTTCAGCAATTGCCTGTCTTTCTCTTGATCCCCTTGCGTTGATTTGGTTTCTTCCTCTTCCGCTTCCATTTTCATTTTCATTTCTTTTGCCCTTTCCTTTTCCCTTTCCATTCCCCTTTTTATTTCTTTTCCCTTCCTTTTGTCACCAACTAAGGAAACTTGAGTTTTGGCCTTTTTAGGTTTCCTTCCTCTTTTGGCAGGAATTTTCATAATCCCTTTACTTTCGGATTCGCCACCTGTTTTAGTGGCAACCGAACTGATTGGATTAAATTGCTTGCTCAAAAATGTATCACCTGTTCTATCAACAGGTAGATCTGTAATAATATTGTCTGCTGCAGAATTAGTGATGATTGGATCAAGAGGCGGTACTGATTCGATAGGCGTTTCAATGACATCACTCGCCTTCGATTCCGGCAAAGCTTCATCTCTTGGTATAAAATCGTTATTCAATTTGATACTGTTGTTTAATTCAGTATTTTTCAGTTTGATAGCTATCCCAAGTTCAGGTTCTTCTCCTGTGTTGTGCAAATCATCTGTCATTATTCTAGTTTTATCTATTTTCGATGGTTCTGAAGCTCTCGAATTGAAAGTATCCATTTTCTCCGGTATAGGATCTGAGAGTAAACTCGAAATGCTTGATCTCGAGTTTTGTTTTGAATGTATGGGACTGACAACAGAAGAATCATGATTTATTAAATTGGATATTTGAATAGCTGGTGATTTGATGATTTTGACATTATGATTCGGTTTGTATTTATGCACCTGAAATGGACTAGAATGTTGCTGCTGCATAAATTGTTGCCCCTCTTGAAGATGCGTTTGTTGATCTTTAATATGTATCTGAGGCTGTGGCTGTAGGGGTTGCATCATCACATTGTGTGACTGAATGGGACTTTTGATAGTGTTCTCTAGTGATGCTGGTGGGGAAGCAAAAATCGGTATGAGTGGGTTGTTCATCTGATGAATGTGGCGATTCGGTTGAGGTTGCAGTGGAGGAGGGTGATGATGCATATGCTGTTGATGGGGATGATTCATTGGAACATTCGGCGGGCAATGATTTGGAGGAGAAAGTTGGAATTCTTGATAGTAGGGGCGATTCAGTTCTTGGGGGGGTTGATAATTGGGATGATGTTGGTGGTGGTATACGGGCATGCTTGTTGTAATGGAGTTGGAGTTGCTGTACTGGAAGTTAGCATTGGCCGTTGTATTAGGAAGAGTAGCAGTCGTACTACTTGGGGCACCTGTAGAAACTGTGAAACTGTTATTACGGTTGTGCGAAGGAAGTTCACCCTCCTGTGAGTTCACGACACCCCTAGCCATATTTGTCATGTTGCCATTGCTCTGGTTCGAGTGTTTTCGTGAGGCCTGCTTGGTAAAGTCAAAGACACGACGGTTCTCGTGAAGTTCGGCATTCAGCCCGGTTTCGCTGTTTCTGATATTTCCAGGCCGTGGGCCGCTTTTCAAAAGATTGATTTCTGTCTGGTTAGTATTGTCGTTACTGCTAACGATCTGTGAGGGGGTATCAGTAGAGAAGGGCAAACGAGACGCGGTAGACACATAGGGAAGTGCTTGCCCCATAATTGGTTTGTAGTTGTTGACGACCCAGGAGACCGGCATCTGCGAGCCCCCCATGGGATACGTCTTGTTGTAGACACCGGAGGTGGGAGGAGCCAGATATCCGGGGCCGGGCGGAATGTGCATGCTTCGACTATGGTACTGGACCCCTGAAGAATTCTGCTGTTGGGCTGGATACCCAGTGCTGTTAAGATTATATATATGGTTCGTGTTAGAAGGACTCAGATCGGCAGCCGATATGCTCCCATTCCGGTTCAGCTGTAGTTGTTTGTGGACGGTGGAGTTTTTGGCGTTGATTCCGTTGCCACTGCCACTACCGTTGCCGTTATTGGTGCCCTTCCCGACAATGGGCAACGGGGGAGAGTCGTGGTTCAGTCCTATCTGGTATGCGTCCGTGGTGGCATCGTTTGCGTGAGGCAGGCTCCCCTCTTCATCGGCCATCATGATGTGCAAAGGCGTAAAGACGGGGCGTAGGTGCAATATAATGGGGAAGGAGGGGCGGCTGGGGGGCGGGACGTAGAGAAAAGATAGAGTAGCAACAGTATGGAAGCAGCTAGAGAGAAAGAGATACCACAAAGAGGGGCTGATGGCATGCAGGGTGATACAGAGGTTGACCGAGAAAAGAGACGACGTGCAGCGTGATCACCAGAAAACCGTGCACGCCTGCCTTTGACGTGTGTACTCTTGTCTGTGTGGGTATGCAATGACACTACCGCAAACGGTGTCGCAGGTGCCCCAGATGTGGAGGGAGAGTGACCACGGGAGAGGGAAAAAAAGATATTGCTATGCTTTCGGCGAAGCCGCTACAACGTGTCCGGGTGGGGCCCCGGGAGACAATCCCGGAGTAGGGGCCTTCGGCGGAGCAGGATACACCAGATCCTGCCAGGGCCAAGCTTCTAGAGCCATGGTCGTTTGAAAAGGAGTCGTTAACGGGAAAGGGGACGGGAACGTGGTGGCCAAAAAGGAGAGCAGAAGCAAGCTGGCGGGAAAGAACGAGAAGGATTGAGAAATAGAAAGAGGAGAAGCCGAATGCGTAGAATCTTCCACAGCGGCGGAGAGAAACAGTTAAGAAGGAGGAAGAGCCAATCTGTGCATGTGGCGGGAGATCCCGTGTGCCGGGCAATCACGAGCGGTGTTTGGGAGAAGCCCCAGCAGCGGTATAGAAGTAGCACGATGGCAGCAGAGACAGCAGGGGGCAAGAGGAGTTGGGCATCGTAGGGGGGTCCTGTCGGACGGAGGAGCGGGCCGAGCAAGTGGGCGTCGGCAGAAAGCGGGCACGAAATATTCCCGAGTTCAGCGGCGGCGGCTGCGGCCGGCATTCCTGGCTCCCGCCATCATAGTCGGTTCCCCGTTTTGTCAGTGGGTAACCGGACAATAGCACTCGGGGAGGGAGAGGGGGTGGCCCTGTTGCACCGGGAGTCGTCGTCGGCGCCCAGGAGAACAGGGCTTTCCGGCGCTCTGTCCCGCGGTCGGTGGAACGCCGGGAAGAAAGACGGAAAAGGGGCCGAGGGGCCAGAGCCCCGGGGGGAGGGGGTGAGAAGAAGGGGGATGAGGGAGGAAGGGGGGAAAGAAAGCAGGCACAGCCGCAGGAGGGCTGTTGGGAAGTCGCCGGGGGAAGGGAGGGTATTGATCTCTGTCGCAATGACGGGTTTAGTAATATTACATATGCATAATGGTATACATTGGACGAGAACTATAGGCAGTGAGGATGAGGGTGGGCAGGAGAACGGATCCGGCGGTGGCGGTGGCGGTGGAAGCAACACCCGAATGTGATCGGCTGGTGTGGAAATCAATTAACTGCAAATTAGAGCTTCTCTCATACCCTACAATTTCAGAAGGCACCGGGATCGCATGCGGAACAGGCGAGCGGCACCATTGTAGGGAATGGGAAAAGCTGGAAGATGGCACTTATTTGACGTGTGCGTTCTGTGCTATGATCGATTCGTACTGGGTGGATCCACGATGAATACCGCAGTCGGCTTTGCTACCGCAGTGAAAGCATCAGGGACGGTTCGGCGGCTTCTTCTGCCTTGCTTCCTCGATGCTGGCAGCCGGTCCCGGCGGGCCCTGCTGCTTGTGCGGTAGTTGTTTTCTGTAAGCATGCTTGTAGGGTATGAGAAAAGATTGACTCTGAGGGGTGTGACGATGCGGACCCGTAGCGGCAACCGTGGGGTCCCGTTCCAACGGCGGAGACGACTGTGTCTGAGAAAAGAACAAGCAGTGAGAAGAGGAGAAGAAGAAAGGAAGAGAGGTAAAGATTGCAACGGCCAAGGGAAGCAGCTTAGATCGTCGTGGAAAAAAGAAAAGAAGAAGAGCTAATGCGCCAGCGAACGCGGGGCCTTTTATAGCAGGTGACGAAGGAACGGGGAGGGCGTAGCACGGCAGAACACGACACGAAGTCAGAAGTATGGAAACCGAAAATACACAAAACGGATGAAGCGAGACGAGGCCAGACGAGACGAACGGAACAAGAGGGTGCAGGAGCCTGGGGCAGCGGAAGTTCTGGAAGCGTGCCAGAAGTATGCGTGCACGCACACAGAGCCGGGCAGAACGGGAGCACAACAAGGCAAATGTGCTCTCCGGATGCAGCGCCGGGGAAGATCCGAAGGCCAAGAAAGGCAATCTGGCCCTCCTCTTGTGGACTGCATCCGACAAGTGTGCTGCTTGCAGCTGGCAACTGTTGCTATCCACGCAGGCGACTGCTAGCCCCCGCTGGTCACTATGGTGCAAACCGACACGCCCTCCCTGCGATGTCCCACAGCAGTGCCCACAGATAACTGCCCCCCCCACCCCAGACAATGGCCCAGCCTGGCGGCAACATGCAACATGTTCTACCTGTACGACGCACTCCCACGACCGCGACATGGCAGGTTAACAAGCGCAGGTGCAGGGCGCAGGGCGCCGGCAGACCCCGCTGGCAACAGCGGGGAGCGCAGCTTACAGCGCAGCACCGCAGAGCACCACGCACCGCGCACGGGTGCAGACGGCCACCGATGTAGGAATATCGCCCTGCAGGGCCGACGGCTGCTAATCTGGCTTCCCGCCGGCTTCCTTTAGTACCACGGCCAAAGCTTATGTGCCGGGAAAGGGGGGGGGGGGGAACAAGGGACTAAGGGACTGGCCCAAGCCTCGAACGGCACTCGGGTCCTGGTACTGGGCGGACGGGCCGGGTCCGCCAGTACAGGAACTGGCGTGTTCGGTGTCGTCGTCGCCTCCTGTCGGTCGTCTTGTGCTGCCGTGATCCGCTACTCAGGTCTGACCACAGCAAGGCACAGCACTGCTCCCGCCGATAGTACCCGAAGTCGGCGGGAACGTGCAGAAATATAGCCCCGCTCGAGCGGTTCTTTGCGCCCTTAGCGCTGGCCGTTGGATTTGCGTTCCACGCTGCACCGGTCGGGTTCTGCTGTGCAGGCGTATCGGCGGCGGCGCCGCTTTTGTCGCTGGCACGGCATGTGCAATAATGGCTCGGCCGGGCCACCGGAACAGCCCCATGGCTCGCCTGGCCGCTTGCACGCTCCGAATCGTAAAATAGGCCGCAGCACCAACGATAGGAACAATGATCACAATGCTATTATTAATTGTAATGTGTAATAGTATGGTAATAGTAGCAGATTATTATTTACTCGACACACATATATTAGGCAACTAATACATTTTTAATCTGGACAACAGCAGCACAGGCTGCTGTATTGGTAGTGCTCTTAACACTGGTAGCACTGGTAGCACCGGCGGCACGGCCAACATAAATAGCAACCGAAGCGAACGCTCTCACGAAGGCTTGGACCTGAAGTACTGTCTCCACTCCTGCGCACTCTTGAGCTCGTCCCACTCAGACCGCTTCACCATTCCCGAATTGCTGCAGTCGAGGTACTGCAAGATTTCCCGAAACTCGCTTCGCATTACAAACCCCTCGATAATGCTCATCTCCAGAGAGTTGATTCTCCTCAGAACAAGCTTCTTCAGCTTTCGTAGCCTGTAGACGTGCTTCCACAGCGCCTTCACCTCCATGCTCTCGGCGTAGTGCTGCATGAACGTCATGTCTGTCAGATCCATATCCCGCCCGGAGTCACTCCAGAAAATCGGCCTCCCCGGGTCGAGAACAACAGGACCCCTCGACTTCCCTACCATCTCCCCGTGGCCACTGTACCAATCAAATGACGCGTAGTCACGGAGCTCGTAATCCGTGCTCACCACTACGTTGCTCAAGTCAAGCTCCTCCAAGTTGACACACTCGTCCAAAATGTGGATGATATAGCCAACAGGAACATCCCTGTTGAAACAATACTGCTTCAGCAACGTGTTCATTTTCGGATGTGGTGTTGCAAACGGCCGTGCGTCGCTCTCACCACTACCGTTACCGATTTCACTGCTCCCTCTTTTGCTGCTACTGGCCTTGATTTTAGAAGTGTTATGTGCATTTTCATGCTTCCCAGGCACTTTTTTCTTCGGCCAGGTCGGAATTGTTCCTGAAGAAGAAGCCTTTACAAGCGGCTTTCTAACAGGACTAACACCACGCCGCTTTTTCACAGGGACAACCGGATCTAGACCAAACGCCTTCTTGAATGACTTTACAAAGCTACCATTATCCACTTGTTTGCTGCTGCGGCTGCTATGTCCGGTACTGTTACTGGCACTGCTGCTACTGCTGCCTCCGGTGTAGCTATTCTGGTTACCAGTGCTACCCAAGCTATTCAACCTACCATTGTTAGAAGCCGAATTGGACCTCGACCGGGACCTGTTTGGCGCTTTCATCATTGTATTCTCTGATCCAGAATGCGACCTTGTCCGGGTATTGGTAGACAGCATGGTGCTGGTCGTCATCGACGAAGTAAACTTTTTCGGATCTAGTAGATTAGGGGCCGATAGATTCTTGCTCGTAGTCAGATCCCAGGAAATCTTACCAGAACCGGAAGATGCTGTAGTGGATACGGAATTGGCTCTCTTTCTCCATTTGTTGAAATCCCCATACAATGGATGATTCCTATATTTCCAATCCCTCCATCCGGCATGGACGACCCTTTTCTTATCATTGAGAAGCTCCATGGCTGTGGAAGAACCATAAACCAGTTTTTCCTGATACTTGTTTCTTTCAGATTCGGTTAAAAGGACAGGGAACGTAATTTTGGATAAGTCCAGGACTTTCACATGTGTTGCATAGGCTGGATAGTTTAGAATCGTGTGAACAAACTGACCCAATCTATAGCTCGAAGTAAACTTCGGAAATCTATATAAGTTGGGTATAGCATAGGAATGAAACGATCTGGAAACATATAGGCAATTAACCAAATCACGCTGATTATCAACTTGATTGATGATCAGTTGATGCATCTCTCGTGGCAAATCATTGAATAAAGCAGTAGGTTTTGACTTTGATTCTGAATGTATGCTATGTGTTATAGAAGACAAAGACTTAACCGATCTTGACCTCGATTTGATGGATTGTGTATCGTTTGCAACATCAATGAGCTTCTGCTTGATATTGTTGTTCGTGGTCAGCAAGATAGACATCAACTTACTATCACGTTTTTTCTTATGTATTGCTACCATTGGCTTGTTATCAGCACCAGATTTGATTTCAATATCATTATCATTTGCATCGATATAACTGTTGGTACGATAGTCAAAAGCTTTATTTGGATTGATCAATGACCTATACGGAGGAAGGTACCTATCCATGTGGTAGTAGTCAACACTGGCATGTCTGCTCAGTTCACCATCTTTATTTTTCTTCAGCTTGATGGAAATTTTTCTCTTCAACGGAGAATTATAAGCAGAGTTAGAAGGTGGAGTAGATGACGGACTAGACGATCCACCATTATGCAATGATAATGGTACATTAGAGCTAGGGTTTATAGGTGACGGAAAAATATCTGATACACGATCTTGCGCTTCAAGGACCAGATCATCAATAGGGGTGTTGGAATGTTCATACTCTTCACTTTGTAAACGTAATGCCATCTGTTCATCTTGTTGCTCTTGTATTCTTTTAATATGAACTTCATCCACCTCGCAATATGGAGGAGGCTCGTCCGGCATAGACAACGAGGTTCCTTGAAGATTCTCATTAGATCCAGGAATCGGACTGATATCCAAAAGGTGAATATGTCCACTATCTTGATCACCAGTGTTGTTCGAATCTGGAGTTTCTGATGAATTATCCGCCAATATATTGTCACCATTATCATCTTTTGCTTCCTGTAGTCCTTTACTTTCTAATACTTCTTCATCATGATCTTCTTTGTCCTGACTTTCTCTCCCTTTCCCTTCTCCTTCGTCTACCTCTTCCTCTTCCTCAATAATTTCACAGCTCTCATCGTATTCACTACTGGAAGTTCCACTATCAAGCCCGAAGAAAGTTTTGAACCTATTTGGATCGTCGTAGTCTGCATCTTCACTCGGGATTTCGATGCTCAACAAATCCACATTGTTCAAAGTGCTGTTACTCGTTGATTTATACCGCATTGAATTGGTTCTGTGTAACTGGTCTAAAATCTCGGGGCTGAGCTCTATTTCCAACTCCTGGTCAGGGTCGAGTTCACTTCCTAGGCTATTTATCATGTTTAATATGGACTCATCTATACCCAAATCATCGTTTTCTTCCTCGTCATCGAAATTGTAAGTGTATGTTTGAGATTTGGAAACTGAAAGTAAAGTATCATTGACAGCTATTTCATTTCTAGAGCTATTCACCATTGTATTATCGACATCAGATATTAAGGTAGAATCAGGTGGAATTGCTGGCGTCAAAATTGAAGTTGGCCCTTCATTCTTAAATACTGGGGATTGAATGATTTTGGGAGTGGCCTCGCTTAAAGAAGTATTCTCGTCTAATGATCGTAGTTGGTGAGCATCTGGTGCTGTAACCTGAATTGCGGTACTTTCATTTTCAATTGAGCCAATGACTTGTTTGCTGGAACTGGTGATTGTGGGTCCCTGATCTATGAATTCAGTGATCGAATGTGTTATCGAAAAAGCATCTGTACTGGAGCTGTCATTGGCATAAAGATCGAGAAAGTCGTTCAAGCTTTCAGTAGCCGATTTTACCGAGTATGAGCTATTTCGAGAGCTCGTTACTATATGCAATGATGGGGGTTGGTATTGCGGGACATGCGATAAATTGAGATGTCGGTTGTTTTTCTCTTGATCGTTCATCTCTACCGTGACACTAACAAATTAGAGCCAGCATAAGATAGTATCTCAAAGAAAACAGGACATTCAGTAGAATTTATTGACGTGTCGAACACAGGAGGCTAAACTATTCAATCCAAAAACAATGTCTGGCGATAAAGATTTACATGCAGATTTTGTCTTTTTTTTTGTTTTGATTTTACACGCCAGATCAATGTACGCTTATATAAGCAGATTCAGATCTGCAAATTCGTCTTTAATGACATCAGTATTAGCATTAGAGTTAAGAGGATAATGTTACATCATTATACTAAACCAGTAAAATCAGAGTAGGACTCCTCAATAAGCCCATCACTCTGTTCCGTTAGGTGCATCCACCTAACATGACTAAATGATGGATTGGAAGAAGTTTCCTGAAATATTTGTGGTATTGCTTCTGAAGAAGCCAAAAGGCAAATCGCATCGTAACCACCAGCTCCAGGAACAACACCGCCGAGAATACCTTTAATACTTGTTGCGGCGTCTAGAAGAGTAGTTTGCTCGAGAGGTTCGATCTCTGCACCTGTTTCCTCGGTCATAACTTTCAAATATTTCCGGACATCTTTGATTGCACATCCGATTTGGCTCAATTCCGGCAAGTCGGAGGAGTTCGCAATATCTTCACCATTTTTCTTTGTTAGTTCTTTGAGTAAGTACGCATATCTTGCTTTATCAGTCTCTGAAAGTTTGTGCATCTTGCGCAAAGCCTCCACTAGTCGCATGTTTGAACCATTTAGCTCGGTCCACACCTTGCGGGAGTATTCAGGCTTTTCTTTAAGCCAATTCTGCACTTTTGAGACCAATTTAGGAGTCTCAGAGCCACCGATAACATCTCCCATCAACAGTCGGATACCTGGTGGCATGCTACAGAGCTCATGTTTCATGTCCCAGTCTTGGTTGTCAACGAGATCGACCAACTTTGCGTTTGTATCGGAAACAGCATCTAACACATTATGGATCAGTTGTGGTGAAAATCTTTGGTATATGATTGAACCAAATGTAGCACTAGCGACGTCGAATCCGGATCCAATTTTACCTTGTGCTTTACAATGGGAAACTTGGGCTAGATTGTGAACTTTTTCTTTCCAGTTGAGGGATTTGTCAACAATATCAAAATCGGAAAACAACGCTGATAACAAACTGGCTGTCAAAGAAGTCACTAAGCCTGCACTAGACCCCAATCCGGTTTTATTCACCTGTGTGATTTCTTTGTTGTGGAACAAAAATTCCTTCGATCCGTTCGTAGATTCTTTTCGAACCGAATCAGACTTTGAATGGTACTCAGGATCGGAGAATATCGTCACATGAATTTCTTTCCCCTTTGAATACTCATCAAGGGCGCCATTTTCTAACGCGTACGCCGCTGTTACAAGGATGGCAGACTCGATGAACGGGTTATGCTTACCTGCCTTTTCCACTACTGCATATGCCAAACCTGCTGATCTCAAACGTGCCAAATCAAGGCTGTATGTCCACGAACCATTCACAAACTGGGGTGAGTCAACAGTAATACTGCAGATACCGTTTCCAGCATTGGAGTCAGAGACGTTGTTCAACGCATACATACGAGCGCTGAGCGCAATAACAAAAGCCTCATATTTCGGGTCCAAAACCAAGTAGCCCCCAGCTAGCAGCGCTTTTCCCGTAGCACTGAATGCTTTCGGAACCATTTTAGCGTGTAGTGTTTGTTTGTTATGTATGCTGAAGGAGAACTAACAGTTACAAAATATTCACATTACTCTGATGAGCCAGCTGCTAGAAACATGTCACGACACGAACCTCGAAAAGGAAAACGAGGAAACAAAAATGTTTAGCCGCATCAGGAAGGTAAGCCGAGGAAACGGAGTTAGGCAGGAGGGCCGAGATATCTGGAGGGAAGAGGAACAAAAGGGATTTCCATCTTGTGCCGTTGTTCTTGACCGAAGGCGTTGGTTTTTCCTCTTAAACAAAGAAAAGACTTCTTAAAAAAAGGAATCGCCAGAGTTTGGAAGCGGAAATTTTGAAAAATGTCGGAGGATAGGAGAAAAAACCATTTAGTTGTTTTAATTCACGGATTATGGGGTTCAGCCCAGAATCTGTCTCGTTTGGAATCGGTGTTACACCATAGTCTAGATGAGACGCCTAATTGCAAGCTGCACACGTATGCACCGGATTGTTTCTCTCACTTTAAAACCTACGACGGGATTGAGTCCATTGGTGGTTACATCATACCCAACTTGTTTAAACATCTGGAAAAATTGCAGGCGGAACACGGAATTGTGATCGAGGAGATCAGTTTTGTTGGATATTCTCTTGGTGGATTGATTGCCCGATATATCATCGGAGAACTATTTGAGGTTGGCTTTTTTGAAAAAATAAAGCCGGGCTTCTTTACTACGTTTGCGACACCGCATTTGGGTGTGACTTTCTATAACAGCAGGATTTTGAATGTGTGTGGCTCACATTTTTTGGGACAAACCGGTAGAGATTTATTTTTGGTGGAAAATGTTAAAGGAATTGTTTATAAATTGTGCGATCCGGACAGAAGATATTACAGAGGTTTGAATTTGTTCAAAACAAAAATTTGCGTTGCTAATGCCAAATTTGATAGGACCGTTGGGTTTTATTCCGCCTTCATCACCAAGTACGACGTTTTCAATGATTGGAACTCCGTGAATCCAAAATATATCAAGGACCTACCCACCGCCACTCTAATTGAAAATGGGAAGCAGATTCAGTGCATGGTTATTGACTTCAATGAGTCCGAGAGAATTGACCCTGCTGAGAAGCGCCAGGATCCCTCTCAATCTTCGCCTTCGCAAAGTAAGTTTGCAATGACTGTATTATTAACAGTGGGTTTCATGTTGTTTCCGGTAATTTTCTCTGTGAGTCTTTTTGCCACAATAAAGAGTTATCTGAGGAGACGCATTTTGCCTAAGCCAGATTTTGCTAAGTTGTGGAAGGCCACTTCTGCATACTTTGAATTAGTTGGTGATGAAGGTGATGAAGAACAATCCTCACTTCTCTCGACATCTGAGAGTCAGAATTTCTTAAAAGATTCTGACAAGAAACAAGATGACGATGATGGGTACAACGAAGCAGATAATTTGCAACAGAGACCAATTGGTGTTTCTCATATTACCAGAGCGGTTGTAGAAAACGGTTTAAACATGATCGATGAAGACGTTGACGCGGACGTTGAGCAAACCATATCGAAAAAGTCACCCACTGATACATCTAAATTGTATTCTATTGATGTTGACTTTGAACTGGATTACAAGTCAAGATCAGGTTCTGTAAAGGAACTTGTCAATAATCTGATCAATAATGATTTGTCGGATGTTGCCTTGACAAAAAATCTTGATCCGTTACCATTCAATGACGTGAGGCAACGCATCTTAGATAACCTCAATTCCCTATCATGGACGAAAATTGCGGTTTTATTACACAACTTAAATGCTCATCAATCTGTTGTCGGCAGACGTGGATTTGAAAGAACCCCTGAGAGCATTCCATTCTTATTCTTATATTCTTTTCTCATTGATACTAGCATGAAACAGTCCTCCGAATAATCAAATCGGTTCTGATCATTTTGCTAACGATTATCTCTTACGGTTATGCTCCTTCAAATTAGATGGAATTTTGATTTACTTCTTTATGACATATTTAACTTTTTGTATCTAATTGAAGAAAAAGTACACAATAGTTCACTTAAACGTAATAAATAAAAAAAGATTAAAAGCTTAACACAATTAGTCTTAGCATTTTTGAAGTGAAAATGAGGGCATTACAGGAGAAAGAGCACAAACAAATGCCGTCATTCATTGTAGCGTAACATAATTTGCAGGGAAGAGTTTTTTCTCACCATTCAGTGACCCTAACCACCAATCATCATCAACTTTGTCAATATCGTTAATAATATCGCCTTCTTTGAAAGTGAGCTCGTTCTCCTCTGTAGCATCATAATCGTATTCAGCAACTGCAGATAAGCCTACTGACTTGGCTTCTTCGACGGGCAGATCTCTCGATGGAAGGCTTGGTGGAGCAGGTCCTGAAGAAGCAGGAGCAGAGGAAGATACTTCAATTAGGTTGACGTAGGAAGCAGGGAATAAACCAGTTTCACCACTACTGTTAGTACCTTGCCACCAATCTTCATCCACAAACTCAATGTCAATAATTTTCTCTCCTTCGGTGAAGCCAATTTCATTATCCTCATCCTTTTCATAGTCATATTCCGCAACGGCTTGTTTCCCACCTGTACTAGAAGAGGAAGGGACTGTTGGTTCTTCTTCCTGCACTGGGGCTGCTGGAACAGGTCTTGGAGGAAGGGCAGCTGGAGTGTTACTAGATGCTGATGGTGGGAAAGACTTATGTTGTTCCATCACACTTTCTTCGTCATCATCTCCCCAACCGTCGTCTTCCTTATCCTCAGCGGGCTTTTCTTCAAACTTACTGAAAACGTCTTTTTTTGGAGGAGGTGGGAAGGAGGAGAGAGGATTCGATTTAAACTTCTCTTCTTCCTCCTCTGCTTCCTCTTCCTCTTCTTCTTCTCTGGCTGGTGGAGGAGGGAACTGTTTTACAGGCTCATTTCTGGCTGGAGGTGGTGGGAAAGATGATATTGAGCTCTTCACAGGTTTTTCAAACTCCTCTTCTTTCTCAGCTTCCAAATGTAGCTTTTCAAACTTTGCCTTTGCGCTGTTTAAGCTGATGTCTTCGTGGTCAACTTCCTTTTCAATGTCTTCTGCATTGACTGGTTTGTCGTTGTTTGGAACTTCTTTGTACTGCCCTTTCTTTTCGGCCCACAGTTGTGCAGGAGTTTTACCATTTTCAGCCCCAAAGTTTCTACTCAAGCCACCAACCAACTTGCTACTGTCCTTGGAAGGGTTGCTGCCAAAGCTTGGTGTCTTGGTGCCAAATTCTGGCTTCACGACCTCTTGATTGAATCTAGATAAGACAGAGTGGGACGGTTTTGGCTTTGGCAGTGAGGTCAAGCCACCTGATGGGTTGATTGAAATGGTCTTCGTTTCAGGCTCTGGAGTGGAGCCGGATCCATTTCTCAATGCATTGATATC
Source organism: Pichia sp. PH4023 (assembly GCA_025531575.1). NCBI lineage: Eukaryota > Fungi > Ascomycota > Pichiomycetes > Pichiales > Pichiaceae > Pichia > Pichia sp. PH4023. The sequence continues at coordinate 905,995 of JAMGYR010000003.1, forward strand.
AACCTTTGTTGGCTTGTATGCGGATGGTAGATTTTCCAACGGCTCTTTAGAGAAGTCTCTTTCCTTGATCTCACCATCGTCTCCCCAGTCATCAGTGGACCCGGAGGTATCCTTCTTAGGTGGTAGGGAAGGCTTTGGCTTGATAATTGAAGGGTTGACAGCCGGTTTTGGCTTACTAAAAGCGGAAAATGAGGAGGAAGAAGCAGCTGCAGGCTTTGGCTTTGGCTTGAAAGAAGATGATGCCGACTTCTGAGGAGTCAAACTCTGGATTGAGTATCTTGCACCGGACGCATTGGAGACGGTCTTCAAAAGATCGTCAACATCGAGATCATCGCTATCTCTAGCAGTGACTTCTACGTGGTAGTGCAAGACCTTGCCAACGGTGGACAAGTTTTGTGCATAAGAGACCTTTGATTTGATAGGAGCTGAATCAGGACACCAGCCGAGCAGCAGTAGCTTCTTGACGTCGGATCCGAACGGATTGACACCAATGATACCAAACTGGACGGCACCTTCCTCAAACTCAGAAACAAACTCTTGAATGTCTCCATCTCCCAACACGGTAGGTTTCAAGGAGGAGTCCTTCAATGTGGTAAAGATAGCATATGTGTTGTCGCCGGATACAACAGCGTCGTAATCGTGTTTGATGTCCTTGGCGTATGTGGACAAGTCTAGTTTCTCCATCCTGCGGTATGTATTCGTAGATAGTTATGTACAGTTGGCAGTTTGACTGTACACCACAGACCAATTGTCCCTTGCTGCCCCGTAACTGACAGCACCCACTTTGATTGACTTACAGCCAACACACACCCCCCAGGCCGGACAAAGGGTGAGCCGGCCGGGAAAGAGAGAGAGCCCATAGCTGGTGCAGAGATGTCGGCGTGAGAAGGAGGGAGACATGGACCTGGTGAAGTTTCGTGTCAGTGCTAAAGGATAAAGAGTGTATTGCAAGGGTGAAAGGGGAGGGAAGCATAAAAAGTTGCTATAGAGCATTGTGGCCATCGAATAGGACTATACTGAAATCCAGGAGACACACATGACTGCTGTTAAAAGAGAGTTCCGAAGAACGCCAAAAACGAGTGCTGTGCCAGACACTTCATTTGCCAATCCAGCCACAGAACGGACATATGCATCACAGTTCAATGCTCTGTATTCGTTTCGGTCCGGCGAGTTGAAGTCACGGGTAATGAAGATGGCAATTCCGAAGTGGTCAGGTGTTGACGTGAACGGCACGAAGCCGAAGTTTGTGCCGAAGGTCTTGGATGTTCCGTTCCTAGAGCCTGTGTTCATTATCGGCACGACTTTGGCCGACATGAAGTACAAGCCCGATGTTTTGAAAGAGGTGGAGCTGAGCGTTCAGGGCCATTTCAAAGAACTGGACAGTCTAACGAACGGTAGTGGGGCCGTTCACAACAAAATCGATGATTTGAGGAAACTGTCATACAGCGATCCCAAGACCGACAAGCTATGGTTAGAGGATGAAAGTGGTAGAATTTTGCTCACTGGTGATCATCTTACCGATAGAATTCTTGTGACGGGACTCGTGATAGGTGTTTTAGGAATGGAAATAGAGTCTGGAATTTTCCACGTAGTGGACATCGTGTATCCCGAGGCTGCTCCTCAGAAGAGTATTCTTGCTCAGGACAACGCAAAGGGAAAGGTGGCACTTTGCAGTGGTCTCAATTTCAACGCGTCGTCGGATATTGTGAAGTATGAGCTCTTGCAAAACTGGCTGATGGGAGAATTGGGCGACGATAGGGCAAAGGACGTGACAGAACTGATGGTCATCGGTAACTCCGTTAATGTCGTTCCTGTGAGACAGAATATTAAGTCTGAGAAGGACAAGTACTCCGATAATTTTGTGTCTCAGTACGACGAGCAAGCAGCCAAATTTATTGATAACTACTTTGATGAGCTGTTGCACAGCATACCCATCTCAATTCTCCCCGGAGCCCACGACATTGTGGAGGCCGGACTTCCTAAACAACCTATACACAAGTCGCTTTTCCATAGATCTTCAAACAGGAAGAACTTCCAAAGGCTAACTGACCCGGCCTACTACGACATCAATGGATTGCGATGTCTAGTTTCCTCCGGTGAGAACATTAGTGACATTCTGAAATATATCATCCCCAACATAGCTGTGAAGGAAGATCATATTGCCGACTCCATATCGACAGACTCACGACTTCGAGTCATTGAAGATACTCTACTGTGGCAGGTGATAGCACCTACCGCACCCGATACACTTTGGTGCTATCCTTTCCAAGGCCGAGATCCCTTCACGCTGGTTGAGACCCCTCACGTTTATATCATTGGAAATCAACCGAATTTCGAAACCTCTCTTGTCGAACTAAAAAGGAAAAATGGCGGTGTTATACCTGTACGTGTGATTGCAGTTCCAGAGTTCAGCGAAAGTAGCTCTTGTGTATTATTGGATTTAGAAACGCTCAAATGCGAGCTCGTGAGGTTCGATTGTTAGCTAATAATATATGTACAAGTTTTACTTTTTAAAAATATGAAGTCTATAGATTCATCTTTGGGAAAATTTGATCTTCGTTAAAGGAACTGTACTTCCCTTTTTGAAAACAGCATCCTTACCGTATGTCAAGTCCTTCCCGATCTCTGCATATTCAATACTTCTTTTATCTTGGTCAACTTTCAGTCTATCAAGTAGCAAAGCCGAATATTGGGGTATAAATGGTTCTAGCAAAATCAAAATCACTCTCAATGAATCCAAAGCTGTGAAAATTATCATATCTTGTTTAAGCATTTTGGAGTCTTTAACATTTTCAGCATCCAATGATTTGACCTTCAAAGTCCATGGCTCATACGTATCAAAAAGCCCGTTTATTATGGGACCAATACTGAAGATTTTGGACAGAGCTTTATGCATGTTGAAATTTATAATGTCATCATTAATGTCTATTTTCAAATTGTTGATGTTTTTTCTGATAGATGCAAGACTTTCATTTAACCGAGGTTCGTCTAGCTTTGCAGACAAAGAATCAAGGCTTTCATGTTGAAGTCTTTCCAACGCTCTTTCTATATCAAAATTCTTTGACAACGAACGCATCATCAAATTGCAGAACTTATCAATAAACTCACTTCTCAAATTATTCAGTCTTTCCTCGCTATAGTCGCCATCGGTGTCTAAAACGGAGTACCTCATCATGAAAAGTCTTAAAGAATCTGCATCATAACGATCAGCGATCTCAATTGGGTCAGCCACATTTCCTCTAGACTTACTCATTTTTCGACCCCCCATCAGCCAATGACCATGAACAAAAACTTGCTTGGGCATTTGAAGTCCTGCAGCCATCAAAAATGCAGGCCAATATATACAGTGGAATTTTATGATATCTTTACCAATAAGATGTGTGGGTCTTGGCATCTCGGCTGCTGTCGGATACCCTTCCGAGGTCAAGTAATTGATCAATGCGTCGAACCAAACGTATATTCTTTGCGAGTCATCGTTGGGGACAGGAATTCCCCATTGTAAACGTGAGGAGAGTCTTGATATCGACAAGTCAGTAAGCTCTCTTGTCTCCAATTCGTTTACAATAAAATCGTAATATTTTTTAGGCTGGATAAAATCCGGATTCTCCTTTAAATATTGCAAAAGTTGTTTTTGGAATGTAGAAAGCTTGAAGAAGTAGTTGTCTTCTGACTGGTAAACGACAGAGCTCGAAGTTTCCTTTGAAATCATAATTTTTTCACCGGTCTTCTCATCTGTTGATTCTTCGATATCGGTTTCTGCATAGAATGTTTCATCTGAAACTGAATACCACCCACTGTGTCTTCCTTTGTAAATAAAGTTGTTTTTGTTGACAATGTTCCAGAAATGATTCACTACTGCATAATGGTCAGGGTCGGTGGTTCTTATGAATCTATCGTACTTGATATTACCCACAACGGCCAGCTCTTTGAATTTGGCAGCCAAGTTATCACAGAAAAGCTTTGGATCGACCTTCGCCGCCTGTGCAGCGTTCTGCACCTTCAGACCATGCTCATCTGTTCCTGTTGTGAAGAAGGTGTCGCTCTTGTTCAACTTACACCATCTATTCCTGACATCTGCGAGAGTCATGGAGTAGAAATGTCCCAAATGTGGTTTTGCGTTGACATAGAAGATCGGGGTTGTCGTGTATATCGTCTTTGGATTTAACGGCTTCATAGTCACTCCTCTGTATGGCTAACAAGCAGAATACTGATTGCAAAAAAGGACTCTCGACAATAGATGTCAGAATCATGCTATTATCCTAACTGTGTCAACATGATCAGACTGAAGGTGCGAATCGGGATCACAAAACAGTGGCCCTTTTCTCATAAAGTAGGGCAGTTTTCCGAAGGAACAGAGGCTAAGCACAGGTGAGGTATATGTATGATATAGCTTTATTAGACATATAAACAGTAGAAACTACGTAGATATTAGTAGAACAGCAAGAAAAGCAAAAGAAGTCCAATCTCTGAGGATTTGGTGAGCAGTTATGTACATGAGGTTATAGTGGTTATAGTCACCAGATAGTTTTCCCTCCATTGATTCTTTATTGCCACCGGCTTTTCGAACAATCAGATAATCAATTTACCATCCAAATGCCCGAGGAAAAAAAAGGGGATCAGAGTACACATGATGAGTGTGGACCGCTATTTGTCAACTTCCTCCTTGAAAAGTAGCTTTTTGCTGTGTTTGTCAAGCATGTTGGTGAAATCAGCAAGCTTGAGCTCGGCAGGGTTCCCGCTCATAACAGTGTTGTCCTTGAAAGTCACCTGCACAAACGGCTCGGCCTTGGACTTATCGTTTAGCAGCTGCAAATCTATCTGGCACACACCTTTCAACGATGGTGGGATTTGCGAGAGCACAGATCTGGCGCATCTGGCTTCTGGGCCAAACGGATTGAACTTGACGCACACCTTGGTAAAGTATTTCGTTATCATGTTGTTTGTGTCCTCCAGCTCTTTGTGAATGTGCCGTCCTGCAGCCCTACAAAACAGTCTCCTCACCTCTATCTCCTTATTTTCTGGGCTCCCTTGTCCTCCATTATGGAGCAGCTGAAATTTTCCCGGTTGACAAATTCGGGAGGGGGGAAGGACCGACGGACCAAATCAAAGTCAATATCGACGCGTCGCTTTTTTCTCGGCCCGTTTTGGTCGATCGGCGTACCCGGGAGAAATCGTTGCTTTCGACCGCTATCTCCAGCCGACACGTCAACGGGAGACGGTTCCAGATATGTTTCTGTACCATGACTAGAGTCGAGAAAATTTCTCTCTGGAGGAAACAACAGAGAAGGAGGGAAATACTCAGGTGGATCTTATTCTCAGAGGAAGATTAAGAAGAGGAAGAGGCAGCGTTTGATCTTTTCGACGAGAATGCTTGTGTTGAACATCTTCGTAGCGTTATTCTGCGCAGTGCTGGCAGATGCCAGTCGTTCTCAGCCAAAGAGACCTGCGTTCTACAAGGATTCAAAGCATATTATCGAGCTCAACCCGTCCACGTTCTCTGACGTAGTGTATGGCTCAAACTATACCACGATTGTCGAGTTCTACGCTCCTTGGTGCGGGTATTGCCAACAGCTCAAGCCAGAGTATGAGAAAGCAGCTAAACCGGGCCACCATTATGCACAGTTTGCCGCTGTGAATTGCGATGAAGAGCAGAACAAGCAGTTCTGCCAATCGCAGAGGATTGAAGGATTTCCAACGCTTTTGACATATAGACCCCCAAAGACTTTTTTGGATTCGACACCAAGAAGCCAGCAGTATGCTGTTCAGACCTACGAAAATGAAAGAACCAGCTCCGGTATTGTTAGAGCCATGAAGGGCATGGTCAAATCGTACTCCAAGAAGCTCTCGCTATTAAAGCTACCGAAATTTTTGTCCTCTGTGGACTCAAATTCTCTTCCAAAGGTGCTAATGATCACTGATAAAGCGCAGAACTCTCCAATGTACAAGGTCCTTGCTGTTGACTTTAAGGGCAGCTTGGAGTTCTTCCACCTAACGATAAACAACGATTCTGAAAAAGTCTTGGTGAGAGACTCGATTCCTGAAATTGCAGAGTCGTTCGAAGTTCCAAGTCTGGTGGTGGTGAGCCCAACTGACGGTGTGATTGCTTACGAGGGTGAGATGAAGAAGACGCCAGTCGCCGAGTTCCTCACCCGGTTCGGTGTTCCTGTAGAAGGTGACTTCAGTGAAAGAAATGAGATAATCCAGGGCATCAAGAAGGGAATTTACAAATCCTTCAAAGACTATAAAAAGAAGGCCAAGAAGGCCAAGAAGGAGAATTTAGAGAAGGACGAGCTATGACCTTTTCTGCAATGTATAAACATAGACTAAGTACTTTATGTATTTGATAATTCAGACAAAGATATTTTCCTCTCTTGTGTCACTTAAAAAAAGTAGTGATATGCTAATCGGCAAAATTTCCTCCTCATCTTTGGTATAGCTGAAAAGTCATGTTGAAATATCTATCAGACGCGTGAGGTCTATTAGTCTCTTCCATATGTACGATCTTTAACGGTGCTAGGTCAATAAGGCGCATAATTCAACCAGCAGGAAACATGGTGCTGTGTCCGATCTGTTCAGAAAACATAGGTCTTTCTGAGATCAACAACCACTTAGATGAGTGTGAGTTGAGGAACAAAAACAAAAACAAAAGTAAGCTCAGAATCGCCAACTCTTCCAATGACGAATCAGAAAAAGGTCAGCAGCAACAAGGGGAAGTGAAAAATGAAGATCTGCCACAATCTAAAACCCTATCCTCATTGTTATCCGGGAACAAAAAACAGAAGGAGAAGCCAAGAACATACCACTATCAACCGTCCTCGTCGCAGGCAAACCAGTCGACGGCATCCTCCTCATCGACGCCCCATAACTCGGGCCCTTTAAAAAGAGAACGAGAGCAGGAACGAGACGGCGAAGTAACTATACCGATGGAAGCAAAGAAACTTAAAAATGTTACTGTGGAGAACTTGAAGCTGACATGTCATTTACCACTTTCAGAAAGGTTGAGGCCCACTGATGTTACCCAATACATTGGTCAGTCACATCTTGTAGGACCACGAGGAATTCTACGAGGTTACTTAAAGCACGGAAGGATACCATCACTCATATTATGGGGCCACCCGGGAACGGGAAAAACGACTCTTGCCCGAATTTTGGCCAAGGCGGCGCATTTGAGGGTCATTGAAATGAGTGGAGTAATGAACGGAGTTGCAGATTGCAAAAAGGCCTTTGAGGAGGCCAACAACGAAATGAAGCTTACGAGAAAGCCAACAATCATATTTGTTGACGAGATCCACAGGTTTAGCAAAAGCCAGCAAGACATATTCTTGAGTTACGTGGAGCGTGGAGTAATCATATTGATCGGCGCTACCACGGAGAACCCCAGCTTCAATGTTAACAAAGCCTTGCTTTCCCGATGCAGGGTGTTTGTTTTGGAGAAGTTGGACAGCAGTGAAATGAGGGAACTCGTCGGTCGAGGCCTTGTGGAAGTAAACAAGGTGAGAAAACTAGTGTACAACATAAGCGTATTGAAGCTGAGCAAAGAGGCGATCGATTGGATCGTCGGGGTGGCGGATGGAGACGGAAGGTTAGCGTTGGGCTGCATCGAGCTCATCGACTCGAACTTTGTCAACGAGGAGAAGGGAGAGTCTGGAACGCCGGATGACGTCAGTGTCGAAGATGTCAAGAGCATTTTGAAGAAGTCGACTGTGTTATATGACAGGGTCGGGGATGCACACTATGACACCATTTCGGCATTCCACAAGTCGATCAGGGGCTCGAATCCCGATGCAGCCATGTATTATTTGGCCAGAATGTTGAGAGGTGGCGAGGATCCTTTGTACATAGCCAGGAGAATGATCCGAATTGCAAGCGAGGACGTCGGGGTTCTAGACGACACATGTTTACCTTTTGCGATTGCCGCGTACCAAGCAGTGCAGTTTGTAGGCCTGCCCGAGGCCGATTTGGCCTTGGTGCATTGTGCCGTCAAACTGGCCCGGGCCCCCAAGAGCGTAGAGATCTACCGCAGCTGGAATGAGATGAAGTCGTGGATGGCCGAACCAGGGGTGGAGGGCGCCGAGATCCCCTTGCATTTGCGGAATGCGCCTACCAAGTTGATGAGCGACTTGGGATACAGCAAGGGGTACAAGTACAACCCGCACTACAAGGACGGGAGGGTCCAGCAGAGCTACTTCCCGGACGCTCTTGGCGAGCAGGTGTTCTTGAAACACAAACATCTCGGTGACCTTATTGACAAGGACGTCTGAAAGGGAAATAGTCCACTGCTTTTTCCAGAAAGCCCTGCTCCGCCACCCACCTGTGCTTCTAAGTATAGCAACGCGTCGGCGCTCATCCGTACGACGGCATTCGACGACATTGTTCCCCTCCTCGTGTACACAGGTACAGCGGCCCGTGGCTATTGTCTCTGTTCTCGCCGCTTCCAAACAGCAACATTCCAGGAGAACGGATCGGCCTGCAGCGAGAAGAGTTCGAATCAACGGTCGCGAAGCGAAACGCGGTCGGGGTGGGGGGGGGGAGTAAACAGACAAAAACGCGTTTGTACACATACCCGGAGCCTGGTGCTTCACGCGAGAAAGGGGAAGCTGACACAGCGTTTATATAAGGTTGACAGTTTCCTCGTGTCTGTCCCAGCAACGTGTTTTTAGACTTTTTAAAGTGGAAGGGAATCGAGGCGTGTTTTGTGTTGTTTCTGTAGCCTCTTCTCTGTTTTGACATTCAGTTCTTTCGTTTCGACTCTTCTTCTTCCCTTCTGCTCTAGACCTTCCTGTTCTTTTGCTTCAAGCACATCAGACTCTTCGATATCGTACTCTTTTCACAAAAAAAGCTTATCTGAAACGCCAGGCTAATTGTTCTACCAGTCCACTTTCCCTTCACACCACCAACTTGTTTAACTAATCCACTATCAGCCAGTCACTCCTTTCATTCCGTTGATAAGTTAGTTAACATATTCCTTCCTTTTTACCCAATCACCGACATTCAATTAGCTAGTACTAAATTAATTAATAGATGAAATTATTTAACCTCCTTCCTTTGACACTTCTGTGTGCCCTTGCCTCGTCAGCAGCAATCCCTGAACCACAAAATTTCCACTATATTGCGAAGAGATACGTCAACGAATCTGCTGTGGAGACCGTGGCCTCCGACACAGACATTCTGACCACCTTGACCGAAACGGACTCAAATGGTGATGACTACACCACTCTTTCCACCATCACTTCTACCATTTTTATCACCCAAAGCAAATCTTCAGATGCAGCTGCAGATTCGCTAACAACTGCCACCGCTTCTACTTCCTCAACTGTCAGTCCTAGTGCCTCTCTTTCAGCAGTAGGCTCAACCGTACTTGCCGACTCCTTATCTCAAGATAAGGCCGCACAAGTCGCTAGTGCCACTTCCGGAATCCCATCGTCTCTGCTGCAAAGCTTGTGTCCTGCACCATCAACTGTTACGGTCACCATCACCGCTGGACTCTCTACCTCTGGTTCTGCAGGCATGCAGTTGTCAACAGTAACTCTTCTGTCTACTGGCGTTTCCACCACCACTGTCACAATTCCTGTGACTGCAACGTTCACTGTTAGTAGTGGATCTACCGTGAACTATTACACCGCTTCTTCCATGGTCGCAACTGCCCTAGAGCAAACCACTATTGTAACGATAACATCCACAAGCACCCTGACTTCAACTTCCGCTACTGTTACCGGTGCTACACCAGCAGGTGGTAACGCAGCTGCTAATGGGGGCATTGCAACTGACACTGACTCCACCGAGTATGTCACAACCACGATAACCTCAACTGCTTACTCAACAAGAAACCTATCCTCCTCTTTGACAGAGGCTGCTGCTGCTACTACCACTGCACCAAAAGCTACCACTTCTGCACCAGCAGAGACTGTGACTGGTTTCCCTACCGTCACTTCTTCAGATGGTAGCTCTGGCTACCACAATGGAACCTACAACGTTCCAACCCTGAGCAGCGAGAGCGATGCTACCACCGCTTTAATGAAGCGTGGTCTTCTCTGGTGAGTGATAATTCAAGTATCACCATCATTTTTTATCTATAGAGATTTAATCTTAGATTTCATTTATGTCTTATTTTGTACAATTCAAGCATCCTAGCTATGTAAAATGGAAGCCCTCCGTATTTTCAGTAGGAACGTCTTCACAAACAGAGGTAAACAGGATTTCACGAAACCCATCCTGGGAAAGAGTTATGCGTTTCAATGTTACTTGACTTATCCGAAGGCCATAGAAAAGTCAAGTATTCTTGTTGCACGTGACATTATTACGTAATGCCTATTTAGCTTAAGGTCAGCAAAATATTTAAGGAATCTTATTCGTCAAGCAGGAAGATATTGGCTTTGAATACATAAACAGGAAACTTCCACCTTGGTATATTCTATTCAAACTTGAACAAACGCAGAAATATGTCGGATGATCAACCAAAATGTCCTGTTGATCCTAAGACAAGGGAAATATGGATCCAGAAGTCAAAAGAGTCGCAACTTGCTCAGAAAAAGAAGATAGACGGTCATCTTTCGAATGAGAGTGTATTACAACAGCATACCAGTACTGCAGTCAGTGGATGGGGCTTGAAAAGGCTTCTTTGGGCTACATCTCCATCTCAGAATAAACAACAAGATAGTTCGCTAGATTCTGGCTGTCCTGTTCCACATGCAGCCAACGCAACTATGCCTGTGGATCACCCTAGTGTGCCAGGTATGCCTCTGACAATTACCAAAACAGCACCGGAAGCTATTGAATGCTCATCGGAAGAGCTAGACCAATCAGTATTGACACCTGTCAGTGCGGTTGCGGGAAGTGGGCATCTGTCGAAGGACCGCGTTATATCGTCGATACCTAGAACAAATGCCGAGTCCAATTGGGTTTATCCTTCTGAAAAGCAGTTTTACAATGCCATGTTAAGGAAAAACTGGTCTCCGGAAGAACAGGATATGAAAACTGTTGTTCCTTTACACAATATGGTCAATGAGGTTGCATGGGCCTATGTTCTCAACTGGGAAAAGGGACAAGGAGGCGAAACTTGTGGTGGAATCAAATTGTCTTCATTCAAGGGAGACGCAAAGAAGGTTACGCCAAGAGCTGCAATAGGACATTATATATTTGGTCGGGATTTGCCATTCGATAGACACGACTGGGTGATAAATCGTTGTGGGAAGGAGGTCGAGTATGTGATTGATTTTTACACAACACCTGTGATGGAAGGCGAAGAGCCAAAATTCTTCTTGGATGTGCGTCCAAAGCTAAATAGTGTGGAAGGAGTGAGAATGCGTCTCTTCCGTGCTTTCGGCCTTTAATCAAATCACAGTTTGGCATTTAGACGTAATTGCCTTGGAAAATTTATACTGGAACAAAAAGCTATATTCAGGAATACTATGGATCCAAGGGCGTGTGAGTAGAAACTATCTCGACACAAGAGATATATATATGTAAATAGATATAAATGATCTGATCTTCTTTCATTTCTCGGAAAGACTGTTCTTTTAATCACATTTGGTCATGATGAAGCTTATTTCTTTGCAAGAACACCAGACTTACCAACAGTTTGCATGGACTCACTGACCTTAACGTTGGCAGCAAAGTACTTGGAGACACATCTGTCCACACACAAGGACTCGGTTTGGGTCAAGTCTTCGGAGGTGTAGTTCTTATCAAAACACTTTCTATAACAGGAGTCCAAAAGCTGGTTGAACATGGTTGTGATCATGTCCAACTCAGCTTCAGCAGCTGCGATCTTTTGTTCAGTGGAAATTTGGGGTTGAGAGCCGAAACCGAGGAAAGACATGTTGTGTATATATGTGTATATGTTCCTGTGTTGGATTCTATTTGAGATCTTGATTCAGTGCTGACAGATGGAAGAAAGGGAGAAGAAGGGGGGGCTATTCCGTCATCGACATGAACAAAGTTCCTCTTGGTGATTAGGTGGAGACTGAGCCCGTTCCTATTTTTCACCTCGCTCGCTTACTCTTCGCACAGAGGTTATTTGCACGTATGTGTCTGCCATTACGCAATCAGACGTCCATGGGATGCAGTGGATAAACGTATATAGAGGGATAGATGGATGGATAGATAAATCAGCTAAATAGGAGATTATTTGAGTGGTGGGAAGGAGTTACCAGAAGTATCCGTGCGTACCCTCCTTCTTAATGGGCGAGGTCGCTGGAGCATTAGGGACGATGTCCGAAGAAAGCGTGGCATTAGCAGAAATAAGAAGCATACCTCCAATTGTGGAGACGTCGCTCTGCACCTTGTAAACGTTGTCAGCGGTATTGGCCTTTTTCAAGCTGGATCTGATGACAATGAACTGGTTGACAAACGTTGGGAAGCTGTAGTTCAACTCTAAGGACTTGGTGTGGACGGTTTCGAAGGACAAGTTATGGAACTCCTTGATGAGGTTTGTCTTGAACACCTCATCGACAATCATTCCTAGAATGCCTCCATGGACTATAAAAGGGTAGCCTGCAAGTCTGCGTCCGACATGTAGGATAACGACGTCGTCACCTGTTTTCTGGCAGTGAAAGGAGATGGGCGGGATGGCGATTCCGCCGGGCGTGAGCAACGTTCCGTGAAAGTTCGATAACCCGGACGGAGTGGTGTCTAGATGGTTCCAGCCTCTGTACTCGGTGTATTCCGGATCATCCTTGTATTGTTTGACCACTGGCAACGCCTGGAGCTTTTGCTCGAGATCCGAGGAATATTTTCGTTTGGCGTCGGCGTCTGAGTCGTCCGGTAGTGGTATTAGCGATTCGCCTATGGTGTAGAGTGGGTAGTTGTAGGACATGGTGGCACCGAGCGCAAACATTATGAGGCCGAAACGCCAGTTACGTCGTGGCTTGCGTTCGTAATGGGAGGGAGGAGGAGGGTACTTTACGGAGTTGAACCGTTTGCTGACGAGCTGGAGGCCATTTCTGTGGAGAGGGGACGAGACCTTGAGTCTTGCGTACATTGTGTTTTGGGTGTAAGGACGTGGGAGGTGTATGTTATACCAATCAGGTTCTGCTGCTGAGAAGGGGGAGGGGGGCATCTTGATGTGTGTGGGGATATTATCAGATGATAATGGGACGGACTCGCTGTGAAGAGAGGAAGAGCGAGGAAGGGGAAAGCCGAGGGTGGAGGCCTGCCGGGCTGATCGACGCGACGGCGGGTTGGTGAACATAAGATTACAGGGAGATGGTGCTAGAGCAGCCTGAGGCTGGAGCAGCCTGAGGCTGTTGGGATACACAGGAGGGTCAGGCCTTTGGCGACGAATTGGCAGCGGAGAAGACGGACCCGCCCAGTATGACGTAGTCGAGGGGCTCGTCGTGGGACTCGAGCTGGAGGACGGACTCGTCCTCGACGAGCTGATCCGGGAGGCCGATTCCGACGAGCAGCGGCACCGTGCCGTGTTTGGCCCGGTACCGCTTGATGAAATCGTCGTAGAAGCCTGCGCCGTGGCCGAGACGGCGGCCCGTGCTGGTGAACGCTACGCCGGGAAGGAGGAGCAAATCGAGCGGTTCACTGCCTGCCAAGAGGTCGTTGCTCCGATCCGGGGCGTAGTTCGGCTCCCGGATCTGGTACTTGCCCCTCGGCTGCAGGGCATCTGTTTCGGCCCTGGACCGCACCGAGAGGAAATGGAGACACGACTTCTGGCCGGGGAACGCCGGCTGCTCGTCGAAGACGTGCAGCTGCTCGATTCTCGGAAGAAAGACCGTCTTTCCCGTGCGGAAGCAGCTGTCGAGGATGGCGTCGGTGTGGAGCTCGTTTTCCGGGAGGTGCATGTACACGCCGACAGAGCGGGCGCTCTCGAAGGGCGGGAACCGGGCTAGGGCGGCGGCTGTGGCGGCGGACTGAGCCCTCACCTGGGCCACGTCAAGGGCCTTGAGACGTGCTGCAACCTCTTTGCGGGTCTTGTTCTTCAAGGTTCGCAGAGACATGGCAGTGGAGTGGAGTGACAATCACCAGGTGCTTGGGAATCTGGATATGCGTAGGTGGTAATGTTTTACCTTGCAAGATCGACAATTCTGATGGGACGATAGGATCTGCCGATGGGATGAGGGATCGACGCCGGGGTTATGATCTACGCTCCGGACAGAGACAGGGGGACAGTGGCCCTCCCGAGGGAAAATCCTCCTCCGTATAGCGAGGCGAGGCAATGGGAGAAATAGAAAGTTAGAGACTAGAGTGCAGCGCATGCACTGCGGTTCCGTCCACGACACCAGAGGCCCCTAGAGGAGTGCCAGCGCTAGTGCGTGCAGGTGTCGCTTCCAATCTAACCCAATCCAGTTGCTACGAGCCTCCAAAAGGGGGCACCCGTGCACCTCCGTACACCCTGCATGCACTACTGCACTATACGCTACTGCACTACGCATCACTGAGGTAAGCACTGCTGCAGCGCAAAGGCCGGTCTAGATCCGCGCGGCGTGTGCGCGCACGGCTGCGGCCGACAGAACCGTTGCGCCCGCATGTGCACTATCCCGAAGAGGTATATTTCCGCATTGGGCGGACGATTGGCGGGGGGCACTGCAGATGGGCGACTAGACCGCTGCGCGGCGGGCTAACACGCCCACTTTGGGCGTGCGGCCTCTCGCTTGCTGCTCCTTTCTTTTCTTTTTCCCTCACCTTTTCTCGTCCCCCCAGCAAACCGGGGCAAGTGCAACGGGGCCACCTAGGAAGGCCCCCGATCTCGAGTTCGGCCGCCCGCTGGAAGGCCCGCCGGACACACAGGCAGGCTGAACACATAGACGGCAGGCCCAGAGGAGGAAAAAGCTGCTCCCCGGCTCGTTGCCGTTGCAGTTGCAGTCCAGGGCCCGTCTGCCTCTAATCGTCCCCGTCTGTTCGATCCTGATCTTGGCCCTGGCACTGGCCCGCCTCCTCTACAGTAACACCCGTCATCTTTCGTTCGTCGTCTCCTACTCTCTACCAGCCTCCCACTCCCGTCCTGTCTTGCCTTTTTTTCCACTCACCTTTCCCCACCTCCACACACCCACACACGCCTACGCCTGCTACACCCACACTCTCTTCGTTTTTTTTCCTGTCCTCTCCCTCTACTCCGTCTGTGCCAAAATATCCACCACGCCGCTGACTCTGTTCCGCATTGATTAAAGAACTATCTCTGAAAAACTGCAAGCACAGCACAGCGCATTCCAGCAGATCACACGACCAGCGACCAGTGACCCCTCTACGGCCCCCACCATGACGTTGAAGAGATCGATCTCGAAAAGGGTCAAGAATACCTTTGCGAAAACAAAACGGCTAGTGAGCCCCTCCGTAGGACCAAGCAGGTCTTCCTCTGGCACCTTCAACGACTCAGATTCCCTCTCCTCGTGCGGCTCCAGCCCCAGCTGGGATCGCTCCGGACGATATACAAGCAACGCCAACATCAACACCAACGCCAGCGGCAGCGGCAGCATCAGCTCCAGTATTAACACCAACACCAACACCGAGCCGTTCCAAGGCCTGGGCATCTTTAAAGACGTTTCCGCTTCTTCCTCCTCCCAGCACCACACCCATGCAAACTCCATTTCCTCGATACAGAAGTCGGTCTCGCACATCATCTCTGCCACGAAATCGAACCTCAATAGCACCAGCAGCAACCCGGGGAACGGCAGTAGCGGGGCAAACGACCACACCGTCACGGGCAACGATACCACCAATCATCCAACCCTTTTGTATACGAGAAGGAAGTCCAACAGTATCCGTCGCAACAAGTCCATTCAACAGGTACACACGCTGGACCACATAGATACGAATATCAACCAAACCACCCTCATCAAATCGATCTCAACCCCAAACTCCCTCTCGTGTCCTAAGGATTACTTTTACGACGCCACCAACTACAACGAATCAAGCCAAGCATCCTACCACCGAAATGACGAGAAAGAGGTTGTCCTACTTCCCGTCGATCCTGTGGATAAGTCCAAGCCGCCTTGTACTACCGAGCAACTCACTCCTATACTACCTTTAAGTTTAGATTCATCCTATATCAATGGGAGTGGCAATAGCTATTTTGATATCAATCCAAATGACAAGCCCCCTTTGATCGTTTCAAACTTGAGCTCTTCTACATCAACTACATTGAATTCCTCCTTCCTCGAACCCGCTACAAGAGGAACCCCGACGAGTTCCACAACTTCCCCCATCAGAATCACTCTGTCTGCCTCGAACTTCAAGCCAGAAGAGGTGCCATTGGAACTTTTTCAGCCTGATGTCAACCCCATTTTCGCAAAGTCGTACCAGATCGACCACTTGGATAAGGAACTAGACCTCAAGAAAAAGGACCGGTTGGCAGACCAGATGGCCCTGAATATCCTACAACACATTTCAGAGGAAAACGTCGATGAGTTGTCCAAGCTCAAGGAGGAAATCTCCATGAAACTCTGAAATTCACCTATCCTCGTCATTAGCATACCCCATCCACCAACATATAAAAATTAGCCCTTTACTATCAGCTCATCTTTGCTTATCATCAAGTACGGTAGACTTAATGTTCTGCCGATTTATGTTTTTACTATATAGATCATATAAATAAAAGTCATCTCAAAATAAAGTTAAAAAAATCATAAGAGTAGAGCCCAAAAAGTCTGGCCAAACTTGAAAATTGGCCAGCTGGAAAAATTGCAATCTTTGAAAATCCGAGATTTTGGTGTTTTCCGTGCGGCTTGCCCTTCTCGCAGGCTCATCACGATGTCGCATCATTAGTACTAATATTCGGGCTTAATCCTCACAAGGCACGCTATATGTAAATGCATCACTGGTGCAGGTGGCATGGCCTGTTGTCTTGCAGACTATTACAGCTAAGCAAAGGTAATACATCATCGATTACTGTGGAAAAATTGCATTGCCAAATGTGGGCTCATGTAAACCAGATCAGGACAAATAATCTCGATAACCTATTGCAGCAAGGTACAAAGTCCCTTGATCGAATTCCCAAATACGGAGCTCCGACGGCTCATAATCTGCTTAAGTAATTCTCATTTTGGAAGATATCAGAAACAATTATCCCTGAGATTAAGTTCCTTTAATGAAAAGCCTAAAACAGTGTTATGTAGTCTACGAATAGGTTTCGGACTTCGATACTTCTAGGTTCTCCAACATATATTTGATGATCATTCTTTAACTGATTGTGAAAGAAATGAAAGAATTTTTGTTTCATAGCAATAAATTATAAGCTGTTACTGAAATTCATTAGTTGTCAACATTCAGCATGTGTAGCACATGCAAAACTTCTCTACATGGTAGTGATCCCAAGCTGTTAAAATTGCTTGAACCAAAATTTAGCCTATAAATCGAAGAGATACCGGTCCTTTGAGTCTGTTACGACTTTTAGTGTAAAAGGGCTGTAGAATTCTGTGACGAATACTGATCTGCTCTAAAATCATAAGGATGAGAAGTAAAAAAAACCTCAAGTTGACTGGTCATAAGTCCAAAATCTTGTTAGCGATTAAAATGTGGGAACTGCTATCTCTAAAAGGTGGCAAGCTTATTCTACTGACATCTGATTGTACCTCTTGCAATCAATTGTCAAACTAGGGCTTATCAGTCAAAAACTATTTTATGTGTAAAAGATGCACATCCAATCTATCCTTGAGTTTTCAATGTCGCATATAAGATATAATCCACAGGAAAGGTAGAAAGTTTACGAAGGACGATACGCCATCCAGCAATAGCCCATTAAGTAGCAGTTCAAAAGTCGCTAGTAGAACAAGATTTGAAAGAAAACAACGATTTAGAGATTATCCCAGCCGAACTGAGCCCTTGTTTATCCAAAGGACTGAATATTGTAGATCTATTCGTTGTCCTTGGTGATTGGTGACATCAACGATAGGATCAATATAGATCGAATCCTAAATTCATGAACTCAAGCGATTCTGTACCTTAATCTTTGTAGCTATGTGATTACGTAACGTCAAAGGCTTTGCTGCGAGCGATCACCTTGACATGGCTGTCAGGCAAATTGGCTGACCGTGTTCAATCCTAAACAAATAAGAATCAAAAACACCCTTCACAATTACAAATCATTTCTTTCTCAAAATTGTTATCCAAGTGTCTTGGCGCTGACTATGGTATGTTAAACATCAAAAAATTGAACACCTTACAAAAGCAGGGTACTAACATTATATTATTTCATTAATCCAGTCAAGTTTCACCGCACTCAATTTGAGTGATGATGAACTAGATATCGAGGAACATACAAGAGAGCTTCAGATTGAAGTTGCCCTCAATACTCTTAACAAGGCGTTAGAGTTTCAAAAGAACAGCCTCTTTGACAAGGCACACCAAAAATACGATGAACTGGGTCGAATTGAAATTCTTCAACAACCTAACATCTCAAACAATCCAACAATAAACAGACTCAAGTATTTGTACTGTCGCAATAGAGGTATGCTTAGATTACGCGAGTTAATTGATCAGCATAAATCCAAACAAAAGAAAGCAAAACACTCATTATTGAAAGATGCGGATAACACAATTGCTTCAAAACTTGAAAAGTCCGACGAAAAGAATGAAAGTCTAATTAGCCTCGAGGAGAACGATCTCAGTATACTGGAGATTGATAGCTCAGAAAGCGGGACTGATAATGATGATGATGAGCTAGAAATCAGTGCTTATGGGGAAATAATAGGTTCCATAAATGACCTTTTAAACGCTACAGTTTATGGCATTCCGGACGTTAAGATTATACAGATATTATCATCACTGTTCAATCATTTTGGGCACCCAAGATTAGCACGATTATGTTATGAGATAAAGTTGAACACATCTGAAGATTACAAATCAAATGATGATCTGAAAATAGATTTGAATAAACCTGAAGAACTGTTGTTCAATCAAGTCAATTTACTCGAAAACTTCCTTAAACTTTTGGATGAAATATCGGACAACACCTCTCCACTCTATAAAAAAGTCGAACGCTGTTTGCACAGCAAAAGATTTTGGAATGAGATAAAGCTTGATGGCAGACACACAAAGTATAACTGGAACGATATATTAACAATGGAGCAGTGGGACACCGAGCGGTTACGCGAGACTGATAGTTTAGTGCTGGACATTACCGTTGTAGATGGTGTCGTTGACATGAGCTCATTTTTTGAAGAAATTATCAGCTGCGTACCCAAACCGAAGGGAAAAAGTAGATTACATGATGGTTACTATTTAACGAAGTCCATTTTTGGAAAGGTTGAGTTTGATTTTGATATAGATGTTTCTCACCCAGCTACACCATCCCCAGTGGAAACTCACGATAAGATTACGCCAACTGCTACTATTCCAGAAGATAACGTTGATGTAGAGCTTGTGGAAGAAAAAGAAGAGATAGAAGCAAAGGATATAGTAGAACCCAAAGCCAAAGATGTTATTGCATCAAGAGCTACCAGGAGTGCGAGAACTAAATCAGATGTTGATCCTGCCAGTGACCCTGCTAAAACAAGACTCAAAGATTACGATCTGTTCATTTCTCAAACGTTACCGTCATTTCTTAAACTTTGTGATATTAACCTAGAATTCCAGCCTTTGTCGAAGTTGATTTATGGTAATTATTTGGAAAATATAGAGGCAGACAAAATTGTCTCTCTATTTTACTCATGTGTTGCATCTTGGGAAGATGAATACACGCAATGCCTAAACGTAACCGATGAAAAGAGAAACAAGTTGCAAACAAAGTCAACATCGACCCCAACTTCAGAAAGTGAGTCAATTAGAGAGATTGTGAACCTCAAATCAGCAAAGGTTATAAACCCCCATCTATACAAAAGGAAAGACATGACTACAGTTTTCCAATTCTTACAAACAATATCAAAAAGGAACCTTCATTTCAATCAAGTGAGAGTGTCTATTGTCAAGCTCATGTTTAAGTGCGATTCAGAAACTGGCGCTTCCATTTTATGTGTGGAACCCATGAATAAAAAGACAATCCGCAATTTCAAAAGTATTGTTGATTGTGTAAGTATGTCATTTTACAATGAGTTTGAGTATTTTACTCTATACGAACTCAATCCAAGTTTGGAGACAGAAATTGTGATCTCTGCTTTCAATAACTCGGAATCAATTTTTGAGATTTTAGTTGATTCATACGTTGAGTTTATTCATGACCAAAAATTAAAGAAAACTTCAACATACAAGCACACACTGACAACTATTCAAAACTTTGAAAATACAATTGTCAAACGCATAGAAAAATGGAGATACATTATTGAAGACGCATTTGCTATTATGGATTATCACGAGCTTCCTCAACTAGCTCATATATGGTCTAGATTTGTTTGGTTTAAATTATACTATCTACAAAGTCACTCTCAAGTCCTAAATCCTCAAGAGTTAACTGATGTCTTATCCAATTTGTCAGATGTGGTAAAAGAAAAGGAGATATATTTACCATTTGTGAATTATGAATTAATTCCTGTGTTGAATTACGAGAATATTCAAACGCAAGCTTCTAAATTGAAAATTCTTGAAATTTTTGACAAGAATAAAGAATCCAGCAAGATTTTAGAATCAGTTCTGCTGAAAAAAAAACTAAACTATAGCGATAATGACAATGAAATACAAAAGATTCAAACTCAGTTTGAGGTTTTTGTGGAAAGCTCAAACTTACCATTAAAGCTTCGTCTTTGGTCTCTTTTACTAAGGTATTATAGGATGAATAATGACATTCTCAAATACAAAAATGCATTTGAGCATATCATTGCTATCATGGTAGATCAACTTAAAACAGAAAATTTGAACAAAATGGCCGATCATCAAGCCAAGATACTGCTTTTCAATGTAATTGGTTTTTTCTCTCATTTCTCTCATAAATTCATCACTTTTTGCAATACAACTCATTTTGAGTGTTTCGATAATGCTGATAGGGAAAGTTCACTCAAAATGGTGAGCTCAGTGGCGTACTTTTTGTACATGCTATATTCCTTTCTAATGTATCAGAATGCTGTACAAATTGACTCCCGGCCAAGTCTTTCAGTTAGATCCAGCAAAGCTTTTGAAATTCTCAATAATTGTGTATCAAGCTGCTTTTTCCTTCTAGCATTCTATTATCCTACCGCATTAACCAATCCAAAACCAGAGTTCATAGGTGACTTTTTGAGTATATGTCATATAGAACTAGGATTATTGCATATGTGTTCTACAGATGATGGTACGTTTTTGAAGTACTTACAATATAAATTGACAGCTCTAAATTTTGATATTTCTGCCAATGACGTGTTTCAAATTATTCACTGCAGATTTGGTCTTTCAGTATCATTAGATGGGTTTGAAACATTTGACCATAAATGCAAACCTAAGGCAATGACTATTGAAGATACTATACAGTTGTCGAAGTTTGTTTCCACATATTGCTTCAAGGGGAAACACCCAGTAATATCACCACCTAGAAATGATATTAAGAGTATTATTGACAAAATTGTCGACGTTGTTGGAGACCCTGACCTCACCAACCCGACTGTCGGAAAAAACAAGAAAATATTGGACTCGTATCTTCGTAAAACAAATATAAGTCTGCAGTTTGTTATCAATAATTTCCAAGGGAAATCTGAGCTAAATTTTGAAAAACCAGATGTACCTGGAATAGAGGTAGCTGAAAATGGGCTTTACTACATTGAAGGGCTGATTGGGTTACACTTTTTCAAGGTCCGTAGAAGAACAATGCAAAGCCGAGCCGCAGAGTTGGATTATGTTTTAAAGATGCTCGAGAATGACATTCTCTGTGGCTGCAATAGGTTTGAAACTTGGGTCGCTCTTGGACAAACTTATTCATTTTTGGTTGAAGATGATTTGATATGGACTGCAGATAAACTTAACTCTGTGGAAAGGAAACAAATGACTTCACTGACTCAGAAAAAGGCATTGTTGTGTTATTTCATGGCCATTTGTGTTCACATCAGTTCATCGGAGGAAGAAAAAGCAAGGCACAAACTTGTGGTACCTATTTTATGGGAAACATTTGCTAAAGAGCTTTATGGTACGTGGATGGAACCCATGAACAAGAAAGCATTTCATATTTTTGTAGATGACGATCCGGATGACTCCAAAGCAGTTACAAATGATTCATCCTCCAACAAAATAGCAGATTTGAAGTCTCAAACGAATAATATTCCAAACAATGCTGTTTTTAAACTGCTAGAGCTAGCTTTCAAGTCGGCTGTTATTGAGGATGAAACAAACTGGTACGACATTATGTACTTGGCAAAATCCCAGTGCAAACTGAAATATCAGAATACAGAACCCAAGATTATTATAGAAAATTTCCTTAAATCGTGTGACCTTGCAATGAAACAAAGCTCAAAGGACGATCCTATCATTGAGCCACACTATTATCTATTTTCTGTGATTTCAAAATATTATCAGTCATCAAAAATCACTTTAGATGAAGCAATTGGATTCTTTAATCAAGACCCTCTTTTTGCAACAATGTTCGCATCTGATATTTCGCAAGAGACTTTTAACACTCTGACGTTTAAAGTTTTAAACAAAATAATAAATTATGATAGAAAAAACTGGCAACATCGTCCTGTTTATAGGTTGGCACGTTCCTATTATGATATGGATCATGATATAGAAAGTGCGAAAAAAGAATTGCTATCTTTGATTAACTTGAAGCCTAATATTAGATCGTTAAGTACAATTTGGAAGCCAACAAGTGAAAGGCCCGGAAAGCATTTCATTTACAACTCAATATATACCCAATTTCTAGTTCAGCTTTTATACGAGAAAGGTGATATTTACTCATTGACAATTTTACTTAAAAAAATGAGAAGAGCCGGTTCCATAATGGTCAATTTGACTAAAACATTTGATAATATGATGCTAAGAATATGTATTTTGATAAAGAAAAGTCTCAATTTACTACCTGGATTTTTGGATGATTCAATTTCCAAGTTGAAATTCTCAGATTTCACGAAATATTCTGCAGCATTCATTGAGTATTTGGAAACCATATCCATGGATCAATTTGATGAAGATACCTCACTTCATTTGTTCTTCTTATCAGAAACACAGGCATTTAGAAAGTTGGCAACAGGTTTCGGAGCAACAGGTCTAATCGATGAATGTTATCACAGTATCTATATTAAGCTTTTCATGCCATTCTTGTTTGAAAAGTTAATTTCAGATAAAAATAATGGAATTTTGGATACAAAATTACTGAACACTTCCAAAGAATTTACTGTTGAAAGGCTCTCACGTTCAAAACAATCAACTCCGGATTTAGCTATCCGACTCAACAAAACGGTCTCTGACTTGGAAAGCCTGGACTTGAAATCAGCTTCATTGGTGACAAATCTGCTTACTGATGAAACCAGTATAAAGGCATCCCATCCAGTTGGTGTTGATGAGCAACTCAGTGAAGTAAAAAACAATCTGGAGCAAGCTGAAGATGGAATTGAAGACGGATCCACCCCGCTTTCTGCATCAGACTTATCAATGAAGGATCGATACTCCATTATTAATTACTTATCATTCGGAAAATCAGCAATTACAGGAACACCCAGTAAAGAGAAAGTCAAAGTGGCTCGTCGTGATGTTTCGCCCTTTGCACTGAAGGTGGTAAATGTTACTCAAGCTTTAGTGAATTCTATGAAGGAAAACAGCAATGACGGCGAAAACATAGACTATAAAATTTCTGGGCCTTTAGACAATACAGAGTTTGAAAAAGCTATTGTTGGTGTAATGGTTAAAGAGACGAAGGAGAACAAGGAAGAGAGAGAATTTGACGAGCTAATTTCTGCGCATGATCGGTCATTTACTGAAACCGAGCTTGCTGAGTTCAATCAGATTCTTGAAAACTTTCAGGTTTCGAAACTTTCTAACTCGCAGACGAAAATTGAAACTGAGAATATTCAGAGAGCCGAAGTGGAAACACAGAAAGCCAAAGAGGCTGAAATGGAACTACAACGCCTACGTGCTGAGCTGGGCCGAGACATTGATCTGTCTGAGCCCAGTGCAGATGCCAGTAGAAATGTCACACCGGTTCCTATGGCACTAGGAGTCATGAAGCAAAACGGCCAAAGTTACGAAAGTTCAAGCTCAGCCGGAGAGTATAACCCATTTGCATCTCCGCTGGAAATATTGAATACCGAGGAAGGCCATATAGCGATGGCAGAGGACAATTTACATGAACACAAATATGCTGTGGAGCATGAGAAGCTAACGGCAGTCAAGAATTTAACTGAGAGTATTAGCGCTGCTCGTAGTGGAAGCCCTTGCAATGAAGAAACCCGTTCAACAAACGTTGAAGAAGCAGGACTGCAGCGGCAAGGGGGTGACAAATCTCCTGAAAAAACGCCAGTGAGGATCACACAATCGGTCATAACCAGTTTTTTTAAAGTTTCTCCTAACAAGAGATCATTGTCACCCTCAGATGCTAGCAGTGAATTTCAGAATAAAAGGATAAAGGAGAATGAGGCGACTTCGGATCAACAGGGTAACGGATCTAAAACACCTGACCCAGCAGCACAAACGCCCGAAGTGGGTGGAGATTTGGCGCAAACAATGAAAGCTGATCCAACCCTCTCACCCTCCAGACGACATTCGAGGCGTGACCCTGCGCATTCAACTTTGATCGAGCTAGGAAAAAGTGGAGATGCCAAAGAACAGGTAGATATAAAGCTCAGAAGAGAGCACGCTCTACTAGAACAAGCGGAATCTCTTTCCTCATCCTCAGCTTCTGATAGTGAACAAAGTGTCATAGTTATCGATTAGTACACTGGATTTATTTTTCCGAACATTTATACAAGTAAATATACTGAAGATGATGCACACAAGTGTGGTAGCTACTCTACGTCGAAGTCCGGGTCAATCTTAGCAGCACTTTCTGAGATCCCCCATTTCTCTCCAACAAAAACATTCTGATTTTTTATCTGGTTGATGTTTGTTGGAAACTGTTTCCCCATCTTATTTTTCAGCTCCGAGTCCAAAAGCTCCGAGTCCTTGGCCTGCTGTTTCTTGGATATCAAATCCTTCTCGTCAAAACTAACAAAGTCGTCGATATCGAGTTCTCCGGCCAAAATGTCCAGGGCAAACTCAGTTTTGGAACTCTTCAGTGCTGTAAGGTCTTTCCGGAACCGTAACTTGTATGCGTTCAACGAATGGCTGTTCTTTTTGAACAAACACTGCTCGTATTTCGTAGCGGCGCTCTGTGGCGACTCCCGACACTCGATATTGTTGTGTCTATTTTTCTCTATTTCGAGAGTCTTCAGTACCGCCTTCACGCAAGCAGCCCTTGTCTTATGCCACACGTCATCCGGATCATCGCCAATGGCTATTCCGCCCCTGTAGGTGGCGGGAACCGGAGATTGGCTGCGGCTGGTGACGCTCTTCTGAGTCTTCTTCACGGGAGAGATATGCGAGATCGCCATGGCAAAAGAGCTGGGAGAGCTAGCTTCCAACTGTACAGCACGGGTGTCGGAGCAAGTGGCAACGGTGTTCTCTCTGTAGCAGGCTTCAGTGCCTCTCCAGACAGGTGTATGGCCGCCTCTCCGTCCTGAGGCCTTCCTTTCATATCTCAGGAGGCCGTGAAGAGAGAAAGCTCCAGATTCATGAGGTCATGTGACCGGCTGCACCGCCGCCGCCCGATTGGGAAACTGCTGACGTCAGTGCCGTTTCAGATGTTCATGCGAAAGTCCTAGCTGTGTGTTCCTGATTCTCGTCACGTTCCTGGGTGGATAGGGCCCTTGCTCTTGGGAAGGGGACAACGGTACCACCGATCTTGGCGGAGAATACAGACGTGGCATCCGCAGAACTATTACAGAGACAGTGAGATCAGCCAAATCTAGCGACCGTGGAGGACGCCGTACTGAGAAGCCAAAGGAGCGCCATTGACAGAGTTAAAAGGGATTGTGTGATCCTGTTGAACAGTCACACAGTGAAATAGAGACGTGGCTCCGCCAGATCAAGATACAGATTCAATAGCATAGAGAGCGAACCAATATATAGTTTTGTTTGGACAAGCATAGGTATATGCTTTCTCCTGTGACAGTATGAAAAAACAAACGTCCAGACAGGAGATCCGATATCAGGCGAACATCGGCGTGAACATAGGACCCTTCATTGACGCCGACACCATTTCGCAGCTCGAACCGGCCTTGAATAGACACTACATCGGAACACCGAGGCCCAGCAAACACACACCAGTCGGGGCAGACCGATATAGAATGGGCAACCCGCCGCCCTTGCCAGAGATCTCAAGCTCGTCAGACATATACGCCAAGAAGATAGAGCTGTTCAAGAAAAAGTTGAAAAACCTCAAGGGGTTGTCGACTACTGCCCCAAAGAAGAAGAAGCAGATGTCTCCGAGTTCATCGGCACCACTCGCTTCCCCCTACGAATACAACACAGAAAAGTCAACAACGATAGGCTTCAACAACGATAACTTTGACGCCTCTTCACCCAAAGTGCCAGCATACGATGCGTCGAACAGTGATATCCATTATCCATTGCTTACGAGGCCAGAAATGCCCATCAGGAAAAGGTCAGTTGGAAAGCAGAATGCCTGCTCCATTTGCAACATTGATCTAGACACGTTCTACAATCTTCAAGACGGAGAGCGCATAGTGGAGCTGCAGTGCAGCCACATGGCTCATGAAGAATGTCTAGTAATGGAGCTGGAACTCAACCTATCGATAGAAAATACGCCTCTACCAGACAGATCAAAGATACCGGAATTTCTTCCCCATTGCGCCTTGTGCCCGTCTTTCACACGAGCAACGCCCAGAGATGGAAGGCTGCTGACAGATATATACAACAGAATATTGGCCTCACACATAGAAAAATCACACGGATCGCTAAATGAGTCCACGTTGTCGATGAACTCACCTCTAACACCGACATCTTCAGAATCACCTAAATTCGTGGATACCGAAAGTTCATCAAACTCAGATTACACGGCGCATCAGTTGAGCACATTGACACTCTTGAAGCATCCGACTCCCTTGCCAAAGAACTCAAACAAGACTGACAGAAATATGTCGTATAAAACGCACAACAAAAAGGCTTCCAGAGGCTCATGTGCTTCCGGTACTTCAGCCATAATCACTTCTGTTGGAGAACCAAAAAATGAAGACAATGATACGTCTTGGTGTGCTGGGTTTGCGGATGAACTAGTGGAACGGAAGTTTACGGAAGATTTGATAAATCTCTCATCACAGGGTGTCATCAAAGCAACTATTGATCCAGAGTTGATATTGAGCAACGAAGAAATCAAATCCTTGGGTTCCTTGAGGATGGTGGATAAGATCGATCTATTAAATTCCGAAGGTGGTATTGTTTCTGAAGCAATTGAAAATTATTGCTTTTTGTTCCAGCACATTTTACTTGCCTTAAGATCAACCGACTTTCAATATGATTTGATCAGTGTCAATCTTTCCACCTATATAGATTCGTCGGAACCTGGGTTTTTGATTATGAAAAATAGCAAAACTTCCAAAGATTATCACAAATTCATTTTTCACTCGAAGGCATTAGAGGATAGGTGGAAGGCTGCCTTCAACAACCTGAGAATGAACTTAAGCTACAGTTTATTCACTTCCACTTTAGAGGTCGACGAATTTGACCACTTGATTGACAACAACAAGTCGAGCAATCCAAGCGATGTCGAAACTCTCGGAACCTTGAAAAGTTACATTGGGGAAGATGGATATAGAAGGTTGCCGACTGGCGTATGTCCAAGATTCTATGAAGGCACAATCAACTCATTAGTCTTCTCATCTAAGCCGTCGAATGCTATCATCATTTTGAACCAAACTAAACATATACCCAGCTCTGTTGTCCCTATCAAAAACATCATACGAAGCCTCTCAATGATTGGAATAGACATTCTACTTATTTTAAGCTCAACATCTGATATATCCATGGACAGTTGTATTCTAGATAGTTGCGAGCTAGACAAGAAAAACTTGAAAAAGCACGGTGACCAGTTTCTGTCCAAAATAGACGATTTTCAAGCTTTACTTCAACGTAATAGGAATGGACTAAAGGAGCTACAAAGTAGCACGCGTATTGGAAATGTGGTAGAACATTATACTCAAAAATTCCAAAGCACGGTTTCTCTCGGCAGCATACTCAATGTGATTGTTTCAAATACTTCCTTACAAAACGTCAGAAATATCCCAACCACAAGCAACATAATGATTGAGATTGGACTCGAAGCCGAACAAAGAAGCAGTCGGCCTGACGTGGCAGATCTGGCTGATTGGACAGATATCATGGAGGTTATCTGTGTTTGCTGTGGTTTGGAATTTGATGAAAGCGATTTCTATCCTTCTTCTTGTGACGAGAATGATGATGCCCAAAGCGAGTACGACAAATCAACGAAGAGCAGTCGAAGCAGTAGCAACGTTGACAACCTCTGTAATACCCTGCATCGTGCTCTGGGTATTTGAATAAAACAAGCATCGTGGCGTATACGTATGTATATATAACTGTGTATCGAAGGATAGATATCAGTGTAAAGCTTCACGACTTGAAAACCGATTTTTCGCGCCAGAGATTCTCATTAGTTGCAGATTTCCTAACCTTCTCTTCCTTACTTCTTTTCTTTCTTTCCTTTCTTGCTGCTTTTTTCTTCTTCTCTTCTCTGTCTTTCATGTCTTTGGTGACTCTTTTCATCCTGTTCTCTAAGCTAACAATTGTTACATCATGACTAGAATCAACTTTTTCCTATTTGCACTTACTGCCAGCCACTACGCTTCCTCCGTATACGCTGTAACCACCAGAGTATGACATTACCTGGATGAGCCTCCTTCTCGTATCAACTAAATGGAGTAACACAACAGTAAAACTAAATTGGCCATAAATGATACTAACACATACTGGTATTATACTCTTCTTACTGTAATGCTTTTTTTTCGAGTAGTGGAATCCTGATTTTTCTTGTGATGGTTGTATTTTAATTACGACTGATGCTTCACTTCAGGGGACACTAAGTACAGGACAAACTATCACCACATATACCCCACCAGTAGCTACATCTGTAGTTCCTCCGGATGACTCCACTAGCACAGCTGCAACTGATGACACTACCAGTGATGTTGACGTCACCAGTCCTACTACTACTTCCTCCCAAGATGCTACCACATCCACTGCTACCACCCCTCCAACAGGAGGATATACGGACACAACGGTTACTATACCTACTGATAATACTTCTCCAATATTAACTACAGCTTTTCCAACAACTGCCACAACAACTGCTGCTTTGGGAGAGGCTACTACAACCATTATCATTGGGTCGTTAACCACCAAAACATATGTTATCACCACCACAACAGCAATTGTCTTGCTAGTCACTGACACACAAACATACACTACCGTCAGTACAATTACTTTCAGCTCTGCTTTAGTTGACTACAGCACTTCCACTGTAGTTTCTCCAATTTCCACATTTACCTCCACAGCCCACTATTACCCAGGATATCAGAATGGAACCTCAGCGGGAGAAAATTTATACTTATCCACGGAATGGACAACATTATTCACTTCATATCCTTACACCTATTACACCAAAAGCTTGAGCTATGTGACAGAAATATACGAAGAAATTGTAACATCCACGTTGATTGTATGGGGAGAGGAATACACCAACAGCTATTCAATCTCAACAGGATATAACACATTGGTTTCTACCATTTATCCAGAAACCCAAGTAGTAACACTTACCAGCAGCATTAATTCTGCTACTCCTCCGACTTCAGCTTATTCTCAGACACCAATTTATGTGGCGACTTCCACTACCACCCAAATACACACCGTAACAGTCACGCCAACGGTAACTCAGTCGTCCTCTGCTCCTAATATCTGTGCTGGTGTAGCGCAGACTTCCGAGGCAAACGAGATTCATGTAGAGTCTGTTTACAGCGGCTACGCTGAAAAAATTCATATTAAATTCACCTGGGCATATTTTGCCATGATAGTATTTGCTTTTTTCCAATAAAACTATAATCTGCTTCTATTTTATTCACTTCCTCATAAAAAGAGTTTTTAAAGTGCTGTGCTATCTTTTCTTTTATCTTTTACCTCTTATCGCTAGTAATACCTCCAGATGGAGAGACGTAACAATAGCTATTTTGAACCTTAGTTATCAAAACTAATTTTGTAAGAAATATATACAAAAAAATAGATTATAATCAAAATTTATAAATATTTAGTAGAGAATATATTGGGAATTACCAAGTAAAAGTCAAGCAATAACAAGTAGAGATTTAAGCAAAAAAAAGTAATAAAAGCAACGCGATTAACTTTCAAGATCATTTGCTGCAGGGGTGTCTAAAATTATGTTGAAGAGCCCCCACCCATGGTCGAAGGTTAGAAACACATTGTGTGAGCTGGCCTTGTTTTCTAATTTGTCAGCTTCTTCAGTTTCCTCTTCACCACCCTCCTCATTCTTGTTTTCGTTGGTTTTGCTTAACTCACTATCTTTCAATTTCAAGGCTTTGGTCTTGGCATTGGAAAACTTGTTCCAGAAAGAAACGAGTTCGGATGTCAAAAGGCCTGAGGATAAAATATGGGTGACCCAAACAAGAATAGATAAGGCCATTGAAGCCTTTTTAACTTGGCAGTCATGACTTAGGGAGAGAAGAAGATCTGATTGAAGGGTTGTTCCATTCAAGTCAGTGATCTGGATATCACCTAAGTTGGTGATGTTGAATAAAGCTAGAGCTTCATAAATTTCATTATAGACTGTGGAAGTAGATGAATTGTCAAAATAATTGAAGTAATTGTAGAGGGACTGAGAATTTGAGACTCCGGTCAAGTTGTAGTTGTCCAAAATGTCCGAAACAGAGGAACAATCGTCGGACGCAAAGTCCGCGATTTGGACAATCATATTAACGAACCAAAATGCATTTGAAAGCGTTTCCGAACTCACTAAAGAAGTTAAATATGAGGTATGAACGGCTGAAACCGACAATGGTGAACTGTTTGCAAATTCATCTGCTGTTAATGACACAAAGTTGTGTGGAGACACTGAACTATCGCTTGAAATGGAGCTGGCTGAGCCCTTGAGGAGCGTCATGGCCGTGGTTGGATAGAAGTAATTGAACCCAGACGATACTAGAGTGAATGCTGATGAACTGACTGCTGCTGCTTCAATCTCCCAAGGGTTGGTCAAGTTAAATCCAATTCCGTTTTTTGACAAATTATAGTCAGATAAAGCCGCTGACGCAGAAGAGAGGGAGGATCTGTTACTCAACAACTTCGAGCTCAAACCGAGCACGAGCACAGATAAAACAAGCTGTAAACTCTTGGTTATAGCTGTACTAGTTGCAACAGATACCATTACGAGATAAATTTTATTTTTATTGCCTTTTCGACGTTACTTTAAATTGTTACTTTTGAACTGGACTACAAGTTGTTAGGTGAGGAAAGAAAAAAAAGACGGAGCAAGGGAGAAGAGCCAGAAGAAGAAGAAGAAGAAGAAGAAGAGGAGGAGGAAGAAGAGGAAGAAGAAGAAAAAGAAAAGGATAAAGGAGGGCAAGGGTATAGGGAATGAAAAAAGGTGGTTGAAGGAGGAAAGATTAGGAGTTCTGCTGCTCAGCCGAAACCAACTTCATTTGGACACCTCAGGCGGCTCGTGAAAAAGAACAAAGATCCGACCAACTTTCCAAACTGGAAGTGCCGACAACGAATCGCTGAGCCCGCTCGTCTGCGACGGAAAGCCTGTCGCACCCCTCATGCTCTTACCCTCAACACGTGCAACAGGGAGTCTTGCTCACGTGAAATTGCACCATTTTTCCTTCGCCAAGTGTGATGCGGACCACTACTGAGTAGACTCTCCGGAGATAGTGGTGACACATAGTTGATCGGAGAGCTATAAAAGTGAACACTCAGAACGTGGGTTACGGAGTCGACGTCGATATAAGTTGGAACTTTAAAAGCAGACTGTCTCAAGTTGTTATTTTGTTTCTGCATTTCGTAACACCCAAACCATTTCACAAAGAATGACAAGTAGGTCGAATAAGCATCTTCTCGGAGAAGTTCCTCCGGTACGGAGCAATCCCCGAGCAGATTGAAATAAACATTCTGTCCCATTGCGGTAATACTAACATTTCCACAACTTCCACCTCTATTTCGTCCTTCGATGTTCAAGAATTCAGCACTGAATGTGTCCAAGCCGGACAAGAAACTCCAGAAGGAGCAAACAATGCGAGAGCAGTTCCTATCTATGCAACTTCGTCTTATGTTTTCAAGGATTCCAAGCATGGTGCAGACTTGTTTGGTTTGAGAGAACCTGGGTTTATCTACTCCAGAATCATGAACCCAACTCATGATGTTTTTGAGAAAAGAATCGCAGCATTAGAAGGTGGTTCAATGGCCGTTGCCACCTCCTCCGGTCAGGCTGCTCAATTGTTGGCAGTGTTGGCTGCTGCTCAGAGCGGTGATGAGATTGTCTCTACTTCATTCTTATACGGTGGTACTTACAACGCCTTCAAGAACTTCAAGAAGTTGTTCAACATCGACGTCAAGTTCTCCGAAGGTGACGACCTTGAATCGCTCAAGTCACTGATTACCGACAAAACCAAGGCGGTCTATTTGGAATCCATTGGTAACCCTAAGTACAATGTTCCGGACTTCAAGGCCATTAGTGACTATGCACACTCCAAGGGTGCTGCTGTCATTGTCGATAACACCTTCGGTGCCGGTGGCTACTTCTGTAGACCTCTGGACCATGGTGCCGACGTTGTCACTCACTCTGCCACCAAATGGATTGGTGGTCACGGTACTACCATCGGTGGTGTTGTGGTTTATAAGGATCCAGCAAAGGACAACGGCTTCAAGTTCTCCGACTGGCCAGAAAAGTTTCCACAATTCTCCAAGCCTTCCGAAGGTTACCACGGGGCAATCCTGAACGAAAAGTTTGGGGAATTTGCTTATATTGCTTATGTTAGAGTCGAATTACTGAGAGATTTGGGACCTTGTCAAAACCCATTCGGTTCTTTCCTTTTGTTACAAGGTTTGGAAACCTTAGCATTGAGAGGTGAAAGGCATGGCTCTAACACATTCAAGTTGGCTCAATGGTTGGAAAAATCTCCGTATGTCTCATGGGTTTCATATCCTGGTTTAGAATCCCATCCGTATCATGATAATGCCAAAAAATACTTGACTAACGGTTATGGTGCTGTCTTGTCCTTTGGTGTCAAGGATGTACCTAACCCAACCGGTGACCTATTTAAGGAAGCTGGTCCTCGTTTCGTTGACGAATTGAAGATTTTCTCAAACTTGGCCAATGTTGGTGATGCAAAGTCATTAATTATCAACCCATGGACTACTACTCACGAACAGCTATCTGATGAGGAAAAGATTGCAGCTGGTGTCACCAAAGATTTACTCAGAGTCTCAGTTGGTATTGAAGACATCGATGATTTAATCGGAGATTTTGAACAAGCTTTCGAAAAAGTTTATGGTAAGAAATAGAAAATTATTAGTTTTGTTTAATTACATATTTACCTTTCCTAAAATGTTTGATTTTGCTGGCAATTAGCGCATATAAAAAGGATCCTTGAGTTGTAGTTGGATGGCAAAGCTGCTCTTTTGGTGCACTAGTTACCGCGTTGCACAGATACGCTAGATATTTCTAATGACGAAAAGACATTATGCGCTTACAATTATTGGCGCAATAGCGGGTATTGTTGATACAAAAAGGGTTACGATTTGGGGGAATCATTAAATCTTCGGTTGCATCTGATCGCCATGAGATCGATGCATCCGGGGTAGTATTGAAGTCTGTAATGAATCAGCAGGGTCAAAGCGCATGTCAGCTTAAGCTCTTTCTCGACAACTGCCCAATCGGACTATAGCGGCACTTTTCAGTGGATTTTCACCGCCTTGTATCGTTCAGTCAAGCTGTGAATACAGACTGTCGGTCGCACTTAAGAGCTTTTTCCCACCATAAGGCTTTGAAGTGCTGAGCTAAAGGCTCCTTTATGAATATGTTTATAAATAGGGAAATTTTATCAGATTACTAATGAATTATAGAGCAGAGCCATGGCATGGGAAAATTTAGTTCAATTCAGCCATAGTAAATTCCTATTTGGTCAATCCAGCTTCCGAGACTACCGTAAAACCCAAGGAGTTTTGCCCCTTGCGGAAGAAAAACTTTGTGTAAAGAGCCTCCATCACCACCGAAATTATTACTGACTTTTTTGTTTGTCGTGAATTGGACACTATCGACCCATGCGCCAGATCTGAAGGCAATACTAGTCACAAACTCATCCGGTTCGAGCTTGAACTCAGAGTAGTGTGGTTTAGCGTTGCCGAAAGTCACTTTACTGCCGTCGGTAAAAAAGGTTTCAATACCATCAAGCGCCGATCCGTGGCTTATTCTGAAATATGCAATGGCCTTATCTGGGAATACAGTCTCAATTGTTTTCGACTCACGAAGACCGTATTTGTCAGACATTTTAGCAGGTTTGTTGTTAGACAACGTAATGCTCTTTGAATGTTGCTTCAAGTAAGCCTGTAGATTATCGATTGAGCGCTGGCCAAATCCCATAGTCAAGACTTCAAGATGCACAGGTTTTCCCTTGAACTCATTCGCAAGTTGCTGTTGGATCACACTGTATTTCAATCTTATGTATCTTTGAGGGTCGGATCCTTGATAGAAACTTGGAATGTACTCGTAATGAAGTCTTGACCATTCTCCTACATGACATTCAATTAAGTAGATCCCTGTGTCGGATAGAATGTCAAGTGTGTCTTCATCATATGCAACAAAAGAGGGCTCTCCTGTGAGTCCATTTGGTAGCTTCATGCCTTGGTTGATTAAAGTAAATTGCGGTCTAAACTTTGTATCTTCAAAATCTCCCGGTAACGCAAATGCCGGATGATATAAGAATCTTAGAATGTCTAGTCTATTCCAGCCAGGCTCATCTTTAGTCAAAACTGGACCCCATTTCCCACGTTTGGTACGAATGCAGTTCTCTTCGGATGTCAAAAATTTTCTGTCCATGGTGACATAGTCTCTTAACATGACACCATTTTCTTGGTGGGGACAGCCTAACGAATGGCCAATTTCATGCATAAAAGCACCAAGAGAAACACATAGGCATTCCCAATACTGACCGCACTCGTTACAATCATTGACAACCTCATCTGTGTTCAAAGCTGTACAGTCAGTGAATGCCTTGTGAATTGATTCCCAATTCATCGGCCATGAGTGAAGGCCTTGGGATCCAAAGATGGCCAACTTTATTCTATCGGTTCCACCTCCTAATGCAGCATGGCCAAGAAGCAGGTTTCTGGACTTGTCCCAGTGTGCATCTAAAATCATGACAGCAGCAAGAGGCGGAACACTAGATGTAGCACTATCGGCGAATGGGCCTCCAGCATCTTTCAAAGCATCAAGAGCAAACTCAAATAACTTTCCTGCCTCCTTTGCCTGTTGGTTCTGTTGTGCGTAGTTTGCGTCTCTAATTTCTGCAACCGACCTTTTACTCTTTAGAACATGAATCTTGATTTCACTTCTTTTCACTTTATTCATTTCCTCTTGGAAACTAACAGTACTGGTGGTTTCCTCTTCTACAAACCTGAAGCACCGCTTGCCACATCCGTTTTTATTCATTTCGTCCAAGGTGAACGCCTGCATCAGTCTACCCCCGACTCTTAGTTTCTTTATGGCAGTGGTCAATCCGTTTCCTTCATACATCTTATTGGCAGGGCAGTCAAACAGCGCAGGTGAGTCTCTTCCGACTAGCACACATAAGTGGATTTTAGGAACAATAAACTGCTTATCCGGGATCGGATTATAGTTGATTGAGATGGTGACCTGGTCAAAAGGTTTCTTCTCAGTATCGAATGCTGCATATCCACTGGGCTGGAATTTACCATCCAAGTGCTTCAAAGTGATTTTGTTCACACCAGGAGCAAGATGCAAGTAAGCTTTGAAATAGCCGTCTGTAACTTCATAAAATTGATCAGAAAACTTGTCGTTAAAGGCGCCAATAATGCCTGATGACTTCGCTGTAGAGCGTCCCTTCAAAATATAGACCGGGACCTGCAGTTGCTCGTAATCCCTAGGAAGATTCTCAAATGTTATAGGCATTGTTTCACAATTGTTTCCAAGCGATGAATCTGCAAAATTTCCGTTGTTTTCCTTTGTGCTACCCAGACTTTAATTGTCCTATTTCCTTGTCAAATGCCAATCTCCGTTTCTTCACGTTGGCCGTATAGCGGTACCACCCCTTGTTAACATCCGACAAGCACATCAAGTAGTCTGAGACACGTGACTTTGTGGCGCATTAGCGTTTCTGGGGGGAAAACATTGTGTGGCGCGGCAGAAGATTCTCGAAAGGAAAAATTTTCATGGCGAGAAGCGCAACGGGGAAACGAAACTAACTTTGGTGGCGACTTTAAAGATGAAAGTGAAGCTGGAGGGAAGAAAAGAATAGGATGTAAGAGTTTGGTCGATGACTTGCTTTTCTTGAAACTTGTTTGAGATTCAGATCAAGTAAAGCTTCAGTAGGAAACAGCAGAGATTTATTTTTTCCCCATTTTACTAGCGGAAAAGGAGAAATATTCTAGATAGAAAAAGCAGCTAGTACAGATTAGAAGCAGTTTCGCCAATAAATAGAGGAATACTGCAGTGTTAGGAATAGATCAATACAAGGAAGTTCAAACTACATTTGCTGATTTTCACTAGCATAGAATAAACTAAGACATAATACATACACAATGGTCGCCGATACTAAGTTATACGACGCGTTAGGCGTGAAACCTGATGCCACAGAGCAACAACTGAAAAAAGCCTACAGATTAGGTGCCTTGAAATACCACCCAGATAAGAATCCATCACCAGAAGCAGCTGAGAAGTTCAAAGAGATGACAGCAGCTTACGAGATCTTGAGTGATTCAGAGAAGAGAGATGTGTACGACCAATACGGAGAGCAAGGTCTAAACGGAGGGGGTATGGGCGGAATGGGCGGTATGGATGCAAGTGACATCTTTTCCCAATTTTTCGGTGGTGGAAGTAGCAGACCTTCCGGTCCTGTCAGAGGCAGAGACATCAAGCACTCGCTAGGCTGTACCTTGGAAGAATTGTACAAGGGTAAAGTTGCCAAATTGGCATTGAACAAGACTGTTCTTTGTAAAGACTGTGACGGTAAAGGTGGTAAGAACGTCAAAAAATGTACCGCTTGTAATGGTACTGGTACCAAGTTTGTTACAAGACAGATGGGTCCTATGATCCAAAGATTCCAAACCCAATGTGATAAATGTAACGGTCAAGGTGACATTATGGCTGAATCTGATAGATGTAAGACATGCAAGGGTAAAAAGGTTACCAATGAGAGAAAGATCTTAGAAGTTAACGTCTATCCAGGCATGAAAGAAGGACAAAAGGTTGTTTTTGAGGGCGAGGGTGATCAACAACCAGATGTCATTCCAGGTGATGTCATTTTCGTCATCGAGGAAAAGCCAAACGAGCTATACACTAGAAAGGGTGATGATTTATATATTAACCAGAAGATAGATCTTTTAACTGCATTGGCCGGTGGCGAGGTTGCTTTCAAACACGTCAGCGGTGAATGGCTGAAGTTGGAGATCATACCTGGTGAAGTCATCGCACCTGGTTCTACTAAGGTGGTCAGTGGCAAGGGTATGCCAATTCCAAAGCATGGTGGATTCGGTAACTTACTTGTTAAATTTGATGTTGAATTCCCCAAGAACCACTTTGCTTCTGACGAGCAACTGAAGGCTTTGGAGAAGATTCTACCTGCAAGACCAGTCAAGAAGATTCCAAAGGGGGTTGAAGTTGACGACTCTTGCACATTCGAAGAATATGATCCTCTCAAGCACGCACCAAGAACATCCAACCGTGGCGGATACTATGATGAAGATGATGACGAAGACGGAGGACAGCCAGGTGTTCAATGTGCTCAACAATAATTGGATCTCACCCGTTTAGTTCCAGTAACCCACTACCCCGATATATCTTATTCTATATAATCTCCTGTTCCTTTCGTATATACAAACTCATATAACTTGAAACTCTGTGTATACATCTATATCTCCTAAGGCTTTAGTTTTTTAGAAGAAACAAGTTAAAAAATCTAGTATAGAAAAATAGGAGAGCATATATCCACTTTTCAATCACCGTCGGAAAGTTTTCCCGAGTTCGCGAACATTTTGATGATTTTTGCCATAGTTAATTTGTTCGGCAGAGAAAGCTGTATACATGCCGGATTTAAGGGGTTCTGTAGTGAAAACGATGAGCCCCATCCTTAACCCCGTGTAGTTTTGATAACGTTTATACAAAATACAAAGCTGCAAAAAGAGGTTATACAATAGGAATAAAAAGAAAACAGAAAACGATGGTTCTGGCAAGAGTCATATCTTACCGGAGTTGGTTAAGTAAAAGCGTATAGGACTGCAGAGAAGCCTAGAAAAGCCATCGGCAAAGTACTTACTCCACACATAAAGATGTAAATGCACCCTTAGAAAACGCTAATCAATAGATCTAAAATACTTGAATCTCACTTTGCGCTATTTTATTCATGTAGCTTTGTACTCCTAGCATTCTATCTTTTTTGTTCTTCCTGTCAATTTCATGTTTTTACTCACTTGAAACTTATCTGCAGATTCAAAAACTTAAAGTTCAGTTATATCATCATGTAGCGTCATCGCTGTTCGATGTACTTCGAATCATTTTTCAATCCAACATGATATTGTGAAATTCTGAACAATTAACTTCACTTTTGTGCTGGAAGCAAACGTTTACAATAGCATTGATTATTAACGAAACTTTGCCGATTAACAAAAACCTGGGATACAAACCTGGGATACCTGAGGACTCAAGGTGTCTGAACAATCTATTGAGAATGAAAGCATTAAAGTTTGATTTGAAAATTTAAAGTGGTAAGTAGCTCTGCTTGCTATCTGCTAGATATTTTGATTGTTTAAGATTAATCATTCTGTGGCTGTTCTCTTGTTTTTGAAATCACTCATATAGATTCAATTTGAGTTATCAACGTTAAGTATTTGGAAATGGAACGGGAAAAATGTGTTCTACAAGTGGCCACAAGTTTACAATTTAGATTCCTGAACTTGTCTGTGGGTATTTCGAGAAAACATGTCAACTATTTTTTAAAAGGTATTTTCTAATTAGTCCATAACAATAAGGGTGAAACTCAAAATAAAGGTTTGATGTTTCGATATGGTTCTAAAATACTAAATGCTTTATATGAAAGTTGACAATAAGATCGTTTTGATCAAAACCCATAGCAAAACAATTGAAGTACCAAGGCGGAACCAGAAAATAAATACTTATTTGTTGACAACTTAAATTGATTTCATTTGAGAATAATTTCTTGTTCTTGTAGATGCGTTGAATTTCCCAGCTTATTTTTTATACTGAAAATTGTAACTAATTTTCCGAATGAGTATTGAGAAAAATGAGATGTAGTATTGCTTTAGATTTCTAGCTCTTTTTATAGACTTGAACCATTTCTTTCTTACTAAAGGTATGGCAACGCCATGGGTAGATATGGCAGAATTATACTTGGAAAAAGTGGCAATAATTGACATCAACAATTTCAATTCGAAATCGTGTTTTTTCTGCAGCTTTAATCCTTGAGTATAACTTATTTTTTCAGCATATTTGCAATTTTGACTGTTAAAATATTTGTATTAGAGTCTGTGCATGAATTGAAGTTTGTAATATTAGGTGCTAACAACTTACTAGGAAAAACTTTACTGATAAGGTATTTGAAGGACCCTTAAGTTAGTAGGGGCAATTGGGATGTCAGATAAGCTATTCAGGTATAATATTTACGATAAGCTGCCAGAAGTGGCATTTTTAATCTGATTATTATGCATTACGACTATTCACACTTTTTTAGACATAAACATCTTCAAACAAGTATAAAAAGAGCTATGATATGAAGCTGAGCATTAGAAGAAGATGGGTGGCAAATTTTAAAAAAGGGAACATGACCGAGCAACCTGTTTGCCCTGATTTTGAAAATGAATCGCGTTAGTTGCCCAATTCGGATGTTCCAAAAAATCATTCATGTTTTCTAAAGAGTATTCCAAAATCAGGACTCTTATCTACTATGACGTTTTCAAATTCTTCAAGCACACATAGGCCATATATTTCAATAGAGTCATCTAACCAAATCCATTTCACACAGTTATCCTCAGAAATTACCCTACTGTAAAAACCAAAGTCAAACACTTTTTGAACAGTAGGAATCCATGTCGTATGAACAGTTACAGTGCTATATTTCAACAAAAGACCTTTCTTCTCCTCTGCTTCAAACGCCACAAGCCTTAAAACTTTTAAGTATACCCAGCAGTCATTGATCAAAAGTTTTGCATAATTGTTGACTCCGTTAATATCAATCCGTGTTGACCTCGATATACAAAACTTTAATTCTCTTGTTATCAATTCATCACATAAAGGCCCAATCTTGATACGGAACTCATTTACCTTGCTCTCTAGCTCACCAACAGGTTTGATCATTCTACATCTTCCCCAGTAGTAGCACAGAAAGCCGTTTCCTTTGAGGCTACTTATATTAAGACATTTGTTCAAGGTGAGGATGGATAACCGCTTGTTTAGTGATTTATAGGAATTAGTACTGGCTTTAACCAATTTTCTGACTCTATTGCAAGCACGTTCTGTTTCAAAACACCAGTTGTCTTTGAAAGAGCCGAAGTCCTCCCATTTATCGAACATGTGTAATAACTGATGGGTTGGTAAAGAAAAAAAAAGTTTAAGCCATTCAAATCCTGGTTCAGCAACTTTTTCTTCAATCTTCAAAATTAAAGCAATAAAACTATTTTTCAAAGGATTAGTGCCATTTTGGCTTTCTAGAAACTCAAGTGGAACTTTTCTAGATACAAATGCGATTATGTAGCAATTGCATTCCAGTAAGTACTTAACAATTTCAATGTATGGATTTGAATTGTTTTCCATCAAAATGTAAGGCATTAGTGGAACAAAATAAAAGCTGAATAGATGTGACAAAGTTTTCATGTCAACTGCTTTAATCATCGTCGTTAACATTGCTGGAGTAAATATCTTATCCATTTCTTTCATGTCCTCGAAAAGATGACTCTTTGCAAGATAACCTATACTATTAGTTTTTCTCTTCACGACTTTCTTGTGCAAAATCAAATCCAAATTCCTCATGTTCTTATTACAGAATATGCCACATATTCTGAGACTGAAAACATTTTCATAGCTTGTATGCATTAAATCTGGACAAAGAACTCTGAAAATATCAAGATTTGTGTGATGCACGACTAAGGGAATGGCCTTGATCCTCCAACCACTCGAATCAACAAACTCGCCAGATGAAACGAGCTTTCTATAAAACTCTGTTTCTACTTTAATAACGTCTAAAGACTGATTGACTTTGGCAATTGAGTTTTCATAGTTTGTTTCCGCAGATGAACTATTGCCAGAATTTAATGAAGCCAAGTAAATTTTACCTTCTGTTCTCCGAATTTTGCAGTAAAGGCAGGGATTATGAGATACACTATTCAAAGTCTCAGTAACCTTGTTCAAAGCAACAATATCTCCTGTAATTGAAATTAATGTAGTTTTTAGAGTGATCTCAGTACCTTGATCAACTATCTTGATACCTATTTTCGTTAAAAACTCAATTTCCTTCATCAAGATTTTAGCCATTTCTCCAGTTGAACCATCGGTTTCACGCTTGGTAGTTAAAACTAGTGGAATATGATTCAAATTATCTTTATATCTCAAAGATTCGGGCAAATCAAAGAAAGTAACAAGAAACACTTTCACTCCTTTGTAGCTTTTGGCAAACAAGTTACAATCATCCGAGGATAAGCCAATATTAAACACAAATGTATTGTGTTGTGATTTCTCGTTCAAAACAGACTCTCTATATTGACGCCCATTGAAAACTGAGCTCAAGGATTTTGAACCAGCAAGAGAATTTGACTTGTTAGTTGACATTTCTTCCCGAATAAAGCGGTTTTCATACATTGCAATCATCATTGATTGCAAGCTTTCATATTTAAAGCTCAAAGCATCATTCCTCTGTAGGTTGCATTTTACGTTCGGACAAGGTTTTGTTGTATTCTCAAAAATGTAACTATGGGTATGGCATGGACAATATGGTATTTCTATTCCAGTTTCTAGTTTTTCCCAGACTCTGAAAACTCTCTCATGAAGGCGTCTAATTTCACGATCTTGTTTTTCAACTAAACCACGATCTGAAGCCAACTTTAGATAACTGTTTGCACAGTCGTAGCTCATTACTCCGTTTATAGTAATGCAGTAAGTATAATAGGAAATTGGAGAGGCAAACAGACTATAGTATCCTGTTTCCAAAAAATTTGTAAAAGCTGACACCGAAGTATGTGGTATCTGCTCGTAAAATATTTCATCCTTATTTTCAAACCGACTATTTACTTCCTTTGTCAAAGTAAGACAAGTAATTTCTTTTTGAACATCTGTAACAATTATTTCATCTGCCACAAGGGTTTCATCTTGCCCAATATTCTCCAGGTTTAATTCTTCTGGATTAACTATGCTATAATCATCATCTAGATCAGAGCCAGAACAATCTGGATCTTTATCTACGTCATCTGATGGTGGTAGGAAGGAAGCAAATTCCTCCTCTAACTCTTCTGAATTGCTGCTATCATCCATTTGTTCCTCTTCTTCATTCTCTTCATTTGAATCAGTCATATAATCTGAAGGTGAACTGCGGTCTGATACTGTATCTTTTTCAAATCGAGCAAGATTAAATCTATCATTAATATTAGGAAAGCCGGTGGCTTGTATTCCTTGAAATGTTAGACCTATTCTTTCATGAAAAATTTCCATACATTTTGTAAAAAGCCCGCCGAAAAAAAGCTCAGCATCATCGTTTTCTCTGCAAAGATGATCGAAAGAGCCTGGCTCAACTTTTTTTAAATCTTTGAATTCCATTTTCCTTCTTTTAGCCATAGGTAGCATAGCAAACTCGCCAAGATTTTTTCCATCAATAGAAAGGGTCTGAGTAGCCAAATCATATTTTGGCAAGTTATGATTCTGGAGATATTCAAACATTTTTCTACAAGCTGTCGGAGAAGCAGCACCTTTACCATATTTTCTATAAAGTTGCTGATATGTTGGATTGTATTCCTTGGATGATA
The DNA here is from genome assembly GCA_025531575.1 of Pichia sp. PH4023. Classification (NCBI taxonomy): domain Eukaryota; kingdom Fungi; phylum Ascomycota; class Pichiomycetes; order Pichiales; family Pichiaceae; genus Pichia; species Pichia sp. PH4023. The sequence continues at coordinate 949,102 of JAMGYR010000003.1, forward strand.
ATAATTTTATAAGTGTATTAGATATCTCAATCTCCTCTTCCGTTGCAGGGTGGTGTTTTCCAATAATGTAATATTCATAGTAAAAATCAAAAACTCCAACAAGCTCCATTGCTTGTTTTTCTGCTTTGTACTGCGGGAGCCTCACATTCTCCAATTGAGCATACTCGAGTAGCAAAATAGTCGTGGCTGTTCTCAACATTCTTGTATTGGTTGGATCAGACTTGTCCATTTTCTCCACTAGAATCTCAGGAAATCTTTCGATTGCAAGCTTTTCAAATCTTTCTTTATTGAAATCCATCTTGTTTGGTGTTTACTGTTTAAAAAGTTGATCAATTTGTTGAGAGAAGAATTAATTGAGACACGTAAAGACTTAAAGAAATAGAAAGGCTCATCTTCACTCTTATCTCCAGTTTTCTTCGTGATTATTACGTAATTTATTGCCATTTTCGGATTTAAGCATCGAAGATGGCCACTTTTGGGCCAATTTGAGCTAAAATTTTACATTTCTTTGAAACTTATATCATTCTAATCTGCTAGCTTTCCTGAGTTGAATGGTATACCTCGTTATACCGACAAAACAGCGTACTCGTAGTTATGAAGACTTAAACCTCAAAAAATGGCCATTTTTCAGAAATTTTGTGCTCGCCAGAAAATTTACTATGGGAAATTTTCCGACGGTGTGTCAAACCCGTTGGTACAGTGAAAACACAGTCACGTGACATACTTATATTATTTGGTGTACGGAAGTAATGGTTTAAAACCCTGTCGGGTCTACCACGAACTACATGCAATACATTGAAAAGATCCCAAAGCTGCAAACAAGAGTCCAAGGCACCAGTCTGCATACCACTGTCGAAACACACTCGTGACCTCGACAGTGTCCGTTTCGACAGTCACACAACCGTATCGACCGCCCATTATTAGTCCTCCCCACCCTCCTTCGCTCTCCTCGGCTACCAGCGCAAAATTTTCATTCTCTCTCTATGCTGTGAGCGAGAGCGGAAGTTTGGCAGTTAGCGGTCTTCCGAGGTGCTTGTGCTCTGCGATCTCTGTTATTGTGTGTCAGATTGGAGCAGTGGGGGAGCACAATCGCCTACCGACTCTTGTGCACCTCTGCAGGCCGTGGCATTTGTACCTTTCATGGCCACCTGTATCAGTACCTGCACCGCTCTGCTTCACATTTCATTCTGCTGTCGTGGTATTCTACACGTTCCTACGTCCAACCCGACTACTGTTTCGCAGCTCCCCCTGCCTTGGCTTCCCCTTCTGTTATCTGCGTCTGTCTTGCTTCGGGGCACCAACTCGAGCTAGATTTTAACACAGCCACTGATCGACACACGCTCCTACAACTGCCAGCAGGTTTGGAGAACAGACGTTGAGAGATCCGGTGTAACGTCTGTCGTTCCTCCGCCCACTATATTCCTGCATTATTTGCATTTTTTCCATCCCTGGTCAGTCACATTATCACGTTTGCATCTTTCAAGCACGCATTTCACCTACCGAAGGAAGGGAACAGAAAGTGCAATTTGACGTTTAATATTACCGACCAATTCACGCATATTCGTTTACACGTCTATCCAAAAAGCAAAACTAGGTACCCGTCAACTTTACTAAAGAGATTCCAAATCAGATCACTCTATACGTACAATAACCTCAAACATATTCATACACCACTATAAAAAATGTCATTGAAGGATTCAAATATTCAAATCAAAAACACGTTTAGTCTGCCGAATTCAGAAAGACCAGTCTCTCGAGATTCGAACTCTACTATCAACACTCAGCAAAGCCAGCATACCCACAGCAATCACCAGAGCAGTTATCTTCCCAAGGTGAGGTCGGAATTTGCCCATCGGAGTAATCGCTCCATTTCCCCTTCAATGTCTGCCTCGTCCAAATCCGCTTCAACAGCTTCATCTAAATACCAAGGGAGACGATATACGGGTAAATTGCCCATCTCGGACATACCCGAACTCATGGAACTATGCCAGACTTTTCTTAAAACCCGAAATATAACTGGTCTAGCAATGCTTGCAAGACAAGCAGGTTTACCTCTTCACCTGAGGTGTAAGATATGGCCGATCCTACTAAAATACCATCCTTTTGTTCAAAATCCCTATCTTGAAATCGATGACAATGACGACGACGATGAAGATGACGAGGAAGAAGAAGAATTAGAAGAAGAAGAAGAAGAAGAAGAAGAAGAAGAAGAAGAAGAAGAAGAAAACGGAAAGAAGTGGCTGGAGGCGGCACAGCAAAAAGAAAAGGAACAAGATGGAAAGACGAATGACTCCAGCCCTGATAGCTCAGGTGACTCTAGTAAGCGTTCATCTACATCCTCTAGAAAATCATCATGTAAATCAGGCAGCAGTGACGACTATACCTATAAAATACCCTATAAGGAAATCAAATTCGATTTGAGAAAATACTTAAGATCTGCAGAACGCTACAAACCAAAAGTACTAACGTTAGAAGTCAAAGATATGTTCGAGATTCAAGAAAAAATCTTTGACATTATAGAACATGCTGTTATCAAATTTTTGAAAAAATGGGGTACAATTGTTCACTACAATTCAGCACTTGCATGGATTGCATTAGGGTTGGCAGAATGGGTTCCCCCGCTACCCAATTCCCAGTTTGTCCTATGTGGTAGAGATGATGTTGCCAAAAATGGTACAAAATTACGCAATATCGATGACAGCTATTTTGAGTCATTGCACAACTCCAACGGTGCATCCGATGCCTCTTCATTGTTTGACTCTCCGTTCTCCCTTTCACCAGAATCGGCTACTCCGTTGGCAAGTCCTCAAAATACTCCACCTAATGGGTTCAAGCCGATGTCTTTTGCTGAAATTTATGAGAGAATGGTTCTTGTCATTTTGCATACCCCTGATCCAGCCACCATTGAAAACGCAGAGATCTCTTCCCGAATATCTGTCTCGAAGGAGCTGAAACAGCTATCATTACTTCCTTATACTGGAGGCTCCATTACTGATCGGATATCCTTCTTCTTGTTCTGTATGCGAAAGCTTTTACCTGAACTTCATAGTTATTTGGCAGAAGAGGACTGTTTAAATGGAGATTGGATTCTTTGGTGGTTGAAATATGCCGGGAGCAAAGTTTGGTCGCGTTACGACCGTGGCAGAACTTGGGATTTGCTATTAGGTTACAGAACAAACTGCAAGAACTTTGAGTCAAACATGAAGGCACTTTCTGAGTTGACTCCTGAGCAAATTAGACTTTTGGGGCCAGATTTGTTCTGGAATCCAATGGAGAACATGAATGATGACAGCACTGATGAATCTTTGCTGAAGAATTTGAAAAATCTGAAAAATGTGAAACTGAACTCTGCATCAGAACCAAAGACAAGCAGTGGTATAATCGACGACGAAGAAGAAGGAGAGGGAGAAGGAGAGATGGAAGACGGAGAAGATTTTTCGACAATACCACCTCGTGATAAGCACGACCGATCTTTATCGGTTCTGACTCTAATGTCCAAGAATCGGAGTCCCTCTCTTTCCGTGGATAAGACTCCTACTCTTGCATCGTTGCCTTTGAATTCTCCACATACCCCACTTTCCAACTTGTCAGAGAATGAGCTCTCCCTTGCACCGTTGGATGAAATCGAGCCGATTTCACAGTTACCCTTTTCGAAGATCAATCCTCATGTGCAGATTATTTTCATCAGTTTGGCATTCTTGAAAAGTAAAGAATTCACGATCACAGAACTTGACCAAAGCGAGATAAAGACGTTGTTTGGAAGGTTGTCAAGTTTGCGGACCGATTTTGGAGAAATGAGCTCGTTTGTCAGTACGAGAGATGAGCCCGATGACGCATCTGGCAATGGGTTATCAAACGGACTGCATAGCGAGTTGGCTGACAACAACAACAACACTCACGTCAACGATGATTTGAAAACGATGATCACTCACCATCGGAAATCCAACAGGGACATCGAGAATGTTCTTATAGAAGCTGGGGAATTGTGGAGAAGATTTTTGTATATCAACATGATGGAAGAAACAGACCTTGAAAAGCTTTGAGCATGAGAGAGGAATTTACGTTTTTTTTGGCAGAGATGCCTTTTTTCGTTCTATTACTATTAATATATCAATTAATATAAACTAGTACTGTCTCTATCTTTATAAACGTTCAAAAGGTACATTAAAGTTTTAACAATCGGCAGTGGAAGTTTTTGCATTCACTATTTGCTAAATCAGACTTCTTCTAGTTCGAACATCTGTTGTCTTCTTATCATTTCTTTTTCGATTGCCATCTTCCGACGCAGTTCCTTTTCGGCTTGGATTGCCTTCTGCTTCAGAAGCTTCTTTCTCTTTTTCTTTTCGGCCAGTTTGCTCAACCGTTCGGCTTCTTCAATCAGCTTCCTCTCTTCCCTTTCTTTCTTCTTCTGTTCGTACATGTCTTGCAGCGTTTCAAGTTCTTCCTCTAGTTGTTCCGGAGTCATTTCCTTCTCCTTAACTTTCTGCATCTCTTCGTTATGCTCATCTTCGACCTTTTGCACCTCGGCCTCAACCTCTCTTCTGGATTCTTCTAGTTCATCAAGGGTTTCCTTCTGAATCTGTTCCTTCTCTTCTCTCTCTTGCTCCTTCCTCTGTGCCTCGTTCTTGTTAGAGTTCAACTTGTTATCGACGATGAGAATGTCATCTAAGTTCTCACTCTCTTTTTCTGGCTCGTCGAACCTCACGAATTTGAACTTATCACGGTTAGCGGCATTATTTATAGGGAAAGAGTCGAAAATTTCGTTTGGTGGAATGTAACCATATTTATAACGCTGGCTCATCTCGGTCAGCGAATAATCAGCCTCAATTGTGTCGAGCTCAGGGAAGATGTTGTTCTCTGGCTCTTCGTCCAACTTCAAGTATCCGTCGACGTCGTTCCAGTCTAAGTGGATGTATCTTCTCAAGTCTGTGTTTTTGAACACGTTGAACTTCAGCACTTCCCAGTCCTTTCCGACCTCGACAAAGGCCTCTGTCCATTTTTTGTCGTACATTCTCTTATTTTTGGCCTTTTGAACTCTGTTTTTCTTTTCCTCTGCCATCCACTTCATGTGTTGTAAATCTTGAACACTTGGTTCGTAGATGTGCCAGATGACATAATGAGGGAGTCCGACGACCCTGTATCCCATTGTCTTGCAAAGTTTCCCGAAGCCTTCTGTTTCAGCATGTTTCAAGTACGAAAAGGCCGGGAACATGGCACCACTTTTGAACACAGTTCCCTTTGATAAGATCGAAACGCCTCCGATACCGTCAAGGTCCATTTCCACCTCGGGGTCTCCAAACGGATCACGCACGTATCCCAAATGCACACGCCACGTCTTGTACTCGCTGTACCCTTCGACGATAACGGCGTCCTCGTCCAAATGGTCGGCTAGGTCGAGGCCGGCCTCACTTTCCTGCCACGAGTTCAAGTCATAAGGCTGTTCGTTGCCCAACCAGTCCGGTAGAGGCCTCCAGATGTTCGGTACAATGACGTCCGTGTCGTGGTGCATGAGATCTTCAATGATGGTAGCCGGGACAGTTTCCACGTCGGCGTCACGCCAGTACACCCACGCGTGGTCCGGACGCAGAGCAGTGGTCAGTAGCCAGTTTCTCGCAATGGCCATCAGCTTCCGTCTTGGGCCCTGTGCGGCGAACCCATGTCTGTCACTGAAACTCTGACCAATGATTTGACCAAAGTCCTTTTCGTAGATGTTGATGCGGCCAAAACGCATCCCTTCGTCGTCGCCCTTCTGGATCTGCAGCAGGGACCGCTTCAAATCCTTGATCGTCGAGTCCTTCGTGTCGGACACGAGAAACGCCAAGTCGATGAGGCTGTGTGGGTAGGTGAGGTTCTTGAGGTTCTCGATGAACATTGGCAAGTGCGCCGATGCATCCCGCAACGGTACTAGAAACAAGACTCGTTCATCGTAATTCCAGCCGTCGGCATGCGGCGAATAGTCCTTCAAGTCGTAGTACTCCACATTGTACTCTTGCAGGTCGACGACATTCGGTCTGTAGTGCGTCTCCTTGGAGGTACGCAGCTCAAGTCCAGGCAGCACGCATAGGTATAGCGTGACAATAGCAAGAACTATCGTCACCGCCGTCGTCGGTCTGACGCTGTGGAACGTCCTGAATCGTCCTGTCTTTTCGTCCTTCGAGTCCAGACGGAAATCCGTTTTCTGTGGCTTGAGCGGATTCCACATCGTGTTGGCGAGTCGGCAGGTCTGCGGATAGGACTAGCGGTTTGGGGGAAAAAAGGCCTTACTGGCTCGGAATAGGGGATCGAAAGAACACAGAGCTGCCGATACAGCAACAGCAAATCCTGCACAAATACCAACAGAAGCTACACCAGCTGTAACTAAAAAACGAGACAGATAACAATGCTACTCTGGCGTCTGAGATCGTAACCGTCTGCCCGATCTGGGTTAGAGTTGCTGCACAGAGTGCAAACCTTGTTTTCGTTTGTTGGCACTCGACGCGGCTGCCAGGTGCTCTCAGCGATGCGCAATTGCGTCGTTTCATCACTAGACGATTGCGCCGGCGGCAGCGATGGCCCAAAGTGGCGTCGCGTCGGCAGGAGGGCTCAGCGGGCTGAGCGGGACGAAAATGCCCCGCGAGAGAGAAATGCTCAGCTGACGAGCCTGTTTTGGACAGTAAGCCATCAGAGGTCTTGATGAACCAGACAGGACGTCAGCTTCTTCCCAGGTCTGGACTTTAGACTCAACCAGTCTCATCTCTACCCCATGCTGCTCTCCTGCTATTCTCGCTGCTCCATTCGCCCCCGAATACTGCTGCGGGCATCCAGGCGGCTCTACTCGCTGCCCTCAAACTTCACCCTCTCACGCCCGGCTGCCTCGCAGTCGCAGATGGGAAGGAACGCCTACGACCTCGACCCGAAGGACATCGCCGCCACGCTCCAGAACGATCCGAACCTTGCGGACTTCTTCGATGCAGAGACGCTGAAAGATGTCGAGAGGGCGACAGACCCGCATGCCGCAGATGCAGCGGAGCCCTACGACCCGTACGATCTCTCTGCTCTCCCGGTGTCTTCCGCTGACTCGGGCCTCAAGAGCCCCGCCGATGCACCTCTGGCGTCCAGTCCTCAGACTATGTCGACCGAGGAGTTCATAAAGATGATGGCCGCAAGCGAATTGCCCGGCGCAGGGCCGTCGAGCTGCGTGGACGACTTGAATATCCCCTCGTCCGACGACTACCTCTCGGAAATGCTCCAAAAGCAGGCCGACAGGACCTCAACTCCTGCGCCCGTTCCTGCGCTCGCCCCGGCCCCAGTAGCGCAAGAAAGCGAGATCATACGCTTCTTGAACAAAGACGATGTCGGCTCCCCAAGCAGACTTCCTACCCAACTACCGTTGGAAAGTCTCGTCAACACAGAGCTCCCGCTGGTGGTCGTGTCGAAGTTGACCGACCCCAGACTCAACCTCAGCATTGAAAAGTACATCTATGACCACTACCCTGACCCAAAAGACCCCCTCAACAGATTCGCACGCAGGCTTTTCCTCTACAAAAACTCCAACTGTATTGTCCTGGGCAAGAATCAGAACATCTTCAGAGAAATAAACCTGCGGCTTGCTTCGACATACTCGACCCCTGTTTTGAGAAGATTTTCCGGTGGAGGAACAGTGGTGCACGATTTAGGGAACTTCAATTTTTCCTTCATTTGCCTGAAGGAGGACTTTTCAAGGACGGCCTTCACTACTGAGCTCATCAATAATTGGAACTCCACTCTACAAAATCGTAACATCCCAGGCGCTTTCGAGTTGGACATTAACGAGAAGGGAGACATGATCCGTAAACACGATAAGAAGAAGATCAGCGGCTCAGCGTTCCAAATATCAAGGGGCAAGTCACTGCATCATGGAACAATGCTTCTAAACTCAGATTTACATACTTTGGGCAAGTTGATAAAACTGGATGAGGCCAGATTATCCAGCATCCAGGACCGTGCAACCAAGTCGATTCCAAGCCCGGTGACAAACACAAATATGGATCAAAATACTTTTGTGGAACTGTGTATTGATTCATTTGTCGGGAAATTTGGTGTTCCTACCAATTTGCGCTCAAAAATTGAGAAGTTGAAAGTAGACAATTTGCATCTTGTCAGAAGCCATAACATAGAGGCTCAACTTCTCAAGATCGACGATGTGACCGAACTACCAGCGGAGATTTTGGAGACTTATGATCAGTTATGTAGCTGGGATTGGACTTTTGGGAAATCCCCAAGATTTCAGATGGGTTTTTCACTGGAAGCTGAAAAGCTTAAACTGAAATTTGATGTTAACCAGGGACGAGTAGTTGGCCTGGAGTTTGATAAAGATGATGATGATCACCGCCTAGATGATCTCCTTCATGCGCTGTCGACAAAAGAAAACGTTGTCAACTTTTCTGGCCCCAGTGTGAGCAAGTACATTTCGGATGATAATCTTCAGAAACAACTTGCTTGGCGTATTGATCAGTGGACAGATTATAAGCGCATTGGGGTGCAACTCTAAATAATTCAATATTCATGTACATAGCGAAAGACTTTATAGTCAGATTTGTTGACTTTATTTGAACCAGTTGATATAGTACTAATAACAATTAAATGCTCGTCTGATAAAATAATGCAATTGGAATATCGCTAGTCGAGATTGTTAATTTTCTCACCCGATTGTAGTCAAGCAATAAAGAAGCTTTTGAGCATTTTAAAAGTTTCTCTTCTGGCTATTCAGGAGCAACCATTTGGTAAGGAATATTCCATTTGGAAGATAAATTTGTAAAGGAAGAAAACCTAAACCTAAATTATTCTTCTTTTTAGATTTTTGAGATTTGAATTTAACGTTTTTACCTGGCTAAACAGATTTTTACAGCAACATTAGTGCTTCTGACGTTAAGATCACATGCATTGTAGCATAGCTAAGTAACACAACAGAGCAAAAGAGCTGCATTTAAATAATTGCTCAAATAGTATAGACAACATATTTGTTTCACACATCGTAATTGGTCCCTTGGCCCAGTTGGTTAAGGCGTGGTGCTAATAACGCCAAGATCAGCAGTTCGATCCTGCTAGGGACCATTTCTTTTTCAAAACTTCTTTTTTGGGATTCATCAACAGTATGTAATACCACTCTTTTAAATCGTTACCCAACTTTGGCATCGAACTACCACAGCAAGACCCATAGGGTAGTCACATCTCCTTCATAATGAGGGACGCAAGTAGAAAGTCCTCAACTAGGGTTCGTTGAACACGGTCTGCTCTATACGACGTACACGAGTTACGCTTTTTTTTTTTCAACGATTTTCGAGTTTTCCACAAACCTTAGCTTATTTTTTTTTCTTGCCTCAAAAGCTGCTGCCGTGAGACGACCAAACTCCAAACAAAAAGGGTAAAGCTCACTGCGTGGGACTCAGTGCCAAAAAGAGCTAGCAGAGTCTGAACATCGGAGAGAGATGCTGTTATCCAAGTATCATGAGCTTGTCAAGTCGCTCACGGACGAACAAATCTTCGAGAGATTCCCTGAGGTGATTCCGCTCGAGCAAGCGTCGGGATTGTCCTCCTCAAGAGGCACGTCTGGCGACGGAGAGGAGGATGAGGACAGCACTGTGTTTGCAGGCCACGATGAAGAACAGATCAAACTGATGGCCGAAAACTGTATAGTGCTTGACTACAATGACACTCCTATTGGGTCTGGAACAAAGAAGCTCTGCCATTTGATGGAAAACATCGACAAGGGGCTACTCCACCGTGCTTTCAGCGTCTTTCTCTTTGACTCGGACAACAACTTGTTGTTGCAGCAGAGAGCCACCGAAAAGATCACGTTTGCCGACATGTGGACAAACACTTGCTGCTCTCATCCGCTATGTGTTGAATCCGAAATGGGAGCGGACAAGGGCCCTATAACCGAATTGGACTGCGCAGTTCACGGTGCCAAGGTCGCTGCACAGAGGAAATTGTTCCACGAGCTCGGCATACAGGCGGCAGATGTTCCTTACGAGGACTTCAAGTTCTTAACCAGGATCCACTACATGGCTCCAAGCAACGGTGCTTGGGGGGAACATGAAATCGACTACATATTGATCATCAGAGCCAATGCCGAAGTCCATGCCAACCCTAACGAGGTCAGAGACTACAAGTATGTCTCCAAGACCGAACTGAAGCAGATGTTTGCCGACCCGGAGCTAGTGTTTACCCCTTGGTTCAAACTCATCTGCGAAACATACTTGTTCAAATGGTGGGACGAGCTCAACAACCTGGAGGAGGTCAAAAGCAACAACATCGACCGTATGCTGTAGGCCCTGTTCTCACATCTCACAACTCCTGTACAATTATTTCTCACCTTCTGTACCGCAACCTCTGCTTATTATATCTCTAAATATCAAAAAATAGACGTGCACTGCTATCGCTCCGACTTTCTTCTTTGAGAAAGCGGGTTTCGTTGACCGAACAAAACCGATAAGGAAAGCAAACTAGCGCTAATCAGATTGCGACTCGTGGCAGATGTTTACATATCTCCAATAGTCAGCTAACGCCAGCTGGGGTCAGATCACCATTATCTGTAGTGTCGGAGGCGCCGGTGGCGAGTCAGAAGCATTTCAGCAAGCTTCGTCCGTTTAAAAGCATGTTGCGCTGATGGAATTTTCCCCCCTTCCTGTATCACAAAACCAACTAACAAGGGGATCACCACCACCAGTTGAAACACAAACATGCTGTCCGGTGCATTTGCAGTTGCGATCTTTTCGTTCCTCATATTATGGGCATGGTTCTACGCTAAAAGCCTAACTCCAGCCAAGAAAACCGGCAAGGAATCCAAACATGCTCCGCCAACAATAGTGCCCGTTGGCGACGATTTCCACTGGGATAAGCAAGAACCTTATCCTTACAGACCGTTCAAAAAGGGGCCATACAAGATGACACTAGCCCTTCGCAAGCTCGACCCCAACGATGTGATCTGCATTGAAAACACATATCTTGATAGAGTGAACTTGAGAGCTAAGCTTTTTGACGAAACCAAACTCTTTGGCTGCCACGAGTCGGCAGTCGACGCTTTGAGGGAGACGTACGACTACATATTCAACCATTTGACGAAAAGATATCCGCAGTATTTTGAGGTGAACGAAAAGGGGTCGTCGATCCTAAACAGGATTAAGGGTGAGTCCGTTCCGGCCAGCGCTGCTGAACTCAAGCCGGAGGAAATGTTAAGATACATTGCCACCAACATCGAGGAGGACATGCTAATATTGATCAAGAACCCAGACACAGAGCAGTACGACGAATACGTTCTTAGAGCGGCAGTGTCTCTGATGCCTGCCGGATTCAACCCTCTCGACAAGCTGAACAAACCGCTAACGGCTATCCATGGCCCGGTCCCCGGGTATGTCCAGAAGCTACAGGCGGCCATGAACAAGTTCTTCACCAGGCTGCAAGTACACGAGTACTACGTTCGTAACAACTGGTCGTTGCAAACACACACCAACCTCTGTGCCCCAACAGGTTCACACGCCACCAAGGAGGAATCGCTCCAAATCCACCCGCTGTATCCAAACGACCTTGACTTCAACAAATGCTTCTTCAGAGTAGAAAAACAATGTTTCACAAGACTTCCAAAAACGGGTGCAGATTTGATGTTCATCAGGACCTACGCTACCTCATTGATGCAATTGAGAGAGCACCTCACCGACGAGCAGAAAGAAATTCTTTGCAGTGCTATTGACGGCCTCACTGGTGATTTTGCCATATATAAGAGGAGAATCCAATGGGGGGAAGCAGCCAAGACCTTTATCCAGGGAGAAAGCAATGGTTCTCAACCCATTCCAAAAGATTATACATTCGTTCACTAAGGGGTGTTGCAAACATTGTAGTTCGCCCCCTCAGGCCCTCAAAACATAATGTACTTTATTATATAAACAGAGTTCCTGTAAATACAAGACATATACACTTTTATCTCTTGCCAGACGTAGCAGAGAGGTTCCGCTAAATTCCTCTGGGTTCTTCTCCGCAAGGCGACGATAAGAACCGTGCAAGACACGTGCTGTGAGAAAAAGAGGAGGCGCTCAGTTGAAGACGGGGCGAGAGTTTTTGGCGTCTATGTGGTGTTCATGCTGAGAACGGGCGGTTAATGTGCAATGGGGCGGTGGGAACTGGAAACGAAGATTTGAACCGGTTAACACAGGAGATTGCACCGAGGACTTCCGATTAGAGACTCCCCAGTCATCAAAGTATGTTCTCGAAAATCTCGCAGCTGAGCAAGACGTTTGCCGACGAAATAAACAGGATAAACGATGAGGTGAACAGTCCAAACTCGGGAGAACAAAGCCAGCTAGCAGATCCGGAGATTGCAAAAAGGATCATTGCAACACAGACGCCTGACATATCCGAGATAGACACTCCAGAGAGTGTCACGGCAGAGGACTCTGCGTCAGAGGAGCAAAGGGAATTGGGCGGAAGTGCAGGTCCAGCCAATAAAGGTTCCGAGGACGTCACCCAGGTCAAATTGGGCTCGGATCTGGGGCCTTCAATTGAAAGCGAAACTAGGGCAAACAGTACAGAGCCAAACAAGAGCTTGGGCCAGAAGGATGGATCTTTACAACAGAATCGGGACGCTAGGATTTTCGTACCTGGTACAGAGGTCAAGCTTTTGTCTCTTCCTCCCGAGATCCGTTCAAGATTAAACAAGTACTTCAAGTATGAGAAAAAGTACCCTCAATTGTATGAGGCCTACAAGATTGAGAAGAAGAAAACAGCATTGATCCATGCCTTTGAAAATATGTTGAAAGAGCAAACTCCATGCTCTAGTATAGGAGAGCTCAATGCAGTACGGGACTATCTGGTCGGCATCAACAACCAAGGCAAAATGCTCAATTCAGAATTAGCTAAAACCGCAAAGGACAAAAAGGCTGCTGATGATAAGATATCAGCTTTGAATCAGAAAATAAAAGACTTACAGAAAGCTTTAACGTCACGCAACACTGATGAAGCGAACGAACTACAGAATTTGAGGGAAGAAATACAGCTGCTGAAAAGTGAAAGCTCCAAACGGACAGATCTTGTCTCACAGGTAAATTCGCTTACTTCCGAAAAGCAGCAGTTACAGGATGAATTGAGGGAGTATGAAACTCTCAAATCCAAACTAGATGAGCTCCAAGACGCAAAATCAGACGGGCAGCAAATTAGAGATCAACTTGATGCCTCCATGAAAGAAAAAGAAGAGCAGTCAGAAAGGTTGCGTGTGGCCGAAAAGGACCTAGAAAATTTAAAAGCTTTGTACGGAAACTATGAGTCAAATTCTAAGGCGCAGTACGAAGAAAGCAAGGCCAGAATCATAGATTTAGAAAAGCAGCTAGAATCATCCAAAAAGTTGAACGATTTGTTTAAAGATAAGCTTGAAACCCTAACAAGCGAAGCCAAAAATACTACTTCCGTGTCAGCCTCAACACCCACTGCTTCTTCCCAGAGCAAAAATTCGAGAAAAAAGAAGAATAAGAAGCAAAATCAGAACAACAACAAAGCGATTGAAGAACCACAGAATTCCAAAACAACAGAAACACTCATACCTGATATTTCCACAGGGATAAACTCACCTGAAGTTGAGCTGATAGAAGCAAAACACGAATTGGACAAATTGAACACTAGGTACGAAGAGGAAGTTTCCAAAAATAAAGAGCTGGAAAAGTCTATCCGAGAAAAGTCCACTGAAATTGAAGAGTTGAAGGACATGTTGCGTAATGTTGGCGACTCACTTGTAGAATCACAAAAAGAGAATAAAACTACTCATGACCTTGAAAAAGTCTTAGAGCAAACCAAATCAGAGTTAGAAGCTAAGTTGCATGAACTGGAAATGCTTCGACTACAAAACTCCAATGCGTTAACAGATTATGAAAAGACTAAAGCATCGCTATCGAAAAAGGTACATGAAAATGTGGAAAAAGTCGAAGAACTTCAGTCCTTGTTGGACAAGAAAACTTTGGAAGCCGAATCCCTTCAAAAGAATATCGATGACTTGTTTTCGAATACTAGAAACTTAGAGTCTTTACTGAGTAAGAATAAGACCAACGAGAAGTCCCTGCAGGAGAAATTAACTTCGATAACAGAAGAGAAGAACAAACTAGCATCTGAGTTGGAACTGTTGAGAAAATCTACTGCCAATGATAGTGTGAACAAATCAGAGTTGCAGAATATTAAAACTCAACTTGCGAGAAAAGAGCGTGTATTAGTAGAGGCCGAAAACAAGATCAAATTCTTACAAGAGGAGAAGTCGAAAGTAAATGATCACATGATTGAATTGAAGGTCCAAAATAAGGAACTGAAAAACCAGGAAGCATCTTATCAGGAAGCGAAAGGTAATTTGACTAGACTCAATGAAAAATTGAAGTCTGAAGTTAATGAAGGCACCCTGAAGATTAATAAGTTTTCTCTTGAAAATACTAAATTAGCAAAGAAGCTCGAAGAGCTGCAAGACCAATATAATGAGGTAAAACACATCAAATCATCTTCAAATGACCAAGTCGAATCACTTAAGAGAAGAGTTGAGGAACTTACGATGAGAAACAAAGAATATGAAAATAGAATTGATGTATTACAAGAAGAGCTTACTCAATCGAGAAACATGCTTCAGGAAAGAACACGTGAGATGACAACTATGAGAAAGCTAGTGATGGACAATGAGGAAACTCAAAATTTGGATAGAAAGGAGTTGAAGTCCAAATTTGACAGACTTTTAGAAGAGAAAGAAAAGGCTGACAATGAAGCGCTTCTAACAATTAGAAACAAACAGCGAGAAATAGAAGAACTAAAAAGAAAACAGTCTGATCTTTCCTCTCAGCTTGAGGAACTGGAAGCTAAAAATAGCACCTTGTCGATTGAGATCAAAAACTTATCTGATCACAAGCAATCTGAGGAATTTCAGAGATTCACCTCAAATGGAGCATCCAAGGAGAAATCAATTCAAGAAGTCAGCGATTATAACTCTAAAATAATTGAAACCTTACGTGAATCACTGAACAAGACCGAAGCTAGATTGCGTGAGATTGAGGAGATGAACGCAAAACTTCGTACTGTGAACCAGGATTCTTCTGATAAATTAATTCGCCTCAACAAAAAGTACAAGCTATTATCTTTACAATATAAGAGACGAATGTCCGAGTCTAGTGCTCATTCAAGCAGAAAAAACAGTTTTGTGACCACCAATGATGTGGTAGATGCCAAATTGCTGCATCCGGCAGTCGACGGCGAGAAGCAGTATGATAACGAAGATCTTAAGGAGAAATCAATTTACATAAAGAACGTTTTGATGGGATTCTTAGAGCATAAAGAGCAAAGACAAATGTTACTTCCTGTAATTAAGATGTTGTTGTACATGTCCGACGATGATACGAAAAAGCTAAATGAACTTTTTGTTTAGGTTGCCTATTCTGGTCTATATAATGTATAAAATAATAGAGCATCCAAATTGTATTGACTAGATTCTATCTTAATGTCCTAGATAAGCGAGTGCATGTATATGTACAGAGAGAAAGAAAGTATTCTATTTTTCTAGTGATAATTTAGCAGCCTTGCCATTAATTTCTATTCTATCATCCATATATGGCCTTAATACTTCTGGTATATGGATGCTGTCAGTAGCAGGGTCATAGAAATTTTCAATGATTGCCAAGACAACTCTTGGGACTGCACAAGCGGTACCGTTCAATGTATGGGCAAACTTGAGCTTGTTATCCTCAGGGTTTCTGACTTTTGTGTTCAATCTTCTGGATTGAAAATCAAGACAATTGGAGGTAGATGAAACCTCACCCCAAGTACCTCTACCAGGCATGAGAACCTCAATGTCTATCTTTTTGTAAGCAGGTGCACCCAAGTCGTCGTGTGGCATGATAAGTACACGAGCAGTGAGACCTAAACTTTTAATGAATTCCTTTTGAAAATTGACAATCCGATCAAACTTGTCCATGCTTTGCTTCTCATCCGGAAAGGTCCACGAAAATAGTTCGACTTTAGTAAACTCGTGAACTCTATATAAACCTCTGGTATCTCTCCCTGCTGCACCTGCCTCGGCACGATAACTACGTGAGAGCCCCACCAGGTCAAGTGGAACGTCCGCACTTTTGAATTCATGATTCGCATACAAAGCAGCCAATGGTATCTCTGCTGTTCCAGTCAAACATAAATCCTCGTTTTGAAGCTCGTACACTTGACGTTCGTTGCTTGTGTCACGAGGCATGAAACCACAAGCATTGGTGACTTCAGTCCTAACGATTGAAGGTGGCAATACCATCACAAAGCCAGCCTGGCGTGCTTTTTTGAGTGCATATTGAATCAAAGCCTGTTCTAGTAAAGCACCATCACCAATTAGATAATACCAGCCACGTCCGGAAACCTTAGTTGCCTGACTGAAATTGACTAAACCGAGATGTTCCATAATCTCTTTATGATCAAATTTGGGGTCGCTTTTGACCTCGAAATCATCACTCGTGGACTCTTTCATTTCTTTTGTAGGGTTCAAATATTCCACCAAAACTTGCTTGTCTTTCACGGATTCATGGATGTAGTTAGGAAGGTTCGAAACTTGGACAAAGAGCTTATCATCTAGCGTGGCTTGCAGCTTTGTTTTTTCATTCAAAATTGGCTTGTATCTGGTGAGTTTGTCCAAAACCGTTTCTTGCTCAACTATATTATCCACCTTATCCCTCTTCTGCGCAATTTTCAACTGTTTAAGCGTATTTTGCAACTGCCTCGACTCATGCTTGAAATTCAGAACGGTTTCTGAAATTTTTTGCAGTTCTTGGTAATCTTCTTTGAAAGTTGGAGAGAGTGGGAACAACACATTTCTCTTTGCACAAATTGTCTTGAAAGTGTCGTACTCTTGATAAGCCATTTTCAAATCCAGCTGCGCTTTTTTCAAGGAGTTTGTAGTCCTGATGTTGGCAGCGGCTTCGGCGGATTGCTTCATATCTAAATTTGAGGTTGCTTTTGCAGTCCCATACGGACGGTATCCCAATCTTCCCCACATTTCTCAAATAAGCAACTGGTAGACTTTACCCTCTGCACTAAAACCCGTATTTTCCTCGGAAACGGTACGCAAAAGGCATCCGTTTCATGTACCTTTTCAAGTCAGATCGAGAATGTCCGTAAGAAAGATCGGCCTCACCATCTGCGCGAGAAGTAAGCCGAGTTCTTGTGGAGGAAAACGATATCGGTTGATCTGTAGCAGCAGTCTCTGAGAATGAGCTGCAACAATGGCGACTAAAAGAGTCTGCATCCGGAGCTCCAGATTGGCACTTCAAGCACCACGCTCACGTTCAGTCTCATATACAATACTAGATAAACCAGGGGATACTTGTGTGCGAGCCACAATTCATCAACTTTTCGAACTTAAAATCTAGCTCACAATGTCTTTAGAAGGTGCAATTGGCGAAGAGAAGAAGCTGATGTCTCTTCTCAGAGAACGTCAGTACAAGTCAGAGAATGCCCCACGCAGTCGCAGCGCCTCTCAGAACCCAAAGGGAAGTAGTGTTGCTCCAAGATCGGAAAGTGTGACTCCGTCTGTCTACGAAGAACAAGTATATCCTGAATCTATCACATTCAGAGACCCATCGTCAAGACTCTCTACCAAGCCTATAACAGACGACCAAATAGACGTCAGTTCGGAGGAAAGATTGAGTGATAGCGATTACGAGTTCTCCGTTAATGATGAAGGAAGGATTTTACCAAACTACTCTTCCTCGGGTCCAGTTTCATCCTCTAAAAAGAAGGTGGACGAGTTGACTTTGCTAAATGAAAGAAAAATGATGAAGAAGGCCGAATCTGCAAAGATAGCCGACTCATTGCTTGCTTCGGAGAGAGCTATTAGTAACGCAAAGGCTATTGGAAGAAACATTCCGCCAGACGTGATAAATACTCTGGAAGAACAGGCAAAAGATTCAGGGACTGAAATCCATGTTGATCCTGAAGAGTTCTACCAAGAAAGAGCCGCTCGAAAAAACAAGTTGGAAGAATATGCGGTTTATAAGAAGAAACTGATCTCTTCCGGAACAACATCAAACGCCGAATTTATCGCTCCTTATACTCGAGACCAAGAAGATAAGATTGATACAGAACTTGCAACAATCTTGAATTCCAAGACACAAATATCTGATATAGATTCCGATGTGTCAAATCAGCGTGCTGTGCGTACAATCACAAGAGGTAATTTTTTTGAGACGTTGATTAGCAACGATGTTAAACATCCTAAGAGTTTTGTTCTCTGCATGGATTTCTCCGAGGAGAGTAGGTATGCTTTGGAATGGTGTGTTGGTACTGTTTTGGTCGATTCTTCAGTCTTATACGTATTGAATGTTTTAGAAGATGACGACTACTCGTCAATGAATTTGAACGGAATCCAGCCAACATCTTCTGGGAAAGCCTCGGCGTCAGACCATCCATCGGGAACAACGAGAGAACGTACTCGTGTCAACAACGTGAATGAAATCACCAAACTAGTAGTTGACTTGCTCAAGCTAACAAAACTTCAGATTCATGTGGTCATCGAGTCATGCCACCATCCTATACCCAGACATTTCATAGTGGGTGTTATCAAGCACATGTCTCCTAACCTAGTAATTGTTGGCTCAAAAGGCTCGTCTGCCATTAAGGGTGTTCTTATGGGCTCACTCTCTAATCATCTTGTTAGGAAGTCACCTGTTCCAGTGATGGTTGTAAGGAACAGATTGAAGAAAATCGCCAAGAAAAGTAAGTTTTCCAATAATATTACTTTGCTGAAAGGATTGGCAGATGCAAGAATTGATTGAGATCGGTGGGGACCGTTGCACGTTTTTTGTGACTTGTAGATAAATTCAAATGTTTACAATCTTATTATGATATACTTAATTTAACGAATAAATTTGGAGATGCCATTGAGTAGATACTTATATAATAATTAAACATTTACAGTAGCCCAGAATGAGAGACTATAACTTTACGCACGAGCGAGCTATGCAACATACCAAAATAGCTCTCTATCGTTTTCATCACGCCTGAGATACTCCTTGTCAACTAGGTCTTCTACTCTTCTTTTTACAAGAGAAGGCTGTGGACGGAATCTCTTCCCAACATCGCCTATTAGCCTAACAACTTCGGCAACAAGTACCTGGTATTTAGCAGACTGGCGTGCTTTCATGACACGGACAATAGCAGCATCTACCTCATACTCTCTTGACCGTTGGACAGCAGTAAGAGTAAATGAACGTTCCTCATCAGTTTCCAGACGTGAGGAAGAAAAAGTTGCATCAAATTTGTCGGATTCTGAAATTTGATTTATTCCCGCTTGCATTCTAGATGATGCTGACGATAGCGATACTGCCAGGATTTTGAATTTAGTTTGGAGACTCTTGAAGTCTAAATTCAGCGAAAACCTATCAGTTGGTTTAATATCCCTTGAAATCGGCGTTTTTTTCAATATTCTAGTTTTTGGTGCAACCGCTATGCTCTGCAAGTGGCGGATAAGGTCAGAGTTTGGAATTTTCGTTATCTGGTGAATCTCTTCAAATGTTAGAGATTTTGAACCGTCTTCAGTTTCCTCATCGTTGAAACAAGTCAACACGATAAATGCCGCCAACGTTGGCATGTTAACCAAATAAGTCTTCCCTGGGAAGTTCATTCGAAGGTCAATAGTACACATGTTGGGCGCCCACGTTAGGTTTCTGCCGTTGTATGTATTGTTGTAAAACTTCTCAAAAGTTGCCTTTACTATATCTAGCGCAGGCACATAGGTTACCTCTTCCATTGCTTTATTGACTGGCATTGGCCAAAAATTCGCAGTTAATATGGAGAAGTCGACGTCAAATTTACGACCATCGTTCATGCGTGCTAAGTCTGATGCCAATGTAGTTTTGCTTGCTTCGTTACGGAATTGTTGGGTAATGTCTTGAGATATTTTAACATCCTTGAACATTCCTTCAAACTTAGCAGTAAAAGTCGAGCCTGCTTCTGTTTTAAGCTTTGATATCATCTGTAGTTCTAGCTCTGTGGATATTGACTTCTGGTTCAAGAGACGTTTAGCAAGATGATTCTTATAATATTTTTCAAAGATATCTTTATCTTTAATGAACTTGAAAATCAAAATCGAGTCATTGAATACTCTTTCCACCTCATCCGAGGATTTATTCTTCAGAGATTTCTTGATACAGTCGTCGATGTATAGTGACAAGTATTCCTGTATCCTATTATTTTCATTGAGGAATGTTATGAAAGCAGACTCTACTTCTCTGTATATTTCAATATCGTTGTTGAATGCTTTTTCTATTATTAGATCGTATTTGGATTTGCAATTTGTGAAATTCTTGATATAGTTCACTGCATATTGGGTATTGGCTTCCTTACCTGATTTCTTTGTTGCTTTCTTTTTCTTATCGTCAGAAGCATCAAAATCCTTTGCTTGCTGAAGTTTAGTTTGCGCTATCAAGTCGTCACCGTTATGTATCACTATCGAGCGTAAACATTTTTTTAGTATCATCTTATTCGAATCAACTCCTTCCACTAGTCTATAAACTTTCTCCATAATCTCAAAATCATTGTTTTCTATCCATTTTTTCAACCCGTCGTTCTGTAAATTCAGAATATTTTCAATGTTGGCCACAACTAAGTCTTTGTACATTAAATCTCTCAACTTTTCTGCAGTTTGATTTGGCAAATATATTTGAAATCTCGATTCTTCGTCATTAATGATTTGTACCGCTTTATTAATGTACAAGGAGCCGCTCTGATGTCCCAGCAGTTCGTTGATTTTCTGCTCGTAGTATCTATGAGAAGATAAGAGTAGCGCAGGTTCAAAATACCTGCTATAATATGTTTCGCCGTCTACTCCCACCAAAGACTCAAAAATGGTTATCGTGGATTTTATCAAAAACTTATCGATCATTTCACCATTCCTGTTCAAGCTGAAATAGTTTAGAAAAATCTCAATCAACTTGGCTCCGATAGTAACATTTGAAGCTTCCAAATTATGCATGACGATATACTTCTGAAATGATATAAGACCAACGTCGTAAACGAGCGGTAAACGATTTTCCTTGGTGAATGTTCTATCCATGTACATTACGACCTGGCTAATAAGCCAGACGGATATTAAGTGATCATCCCATATCTTATTGAAAAGGTTCAAAATCTCTGCAGCATCTGACTTGCTGATTGCGTGATCGGGTAAAACATCATTTTCCTGCAGGTTAGATGTGTTCATCATCTGCTGTTCCTCCTTTTTTATGATGAGAGACTCCAGTTGGGTTCTAACGTTTTCCTCTAAATACTTGACTATCTCGTCATGGACATGATTGTACAAGTATTGTGCATTTTTGGAGAGAACCAAGTTGTAGGCTAGACGATATAGCTGTTCAAAAGACCATTTGGACGCATTTTTGTTTTGAATGTCGTGGATTGCAACCTCTAGAAGTTTCCATGATTCATTTGGATCTAGGGTGTTTGATCCCGATTTACGGGGCGGGCGAATTTTGGATTTCGATTTCTGCTGTTTCAAAGTCGAAGAAAGCATGTCTGACTACCTATCCGACTATCCGTACGTCCTCCTGATGGTGTATTCCCAAATATGCTGGTTCTGCAGGGGATCTAGTACGAAAAGACGCAGACAGTCATGAAACATTAAGAGAAAAATGTAAGACCGGTGAGGAACATCTCTCGCTGCCGTTGTATTCACTTAATCAGTGGTTCGGGTTGTACAGCTGTCTACAGAAATACAATGGACAACAGTCTGGGGGTGCCGTCCTACTGCCGAGGGCAATTATTCGCTACTGCATGAGCCATGTAACATCTCAGAATATAATCTCCTTGATGCCATTCTCCTTTATGCTGTCAAACCCGGATGTATCCAACACGCTGTAGGGAACAGAGAGCGCCACGCTTGATAGAAAATGCGGGCAAAAAATAAAACAGTGAAGTTTATGTGATGTGTTACTTTTCCTGATGGTCGAAGACTTATCAGCTCGAGTTCTTTTATACACATCGAGAGACAAAGCAAGCCACCGGTCTTCAGACATATCTATACAGCCATGTCTGATATACTGGATGTCCTGAACATCAAATCCTTCCCACAGAAAAAGGGGAAGGAAACACAACAGCAACAGCAACAGACTTCTGCCGAATCAAGGCAGATATATACGCCGGACGATTATGCGACCTCAACGAAGCGTAGAAAGTTGTCTGCTATGAACAGAGAACTATACAACCTCATTGGTTCGAATGTCCCCTCTTTGGCGATAGATACTGCGTCTGTTGCTAATGCGGGAAGTGGGAAGAAGTTCAAAGAGAAACTGGTCAGTGCTAAACAGAATGCACCTTGGAAACATATCGGCTTCAAGAATTCAGCAAGGCCCGATGGCCTTGTACTCTACCACTGGACGAAATCTGTGCCTGCATTGAAGTCTGGATTGAAGATTTCAGAAGATGATGAAGCATATAGGATTGAAGAAAGAAAAGAAGCTGTCAAGGAACTAGTTGAAAAATCAGGCTCACCGACTGAGCCGAACGAAGAGGAAGATGCTGAGATACAGGATAAGGAAATTGGGTTGGACCCTAATGAATACCGATATGCAAAGTATAATACTAGCCTAGATATTCCTACATTCACTGAGGAAGAGTATGAAGAAGCAATGAAAGTGGAGGCCGAGAGGAAACAGAAAGATCTTGAGGCCAAACTTGCCAAGGAACAGGTGAAGCTGGAGAAGGAAAAAGAGAAAGCGTCACTGAAGAAGCAAGAGAGCAAAAGCGCTTCTGTTGAGACTCCTCAACCCGAAAAAATAAAGGTGCAAAGCAGGGAAAAAGAGGTGAATGTCGAAGAAAAGCAAGATAACGAAAACACAGAAAAGAAGAAGGAAGAAAACGGTAAAGCTACGAAAGAGGGAAGCACCGAAAGTGATGCGATGAGTGTCACGGAAACCTCAGTGAAAACTGCATCCGAGTCTAATGCCGAGGAGGATGTCAAAGAAGAGGTTGAAACCAACGCGGACGACAAAGATAAGAAAATGGAAGAGAAAATTGAAGAGAAAGTTGAAGAGAAAACCGAAGAGAAAGCTGGTGAGAAAATTGAAAAGAAAGCTGAAGGGAAAGTTGAAAAAATCGCTAAGAAGGAAGATTCCGAAAACGTTGAAGAACCTGCAAGCGAGGAGGTTGGAGTGGGAGAAAGAACATGGACATATGAGGAGACCAGATTCTTATTTGATCTATGCTCGAAATTAGATATGCGTTGGGCTGTTATTTTCGACAGATACCAGGATAAGTATACCGACAGGACGGTTGAGGATCTCAAGGTGCAGATGTACACGATATCTGCACATTTACTGGAGAAGAAGGGGAACTTGAACGATTCTGCCTTGATCAAGGCACTCAGATCGTTCAATAAGGACAAAGAGCTTGAGCGTAAATACTACCTAACGAAATTGATTCATCGTGCACCAACTGAGATTGCGGAGGAAGAATCGTTGGTCATAGAAGCAAGAAAGTTTGAACTTGCGGCAAAGAAGATGTTGCTTGAGAGGGCACAACTGTTACAATTACTTGACTCACCACAATCTTCGGCATCAGTGCAACAGTATTTGACGTCACAAGGACTGACACAATTGTACAACTCGCTAATGTCTGCAGATAAGAGTAAGAAGCGCAAGGCAGAAGTGCCCGTGGCGCCTCTTCTTGGTCCAAATGCCATTCCACATACGCAGCATCTCCAGATGTCTTCATCTGCGAACAACAGCGGCAGCAACGGCGGCAACGGCAACAACAATGGCAATGGTGGCAGTGTGAGTGGGAACAAACGACGCTCGAATGCTGGCCAGAACTCAACGGGTTCCAATGGAGGAGCCGGTAATGGTAAGGTGACTGTGAGTAGCAGCAGCAGTAGTAATAGCAAACCCCCAAGCAAGCTCAGCGAAGTGCAGCAACTATTGCAGAAGAGCCTCACGGCAGAGGAGCTTGAAGTGTACGGTATTGAGATCCACAATGAGCGGATCCAACCCGGTGTGCATGTGAGATCGCAGAAGATTGCGTCATTCAAGCCTAGCGTGCAGGCGAAAGTGCACGAGATTCTTGGACAGCTGGGGCTCTCGATCAAGCCGACGATGCCTACGGGACCGGTGAGCAAGAAGTTTGACGATCTTTTGTACAAGATCTCGCATTTGGTTGATCTGAAGAAGCAGAGCGACAAGCTACTTGCGGAGATCGAGTTGATCAAGAGACAGAAGGGGCTTTTGTAAAGTATCCAGTATAATGATTAGTGTATGTATACATAAAGATAGAAACTAAGTACGGACATGTACTCGCAGAAAGATAACACGAGGAGATGGGATAGGGGGAAAGGGGGGAAGGGTGGCTGAATCACCTTTCGAGGTTGATGGCGTTGCCGAATTTGGCGTAGAGGGACGACTTCAAGGAGGAGAGCGTTTTGCTGAGGTCATCGATTTTTGACCTAGTGGCACTGATGTTCTGCTCGATCTCGGCGGCCTGGGCCTCTAGTCTGAGCATGACCTCGGACTGTTTGAGCTTGACGAAACAGCCGTCGCCGATGGCAGAGCTGGTGTTTTCGCCGGAGGTCTCCGGGGTGTCGCCGCCGATGAGGAAGTCGACGAGCTCGTCCTCATCGACAAGCTCCAGCTCGAGGGTGACGTCGTCGATTTGCTCCTTGTCGGCCTCGAGCCGGGCGAGCTGGTCGTTGAGACGGTCGTAGTGGGTCATGAGGGTGCTGAACTCATTGATCTGCTGCTGGTCCTGGAAGGTGACCTGGTTCGTGTTCTGTGTGCCCTGCGGTAGTAGCTCCATTGCCGTGCTGTGTAAACAGAGGGGAAATCGCAAGAGAGTGGCTCTTTTTACATGTTGAATGGGAGACCTGGCGTTCTTGACGATTCATGATGGCATTACAGTCCATCTGTTTCTGGTGGCAAGTTAAAGCGAGCAAGAAAAAAACGACGATCGACCCAAAAAGTGGCAGCGCAGCGGCATTGCTGACGTAAGCGTACTAGCGGGTAATTGCCTGTTTGCCGACAGCGTTTCTTTTTGTTCTGCATCCCTCTCGTGCAGGCACGGACTGCCCGTCGTCACTGAAGGGGGTGCAAGCACAGACAGACAGACAGACAGACAGGGAGACGACGACGACGATGTGGGCAAAGCAGCAAAGGGGAAGGGGGAAGGTGGTGTGGTTGTTTATCTGGCCAATGGGCGGGCCGCGATAGGGCACCGTCAGCGACCCATGACGTTTCCCGATCGGGACACATGACGCAGGAGGGTGGGGGCAAGTCGGGGCGAGTTGGGACGCCGAAATGGGTGTCTCAGGTGTCCTTTCTGCCGGGGCGACGGCGACAGCGGGCGGGGGGTCCGGCCGTCCGCCGCCAGCACACACCACAATGTAGCACATTGAGACAAGTAAGTTTGTTGCCCCCCCCCCCCCCCTTGGTGTTACTCACATGCTGTCGCAGCGGCGCCAGGCGTTGGGCGCCTAGCGCTGACTTCTTTTCGCTCGTTGGTTTCCCGTTTGGTCGAGACACAATCGCGCTAATTAATGCGCAGCAGCGTTGCAATCGCCAGGCGACCGAGAGAAGAGCAGTTGTATGCTAGAAAAACATTCAGTTTCCCTCTTTTTCTGGGACCTCCTGTGTTCTGGGCGTGCTTCTTTCTTCTTCTTCCCGCTTGTGTTGCCACGTCTGCTTGCTTGTTTACTTATTGCTTCGTCGCCTGAACTCTCCCTCCAGCATCAGCCCCCAACCCCCCAAGAACCCCCCACACACCACGATGTCCTATTTATTGGAAAAAACCCAAACTTTGCAAAAGTACCTCGACTTGCCTCAACAAGGCAAGATCATCGCCGAGTACGTCTGGATCGACGCCAGCGGCAACCTGAGATCAAAGGGCAGAACCCTTTCCGAGAAGGTGACTGCTGTCTCGCAGCTTCCAGAGTGGAACTTTGACGGTTCCTCCACCGGCCAGGCGCCAGGCAACAACTCTGATGTTTACTTGAAGCCAGTTGCCTTTTACCCAGATCCATTCAGAAGAGGCGACAACATCATCGTGTTGACCGAGTGCTGGAACAACGACGGTACCCCAAACAAGTTCAACCACAGACATGAGTGCGGCAAGTTGATGACTGCCCACGCCAAGGAAGAAGTCTGGTTCGGTTTGGAACAAGAATACACTCTTTTGGACCCTATCGACGGCTACATCTACGGCTGGCCTAAGGGCGGTTTCCCAGCTCCACAGGGTCCATACTACTGTGGTGTCGGTGCCGCCAAGGTCTACGCCAGAGACGTCATTGAGGCCCACTACAAGGCCTGCCTCTACTCAGGCATCACGATCTCCGGTATCAACGCCGAGGTCATGCCTTCCCAATGGGAATTCCAAGTCGGTCCTTGCGAGGGCATCAAGATGGGTGACGAGTTGTGGATGGCCAGATACTTGCTGGAAAGAGTTTCCGAAGAGTTTGGTGTCAAGGTCACCTTCCATCCAAAGCCATTGAAGGGTGACTGGAATGGTGCTGGTTGTCATACCAACGTCTCCACCCTTGCTATGAGAACCCCAGGAGGTATGAAGCAAATCCAGGAGGCCATTGAAAAGCTCTCCAAGAGACACAAGGAACACATTGAGTTGTACGGTAAGGACAACGCTCAAAGATTGACTGGTAGACACGAAACCGCCTCCATGGAGACCTTCTCCTCCGGTGTTGCCAACAGAGGTGCCTCTATCAGAATCCCAAGATCCGTCCAGGCCGAGGGCTACGGTTACTTCGAGGACAGAAGACCAGCTTCCAATATCGATCCTTACCTTGTCACCGGTATTATGGTCGAAACCGTCTGCGGTTCTGTTCCTGACGCCGACATGTACAAGGAGTTCCAAAGAGAATCTGCTTGATTCCTGTTCGGGACCTTTCCAATCCTCCTTAGGCAGAGACAAACACATACAAAAACCACAATCAAAACAAAGACGCCGTATCGAAGAGAAAAATCCGAGTCTTACTTATATTATATAACTAACAATCCCTATCCGTATGTTTCTCAATGTATAGATTAAATCTAAGTAATTACAACAAGTCCACAAACAACCCTTGTTGAAGTCCGATAGCTCCTCCAACTAGTCCGTCTCTCCCCCATTTAGTTAGTCATCTCCCGCTGGCCTTATCAGCTTCGACTCTGGCACAAGTCGATAGCGATAAATTGGATGCTTTCCTCCGCTGTGACTTCGCCGCCGTTGCCGAGAACGTAACGACATTGGCGGTACGACGTAGGTAAAACAAAAGCCGGAACGAGATGGGCCGATCGACGCATAAAAGGAGACACATCTGTACACCAAGATAGTGAGACCTGTTGAAGATCTGTCTTTCCGAACATGGAAAAAGATCCGTGCTGGAAAGTAGCAGTGACACGGGTACGAATAGGAACCTGGAGACAGGAAAAGGGCACAGAAATAGGACACACGACACTTATTTTCCACTCTCACCCTACCATGGCAGACCCTGTGTTGGAGTACCTTAACACGATATCGCTCACGCATGCGTACCTTGGCCTTCCCGATGCCGACATCCCTGTGCTACACAATACAGTCGCCACCTACACTGAGTCTCCCCGGATCTCGAAGAAGTACCCGGTGGTAGCAGTGCCCGAGGGCCTTGTACCGTGCGAGACTTACACACCGCATGTGGTTTCCAAGCGTCTCACCGACGAGATTAGGATAAGGTTGTACATCCTGCAGCTCCGTCTCGAGATCATCATGTCGGAATTCAGACTCGCTACAGGCACGATTTCGAGGCTCAAGGACCTTTTTGCGCAGCTCGGCGTGCAGGATGAGGTCGGCGCGTTGACTCTAGTTATCACGCTCAGAGCAGAGCTTCTCGAGGCAGAGGCGTTCCTACAGGAGAGCGTGCCGGAAGACGACGACCAAGAGGAGAAGGCAGGTGAACAGAAGGAGCAGGGGAAAGAATTGAAGCAGCGCAAGAAGAAGAAGACGTCGGAAGAGAAAGAAAAAGAGAAAAAGAAAACGAAGTCCCCCTTTGACCATCTTGCCATTGTGAAAAACGTGGTCAATTCCTACATCGACAAGTCCGCCGAGGTGGTGATCAGTTCTGTGAACAGGTCCGCCGCATTGAGCGTCACCAGCTCCGGCGCAGAATCAATGCGTGCTGCGGATGACTTGTTTGCCTTGCACAAGAGGAAAGCAGGTCTCGACAAGAACATTGCCGACCTAGCAAAGGGAATAAGTGTGGACAAGGAGAACAAGATCATGATTAACCCTGCCATTGTCGCCAACGAGTCCATCGAGGCACTTTCGGAACTCTTGAAAATGAGACCCCTCGACGCAGAAACGTACATCGAACTGTCCCACGTCTACCTCTCGAATGGCAAAATAAAGGAGGCCCTTTGGTGTGTTGGCGAGTGTTTGATCATTGGATGTTCCGGCGCATGGAACGTCTGGAGCTACAGAGCAGAGCTCTGCATGCTGCAAGGCAAATGCCTCACTGCTGAAAACGGCGACACAGCCAGTGTGAGATCCTGGTTGTGTGCTGCAATAGCTTCGTTCGCTCACTCCATTGAACTATGTTCCGGATACGTGCGAGCCTGGTGTGGAATGTATGTTAGTTTACAAAAATTAGAAGACTTGAAAATAGACTTGGACCCAGTCTACTCGAAAATGAAATTCATCACGCTCACGAAAATCAAGGAAATGCTGGACGATGTTTCGATACCAGTGAAGGAAAGAGAGAATATTCATTGGATATTAAACAACTACTAGCATTCTTTCTTTTCCCTTCTTTAAATGTTCTCTCTTTTCCTTTCCGTTATAAACTAAGCCCTGCAAAGATTGAAAATATACTACATAATAATACAACAACCTCCCGAGGTTGTTTTGCCATTACTTCCCTCGTTCTGGTGTTTCCCACTCCTCGGGGTATTGGATTGCTTGAACTGCAACTCTATAGCACTCTGAGGACTTTTCACACTGACTGACTGTTTGAACGGATTATGCTCAGGAGCCCCCCAAATCTCAGGTATTAAGGGATCCTGGTGTTGCTCGGTGAAGTCGATAACCATGAGTGCGCAGTTCGACGCTTTGATCCGTGGGGTCTTCAGCTCCTCCATGAGTTTCATGTTATATTTATTTATCCGCTCCAGTGTCAATTGCTTTTTTCTATTAAGCCTGAATGCATGTATCAGCTTTTCTCTGAGGGCAGCAGACTGTGCAGCATTCTCTATCTGCGTCCTCTGGTAGTTCATGTCTGTATCGTACGTGAGATTGAACTGCTGTGTGTGCTGCAGCTTAGGGATCTCAAACAAGGCTGCTTTCCGGCTCGGCGGGCTCACCTGTAAAGGCTCCGTGACAGAAGTACTGGAAGACATAGTCACTGGCGAACCTTGGACGTTTGAGTCGTAAAAATCGTTGTACAATGATATTCCGACAGTTTCCATCTTATTCATCAATAGAAGTGCAGTCTGTGGGTGAGATGGATTAAAAAAAGGCTGGACTAGGTGGTGAGGTCTATGTAGAACTGCAATAATGTAATTAGTTCCGCTGCTGAGTACTAATATAGAACCTTGTCTTTTTTCGGGTACCTTTCAAAGATGCCAAGAGGGAGAAGAAAGAAAGAAAACCAGAAAAGCAGGAAAAGACTACATTCTTGCTACCTTCCTTCCTTCGTAAAAGGAGGTGGCGAAGGAGAGGGAAGCACTGCTTCTACACCATTGGTCTGTAGGGGGGCCAAAAAACCTGCCACCCGGACATTCCCATTTTCCTATGAGAAAGGAACCGTCAACTGTCGGAACTCGCACAGCAAACGCACGTCCGTTCGGTCTGCATACTAACTAGATGAAACGGGTTTCAAACAAGAGGAAAGCATGTTTCAGCATCGTGTTACTCGTCCGAAAAGGGGAATTTGATAGTTCAGCCGCGCTGACAATATGCCGGACAATTTCTAGAACGTGATTGTCTATGTTTCAAGCACGGATATGCCTCTTTGCAAGCGACGCTTTCACTTGAGAGGATAGTTGCCATGCAATAACAAGCAAACGTCACACATATAGTACTGTTGTCTGGCAAACATGTTGATAAATTGGAAAAACCAGCCTCACCATTGGAAAAGCTAAATTATGCTCTATAACTTTAACCAGGTGCCCTGACGGAATGGATAGGGCGATAGTTTTGATTGTTCTTTTCAACCCTGCTACCCTCTAAATCGAATAGAAGACGGATTTTCATGTTGGATCCATTTTTGTTCTTTTATTCTGTTTAATAAGTCCGAGCCCCCTTGCACACGGGGCATTTTCATCCTCCGGACTCAGCGATCCAAACTGTTTTTTTCTATACAATGGGTATGTCGCCATGAAAGGCCGCAAAAACGGGCTGTGCGTTTCCCCTTTTTCTGGGCAACCGGGGCACTTGCTGTTGTTCACTTCTGCTTTTGACGAAATGAAGGGAACAGATAAAGAATAAGAAATCCAACCAAGTGATTGGGTAGAAAAATGTACACCAACTGGTGGAATGCAAACGAAGAAAAGGACTTCATTGTAAACGAAAAATATGAACCTCCTTTTTTCACTGAGAAAAACGGAGTCAAAGATCGGAGGATCAATTCTCGGAGATTAGTGGATCCTATTCTAAAAAAAGAGGAAAATAAAAGAAGCTTGATAAGAGATGTAATCAGCGAGATAATATCAGCCGACCCCGAAAGCTACAAGGATATTTCAGAGAACAAGCAATACAGAAGCCTTGATGCAACTTCCACTCAGGATAGATTTGCAGTATTCAAAGATGAGAAAGATACCTTGAAATTGATTGAAGACTTTGCTGACAGCACGTTCAGAGTAGTGAAAAACAGGGAAGGGTGGCTAAAAGATATCTCCGGATAGATGATGGTTTAGCCATTTTGCTCACCTATATTCTTAGTTATATTCTAAAGTTATCTAATAAAAAAATTAACAAAAGTGAAAGACTGCTTCGTTGAGCATCAAGGAATAAATTAAGCTAAAACCCAAATTAAGTAAAAAAAATGTAAAAGAGTTGTGAAAGCGGAAAAATAGATTGCGTAGGAAAAGGAATGGAATAACTTATTAGTAGTTTACAAGCTTTTGTACCAATCCTCCGGGATTGGCAAGTCACCACCTAAAATATTCGTCTGAAACCCACATGTGCCCAAGAAATCAAACATTGGTGCTACACCCAGGCCGTTTGCTGAGCTGTAACCTTCGGAGTTCATTATATCTGTGTCGATCTGGGAGAAAATATCGTTCAAAAACTCCTGTTCTTGCTGCTGTAATTGCTTTCCCTGGGGAACGGATCCCTCCTGAGCATCCGTTTCATCGACATTGTACTTCACAGCTTGGATGTCATCAGCTTCATTCGGAGGTATGGATAATGCACGAGGAAGCAAGAAGGTGCCAGTGCTGGCTTCGCTCAAACTAGGGGTTTTGCTGCGTAACATTTGGCTTAACTGTTGAGCGGCAGCAGTCATATTTTCAGCATCCGAAACTGCTTGTGGGACTGGGCTAGGATATGCATTGCCATAAAGTACTGTTAAGTCTTTGTGCAATTGATTTGGTAGCTTTTGGATATTTTGTTCTTGCGGTGAATCTTTAACAGTTTGCGAAGTAGGGGTCAAGTGAGATTGCGATTGAAGTGATTGCCGTTGGGGTTGGGCTTGCTGCTGGCCATCCATAATATCAGAATGTGAATATCCTATTGGTGAAGGCACGAAAACCGAGTTCGATCTTTCTTCGGGAGATTCCACCTTTCCTTTTCTCATAGGTATGGCACTTACACTCGAATCTGCCGCTTTATTCTTCATGTTGTCAATTCCATAATTGATGAAATTGTTGAATTGTATGCGAGAATCACTAGACATATTCAGGTTATCACCACCATCATTTTGAGTTGTTACGTTGATTTTGATTTTCTCGATAGCTTTCTC
Organism: Pichia sp. PH4023; assembly: GCA_025531575.1. NCBI lineage: Eukaryota > Fungi > Ascomycota > Pichiomycetes > Pichiales > Pichiaceae > Pichia > Pichia sp. PH4023. The sequence continues at coordinate 981,008 of JAMGYR010000003.1, forward strand.
CTTGCCCAATTCATTCAATAAGTCCACCATGGAATTGGTTGCACCATTTTTGTTGAACTTACTAGAGACCTTCATCCATTTCGAAATTCTTGTCAAAATAGCACTCATTTTATTTGCAACTTTTGAGTCTTTTGATATTTTCTTGATGCTTTCGGAAACCTTTTCGTATTCTTGTTCAACATCAACTTCAAAATCCAATTGTTGAGTCTTTACCAAAAGACGTGCTCTAATTAATGCCACCAGAGCATGCATTGGTCTATAATAGAAAAAAGTTGGGAAATTGGAGGTTTGATCACACAACAGTATGAACGAATCAATAACCTTCTCGCTCGCCTTAATCAGTCGATTGAGTGTTTGCAAATATACTTCAGTCAAAACATCGCGTCTTAGAAGCACACGACAGACAATGTAATCATACATGGTCATCAACAATTGGTAATAAATAATAGACAAAAGGTTTCTCATTTTGGAGGATGAATTGAAAAGATTGGATTCCATCGCAAGTTTTTGCATCCTCTTTTCGTAATTCACCATAATATTTCTCAACATTGCATTATTTATGGTTGTATCACTTTCAACAGCAAGCCCGACTGAGCCTCCTTTACGAACGGAAACATTTGGAAACCCGTTTGGACACAAAAACTGGAATATCTCTTCCCCCAGTGCTACCAATTTGGAATAGAAATAAATAAATTTATCAGCTTCATTGCTCTCGCCCATTAAAAGTAACTGACAACATCGTTCATGAACCGGCGTCCAGCTGACAACTTTGAATCTTGGCAAAGACAAACCAAGAGAACCACAACATGAATACACTGCCATATAAGATCTAATCATTTGTCTCTCAGGAGAATCATCGCTCAGGATTTTCGACGTATTCTTGTAAACCTCATTCCCCAGGTCAAGACAAAGAGTCAAATTGAGAGCCATCAATAAACTCATTTGATGCTTATATGAGCCCCACTTCCTTGGAGGTGAGCACCACAATGAAAGAACAAGATAAATCTGGATAAAGCTGACTGATATATTTCCCGTTATGGAGGTCCTTATCGATAGATTTTCTTCTAAGTAATATAACAACGTGTCATGCAAATCTGGGTCATTCAAACAGGTTACCGTAATGAGTGACAACAAAACCAATGGCTCGTTTTCAAGTAACCAGTCATAGGTGTAGTGTTTTGGAAACGAAACACAAGGCCAGTATACGTAAAGGTCGTTGTAAAAATATGCGAGTCGTGACTTTGCTTCTTCCGTGGAAATGATATTTAACCTAATCAGCTCCTTTATTAAATTCTGCTCATGAGATATCCATGGTAGGTTTGGTATAGCTTTAACTACTCCCTCTTTCATAGAATTGACAGAACTTGCTTCTGCTCTTGCAGGCTCCGATTTAGCCCTGTCATTTGGATCATTAGTCCTACTCTTTTGTGTCTTGACAGCATGGAGGATCAAACGCTGTGTCTCACTGAGCTGAAATTGCAATGTCAACAAATTTTCCAAGTTTATGTTCTCAGAATCGTAGTATTCATCACGCTGAATGGCCTGGAAAAGCTTGTTAGACTCATTAATAGCTTGCTGAAGTTGCGCCAACGGCCCGTCTCCCTTCAACTTGGATCTCTTTCTAGGTTTTCGCTTTGCCTGTGATTGGGTTGGGTCATCTGTGGCAGAACACTGCAACCCGGCTTTGAAGCATCTTGTGCAGCTTTCAAAACTAGGATCTTCAAACACGCATCTCATTTTGAGACGATGACATCTTGCACAAGCCCGTAGTCTTCTGAATTTGTCTGCAAAATCCGTCTGAGACATCGACGTCCCAGCTAGATCATCTAATTGTCTTTTCCTTCCCCCCGAATCACTGGAATTAAGGTCTGTTGTGTCCTCTTCAGGCAGGTTTTGTTCGACAGACATGGTATCCCCTTTGCCGAGTATTTCGCAATGCACAAATCGGATCTAATCTCTTTTCCAGACACAGAACAAACCAAACAGGGGCGGAAAGAACAATCTTTTTGCAGGACCAGAAGCTGTGACAGAACCTTTCCGAATAGGCCTGCCAAAAAATCGAAAAGGCTTCTTTCTCCTAGATTCTCTGTATCTTGCCGTTCTCCCACATCCCGTACCACAGAAAGAACAACCGGCTGCATAGATGCTTTCGGACATCGCCGGTGGGCCGGTCCGCGTTTTTCGTAAACGAACAATAAAAAAGTTTGTTATCACATTATGTAATCGCTTAACATTTTCTTCATTTTTTTACTACCTGTTACATATCAGTGAACATATATGGGACTTAGAGCTCCAAGTACGCATTACCCTGTACCATACCGGGACGCAAGTTGGTCCAGGCAACACCGACATCCGTGTACGTCATCAAGTCGATGTAGTCTTGCACTTTGTTGTGGTTTTCACCATCGACGGTGACGACGTCGTCATAGCCTGACCAGTGGCACTGAACGTTGACACCCAAATTGCTAATGAGCTCGATATCGCTATCGTAGTGGAACGGCAGCCACTGGAGTTTGACGGTGAACTTGTTTTTATTGGAGTCAATATTAGCCCATTGTAGTTTGTGTAGTTCCAACAAGTCAATTCCTTTCATTTCTTTATAAATCCAATTCCCCTTGCTGTCTCTACTCATGCCGTTCGGTATGGTAGCCCCTTTCTTATTTTCCGAATCCACATCCAGACTGGTGTTTAGCAAATTATCCTCTTCAGTAAAATTGTTGCCATATTGGTACAAGGTGATTATTTTGACAGGCGCTTTGAAGTTGGTGCTAGTAGTGTTGAACGTGAAGTAACATTGACGTGTACCACGCACTTCAACCTCTAGCACACTTTCAACCGGCGTGAACTTATCCACTGCTTCACCTGAGACATCACGGAAGGTGTTTGTATTCGACAAGACTGTTACGTTCAAGTACTGGTCGTATTGGTTGTCTTCCAAAGTACCCGACACCAACCACGGCCTGTTCCACTCATACGAACACGTCTCCGTTCCGGCCCAGTCAATCTTGGAGCAGCTGACGTTTTTTGGGTCAAGGTATGGAACCTCACTCAGTATCTGAGGAATGAAACCCTGCCTACCATAAACATTTGCAAGACTGCTGTTTGAATTGACATCAAACATCTCGACAAAACGCAACTTGATAGGAGTTGACTCATTGTATGGTGGGGAAAAATACGACTCAAATAGGCCGTAGGCAAGCAATAGTAAAGTCAGTTGGACCGTGATCATATTCATTTTGTGAATAAACGGCATTAGTATTGCAGCCAATGATGTGGACAAAACTGCAACAAGTTTCCAGATCGCTTCATCATATAATTTATTTTCCTGCACCGTTTCATGCAAAGCTTCTAGGACTAATCTACCATCGGAGTAGATGAAAAAGATGGACAACGGGATTAATGTGATAAACTGGACTAGCCAATCATATTGCAATGAGTTAATTGCATTGTGCTTCAGTTTATGCATAAATGAGTCCCGAGTTTCATGGTTGATTACCACAGAGGTACCATTCATCAATGGAGTTGACTCGTTATCCTCTCCTTGTTCGGTATCAGGCCCTTCCCCATTAATATCGTGGATATGTGGAGCAGCTTCAGACCCATTGTCATCATGCACATTTTGGTCATTACCATTTCTATCATTTCCATTTTGAGCTTGATCGGCTGAATTATAGACAATCACAGTTTTGTTTGGCTGATAGCATGGTGATGTACGGAAACTCAACCCAATCAAGCCCCAAAAAGATGCTAGTGATGTTAACACATAGAATAACGTCAACAAATACCCACCCATATTTTTGTACTCTTTGATCTTGTAAGTTATCCAAACCAAAGAAAACCAGGAGAGTAAATTGAGTTCTAACAATACCACAAGTTTTTGGTCATGCACTGGCCGGAAGTACGCACTAGCCTTTAGTATCAAATATCCAATCAAAATGGTGATACTGAATAAGGACATTGATGGATAGTAAAAATTAACAGAAATCAACAAGGGATTTAGTTTATATAGCTGCTTGCTAACAAACAAAGTAGAGTAATAACATGCAATCAAAGTGACTGGAAAACGTGACCAACCTCTTAAACCAATAAACCATGTGTTTCTTTTGAAAACGATAAGGAGCAAAATGATGTTGATGGATGGCACCAATACTAATAATATGACATTGACAACAAAGTTGAGATTCAAGCTGAAGTTGAAAAACCAAATGTTTAGGACATCGAAGTAAACAGAGTATCCTGGATCGGAGTTGTAATTGTCAGACGAATAAGTGACATCTAGCAAAATATCAAGTACGTTGGACATCATCATCCATAAAGAGCCCTTGGAAGTATATTTTACACTATCTTTGAATGTATGATAAAATGATCTAGGGTGATAAAAAGCAATATCGATTCCACGTAGACCTGATCGTTCATAGACATGATAATCTGTTTGAGAGCTTATGAAACCAGAATTGAACCCTTCTTGGAAGATCGAGTTTGCATAAGGGATTGAAGCGCTGTGGTACCAGTCAATCACACTTTTATCCGTACCACGGAAAAGTATTGCCTGTCCTCCAGCACCTGTACCTTCCAAGTTGATGAAAAAGCTTACATCTGAGAACCATTTGTGCTGCGCAAATGCCTCTGCACCTAATAGGCCAAATTCTTCGTTGTTATTGAAATTTAGAATTAAAGTTCTGAGAGGTTGTGATTTCGATTCTGCAAAATGCTTCAAAATTCCAAGCATTGATGCAATACCCATACCATCATCTGTAGTACCAAGTGATGTTGGAACCGAGTCGTAATGTGCCGAAACCAATATGCCCGGTAGTTCAGGTTCCGAGCCTTCAATCTTGACTAGAATGTTGGAAGATTCGTAATATATCACTCGACAATCATCATTGGTTTTATTGAATACGTCATGCTGGTTGATGAGGATAGTGTGGTTTTCGTTTTTGTCATATGATGTCTTGATATAAGGCACACCCTCTGTGAATGTGTCGATCACTGAGCCCAAATAATCGTGCAGGGCGTCATTTTCTTCAGAGGTAAATGGGTGCATCGTGGAGGATATTATCTGTAGGTGTTCCCATGCATCTGTTAAGATCACTGGCTCATTTTTTGGTGGAGTCAAAGATATTGATACAGCCACCTCTTGTAAGATTATTGTAGCCAAAAAGGTTAGAATTACAAAGAATGACAATGAAGTCTTCCTGAACCTGAAAAGGTTCGAGAAAAAAGTCCCCAATGATTTCATGATCCTATTGTGAAGTTGCTAATTGGGCCAATTAGAATTTGTCAAGTATGCTCAGCGATAAGACCAAACTTGAATGCAGTCCGGAGCACCAAGCCCTGTGATAAAAATCTGATAGCAGCTCAAAAGAACTATCTAAGATATCCTCACCTATCTTCCTTTTGGGCCGATCGGCGCAAAAACTTATCTCGCCTTGAAATTTGCACTTTTCGTCTTCGAAGTGAAGAACATGAAAGGAAAGGGATGATGAGTGATACAAAATCAATTGGAATGAGGGATATTCTAGGGATACTAGGGATTTGAGCAGGTGCTGGTGTACAAACTTGTTGGACAAGCAAATATGTCGTTTCCAGAGCTGAAAAATGACCTAATTTTAAGGGCTGCACGTGGCGAGAAGGTTGAAAGACCTCCTTGTTGGTTGATGCGCCAGGCAGGAAGATATTTACCTGAATATCACGAAGTAAAAGGTGGCAGAGACTTTTTTGAAACATGCAGAGATGCAGAGATTGCCAGTGCCATTACAATTCAACCGGTAGATCACTTTCAGGGTTTAATCGATGCGGCTATCATTTTTTCTGACATCTTGGTCATTCCACAAGCTATGGGAATGGATGTTCAGATGGTTGACAAGGTTGGTCCAAGATTTACTGATCCTTTAAGAGTTCCAGAAGATTTGGACAGAGTCAATTTCAACGCAGATGTGCGTAAGGAACTTGATTGGGCTTTCAAGGCGATCACTCTGACCAGACATAAATTGAAGGGCAGGGTGCCTTTACTCGGGTTTTGTGGTGCGCCATGGACCTTGATGTGCTATATGATTGAAGGTGGCGGTACCAAGATTTTCAGGTTTGTTAAAGAATGGATCTTCAAGTACCCTAAAGAAAGCAAGAATCTATTGCAAGCTATTACTGATGTTGCAATCGAATTCCTAGCCCTCCAAGTTCAGGCGGGTGCTCAAATGTTGCAGGTATTTGACAGTTGGGGAGGAGAATTGAGCGCCGATGATTTCGATACCTTCTCATTGCCATACCTCCAGCAGATAGTGGAGAAAGTTCCATTGAGATTAAAGGAATTAGGTCTACAAAAGGTTCCTATGACTGTGTTTGCCAAGGGATCATGGTATGCGTTAGACAAGTTGTGTGATACTGGATACGATGTGGTATCACTCGATTGGTTATACAGACCATCTGACGCAGTCAAGACCAACAATGGCCGTGTAACCTTGCAAGGAAATTTGGACCCATGTGTGATGTATGGTAGTAAGGAAGTCATCACGCAAGAAGTGGAGAAAATGATCAAAGGCTTTGGTGGTGGTAAGAAGAACTACATTGTTAATTTTGGTCATGGAACCCATCCATTCATGGACCCAGAACAGATCAGACATTTCTTGGAAGAATGCCACAGAGTTGGAAGCTTGTAGGTTACTATCTTCGTAAGCCAACTCGAACAACCCAATAAAAAATGAAAAGATAAATATAGATGTATGCATAAGTTTTCTTGTTTATACAGGTAAGTGAACAGCAGTATTGAGTTTATACACAACCGAAAGCCTAGATTCTGGTCAATCCAAGTTTGACAACCTTCTGTAAAGAGGCGATTTTAGGATCCTCACTTACGGTTTCAAGGAAGTGATTGACTTGGGCAACCATATCATCGAACAGAGCCTTTGCCTTAACACCTTCTTCGTTATTGAGGGCAGTTAATGCCTTAACCTTCCGTATTGAGGCCAATGCAACTACATACTTTCCTGAAATGAACTCATATTCGAATTCACCATTCAAAAAGTCGAGGGTTTCAGGCTTACCATGCTCTCCATCCTTTCTAGCGATAATCTTTTCGATGATGTCAAGCTTGGAGTAATCATGCTTTTGCACGATCAATTCAACAAGTTCTTGGCCGAAAACGTCAGAGTCGTAGACTTTGTTGTAGTTGACCATATGGTCCTTCCACTTCACTTCATCTTTTTTCTCCTTCTTGGATCTTTTACCGTTGTTGAAGCCTGCAAGATCTAGGGCTTCAGCGAGAATAGCCTTATTCTCGGCGGTATATGCGACCAATGACATCAAATCAGAATAGACACGGCCAATAAAAGCTTGATGGTATAACTCGTCGGCCCATTTGATCATCTCAAGATAAGTCCGTGCAGTACCTTTACGGAAAGCAAAGAAATGAAAATCGAATTGATCTTCGTAGTACTCAGCGTAAATAGAGAAAATGGAGAAATAACGTTGTAGGGAGAGTCCCAAATATGCTTCAATCTGTTTTTGGATCAAGTGGATATTTTCTGCTTCCGTATCATCGTCTTTTGGCTTTTCTTTCAGTTCTTCGAATTGGGATAGTTTCTTTTTGAAGAGTCTAGTCAATGACTCTGCGTATTCGGCGATGAACCAACAGCATTGCAACATGTGCAAGTCTTTCAAGCCGGTTGGCTCGTCGTCATTCTTGGTGAAAAGTGTAGCTATGTCTAGTGCCTCATCAATCAGATCGGCCCGCAAGTAGTACTTGACAGTTTTACTATTAACAAATCTGTCCTGAAGGTCCATGGATCTTGCAGTGTTGATTTCAAAGGCGGCTTCCACCAATTTGCCTTGGTGCTTTAAGATTCTTGCTTTGAACATGTATAATTCGATGAGGGTCGGGGTGACCTTGATGGCGTCGTTGATCTTGACAAGAGCGGTATCGTAGTCTTTAAGCTTGTAGAAGTGCTGGGATATGAAGTACTTGATCCAGGTGAGGATCAATGGGTTTTTCTCCTCTTTTTCAAAGGATTGGACTGTTTCCAAAATGACGGTCCTGTTCGCATGTTTTTTGTACAAGGGCTTGATGTTGGAGAAGATGGAAGGCACACCGCGTCTAAACAAGTTGGCTAGATAAGGCTTCAAGTGGGATGCAAATTTCTCACCCTTGAGGAAGGTCAGCGGTAGGAACCGTGGGAGGTCGGACTTAGGGTAGAACTTCGCCAACTTGGCGAAAAGCTTTATCTTGAGCTCGTCGTCGCCTTCGATCTTCAAACACTTGACCAAGTCCTTATAGTAGGTGATGTTGTCTGGGTTTCTCTTGAGAAGGGCTCTGATGACAAGCTGAGCCTCAGCGAGCTTCTCAGTCTTCATCAAGAGGTGATACTTGAGGTCCAAGAGGCCCTCGACGTCTAGACATCTGAACTTGTCGGTGGACTGCAACTCGCTGTCAATGAGCTCAAGCGCCTTTTCCGTTTCGCCGAGCTTGACGAGCAAGGTAACCTTGTAGATGATGCACTCGGAATTCTCCACCAAGTCGTCGTCAATCAGCTTATCCTTGATGAGGTCTTCGACCTGGTCGCAGATCTTGACGGCGCTGGCATAGTCGGCGTTGAGGTCGTACGCGACGGCGGCGGAGGTGTAATTGGCCCGGTAGCCCGGCTCAGCCTGCAGATAGTCAAAGCGGGTCTTCGCCAGCGACTTGTACGTGCGCAGCTGGGACAAGCACGAAGAGAGGTCTCTGAGCACGGCTTTGTTGCCTGGGTTGTTGGCGATCGTGATGGTGTAGAAGTGAGCGGCCTTCTCGTAGTTTTTGATCTGCCGGTAGTACAACGCAGCCAAGTGAGCCGAGACAGAGTTGGCCGGGCCGTACTTGACGGCCGTGCTGATCAAAGCATCACACTCCTGCATCGTGGCACTGGAGAGCGACACGAGGGCATTCACGTCCTTGTTTGCCGGATTCGACGGGTGGTAGAAGGCGAGGATGAGTGCCTTCAACGCGTACGTCTGGCTGTGCATCGGGTTCTTCTTCAAGATCCTGTCGACGCCGACAAGGGCCTTCTTGTAGTTCTTGCTCTCATAGTCCTCCAAGGCGCTGCGGAACTGGAACTCTGGTTCTGCCATTGTCACGTGGTGCTGATGCTGCTGCAGGTGGTGCTGGTGGTTACGCAAACAGAGTTCCGAGCCCTTTCAAAAGACGACCACATACCCAGAGCATCTTCTGCAACACCTGGATCGGAAATTCATGGTGGTGGTGGCCAGAATGTGGTATCCCCGGCCGATTCAACTCGACTGGTCGCCGACGCGTCGGCCTTATCGACGCGTCGATAATGGGAAAACAAAAAGACGAAAAACCCTCGGCTGTCGGCCCGCCTGCCCGATGCGGTGGACTTTCGCACCGTTTGCAATTGCACATCTGCCATTCGTTCCAGTGGGGGGGGGGGGGGGAAGAGGCACGGACAGGCTGCACCCAACAAGATCGGTTGTGCCGTACCTGAACAGGCTTAATCTTCTCCGTCGGCAGAGACGGCCCAGAGACGGACAACAGAGACGGACTCGGGAGGCAGCCCGCAGGCCAATTTTTCGCCGCCGAAGCTGCTTTTGGAAGGTGCGCACTTCCCGATTGGGCCGCTTGCCACATTTGGCGATAATCTGATACGGCCGGAGCCGTTATTGGGCTCGCAAGACGGCCGGAGCAGAGATGGACGGCGGAGAGACAGAGAGGCAGCAAGAAATTGCAGACGGCACAGACGGCTTCTCTGGCGGGACCGGAGTGGAACAATGCTATCGAGTACACAGCGGTGTCGTCTTCAGGCAGAGGCAGGGAAGCTTATTTCTCTCCTTTGACGATTTTCGGCTGTGTTTACCCTTCTGGCTTATCTTCCCGGCTCTGCTGCTGCCTTCCGGACCTCTCAAAACGCTCTGCAGCCGAGGTGTCGTGCACAAATAGGGAGAAACAGCGTAAGAGCTCCATTGTTCCAATTAATTGCGTAATTTTGATCATCTGCTTTCCGTTCCTTTTTCTTTTCCACCCTCTCTCTCGTGAAGACACTCTGCTCTCGAGCGGCTCCGGCAGCATCCTCCAGTCCCATTCTTAAGCTTCTTCTAACTGCCTCTTTGCTCTTTTTTCTTTCTGGTCTTTTGATACCACTTCTTCTTCGCTTCTTCCTCTCCTTTTTCCCCTTCTCTCTGCAAAAACCACATTCGCTTGAGCTACAAACAAGGACACCAACCATGAACTTCAAAAACGTCTTGGCTGCCTTGAGTGTTGCTGCCACCGCAAATGGTGCTCTCTTCCCATCCTCCAGCTTGCTCTACAAGCCATCGTATGCTTCCAGCATAACGGTCGCCTCCGCCAGCGTCTCCCAGCCTTCGGCTCCTGTTAAGACTGCTGGCCTCAACCAGACCGTCTATGAGGAGAACAAGCTGTACACCCCTAAGGTCGTCATCGTTAACATGTTCTCCTTGGAGGAGGAGCCATTCCACCTCAGTTACGAGTTTGTCCACCACATCACTCTCCCAGGCTTGTCTCCAATCTATAGTGAAGTCCACTGTGACGCCGACTACGAGCTCTGCCAGTTGACTGTTGGTGAAGGTGAAATTAACGCCGCTTCCAGTTTGACCGCTTTCGCATTGTCCCCAATCTTCGACTTAAGCTCCACCTTCTTCTTAATTGCGGGTATTGCCGGAATCTCCCCATTGCAAGGTACCATTGGTGATGTCACCTTTGCCAGATTTGCTGTCCAAATCCTCGAGTACGAGGTCGACGCAAGAGACCTTCCTTCAAACTGGACCACCGGCTACTTCGCCTTGGGTTCCGAAGAACCTGGCCAGTACCCTGAAAATATTTATGGTACAGAGGTTTTCGAGTTGAACGCAAACTTGAGAGACCGTGCTCTATCCTTGGCTCAAGGCGCCTTCCTCTTCAATGGTAGTGCCACCAATGAAGAGTTCAGATCTACCTATAACTACTCTCCTGCTAACAAACCTCCAAAGGCAATTGCTTGTGACACTTTGACAGGTGACACCTACTGGTTCGGTGAGCTCTTGGACCAAACTTTCGCCAATTACACTTCTTTGATCACAAACGGTACTGGTACCTACTGCACAACCCAACAAGAAGATAACGCAAGTTTGGAAGCCCTCATCAGAGCCGCCATGTATGGCTTAGTCGACTTCAGCAGAATCGTCGTCATGAGAACCGCCTCTGACTTCACCTACTCCAATGACTACACCGGCAACAAGACCGTCGAATTCTTCGACGATGTCTACCAGGGTGGTATTACCGCTTCAATTGTCAACTTAGTTTATGCAAGTAAGCCTTTCATTGCCGACATTTTGGACAACTTCGACCTCTATGATAGCGGTATCTATGGTCCTGACAACTATATCGGAGACTTCTTCAACTCTCTTGGTGACGATATCTCCTTCAGAACTTGGGGTACTCCAGAATGGGGCACTGCTTAAATCCGACGATCGCAAACCTTCTTTGGCTTGCATTTCCTAGGTAATTTTTTGATACCATTTGTTTATCTACATACAAAAGCTGTATGTGGACCTTCCCTCGTTTACCTTTTTCCCACTGTTCTATTATTTTTTCAATAACGTCGTCTTCTTCTTCAACTTTAATGTCCAGGTTGTATAGAGACCATATTTTTGTATTCTGTCGTAAATATACATGAAGTGTTGTCACATAAACAAGCCCATCCTCTGCCCTGATGACAAATCTACTTATAAAGTACCGTCAACGGAAACGAAAACAAAATAAAAAATCCCAGATCCTGTGCGTCCGGGGGAGTATATGCACATCTGTCTATCTTTTATCTCTCGCAACGTAAAGGCGCCCAGGGGACCAGCATACACTCGCCTTACTTCTAGGGCGACGCTGGGACACGCACCATCTCAACAGCTCTACAGCCTATTAGTTTACCTTATAACTACCGATAACGCCTTATTATACCATGCAAACCATTGGCAGTATAAAGAGTGATGCGATTAATAAACTAAATGAGGCTAAGAAGATTTGCTTTGTTGCAAATCAAAACCTGGCAGATTCGTTCGATCAACTTGCTAGAAAGGAAAAGCTGACCCTCGAGCTCTCTTTCATTGTCAAATCCCTACGAAATCATCTACGAATATTTGAATCATTGAAAAGATCAGTTTCATTGTGCATATCCGACGTTTCACGGAAAAAGTCGTTGTATTTTGTTGAATCTAAGCAAAAGATTAGTAAACTTGAAAGAATCTACGAGCAGATGAAGTCTATAAAGGTCGACCCGTCCCTCTGTGTCACTAAAAACTGCAACGAAAACAGAACGCTATACGATTATATAAATAATGACCATATCAGTGATATAATAGCGAAGATGGATAACCATTTTGTTCTCATTGATAGCTTAGTGGACTCCAAGATAATGGAGAATATTATCGTCAGATTCCAGAATGAGTCAAATTATCTATACAACGAGTGGGAATCTATAAACTCGTTTTACCAAAAGTATTTCATAAGAAAAGAAAATGAGAAGGAACTTGATGGCTTAGTCAAAAATAATACCGAGTTAGAATCTGAAATCGTAGATATTTTGAAAGAGTTAAACAATCACTTGGATAATTGCATCAAATACGAATCGCAAAATAGTAAGAATGATCTTCTTCGTGAACTGGTACAGAAACAAAGCGTCCAGAAATCAGTATCGATGGACATTCTACAGAGTAACTGTGATATCATTTCCCAGAATTGTAAGGATATTGAGAAGTTTGTTAGCATCTTTGAGGATTTCCGAAATAAACTAGTCAAATGTTTCAAGGAAATCAAAGAATTTTCGGCAAATGTATTGGAAAAACAAGTGCAGAACAATTTACTGAAAATTACTAGAGAAATCAAAGCTCACTTTGATACATTAAATGTTTATAAAGAAGATATCAGCCAGTTCTCTGAAGATTCTTTGGACTTTATTGATTCGTATTACTATCTCGTTTTGGAAATAGATCGACGTTGTACCTTGAATAAAAAGGTACAGAGCTTGATTAACGATTTTGAAAGCGAGTTGAAGACACTTCAAGAAGATGACTCCATAAAGAGGAACCAGTTTATGAGCGACCATGCCGCGTTCCTTCCACAAAACTTAGCCGACTTCGACATTATAAATTCCAAGTTTCCTCAGCTTGAATTGAGCTATACCCTTGAAAACTTACCAAGTTTGAGAAAAAGCATTGTCGAGCAGTCCATAAATAAATTGAAAGGTAGCCATACAGATATCAGATGAGGTCCGTTCTCATTTCGTATCACTTTTTTTTTCATTACGTTTAAAAGTTTAAATAAATAGGGACAAAAATAAATAGATAGGTTAATGTATATGTACAGATGCTGCACCAGCTCATTGATAGTTATTTTCAAGATCTTTAAATTTGGTGATAATATCATCAGCAGAAAGGTTTTCAATTTTACGACTGGAGCTTGGCCTGATAGCCAATTTCCCGCTTTCAATCTCCTTATCACCGACAAGTATAATAAAATTGTAGCCCTTCCCAATGGCTTCTTTTGTTCTGAAACCGATCGTTTCGTTTCTATCATCTAGGTCTACGTGGAACTTATTTTGACTCAATTTAGTTGCATTTTCAAAATCTTGAGGCTCGTTACTCAAAGTCTTCACGACCTCTCTGGCATAATCTTTATGAGCATCGTTGATTGGGATAACAACTGCTTGCCTTGGAGATAACCAGAATGGCCATTTACCTGCATAGTGGTCGATTAATAAGGCCATGAAACGTTCGACAGACCCAAAAATTGCTCTATGGATCATGATTGGAGTATCATAGCTGTCTTCAGCATTCTGATATTCAAGTTCAAATCTTTGGGGAAGCTGGAAATCTAACTGGATAGTTGCAGCTTGATGCTCCTTACCAAATTGGTCAGTCAGTAATATATCAATCTTAGGACCATAAAATGCCCCATCTCCCTCTCTTAATGACCATTCTCCAGGCCCTAATTCAGAGTCTAGAACTTTGGAGAGTTCATTTTCGGCACGTGTCCAGTCCTCCAAACTTCCAATGTAGTTTTCTGGCCTCGTTGAAAGCATCATTCTGAATTTATCCAATCCAAACACAGAGTAACAGATCTTGATCAATTTGATTGTTTTCGAAATCTCATCACCAACTTGGTCATGTGTACAGAAGATGTGTCCGTCATCCTGATGGAATCTTCTGACACGCGTCAAACCTGTTAGGGCACCGCTCGCTTCATTACGATGCAAGCTTGACCAATCACTAAACCTGATAGGTAATTCCTTATAGGACCTGCTGAACCTTTTGAATATGACACAGTGGCCTGGACAGTTCATAGGTTTTAAACCATAAATGTCGTCCTTTTCCAGCTCATCAGACTTGGATTTGTCATTTCCTTCGACACGGAACATGTCCTCCGAGTACTTAGCCCAATGTCCTGACGTTTCCCATAATTGTTTCTTGTATATTAAAGGTGAAATAACTTCTGTAAATCCTTGCTTTTCTTGTTGTAGCTTCATAAACTTTATCAGCTTGTTGAATATGCGTGTTCCATGTGGCAAAAAAAAAACTGATCCGGGAGATGCTGGATCGAGCATGTATAATTGCTGTTTTGTAGCAAGCTCTAGCGTAGCTGTCGACGTCGTTGCTGCTTTGGTCGCTTTGGGGCTGTGATCGTGTGAGCAAAACTGCCTCACAAACATTTGTTTAGAGCATGCAGGTATCCGTATTTTGCTAATCATGGCTGTTTGCAACATAAAGCCTTCTCTGGCTCCTCATGGACAATCGGTGATGCAGATCATCAACATGTTTAACAATCCTGTTTTGGACATCCTCAGAACATGCTGTAATGCCAGCGGGGGAAAAACTGTTGCCCAGACTGTACGGAAGAGGAAGGTAAGCCGAAACACGAGAGGTCCTCGCAATTGAGGATGCCAGATTGAGCCAAAGGTCGTGTTTTTTTTGCGCAGCGACAAAACATTCTCCGAACTGTGTGGAGGAGCGTAACTAATATGGTATGGAGTGTATAATCAGGTTAATAAAATATAAACAGTAAATAAGAAGTGTGGGGTAAGCCACATATGGAATGCATTAAACGTCTATAAGTAGTTAAATTTCATAATAGTGTTAGTGTGCTGCAACGGGTAAGAGTGGGATCAAAGCTCATCATGCTTCAAGTCAGAATCAGGCTTGTCCTTCTTGCCTGCAATGAGATCGGACACTTCGTTGTCCAATTCCGTCCACTCCTTTATCTGCCTTCTGGCTCTATCGAGCTTTGGTTCTTTTGTAAGTGGGTTGTTGCACAAATCAATAGTCTTGGCGTCCTTGAGCGACTCATCACTGCACCAGGTTTCACACCATAGCCATTCCTGGGAGAGTGAATGGATTGGGATGTTTCGTTGGAGGTTGTTTGGGAGATCTTGATCCAAATTACTCAAAGAGTTTGGATCATAAGAAAGTTGCTGGTAATGATGTCTCAGAATGTCTCCAGCTGCAATCTGTCTGAATCTGACCAAGTCGACAACATATAATGCACTAATGTGATACTTGTACTCGTCACCAAGGAAGGTCTCCCAGTAACCTTTCTTCCAGAAACGGAACCCTTCCATCTCCTTTCTAGAATCGCACATTGGGGTATATCCATAAGGTGCGCCCTCTAGGTCCTCATCAACAAGCTCCTTTAGATCTGTTCTGATGATTTGGTCGGAGTCCACGAAAATGATCTTGTCTAAATCCTGTGGGAATAGAACGTCCAAAAACAAGATTTTGTATCCCCAGATTGTACGTTGTCTTTCACTTTGTCCGGCCAACCAAATTGGCCAGTTGTACATAACTAACTCGTACTCAAACCCATAATGCTCTGCAAGTACTGGCAAATGTCTTTTGAAGTCTGGTGACATGTAGTTTTCAATCAACCAAAACTTTACGGTGTGCGTCGTTTGTTTCATCACAGAGGAAATCATAATACCTAAGAATCTTTCATACAAGTGTCCTGAAGCGACAGTGAATATATTTATGTCCGCTTGTTGTTTCTGTTCAGCAAAGAAGTTATTGAAAAGCTCTTTTCCTTTCAAATATATGCTGGTGAATAAATTTTCTTCTTCAGCGAGACCTGAAATAGGCTCAACCAAATTCACGCTTTCCATACCCCAATTCTTTTCAAATACCGGCCTAACAACGATACCATCCAAATCAATGATACCAATATTTAAAGGTTCAGGTAAGTTGAAAATTTCGGCACCTTTAGTATACTCCTTGATTTGCAATTTCCACATACCTGGATTGGCCTTCAATTGGAAGTACCCAAAATTAGCCATTATGTTGGTGTCGGATTTTGTATCACCTATAAGTTCAATAGGCAAAGCTGCTGGAGGGTATGACTTAGATTCTTCAAAATATGAAGCATAACCTTCGACGAGGATGTTCCTCAAAATAAACTCACCGTAGGCAGAGTATGTGTTGGTGAGGTCAAGCTTCAAATTATCCAAATCGGTAGATGCTTCATTAATTGCCACCATCCATCTTTGTGTCGTTTTTAAGCCAACATTAAATAATGTTTTCTCAGGAACATCTTCAAAAACAATATTTTTGCTAGCATTTAATGGTAATGTGTTAATCAAACTCTTGTAGAATCTCTTGACCGGTATTTCTTTCATCGATGGATTTGGTCTCAAATGAACATGCAATGACAAGAATGGAAGTTTCTCAAAAAGAGGGATAAAAGAGGCAAGCTCCTGCGCAGTTTCTGAAACTGGATCCATAACTATTTTAACATTGAGCAACTCGTTTCCAACGTCGCTATGAATGGTATTCTTGATAGGGAGTTTTTCCGTTGAAATACGAGGCAATGAATCTGCAAGATAGTACTCAGACGCTGGGAAAAAGTATGAGTAAGAGACCATCCAAGAAAACAGCTCAAAGCTATCAAAGGCATCCTTGTATGTAATATCTGGTGTGTATGATTTGTACAATTGTTTCAAGCCAGTTAGACGGGATGAGCGTTCGAATTGAACAATTGATGAGATGATATCGCTTGTCAATAGCTTTTTAATTGGGATTATTCTTCCCGCAATGACCAACTTAATATCAGTGATGACTCTGTAGTCGATTCCAAACATGTCTCTGATTAATATATGAGTATCTCTGACTTGGAAATCATCATTGATAGTGGCAGATGAAAGCTTAGCTAAAAACTTTAACTGCTCGTCCACAGTTGATAAACTGATGAGCTCCTTGAATGCGGTAGTCGCATGAATATCTGAAACAACAATTTTGACACCCTTTGCCTTAGAAGAGAATTTCAAAAGCTCAATGACTTGCTGAACATAGTCTGGGTCCATAAGCGAACCCATCAAATTCAGTGTGACTAGTGCTTCGTTTCTATATGGTTCCTTTACCACTCTCAGGAAATCTACGGTACGCCAATGCTTGAATGAGAGGAAGTTTGGAGGTTGAAGGAAATTATCTTTGTATTGCGAAATTGTGTCAGGAATCAAAGCACTATTTCTAATCTTCACAGCATTCTTTTTCAAGAATTTTGAGAATTTCATGTTCTCAGGGATCTTTTTGTTACGCAAGGATCCATGCAAGAAGCTCATATCCTCAAAGATCTGGTTCAAGGCTGAATCGATTTCGTTGAAATTGTATATTATTCCGTTGGAGATGATCATAGGATATTCTTTCGAAAGGCTAAAAGTGGAGTAGATGTTCTTCAAGTTGTCAGTGTATCTGTACTGAAGAGAATCATCCAAGTATGGGAAATCCAAAGCTCTGAATGAAAGTAGTGTCAAAGGCTCATTCGAATTGACAAATCTATTCAACATTCCTAAATAGTTAAAGGTTTGAAGTGGGCCGAGTTCATGGTAGGTACCAAACAACTTGCTGACTGCACGATCGTTCCAGGTTGAAGTATCCAAGAATGGAATAATACCAATTTTGATAGGGATATTTTGAGAAATGACTTGTTCTGCAAAGGTCAAAAGGTACTGTAACTGAACCGGGTTAGTCAAATCTATAGCAAATATCATCTCATGAATGTTTTCTCTTGCATGTGGAAGCTGACCTGCGGCAGGTCTGGTCTGATAAGCTTCTCGAGATGGAGAGAAACCCGCATACCTTTGATCTACCTCGATATCATTCAAGTAAACGATAGTTTTCGAGAACTTTGAAAAGTCGTATCTCCTGGAAGGACTCTGGAAGAGGTCCAACATTAAGCTGGAAAAATTGGTCATAACTTCTTTGGAGGTCTCGTACTTTAGTCCGATGGTCTCAAACATCTTCGTGAAAGACAACTCCCTTTTGATTGTTCTCAAGATTTCAAAGATATCGGTCTTCTCTGCTGCAACGATGGCATTGTTGATGTAGATGCCAGTAGGAATGAAGGTCTTGTATGATTCCTCTGCAGTTAGCTCGACATCGATGAGTTCTTCGTCAGCGTATTCCAGTTTTGAGACGGCGTGTGCGTATTTAGGGAATTCAGCCAACAACTTGGCGAGATCGGAAAGTTTGTTCTTCGAATCGTTAATGAACTTTGTTACTTTTAGGCCAAGGGTTTGAATGGCCTCTTCCTTTACAGGCTGAATGTCAGTATATTGGGCGTCAAAGAGGTTGGATGGGTCAACTCCTCCCTGCTCTTTGCTAGTAGATTCTTCATATTTGCCGAACTCCAATTTCTTCTGTTGTTCCTCTGAGAAACCTCGGTCGTCGATAGCGATGTAATCTGTTCTTTTCAAGTTCAAAGCCACACCGTAAGCAGAGAGGGTTTCAGGATTTTCGGAAGCGTTCGGAGCAGGAACGTATCTCCAGACCAAATTGAACTTCTTCGCATTCACCGAATGGTACATGTTGTAAAACATGGCTCTGAAATACTTGCTGTTGTAATCACCGTAGATGACATAAACCACCGCAGAGTTTGATGGGGACCCAATCAAGCGGTCGAAGGGAAACCTGAAATCCTCGAAGATCATCGTATAGTCTGCGGTTCGCAACATGAATGCTGCATCCTGATCACAATAGAACTCTTCGCCGAAAGAGTCGAAAAGAACCACATCTTGCTCGCAGGTGTGGGCGGCTTTCACCTGCGCCTGGTAGTGTTGATAATGAGCCTGAATTCTCGGGGTCATAATCTTGTTGGAGATGTCCAATTGCGCCAGAGCCTGATCCATTTCCGAGGGTAGTAACGACAACGCATATCTGTAGAACTCGGTGTCGGACATCTCATCGGCGTCCTCGTCATAGACGAGGTCTTCCGCCCTTTCACCGTGTTCGATGTTCATAAGCCTGAGCACAAGCGGCTCGTAAAGCGATTCATTGATCGACGAGATCGCCTCGAGCACGTTGAGCTTGAACGGCGTCTCCGTCCATGTGGATACCAAGGAGATCTCAACGTTTCCTTGTGGTGGCAGTGCTTGGGAATCTGCAGCAGCCACGACCACAGAGAGTGTCACGGCATATAGCGAGGACAACGACAGTCTCATGGTGTTGGTGGTTGTGGATCAAACAACTCTTCTAGAGGGCTCTTCCTAGGACACCCCACAGTGTCTCCTCTGCTCCACATGTAGCAGGAGTTTCTCCGACGGGGTGATAGCGAGCATTATTGTTGCCGGCAGAGGGCCAAATTTTCGTGCTCAGCAGCGGTGCGCTGCGTCTCGTTTGCCTTCTGGTGGAGCTGGCCGGTTCGTTTATCAGGGGAAGGGGATGCAGAAGAAGAGACAGGGGAGGGCCAGGAAGGGTCAGTGGTCTTCGTGGGAGCACTAAACACAGCAACAACAGAACTACTTCGATACACATAGCATGTTTGGGTCGAGAGCGATACTACGTTTGCGGAGACCGACACAGCCCTTTGTTATCAACGTGAGGTTGCAGTCAAGCTCGTCGTCGAGCGCCACGAAGCTGCTGCAGGCGAAGACGCAGAAGTTGCAGCAGCAGTTGCACAAGACGATACAGCAGCAGCAGAGCCAGCAGGCGGGTGTGCAGGCGGGTCCGTTGGCGGGCGGCAGCGGCGGCCAGAAGACCGGGAAGGGCAAGGACGGTGTGCCGAGAACGGTCAGTGGCCAGCAGCGGGCGGCACCGAAGCTGCGGAAAGGCTTCAGCAACGTGGACAAGGTGCCTAGTACGGTAAACCTCGAGCCCCGGGACGTGCTCTTGGACAAGCTTTACCAGGGGTACAACCCGCTGCTGTCGCCAATCAAGCCAAAGGCGAAGAAGACGAGCCCGAAGATCCTCGTGAACATCTACGAGGACCTTGCGTTCGAAGACGACGGATACGAGAATGACGATGCGGTCGACTCGCTTGTGGGGCCGAAGCTCCAGATCTCAAAGTACATCTTTGACAAGAACCCGCAGATGGAGGCGAAGTTGAAGGAGCTGGACGTCGACGCCAAGGAGGCCAAAGATACCAACCCGCACCGCCACGACCCGCTCTTTGAGCGTCGTCCCGCTGCGGACGGCAAGCGGGGCCGGGTCCGGCTCCACTACAAGAAGAACATGACGAAGAACGGCGACGACGACGGCCACAGCGACAACGGCAACTAAGACACGAACACCCACGGAACACGACCCCGGACAGGACCAGGACCGGCGGCCCTGAAGACTTTATTGTATAGGTATAGAAGCAACTAATATACAGCATTATTCTTTTGTTCTTGCCGCTGCCGCCTTGTACATAGCCCGACATCTTGCATATATATATATATAACCTTTTGTCCTGTCAAAACCGGTAACTTCACTTAAAACTACAAGATTGCGTCGATCGGCTCTGCTTTTACGACACTCGCGTCGATCGTCCCAGATAACAAAAGCACGTCGATCGACGATTTTGCTAGCTTGCGCCGATCGACGGCTCGCCGATCGGCGCCGGAAACAAGCGGAGAACGGCTCGGGCGAAACGGACGGCTCGGAAGAAACAGTCTTTTTCGCTGCGCCGCCGCGGAGGCTTGACGACTACGGGCTCAACAACAACAGGGGCCCAGGAAGTGCCACCGAGGCCGCCGAGGAAGGCCCGCCGAAGGGGCGTGCGCCAGACGGAGTGACAGGGCGGGTCTCGGTGACATGCCTTATGTATATATATATACCGGGGGCTTTGCTTCAGGTCTCTTTAGTCTAGACTGGTGTTTGTATTTGTTTGTCTAATTGCCTGTTTGTCTATTTGCTTATCTGTGTATACACACACATTAGTTCAGACAGAGATGATGGTGAAACAGCTATTCTCTACAGCGGTGCTGTTAGCTTCGGCGGCCCGTGCGTGGTCACCCACAGACTCGTATGCGCCAGGCATCGTCGAGTGCCCGGACTACCTTGACGACGACGACACCGACAACAGGGTCGGCTTTCTCCGACAGGCAGATGGCATCAGCGACGAGGAGCACGAGTGGATGCAGGCGAGAGACAACATCACATTTGACAATCTCAAGCTCTTTTTGAGCAGCGTGAACCTCACCGACCTCGACACGAACGACTTCCTCGACAAGCTCCAGAAGAATTCTTCGGCAAGGATCCCCCGACTTGCGCTCAGCTTCTCCGGCGGTGGCTACCGGGCGATGCTCTGTGCTGCCGGAGAGATTGCCGGACTCGATAATAGGACCGTGGGCGCCTCCTCCCACGGGTTGCCGCTCTTGGGCGCCACCTCGTATGTCTCCGGCTTGTCCGGCGGATCGTGGTTCCTTTCGTCCTTGGTGTTCAATAACTGGACCTCTGTGCAGGAAATCATCGACCAAAATGGCGAAGACGACGCCATCTGGGACTTGGAGCACAAGATGCTTGACCCATACGGCATCAACATTGTCAAGGACGCCAAGTACTGGGACCAGATTAAGGATGCCGTCGATGCCAAGAGAGACGCAGGCTTCAACGTGTCCATGACCGACCCTTGGGGGAGAGGCTTGTCTCACCAATTCTTCCCCGGCCTCGATGACTACGGGGAGAGCATGACGTTCACCAGTTTGAGAGACTGGGAGATCTTCACCAACCACTCCATGCCTTTTCCAATCATCGTTTCCGACGGTAGAACCCCGGGCCAGAAGATCGTTAATTTGAACTCCACTGTCTTCGAGTTCAACCCTTACGAGTTGGGCTCCTGGGACAATTACGTCGACTCCTTCGTCGACTTGAAGTACGTCGGTACCCCAATGGACAAAGGTAAGCCCTCTGGCAACGGCTCCTGTTGGGCCGGCTTAGACAACACCGGGTTCGTTTTTGGAACCTCCTCCACTCTTTTCAATCAGTTCCTGCTACAGTTGAACACCACCTCCTTGTCCGGCTTGGCCTACTCCGCAGCAAAGTCCTTCTTGACCGACTTGGACAACGACAACAACGACATTGCTCCTTGGACCCCAAACCCTTTCTACAACTCCCCCTACGGATCCTCCCATTCCATCAAGAAAGACGACACCTTGTACCTCGTCGACGGTGGTGAAGACCAGCAGAACATACCATTATATCCTCTTTTGGCCGACGACAGAGAAGTCGACGTCATCTTCGCTTACGACAACTCCGCAGACACCGACCAGAACTGGCCAAGCGGCGCTTCGCTCGTTTATACATACGAAAGACAGTTCTCAAACGCTTCAGCAAACTTCTCCTTCCCATATGTCCCAGGTGTCGACACGTTCTTGCACAACAACTTAACCGCACGTCCAACATTCTTTGGCTGTTACGCTTCCAACCTGACCAGCTTGATGAAGGAAGTCAACACTACTTACGTCCCACCCTTGGTTGTCTACACTGCCAACCGTCCTTGGACATTCGAATCAAACACCTCCACTTTCAAGTTGAAGTATGACGATGACGACAAGTTGAGCATGATTGAGAATGGGTTTGCCATCTCCACCTACAACAACTTGACCATTGACGAAGATTTCCCTAAATGTGTTGCGTGCGCCATTTTGCAAAGATCAAAGGAAAGAATGGGCGTTGAATTGGGCGACGAGTGTAAGAAATGTTTCAACGACTACTGTTGGGACGGCTCCACATACACATACGATGATGACTCTTATCCTAACGATTTCACAAAGACAGGTAGATTCAACAACACCATTGATGAAGCAAACAGTAGCGAAGCCTTGAAGATGAGCGGTTCCGACGCTCCGGCTTCTGCATCCGCTGATGTTGTCATTTCTTCCGACGACAGCGGCAAGTTTGCCGCTTCCACTCTAAGCTCCAGCAGTGTTTCCTCCGCCACAGTCTCTTCGATCGCCTCATCTTCCCATTCGAATGGTGCTGTAGCAGCTTTCAATGCTGGTTCATCCCCAGCATGGGTCAGCATGTTCACCCTGGTGATGAGTTGGCTAACTCTTGTTTAGGAGCCCACTTACAAGTTCTTTTTCGTATTTTTTGCGTTCTTTCAAAACCCCCCAGCATTACTTATTTACAGTGTCTGTTCCAATATCTTTATACATTATTTATTGAATGTTTATCTATGCCTTGTTATTTATAAATCTATCCATTCTACGTCGTAGACACTATTTATATCTATCTTTGTATGTCCGACTCTTAATAAGAAGAACAAAATCTTTTGATGTTTACAACTCAGGAAGCACAGCGCGTGGCTGGTTTCTTGATAAGTTATTTTTTCGTGTTGAAGGTACGTTTGACTTTTACTTGCTTCCCTATGTTTTCCATGGAACATTTTCCTGTTTTGGTTTCGGTTTTGGTTTTCTGTTATCGGTTTTTGCTCTGAATACCCTGGAAGAAAAAGCAGGAAAACGAACTTGTGGTTCATGTCGGAGTTCACAACGTCGCAGCTTTCTCCAGAGGGAAACCCGCAACGAAAGAAAGGTGCATTTGCATCGGGTATCAGAAATAATACACTGGTTGTTGTGGTTACCAAGGCACATGGACTTCGAAATGTGCTCAAGATGGACAAACAGTCGCCTTTCATTACTATCCGTATACAGGATCAAGAAGAATCCACAAAAGTCGTTTCTAGAGGCGGGCAAACTCCCACATTCAATGACGAACTATGGTTTAACTTAGATGGCATCGAAGAACGTACGTTATACATCAATGCATACCATCAAAAGAAAAACGACGCCAAATTGATTTGCTGTGGTGAAGTAGATTATAGTACAGCTTTAAAAAGAAGTACCAGCGAAGGGTTCGACGGATGGTTCACTCTCTATTGGGAAGGCAGGGAGGCCGGTAAGGTTTATTTGGAAATGACCTACTATCCGAGGAAAGGCGAAGTACCTATTGGTACAGAGAGCGCAGGAAGAATGCAGTTAAGTAAAAAGGAGAAATTATCAGTCGGCCCCGGTTCTCCATCTTTTGGAAACTCTATGAGAGATAAGTCTAAGAAAATGAGGAAAAGCGAGGTGGACAACTTGCCTGAATTAGGAGAATTAAACATAGATGAGTCTACCAGCAGCATTGGAAAAATAAATAACAAGTTTTCCAGTTTTGAAAAACGATATAACAGTTCGAGATCTCCAAGCCACTCTCCGGTGCAAACTCCGAAAAATTCTCCAAGTAAACATGATTTGCAGAAATATAGCAGCATAACGTTCAAAGGAAACATGGATGACGACTCACTGTCTGCTCCGGCTGCTACTAACACAGTTGGAAACTGGTTTTCATTTCTTGATAATACACTCAAATTCCCGTCTATATTGAATAACATTACATTCAATACTAATAATAGTAATCATGGTGATGCGGAAAAGCGTAGCATCAATGATGAACTAGATGCAAGGGTGAAGCTCAAAGTCGAAAGTCCAGAACTAATCCAAGAAAGGCCAAAAAAATTGTTTGACAGCGATGACGAAAATGATGATGATTATGACCTGACCTCAAATATATCCCCAGAATTGGTTAAGATGCGTGATATTAGTGTCACTGACCAATGGAAAAAGAGTATTGCATCCAGACAAGAAACAACCAATAAAGAAAGAGGACTGACAGTTTCGTCTTTGCCTTTCAAAAATAACAATTTGAAAAACAAGTACGAGTCGGACAGTTCGGAAAGCGATGGCGAGTACACTTTGGGCCAAGTGGTTGATTTCAGGAGTTCATCCAAAAGTGGTAGAAGTAAGGTGCCCAACCGTACATCCCCCCAAAAAGAACAATTAACGAGACTTGATGACGACGAAATGAGAAAAAGCTATCAGGGAAGGCGTTTGCCAGATCTCAGAATGGAGAAGCGTACTGACTTATTAGAGTCTAATGATGACGACAATGACGATGACGACGATGATGGACCGCCACCGCCACCACCACCAAAGCACATTATCTCCATGAGTTCACTTTTTGATAACAGCTTGGGCTCAGCTTCTTTAGGTGAGAAGTTTGTGCTACATCACTCGACTTCCGACCTCCCTAAAACTGCAGGAGTCGTTACTAGTCTGGGAAATAACGAAGAAGGCAACAGTGATTCGAAGAGACCATTGAGTTGGTACGAAAGACGTAAAATAGAGCGTAGAAAACATCGCTGAAGAGCGTTTTGTCATTCTCTTACATTCGATCATAGGAACTTATTTATAGAGTGAGTTATTTTTATTAGTTGTACACTAGGCATTTGGATAAAATCGGTGGTATATATATATATCTCTGCCATGAGGGTCAGCAGCTAGAATGCTGCCTCCTCGTCACCTTCATCACCGTCGCCGAAATCGTCACCGTCATCGAAGTACTTTTCAGCATTGTAATCGTCGTCTTCGTCATCTTCAAACTCATCGTCGAAGTTTTCCTCCTCCTCCTGGTTATCTGCGTCATCGAGCTCGTCATCGTTGGTGTTTGTAGCAACCTCATTCAACCGTTGCAAAATTTCTTGCTGTCTCTCTTCTGCAGTCTTGATGATCTTGTCAATGTTCATCCCCATCTTAGATCCGTGCTTGTATTTACTTACATTTAGCGACTTCTTCCCGGATTTCGAAGACATGACGTTGTGTAGCTCCTCGGGGAAGAAACGCAAAATAAAGGGATGGTCGGTGATTGATTTCCCTATCTTGATTTTCTTTCTGTACTTGTCCGAGTATCGCTTCAAACCGTCGTTGACACCACCTTCTAAGTAAACAATGCTTGCCTTCTTTCGTCCCCCGTTCTGCAATTCCTCGAGCGCAAGACTCTTC
Source organism: Pichia sp. PH4023 (assembly GCA_025531575.1). Lineage (NCBI taxonomy): Eukaryota > Fungi > Ascomycota > Pichiomycetes > Pichiales > Pichiaceae > Pichia > Pichia sp. PH4023. Next base: position 1,007,044 of record JAMGYR010000003.1, read on the forward strand.
AAGTTCCCTGTGTAGAAGGAGGAGTCTTTCATCAAGGTTGTCAAGTTGCTGAACTGCTGGAAGCATTCTGTTTCGATCCTCGTCGGTTTACCGTTGATTGGTATCGGGAATTCCAACGTCTCTGTTGCATTCTGCTGTATGTCGGCCCAGTCCAAGCCAAATGGCAGGATTGTTCGCTGGCCTCTGTCCCTAAAACTCATGTTGCTGGAGGCTAGTTTCCGATGTCCCTGTAAAACAACTAGCTGTTCCTATTAGCTGTTTATCAGATCTGAGCTTCCATGGCATCTCTGATCTCTCTGTTCCAGAACAGTGGTGATGATTTTTTTTTTCAGCCTTACGTAATTCGATTGACTGTTTTGGTGGGGCTTATTAGTAGATTTACATAGGTTAGGTTAGTTTAAATTAGGGTGGCATTTTACACAAGAGCCCCTGGTATGTACGTTGCAAGGTACTGTAAGCTCTGGAGTGGGGAACTAGCGCCACCAAGTATGGTTTCGAGGGGTCCTTTCTTTTGAAAAGAAGAACTAATCGTGTAGAAGCTCCTTGATCTCGTCGTCACTGTCATATCCCGTCTCCAGCTTTCTTTGAGCATCGACAGCAGCCTTCTCGATTTCCTTTTCAAAAATCGCCTGCTGCTTTTTGACCTTCCGCCTAGTGGACTTACCCCAACCCCATCCCTTTTCACTTCTCGAGATCCCTTCACTGTCCGGGAAAAGCGCTTGCGCTTCAGCCTCAGCAACTTCGCCAGTTGGATCGTCGATTAGTTTTTGCGACTTCAATTCGTTGTCCTGATCAATCTTGGTCTTCAGTTGTTGCTGCTTGAGATAGTCAGAGACTCTCGTTCTGAGAAAAACATATCCACCAATGATGATTACTAAACGTATCAATTGATAAACGTCAAAGTCGCTAAAAAGCCTATTCTGAATCCTTTCAAGTATCTGCATAACGGAATTCATCGTGCAATATATCGGCCACTGCTTTTCTGTAAATAAGTATGAATCTTACTATTAACTTTCGAAAGAAGAAGCAGCGTGATTCTGCATATGAATTTGTAATCCTTTGCCAAACATGCCGTGCTGAAAAAAACATGACAGAACAGGGAAGTTACGTAAGCGCACTAACAAAATGGTCCGGAAACCTCTTCCAATACATATAGGGGGTGCTTCCTCATGTAGAAGTTCAGAAACAATTGCTATTGTGTACATACAACGGGAGGTAGTCGGGGAAAAAGCACACAGCACAAAATGGGAGCAATAACAGAACGTAAAACGAATGGAAAATCGATAAAGATACCACCAAAATCACAGCCCCCGGAAGGGTTTGGGAAGATTCTTCCAACGTTGAAAAAGTTCCAAGATAAGATGAAGACGCTTGAATCAGAGGAGGTGAATCCGTCGAAGCCAAAACACGAGCTGTACTGGAACATCCACCGTGTGGATCACCAAAAGAGCAGGTACATATATTCTCTCTACTATCAGAGAAAGCTAATAAGCCAGTCGTTGTACATATGGCTGGTGAAACATAAGTTTGTCAACGGCGAACTTATTGCAAAGTGGAGGAAAAGAGGCTACGAGAACTTGTGCTGCCTACAGTGCATAGGCGAGACTGTTTGTGTTTGCAGAGTGCCGAAAAGCGTCCGGAAAGCCAATGAGGGCTTCAGATGTGTTAAATGCGGGTGTAGGGGCTGCGCCAGCAGTGACTGAAGCAGGATAGCTCAGCTAACGTGATTAATTACTTACTTTACATACGATAAAGAACAAATAGAGCGATATTTTTTTATATAACAAAATCGAATTGTACATTAGGATTGGTAACGACTTCGTATCCATCCATAGGTTCTAATGCGAGCAGTAATCTACCAATGACAACCACTTTGTCTAGCTTGATTTCTTCGTCTTTCTCGGAATATGAAATGTGATCTGGCGTTTTGACGATCGCATTTTCAACAACCAAATTCATCAACTGGTCATATCCCGCAAGAGTGCCTATAATTTCACGACCTCCGCTTATTCTGACACTTACTTCCTTGTTCAAAACAGGCTCAAGATCGATAATAGGTCCACGTTTTGGGGCATATGTATTCTTTTTCTGCTGGCGGTTCTGGTTCTGGTTCTGGTTCTGGTTATGATTACGGTTTTGGTGATGTTGGTACTGACGTTGATGTTGATTATGTTGTTTTTGATATTGCTCTGGGGCCTGTTGTTGGCTTATAGCCTCAGCTTGTGCTTCTGATCCTGACATTGATCTTCTTTGCTTTCCAATTCTTTTATGTGAGGCGTTGAGACTGTGCCCCAGGGTCATCGCAGAGAAACAACCGAATGATGTGCCCCAGTTCGTTTATGGTGCGCACAAAATTCATCATCATCAAAGGACGGCGAGCGAGGAACATTTTATTTTTAACTGGATGCAACTCAGTTTTGGACGCACAAACAATATCTAGTGAGGCCTGCTTTTAGGCTACTGTAATAAACATTATATATATGCATTCATCTCTCCCGCCTCATTCATCTCCCTCATCTCGGCATTGGATGGTTCCACGAGACCACTCGCAGTAGCCCCACTTAGAACGCTCTCTTTCCATGCAGCGACGCCCTCATTTACAGAGTTGAGCAAGCCTGTAGGCCCGTCATAGTAACCACTGGCTTCCTCGTTAAGCCAGGCACCATTATTGGCTGACTCGTTATCGAGATCCGAAATGTTCGAATCAGAATTCATACTATTGTCAATGTTCGATACGTTTGACACAGGGATTGACACGGAATCGGCAACTCCGTTTTGGTGTGACAAGTCTTTCAACTTGGCTCTTTCGGGCACAGATAGACCCGGGGAATTGATATGGTGTCGCTTGGACTCTTTTCTATACTCTTTATTCATGACCTGTCCAAGCTTCACGTTCAGATCCCTATACTCTTCTTCGTCCAAATCGATCAAATTGCAATCGGATTTCTTGATTTTCCATGAGGACAAATCTTCTCCCTTGCAACATTTTTCGGAAAAATGCTCTTCAACCATATGGTCTATAACTTGCCATCCGTAGGCATTGGCGAACCGGCGCCTGACCACCATGTTGTTGTGGGCGTCGGGCTGGAGATATACCAAAACTTTCCTCCAGGACATGCCTTGATGCCACCTTCGAGCGATTGTTTCCTCCAAGTATCTATGTTTTTTCTTCTGCTCCAGCTGCGATAGAATGACATTCTTCGAGAGTGTAGTATGGCGCTTGGGTATCATATCTGGTGTATAAATTTTATCGTGCAAAATGACGTCGTACCTGCTTTTAGGATCATTAATGTACTTGCTTGAAGGTGTCGGAGGGAGAAGGACCTTTTTGATGGAGGAGAGAGCGGATGACTTGGGTATGGATGGTAGAGCTTCATCTGCAAAATCCATTCCGGTGCTGGTAGTGTTATCGTTGGAGGTCTCGCTGTCGGAAACCTCCATGTCCGTTGTTTGGAAGTAACTGTATTTATTTGTTGTTTTCGGGGCCTGGATGCTTGGTAAACAAAAGCCGATTGTCGACTGGATCCTGCTCCTTAGTGAGTCAACGAAAGTTCGATCCCCCTCGGTGGAAGCTAGGGTTTCGTTATTCATGTCGACAGGGATTTCTGCTGCTTTGTCGGCGACATAGCCATGATTACTGCTGCTGCTGCTGCTGCTGTTTTTCGCAGCGGTATGATGTTGTTTGTTCGGGTCTTCGGCGTTTTCGTTTCTCGGTAGATTGGTACCGTTGTTCTTGAGCGTTTCGTAAACCTTGGTCAAGCCTTTCCAGTCCAAATATAGCAACGCGCTTGTACGTAGGGGCACAATACCGTCGTTCAAGACGTTAGCGTATACGGTTCTCCTCTTGAAAGCCTTCAATATCTTTCTCGTTGGTTCGGAGGGCAACAACAAGAGCATGGGCTGTGCGCCATCCAAATTCAAGTCCTGACCCGTTTTGCCGACAATGCCGAACTTCAAGAAGACCTTCACGTACGTTGGGTTTTCGTTGGAGATGCCCAACATCGGCGAGGCCATGGCAATGAAGTTCTCCGGTTTGATTTTCTCGAAGAAATCCGGGTAGTTGAAGTTGATGTATGAGATGGCGAACGTCTGCACTGGCCCGCCCAAGGAGTGGCTGATAAAGGAGATCTTCTCGACCTTGTCGTTGAGGCCGTCCAGCGAGTCCTTCACAATGTACTCGGCCAGCCGGCGGCCGAGGTACTTGACCCCTCTTTCGGTCTTGCACACGTTGCCCGAGTAGCTCCGGATGACTAGGTTCTCGCCCGTCTTGTCGGCCATCGCCTCTAGACGGTCCTTCATGTAGAACATGTCTGCGGTTGAGTTCGAGTGCAAGCCGTGCACCAGAATGACCAAGTGGATCGGGTCGGTGATCGAGCGAGGGGGCTTGTTCCAGATGTCTGCCGTCGTGAGGTGCTGAATATTGAGCGTCGAAGGACTGTAGTTAGAGTTCTTGAGGTTCGAGTGGTTCTTGTGCAAGCTGTGCTCGTCTCGGGCAAGCACGATCTCGAAGCCCGTGCTAGCGGTCGTGCTGAAGATGATCTGCGACACAACGTCGACGACCCACACGTACTTCTCCTGGAGCCTGTTCAACGTGAGCCGGTGCACCAGCGACTGGCCCGGAATCATGTTCGGATCGTACACGGGCTGGTCGTCCGAGACGAAGCACGGCACATTGTGGTCGTAAGTGGCACTCCGCACGTCGCAGTAAATGATGTATGGGCCCGTCAACAATACCGAGTTCAGCAACAGGTTCTCGATGTTCTTTACCTTCACGTAGAGGTGCGTGCCGATCTCCCTCTTGATGTCCACCGGCGTGTACGTGACCACGAACCGGTGGACGTCGCCGATCTTGAGCGTGCCCGTGTTCTTGTACAACACCTCCTCCGACATGCTTGCGTGTGGCAAGACAATTCCCTCTTCTTCTCTTCTCTTTATTCTCTTCTATTCTCTTCTTCTCTTCCTTCTTCTTCCCTTCTGCTTCTTCCGAGCCTCCATCTCTTGCCACCCCCGTGCCTTTAATGTTTCGAGAACGTGAAGACAAAAAAAAATTGCGCCGATCGACTCAAAAACCCGGCCGTCGCCGCCGCTGCGCCACATATTTTTTCTCCCCCGCAGTCCCGCTTTTCCGGCCGCACCGCCACACCGGCGGCGAACGCCGTTACCGGCAGTTTGCTAAATTTTCGCCAAAATTTTTCAGCTGCCGGGGGCGGATGACTCTACGAGGAGAGAGACGCAGAGGGAGAGAGAGGCATCTGCAATCCTATGACTATTATCTGGCCCTGCGACTCCAGGTTTCTCCAGCCTGGTCGTATTAATCTGGATCTGTTCCCCTCTTCGGCTCCGCAGAGGCCTATTTGTGCTCTTTTCTTTTCTTTCCCGTTTTCCTCCTGGTACGCAAAGGCTTATCTCGTCGTCGACCCTGATCTCAGTTTTTTTCATTCTTTTCGTCTGAAAAATCTTCCCGGACTCTTCCACACAGCAAGCTCGGAAGCGACATACAAACACACATAGAGAGAAATGCTTTCTAGAAACATCGCCAAATCGGCCTGCCGCATGCAGGCCAGAAGTGCTTTCAGAAGCACGGCCAGCTCCAGAACCACGTTCATAAAGTCTTCGACAACGACGGCGACGACGTTCCTCCGTTGCCGTTCGTCGGCCTCGAACATCGTCAGAGAGGCCCCAGCACCTGCGTTCAACCAGGACGTCGAGACAGCTGCCGCCGCCTCGAGCAACAAGGCTGAAGACGGCCGCGAGATGGACTCGTCTTTGATCGGCAAGACCGGTGGCCAGATCTTCCACGAGATGATGGAGCGCCACAACGTCGACACCGTCTTCGGCTACCCGGGTGGTGCCATCTTGCCCGTCTACGACGCCATCTACAATTCCAGCAAATTCAAGTTTGTTCTTCCTAGACACGAGCAAGGTGCCGGCCATATGGCCGAAGGCTACGCCAGAGCGAGTGGCAAGCCTGGTGTCGTCTTGGTCACCTCCGGACCAGGTGCCACCAACGTCATTACGCCTCTGGCCGACGCCCTAGCCGACGGTATCCCCATGGTCGTCTTCACCGGCCAGGTTCCAACGAGCGCCATCGGTACCGATTCCTTCCAGGAGGCCGACGTCGTCGGTATCTCCAGATCCTGTACAAAGTGGAACGTGATGGTGAAGAACGTGGCGGAGCTGCCTAGAAGAATTAACGAGGCCTTTGAAATCGCCACCACGGGCAGACCAGGCCCCGTTTTGGTCGACCTGCCAAAGGACGTCACTGCCGCCGTCCTCAAAACAGCCATCCCAATCTCCTCTACCATTCCAAAGAAAACCGTCTCCATGCTGTCCCAAAAAGAGCTGACACAGTACACAGTCGAATGCATAGAGCGTTCTGCGGAATTGCTCAGCAAGGCGCAAAGACCAATCATATATGCCGGTGCAGGTGTCTTGAACTCAGACGACGGTCCAAGAAGACTAAAGGAATTGGCAGACAAGGCCTGCATACCCGTCACCACAACCCTCCAGGGTCTGGGTGCCTTTGACCAGAACGACTACAAATCCCTAGACATGTTAGGCATGCACGGTTCTGGTGTGGCGAACCTGGCGATCCAGAACGCCGACCTGATCATCGCTTTGGGTGCCAGATTTGATGACAGAGTCACAGGTAACATCAGCAAGTTTGCTCCTCAGGCAAAGCTAGCCGCTCAGGAAGGTAGAGGTGGTATCATCCATTTCGAAATCTCCCCCAAGAACATCAACAAAGTTGTCGAGGCAACCGAAGCTATCGAAGGTGACTTGACCGAAAACTTGGAATTGTTCAACGACTTGGTCACAAGCGTCAAGGAACGCCCTGCCTGGTTCAAGCTTATTGATGAGTGGAAGGAAAAGTACCCATACTCTTACCAAAAGGAAACCCCAGGTGGCTTGATCAAACCTCAAACCTTGATGCAAGAAATCTCGAAACAAGCAACCGCAACAGGTAAGCCAGTTATTGTCACTACTGGTGTCGGTCAGCATCAAATGTGGGCTGCTCAACACTTCACTTGGACAAAGCCTCGTACTTTCATCACCTCCGGTGGTTTGGGTACCATGGGTTTTGGTTTGCCATCTGCTATCGGTGCCCAAGTTGCAAAGCCTGACGCCTTAGTCATCGACATCGATGGTGATGCTTCGTTCAACATGACCTTGAGTGAATTGTCATCTGCTGTCCAAGCAAACGCTCCAGTCAAGGTTTGTGTCTTGAACAATGAAGAACAAGGTATGGTCACCCAGTGGCAGTCCCTTTTCTACGAACACAGATACTCCCACACACATCAATCTAACCCAGATTTCATGAAACTAGCTGAAGCCATGCAAATTAAAGGTGTGCGTATAACCAAGCAAGAAGACATGGTCAGCGGTATCCAGGAATGGCTCAATACCGAAGGCCCAGTCTTATTGGAAGTCGTTGTCGAGAGGAAGGTTCCTGTCTTCCCAATGGTTCCAGCCGGAAAAGGTTTAGATGAATTCCTCTATTTCGATGCAGAGTTCGAAAAGAAAGAAAATGCACTGAGACACAAGAGAACCGGTGGTAAGCATTAAGGGAAGTGTTTTTTTAAAGAAGAACAACAGAACCCCCGTGTTTTCTCCTCGTGTACAAGTATATCATCATATGGAAATTGAGAAGGAAAAACGAGAAGAAGAAAGAACTTAGACCGTTTTAGAGTTGGCGATGATATTTCAATGGTTACCTAACGGAGAGGTATGAATAGAGTTACTATACCTTGTTTTTGTTTTTGCTTTTGTTTTGTTTCTATCTTTGTTTTGCATTCTACTCCTTCTCTCTCTTCTATTTAGGCCTGTTTCTTTTCTAGTTTATTCAATTTTAGTGTTACTCTTATCGCACCATGCCTTCTATTCTCTTACACTCTTACATTTCATTCAATTTGATTCGAGGTATTTTTTCCGTTTTTCAGTTCAATTCAAAAATACTCGATTCTTTTTTATAATTTCTACGATTCATAATTCCATTATAAAAATGATTAAAGAACAATCACTAATTTATACTATACCCAACCTCATTCGCCTCTTTTGAAAAACTTCCTAAAGTTTTCATTGAAGGTGCCTTTGCTTTCGGAAAATGATTTGGCAAAGTTTTTCTCTAAATTGTCCTTTGTGTTGAGTAAAGTATATGTATCAATTTTGGGACCATTGAAGAATCCGAAGTTACCCTTACTTGCAGTTCCATCCGCTCCAACATTAGGAGACCCTCCAGGGTTAACTGGGACCGGTGGCTCTGGAGGTACTGGTGAAGTGGCATCAGATTCAACAGTACTTCCGAAATTAGAACTGGTGGAATTACTCGAAGTCCCTGTGACAGTGCTAGGTAAATAGATAGACCTTGAATTACTTTTCGTATGGCCATGAGTCTTTCTGATTGTAGTTGTGGTACTAGTAACATTCAAGTTTTCTAAATATTCATTACTTTCTTTCAACTGGCCATTGACATCGTTGTTGGTTTCTTCAAAGGAACCTAATTGTAGTTTAAACATATCCATATACCTGAATTTGTCCTTTTCAGTAGCTTCAGTTTTTAACACACCCTTTAGTTGTAGCACTTTCATAAAGTTAGAAAAGCTGGAATCACCAATGATTGAGAAATAACTGTTAATAAACGCATCCATTGGTTTACTTGGAACCATGAGAACTTTCATTAAGTTGTCGATATTTTTAAATTTCGTGTTAATACTGGACTTGAAACTACTAGATGATAAAATTTTATCTCCTCCCTCGGTCAGGGTTGGGAGTATGTTTATGAAACTTTTCAATTCTTGTAAATCTAATTTGAATTGTTCTGCCATTATAACACTGATTGGCTCGAGTTTAACGATATTTAAAATTATATTTCTCAGTAACATTTCAACCAGCTTGTCAATCAAATTTCTGATGTAGATGATTTTACTAACCTTCTTAAAAACTAACTGACAATCTTCTCGTATTATTGACTTCAAACTGCCCAAATATCTAGATTCGCCAGTAACTTCATTCAAAACTTTCCAATTAAAGTTAGACAGTTCTCTCCACGATATTTGAATGTCATTCTCAATTTTGTAGAACAAAAGATTGATACAATAGATTATCAGTTGTAGGAAACCGTTGTTAGGACCTTCAAACTCAACTTGTGCACTAAGTTCCTCTGGTTCAATCAATGCTTTTATTTTCTCCTCTAATTGCAAAACAGTTTGAGAGCAGTAATCTGCTGTGTTTAAAACTAAACTGATAATATCAATTCCTTCCTGCTGGCTTTTCAAATCAACTGATATCAATGATTTACTGTCCGGTAGTATTGCATCTAAGATTTTATGCTGGTACTGTATTAGATATTTGCTGAATATTATTGACAAGCGAATTAGTGCTTTACCCTTCGTTAGTTTAGAAAGCTGTGATAGAATCTGTCTGTAGATTCGGAAAAGTTCTGCAGCACTTTCTAGAACATTTAACGATTCATCAGATCTCTTTGCATCATCATCGGCGATACCTTCTCCAGTCTTTTGAAACATGCGGGAAGGATTGGTGAATTCAATCAGCTTCTTCTCTATGGTTGATGATTGATGATCAATCCAAATATTCAGGTATGGTTCAAAGACATCAGATATTGATTTTGTAAAAGAAGGTGCTTCGGCATTTTTGAGTTGTTCATCAAAGTCTTTATAATATTTGAACTTCTTGTTGAGGAATGACTCGAAATCTAATGTCTGCGAAAGTGAATTAAGCAATATATTCACATCTACGCTATTCTTCACTCGAGATTCCTTGCTCAAAACTTCCTTCAAATCGTTCTTGGTATATGAACAAAACTTCTCTGTTAATTTTAAGCTCATGTGCCACGATCTAGGGAAGAGACTCAAATGCTTGGTCTCAAAATTGGTTAATGTGTTCTGAAAATAGATGAATCTTCTGCTCAAGTTATCCAAGGAACCTGCTTCCTCTGAACTTCTGAAAATCTGTGTGATAGCTTTCAGAGCTGTATTTATATACCACGTCTGTAGTTGCTCCTTATAGGCATCACCCAAGATTTCAAGGATATGACAAGCGTCAATGAGTTTGTCATTAACTAGCTCTTCATTGAACTCATATTCAAAGTCCTTAAAAATGTCGTTGATTATTTGATTTTTCATCGCCGAGATTAACTTGTTTAACCGATTCACCTCATCAATACTCTTGAAATCCTGAAAGTACTCATTCAATTCAAGGACAGCGCCCAAAAGCTGTTTAATTTCGGAATAGTTTTTCACCTGTTTTTGTTTCTCCAGTTGCTTGTCCAACCTATCATAAGCGGTGATTAGCATCTGTAAACGTTTCAATGTAGTCATGGTAAACGTTAAGTTCTTTTTCGATTGATCTAGGGTTTTAATATTTGCAGTCATCGAATTGATCGTATTTCCGGTCACTTCGGCTAAACTTTTCATGTTTTGAAAGCTGTCCAATAACTTCATCACTTCCCCATCGAGAACATCAATTCCCTCGTCCGGTCCAGATTCAATCAGCATCTGCCTGTATTCCGTTCTTTTCTTTTGTATTTCAGCCTGGAGTTGGCTTTCGTACGCACTTGTATATTTCAGAAGCTGGTTGACGTCAACTAGTGCGGTTGGGCTGTCAAACAACTCCATAATGTCTATCATTGGATCATAATCGGGTGAGTTAACATCCGAGGTTGAGCCATAAACTGAACCGTACCCGACATCCTGTTCTCCGTTTCTGGAATATCGCTTATTCCTGTCTGCGGTTGACTTAATGATTTCATTTTTGATCGATTGCACCACCATTTGAGCTGGATATAAACTTAAACAATGGTGTTGCCGTTTTCTGAGTTTCTGTGTCCACACTGTGTCCAAGCCTTCTTTCTTTGACGCAGACAGTATCCGGTATTATGTATGACACTAATCCGTTCAACACCCTCTATATGCCATCAAATGTCGCGCTGTTTACACCGCTCCTTCCATGATTTCGATGGACGTTTTTTCTTGTCCTTTTTTTTTCAGAGCCGGTGGCAATATGTCGAAACTGGTAAATATAATAACTACGTGCTAAGAAGGATCTATCACCAGAAAAGAGTAACTCAGCAGTAAGACCCATATTCTACAACAATGTCTCTTAAGCTACCTGGAAACCCTAATGCCTCTTTGTTCAAACAGGGATACCAAGTTCATTCCAATACCGATGGTGCAATCAACAGAAATATCCAAGCATGTCGTGAAATCTCGACTATGATTTCTACATCAATCGGCCCTTGCGGTAAGAACAAGATTATTGTTAACAACTTGAGCAAGATTTTTATAACCAATGATGCAGCTACTATGATTAGAGAGTTGGATATTGTTCATCCTGCTGTCAAGGTGCTTGTTATGCATTCTGAGCAACAGGAAGAGGAAATGGGTGATAATACAAACTATGTTTTAGTTCTAGGAGGTGAACTTCTAAACTTGGCGGAAAAATTGGTGGTCTTGGGCTTAACCCCAACCGAAATCATCCAAGGTTATAAGATGGCAAATAAATTTGCAATCAGTGAGTTGGAGAAACTAGTTATAGATCAAGTCAATGATTTCCAAGATAAAGATGAGCTATTGAAAGTTATCAAGCCTGTCATTATGTCGAAGCAATACGGTCAAGAATCTATTATCTCGGAATTAGTTTCTACAGCAGTTCAACATGTGATTCCAAAAAATAACCCAATGGCATTCAATGTGGATTCCATACGTGTTGTGAAAATCATGGGTGGATCACTTGCAAATTCATTTGTCATCAAAGGAATGGTTTTCCCAAGAGAAGCCGAATCAAAGCTGAAAAAAATCACACAAACTGCCAAGGTCGCAGTATTTAACTGTCCTGTTGATATCTCAGCTTCTGAAACTAAAGGAACTGTTCTTCTACATAATGCTGATGAGATGATGAATTTCAGTAAAGGAGAAGAAGACGAGTTGCACAAGGTCATCAAAGAGATACATGATTCAGGCGTTAAGGTAATTGTTGCTGGACAAGGTATTGGCGAATTGGCTTTGCATTTTGTTAACAAATACGATATGCTTGTCTTAAAAGTTCCATCTAAGTTTGACTTGAGACGTATATGTCGTATTTGTGGTGCCACCCCATTGGTTAGATTGGGTGCCCCAATGCCAGAGGAGATGGGCACCATCGATGTTGTCGAGAGTACTGAAATTGGGTCAGATAGAGTCACAATTTTTAAGCAAAACGAAGAGACTTCGTTGACATCTACAATTGTCATTCGTGGTGCCACACAGAACAACATGGAAGATATTGAACGTGCTATCGATGACAGTGTTGCATCAATTAAATCTGTACTCAAAGATCCAAGACTCTTACCAGGTGCTGGTTCTACCGAATCAGAACTTGTTAAAAGAATAACAAATTATGGTGAGAAAACTCCTGGGTTATTACAGTTGGGTATCAAGAAATTTGCAGAAGCATTTGAATTTTTGCCAAGATTATTGTGTGAAACATCAGGTTTAGATCCTAGTGAGATATTACCAAGATTGTATGCTTCTCATGATGAAAATAACAACGAGACATTGAAATATGGTATTGATATCGAATCAGATGACGTTAACGATTGTCTTATGGATGTTAGGGAAGAAAAAATATACGACTCCTTCATTTGCAAAAAGAATGCTATAAATTTGGCAACCGAAGCTGTCTGTACAATTCTTAGTGTTGACCAAATCATCGTTGCAAAGAAAGCGGGTGGGCCTGCCATGCCAAAACAACCTAAGCCTGGAAATTGGGACCAAGCTGACTAAATAAAGAACGTATTAAATGTATAATAAACCCAGTGTTTGAATATAAAACTAGTAACACAACCATCTATGACTAGACCACTATTATGAAGCAGTATACGAAAAGGGCATAGTAGATAATTGACGTATTTGCTGTCATTCTACTTGATAGGTTGCTTTCAAAGTCACCATCGTGGACTTCGGTAGAAACAATACCATCTTGTAATGTACCATTATAGTAGAAAGGGACCATTTTATTTGAAAGCTTATAGATTCCGCCCAATTCGTCAACAAAGTTGTACACCAAGGATCTTGTCGTATTTGTGATGAGTGTGTCACCCTTTGAATCCCACCACATGCCACCTCCAAGGCCATTCCTTTTAACATACTGCGCCTTCAATCTTGCAATTTCTGGAGTGTCATACACTACAATTCCGTCCGGCTGGCCTGGGCCACTATGTGCGTAAGCGGCACCTATTTCTGTGTCAGAAACCTCAACATAACCTTTCGGTGGTAAGTTAACGTAATCTATGATACATTTGTCATCTTTATCATCGTCATCGATTGAATCCCAATTCTCAACGGGCGCACAGCCAGTGAAGTCCTGGTATAGGTCATTGGCATTAAAGGATATACCATATGCTGGCATCCCAAGCAATATTTTAGATTTGTTGACAAGAGGTTCGAGATATTTAACTGTGTTGTCCACAGAAATGGTACTCCCAGCAACGCTTTTGTCGGGAAATAACTGCGACTGAAAACCCACCATAGAGCTCCACGTTCCGGATATGTCGTAACCCATGAGATTATAGTAATTGACATATTGGTCGAGCGTACGGAAGTCGAAATGTCGGAGGGTGTCTAAATCCAATGGTATTGCTAGAGAGATAATCTTTTCCTTGTCTTCTTCTGCATGGGAAAACTTAAACTTGAGCAATTCTAGCATATACGTGAGCATCTTAGTATCGTGCTCCGAACTAGGGAACTCCCAATCGATGTCTACTCCGTCGAACCCCAAAGCATTAACATTGGCTACAATGTTCGCCACAAATTGTTTAGTCGACTTCTTGGTAACAGTGACAGACGTGAACGACTTCGCAGTATTAGCCCCGCCAATGGACATTGAAATTTTCAATCTCGAGTTAAGTGTTCTCAATTGGTGCATTTGTCCGATAATACCCTGTGACTTGAGCCCGGATTCGGACTCTACCAAACTCTCGGCAGCACCCAAGTAGCCGTCGAGCCAAGGGATTGACTTGTAGTGTTCGGAGTTAACATTATCGCTGACATTGAAGTACGTCAAATCGTTGCAATCTTCTCTGATGCTAGTTGTGTTGAATTCAATCTCACTGGAAAGATCTAACGACTCGTTCGTCAACTTGATGTTCTTCTTCCCCTTATCAATGTCGAAAAAAGCAAAATAGACATTGGTCACGTGCGACAATGGGATTTGGGCGGGCACGTGATTGGGAAAAGACCATTCGGAATAGTAAAGGGCCGAAACGTAGTCTGGAGAACAGAAGCCAGAGCTCTGGAACAAAAAGATCGCAAGTGCCAGCAAGAAGTACATGGTATACTGTCTCAAAGGCCGAATTACCATTTAGTGCAGGGGAGGGGCAGGTCAAAAAAGTGACAAAAAATGACATATTTGCCGCAAGCTTTATAAGATGGTGTTGCGGAACAGAACACGGGTCTGCATTTGTGATGCAGTTGGCAGTGAGAGTCAGAGCAGTGGAAGTCGGGTAAGTAGATGATAACACTATTAAAGAGAGTTGCTACAGATCTCATACTATCAGTATGAGGGGTTCGGCGTACAATGAGAGTTAGCTGGCATCGTAGAATATCTGGTTTTTGTTCGAAAAGTTGTCGTTGGTAAGAGACATCACGCTAGGCTGAGGAGTGAGCATCTTGATGTTCTGAATCACAGTTTCTCTGTTGATATTGCTTGTGCTGTATGATGTAACTTTTTGGCTCTGCAGATCAGTGGCCGCATGCGTAGCGTCCTCAAGCTTCTGGATGAGTAGCGACTGCAGTCCGTCAATAATCAGCGTGAAGCCAGTTATATCTGCGCCTTTCGGTAATATAACATCGGCTCTTTCTTTAGTGCCCTGGATATAGTTATTCATTTCAGACCTTGAATAGGTCAAGTAGGAATTGAGCAGCTTTTCGAGTTTTTCCTTCTCCACTTTCTTCAAAAGCTCAAGAGCCTCACTGTCCTTCCCAGCATGCACTGATAACACATCACGTTTTATCCATCTTCCCAACCTCACGTCGGCATCGCAGTCGATGTAAACCCTAACTGTGGCCATGCTGACCATCTCAACATCGTATAGTGCGTACAATCCGTAAAGTATTATCACGTCACAATCGCTGTTCATCAACACTTCCAAATCCTGTTTGATTTCACTGAAGTTGAACTGATGAGGAGATTTGGAACCACTGTTCATTGGATCTTTCGTCATATATTGTTCCATGTCCTTTATCTCTATTTTCAAGCTTTCATCCTTAAACTTCAGTTTCAGTTGCTCCTCCAAAATTCTAGCTCCTGACTTCTTCCCCGAGGCATGTCCCCCTCCAATGAGGACTAGAATTGCTTCACCGGTAGACATGACTTCAAATTAGGTGTGTGGCTGGATGAACACAGTTGGTACCTACAAGTTGTTCTCAAGATTAGGGTTTGAATGCAGGCCCAATTTTTCTTTATCTGAAGTTCACAAAGGCTCACGATTTCTCGTGATCAGTCCAATTTTTTTTTTGGTTTCTAGATTATTTAACTTTTTTTCGTCAAATAGTAGTACCTTCGGGTAAACCTTACACTGAGGAGACTATCAAATTTTACACCTATTAAATAGAATACCTAACTGAAAACACATTATACCACAATATGGCAATGGAATTCAATAGAGAGGCGGACAGTGAACTCAAGTTTAAAACTTCAAAAAAAGTGCCTGTCACTTCAACCTTTGAAGCAATGGGTTTGAAAGAATCACTTTTGAGAGGAATATATAGCTATGGTTTTAGTTTTCCTTCGGCAATTCAATCTCGGGCAATCACACAAATCATTTCCGGACGTGATACGATAGCTCAAGCTCAATCCGGAACAGGAAAAACTGCCACCTTTTCGATCGGAATGTTGGAAGTCGTCGACACAGCAAATAAATCCACCCAAGCAATTGTCTTGTCACCAACTAGAGAGCTTGCTTCTCAAATTCAGAACGTCATCCGGGCTTTGGGTGATTTCATGAATGTGCGAGTACACGCATGTGTCGGTGGTAAGAGTGTAGGTGACGATATCAAGGCGCTTTCGAAAGGCCAGCATATAGTGAGTGGAACTCCGGGAAGAGTTCTAGACATGATCAAAAGGAGGATTATCAACACAAGAAGCGTTAAGATGATCATATTGGATGAAGCGGATGAGTTGTTGGGAAAAGGATTCCAAGACCAAATATACGATATATACAGGTATTTACCACCTGGGGTCCAGGTTGTAGTGGTCAGCGCCACACTGCCAAAGGAGGTCCTAAATATGACCAAAAAGTTCATGAGTGATCCAGTGAAAATATTGGTGAAACGCGATGAAATAACTCTAGAAGGTATCAAACAGTATTTCGTCCAGGTCGAAAAGGAAGAATGGAAATTCGATACATTGTGTGACCTATACGACTCTCTTACGATCACACAAGCGGTTATTTTCTGTAACACCAAGAAGAAAGTTGACTGGCTTACCTCTGAGCTCAAAAAAGCCAATTTCACAGTTGTTTCTATGCATGGAGACATGAAACAAGATGAGAGAGATAAAATCATGAATGAATTCAGATTGGGTAATTCACGAGTCCTCGTATCTACAGATGTCTGGGCAAGAGGGATTGATGTTCAGCAAGTGTCTCTTGTGATAAATTATGATTTACCAACTGACCGGGAAAATTATATTCATAGAATTGGTCGTTCAGGCCGTTTTGGTAGAAAGGGTGTTGCAATCAATTTCGTCACTGAAGAAGATGTCGCAGCTTTGCATGAATTAGAACATTACTATTCGTCGCAAATAGAAGAAATGCCTGTCAATATCAGTAGTATAATGTAAACGTTTAACCTGTATTTGTATCTTTCAATAACTTTTTGCATAAGACATCATTATTCTCTTTAAATATACCTATCAGTCTTTCGATTTGATCGATATCCTCAGTCGGTTGTACGACGCTCTCAAGTCCCACAATGTGATCCAATGAGCCTTCGATAAGAACGTTGTTTATGGTAGTGGTATCTTTATCCAAATCATGAAAAACGAACTTATCAACCTTTACTGAAGCAGGCTGCCACGTTGAAGATATGCAATCAACACTAACATTGGAGCTCTCTTTGTTATTATCTATTTTCTTGATATCTATCAACAGCATTCCATGTTCGTTTGCCAGTTGACTGTTTTCTAGGACAGAGCTCTCAGCATCATTATTGATTACGGTACATTGTGGAGATATTACTGATTTCTCGAAATAGGAAACCATGTTTGCCGAATTGTCTTTTTTTGGAGCTCTTCCATCAGAAGTAATGATCATGTTTGATCGGCCCGTTTCACTTTGCACTTTCGAGAAGCTAACGGCTTCGGTGATTTTCGGCGACTGGGGTAATTCAACCTCATTTTCAGAGAGAGAACTTTTGTCAACAACAGTCACTTTGAATATTTTGGACATTGTCTCTTTTCGTTGCATGTGTATATATGTAGTGTATTTTTTCGTTTGTGCACTTGAAGTATGTTTAATCCTCAATCTACTTGGGGGAAAAGTGTATAAAGGCAGCGAGCGTCGAATGTGGTGAGAATGTCAGAAAATAGTTGGCAATTATTAAAGTATTATCTGATGAAGAAATATCTATACAATGAGGGGGGCAGAGACTTATAATGATACTACAGTAAAGATCTAGCGCATCTATTTCTTCTTGTTGGAGGTAGAGTTCTTTGGCAATGCCTTGACGAATGGGATGAATTCCGGTTCACCTGGGATGTACTTTCTCAATACTTCTGGAATAACCAAACCATCTTCGGTTTGGTAGTTTTCCAAGATACAGCAAAGAGCACGCTCGGTAGCACACAACGTAGAGTTCAAGCAGTGAACGTATTTCTTTTCCTTTTGGTTTTGGGTCTTCACACCGCATCTGATTTCCAAGTTTCTGGATTGGTAATCGGTACAGTTTGAGCAGGAGACCAATTCCTTGAATTCCTTTTGGAATGGGAACCAAGCTTC
Organism: Pichia sp. PH4023; assembly: GCA_025531575.1. Taxonomy (NCBI): domain Eukaryota; kingdom Fungi; phylum Ascomycota; class Pichiomycetes; order Pichiales; family Pichiaceae; genus Pichia; species Pichia sp. PH4023. The sequence goes on from JAMGYR010000003.1 coordinate 1,025,036, forward strand.
CAAGTCATACTTCTTTGCAGCAGCGTTGTTCAACTCACCGGAAACGATACCAACGACTCTGTATGGAATGCCTAACGATTGATAGAATGCTTCAGAGTTGGCAATCATGGTGTCAAACATCTCCCATGACTTGTCTGGCTCGGTGATACAGAATTGCTCGATTTTTTCGAAAGCGTGGACTCTGAAGATACCCCAGGCATCTTTACCATGGGAGCCAGCTTCTCTTCTGAAACAGGAGGAGTAACCAGCATATTGGACTGGTAACTGTTCTGCTGGAGACTCGAACCATTCGTTGGAGTGGTAGGCGGAAATTGGTTGTTCGGAGGTAGCAATCAAGTATTTTTCATCATCACCGTCAGTGACCTTATATAGTTCTTCGTCGAACTCAGATAATTGGGCAGTCTTAGCCATGACGTCCTTGTTCATCATGACAGGAGATTGCAAAGGAGTGTATCCTTTGGATGCCAAGAAAGACAACCCGTAGTTGATTAAGGCTTGGTTGAGAAAAACACCGTACTGTCTTAAGAAGTAACCTCTGTGACCAACGATCTTGACACCTCTCTCTGGGTCGTAACCGTCCAATCTGAGCAAGACTTCGTGGTGCGACAACTTGGCTGGCTTACCGGTGGCAGTTGCAACGTCGGCCAACTTTTCGAATTCAAGGCCTTCTGGGGCCCAGGTTTTGACAAGCTCGTTGTTTTCTTCATCCTGGGAGACAACGACGGATTCGTGGACAATGTTACCAACCAAGTAAACCTTCTGTCTGAGTAACTTGTCGGCTTCTTGTTCCTTTTCGATGGCTTCTTTCTTTTCAGAAATGATGGAGTCCTTCTCCTTGAGAAGTTCGGACGCATCCTCCTTGGCCTTGAACTTCAAACCAATTTCCTTCTGGACCTTGTTGAGCTTCTTGTTGAGTTCGTCCGCAACAAATCTCAACCTGACCCATTCCTTGTATTCACTGATGATTTCATCAACAAGCTCAACAGGAGCTCCTCTCTTCTTCTGGGACTCCCTGATCGCCTGTGGGTTACCACCCTTTTCTTCGATAAATTGCAAGATATCTAACATCTTTTGGTCTGAGTTGCGTGGCTTGGCGTAAGGTCACCAGCTCTGCCGGAGTGCATCCCTCCTGCTCACTGCTCACAACCACCACGCCTCTCTTAATCTTTCAGATCTCGAACCCTCTCAAATTTTCAACGCTCGCTTCTTTTTGTTTCGATAGATGCCGTACTCTGTTAGTCTTACAAAAAGAAAAATGGGACGATCGGCGCAAACATGTTTTGGCAAGAGATGTGCTGCAGATGGGATGGTAACAGAACAGGGAGGAAGGGGGGTTCTGCACCGGTTTACGGCGACGGTATCTTGGTGGAGAAGTATTAAAAGTAAGAATGGAAAGAAGTATAAAGCTAAACACAGGAAATAAAAAGTAAAGGGAAGAAGGAGATGGCCGCCGATTAAGAGCAAGACGGAGTGGTGTAGTCTTTTCTCGGAACGACCGTGAGCGGTGTGTAGTTGAAGAAAAGCTGACCGAAGAAATATCCAAGAATCATAGTGATAATCACATAGCCATTGTAGTACATCCACATCAACATTATCAAGTATGACACGGTCCATTCCATGAGATAGAGACCGGACCGGCCTACATGTTCGAGGGGGCTGGGGTATATGGCATTGTCCTCTTTCTTCATCCAGGCAAGGTACCACTTGTGGGAGAGGGTGCTTTTCAGCGGCGTCCAGATGTCCGAGCCAGGACGCTTTACAACATGGGCATCCACAACGCCCTTGCTGGTCTCCTCGTCGGAGGAGCCCTTATCCTCCGAGCTCAAGATCTCGTCACACCCGCCGCCGCCGCAACACGACTCACAGGCATTGATATTGGCCTTCTTCAGCTTGTAGTCGACAATTGCGTTGTCGTATTCGACAATAAAACGGTGAAGCCAGCAGTAAGCCATCACCCAGAAGAACACACCGATGCAGGTGCCGGCAAACATGCCTCGGGAGGTGACGTGCCACGAACGGGCAAGAAAGCACGAATCGATGGTGTACCAGTTCCACAACATGGAGATTTTGCATTGGTGCGCAGAGGCCACGTTGGAACCACCCATGGCCATCTTTCCCTGTACTTCCACTGGAAGAAAGATTTCTGGTACGGAATCTGGCATATCTTCTAGCTGACAGAATAGCAATAATAACTTATCCGCTCTGTCACAGCAGCTCCTGCAAACACCACAACTTCTTGCTAAGCTGTTTTGAATTTCAACTCAACGATGGCACCCACCAGGATTATATACAGCTCAGCTTTTGGCACGATTTGCACACCCTCCCGCCGTGCGTGGCAGGGAAACAACTTCATCTCGTACAGACTACATCTCCCACTCAAATGTCCCCCCATTGGTCTTTACAAAGACTGCATTGCACGTCGGGAGCTCCTCCGCCTGTCTCAAGCTGTCTAATATCTGCTCCCCCCGGGAGACCATTTAGATAAAGTTCTGCTAAAATTTGCTCTCCTTCCCGATCGAGACTATGTTATTTGCTCGCTATACCCTACTGAGCAGGACATGGTCCGTCTTTGGTAGGGTAGCTGGGAGATATGGGAAAGAAGTTGGAGAGTGGTTCTTGGGTCCTGAAGAAGTACTAGGGACAATTGGCAATGACTGCTGATTTGTTTGCCTGTTTTATTGTTCCCCCGTATCTTTTTATCTTTTTCCCATTTTTCCCATCTTTTCAGTAAGTCCTGTAGTTGCAACACAATTTAAGGCACCTTGTTTACTGCTGGACAGTGACGGCCATATCGAGGGGTTGCACATGAAAGCATCTGTTTTTCTTTGGACTAAGTTTCTCAGATTTCTTCATCCTGTTACTTTTCTTCTCTTACTGGTGCATAAAAGGGTATAAAAAACAAAGCGTAGCTAAAGCAAAATGAACATGTCAGGAATGGACATGGGTACCAGCACCCCCTCTACAATGATGCATATGTCTGGGATGACCATGGCCAGTGCAACGACCATCTCAGGCACTGGAATGAACATGGCTACAACCACTTCCGCCATGAGCACGTCTGGTATGTCCGGTGTGGACATGACCGTGTCAGCTGCCACCAAGAGCATGACTATGTCCGGCATGTCGGGTATGAATATGGAGGGAACTGCCACAATGGGCATGAGCATGGCCAGTATGACAGGCAGTACCTCTACAGCAACTGCCATGGAGATGAAGATGACCTGTACCATGTCGATGTTGTGGAATTGGTACTCCAAGGACGTTTGTTTCATTTCCAGCCAATGGAAGACCTCCACAAAGGCTTTATTTGGGGGAACCTGTGTGGGTGTTTTTGCGTTGTTGATAACCATCAACTGGTGGAGAAGAATTCTCTTCCAGTACAAGGTCTACTGTGCTGAATTGAGGGAGAAGGAGGTAGTCCAGGTTATGAAGGCGGGCGTTGCTCTGAAAGCAATCAGGGAACCTTATGGCAACATCGACTTTGCAAAGAGTAATAACATGTTTGTGGAGTGGATGATTCCATTCACCGAAACATGGAAACACGACTTTTTTTGGGTATTCAACCAAAACTTGGCTGTCGTGGTCGGGGACCAGGTTTATCTCTATCCTAGCATTTTTGAACACCTCATCTTCTGTATTGGAGACACAATGGAATGGTCTGTGCACCATGTGATCATGCTTTTGTTCATGTATTTCAACGGGTATGTTTTCATTTCGTGTATGATTGGTGCAGGCACGGGATTTTTGCTGTGGCAGTACAAGAATATCAACGTCGCCAAAAGAGGAGACAACGTCTCCAAAAGGTGTTGCTTGTAGACATCTTCTTTGCTCTCAAACGACACCCCCTCGTCACCTTTTCAAGGATTACAATGAATTTCATAGCTGGAATAATAAAGGTGTACGTTATATTATGTATCAAATAATATAAGCTGTGTATAAATATAAAAAAACGTAATAAATAATGATGATAACGATGTAGGTAGTGTCGATTATTTAAGAATAAATAGAAGAGATTGTCAATTCTGTGGTATATTGCAGCACGAGTGTGTTCCCGCAAGAATACGGACACAGAGTTGCATGGTGTGTGCGAATGATTGTTCGGTTGTGAGGCGTTCTTGGCGAGAAGGCTTATTTGGTTGGGTCGTTTCTTTGGTATCCCAAGTAACCTTGCGCTCTGGATTCTGGAAGAAGAGCCATGTACTTGTCTGCAATCTCCCTGCAGTCCTCGTAACCGTTTGGACCGTTGACCTTGAAACAGTTCTCCAAGGCCTTTCTGACAAGCTTCAGGGCCTCGATCTTCACGAACTGCTCCTTCAGCATCGACTCCTGCGCCTTTTTGAGATCGGTCTCGTTTCTGTAGTCGATCTCGTCAAATGACACTGATGGTGCGTGTTTGAACTCGGATTCTGTGAGAAATCGTTTGAAAAATGTGTTTGTGTATGTGTGTTAGTATTTTCAGCTCCCCAGACGTCAACGCCTATCTCTGCTGCCCCGCTGCCGGTGGCACCACATACCTGCCATGTTGTGTGATTGTCTTGTGCCGTGTGTCTGACCTGAAGCTGAAACCACTCCTACTGCACCTGAGCCCGTTTCCAATGCTCAGCTCCATCCACTGGCGTTCTTCTCTTTCATAATCCTCCCTCCTCCACCGTCTCTCTCTCCTCCCCTCACTGCAACAAAAACAAGCTGAACACGAGGGAAAAAACGCCGATCGACCCCGTTCTCCTTTTTTTGCGTTTTTTTGGTTTTTTACGGTTTACCCCTGCCTGCAATGCCAGAGCACCCGTGCACCTCACTTGGGGTTTCCGGGATCGGGGCAATATTTTCGGCTCAATGCACATCACGAAAATAAAAAAATCTCGAGCCGTATTGTCTCAGGCCTTGTGGGACACCTGAGGAAAACGAAAACCATTGACAGAGACGGAGCACGACAGGGATCTCGTAAGAAGCGAGACACAGAGCGAGAAGCCAGGGAGCCAGGGAGGAAGCACACCAGGAAGCTACTGCGTCGAGCAAACCGTTTCTGCGAGCTACTTTGAGGCCCTAAGGTTCCACCGACTCAGCCAACCCACCAATCATCACCCGACCATCAACCGACCATCAACCAGAACCGTTTTTTCCATGGGGATCTCAAAGCCTCTACTACAGATAAATGCCCAATGCATTGCCATAGCACACACAATATGCTCGGCAAGTGCGTTCTTCGCAGCGTTGGTGATTGGCTACATCCTCCATTTCGAGAAGATTGTCAGAAACGAACATTACGGGTATCCCGACGAGTGGTTCCCAAGCGTCTCAGCGACCATCGGAGATAGGTATCCAGAGCGGTCCGTGTTCCAAATCTTGATTGCGCTTACTTCGGGCCCCAGATTCTTGCTTCTCTTTTTCATCTACGTTAGATTATACCAGCCAAACTCATCCCTGCCTAAGATAGCCATAATATCGGGCATTGTGAGGACAGTCACGTGTGGTGGATGGGTGTACATCACCTCGGGGGACGATCATGACTGGCACGACATCTTCATGATCTCATACATCGTCTTGACTTTGCCATGGACCGTCTCGGTCACGAGGTTGTCTCCTCCGGGTTCGACGTTAAGGAAGTACAGGAAATACACCGCTCTCATATTTTTTGGAATGCTCTTCCCGTTGATTTACCTTTTCATCGAACACAAGGTGAGACGTATTCCGGGCTCCTACTCCTACTACGCATACTGCGAATGGGGGCTGATCATACTAGACATTGTCTTTGATGCTTGGTCCATCAAGGATTTCAAAGACCTGCATGTTGAAGTAAGACCTTCAGATGTCAACGACGAGTTCTTTTCGCTAAATTTCAACGTTCAACCTACGACCGAGTATGAGGAGATCAACTCCGACGATAAAATTTCGACGGAAAAGCTAGTACCTCTAAAATCCGCTGACTTCAATTCTTCGTACACCCAGATTGCTATCAACATTATCAATTCGTATCTATTCTGGTCCATCTTTACTTCGCTATTTTTATGCATTTGGTACTTCCCCCTATGGTTCATGGGCATTAGCGGCTACGAAATAGTGGTTGTGAGCTCTTTCAGTCCAATTCTGCTGTTGAATCAGAAAATCAAGTCAGCAGCTTATTCCGCTCCGAATAGGATGAGAATCTATGCCTGTCTTTTCGGTGTCGGTGCATGTCTTATCCCAGACCCTGCTGTCCGTCTCCTTTCCATAAGTGTCGGGAATTCTTTTGCGTTCATTTCTTTAACCGCAGAAATATCTCTCGTTGGTTCAACCAAATCAGTTTCAGCTATCAAAAGCTATGCAACCACATTTATGCTTGGTCTCACATTATCCTCTATATCCAAGTTTGCGTATTGGACAAACAACCCTGTCTGGCCAATTATGAATGATAAGACCGGAGGGTTCCCTAAAACGGGATTGTGTATGGGTCTAATTTCGGCCTACTTCACTGTCATCCCTACCGGCACAATAGCTGCAAAGCCTAAAGAGTCAAGGGATTCATTGGAAAAATCAAAAGATGGCTCCAAAGATTCAAAATCATACATTTTAACAAGTCTTGGGTTCGGTGCATATATGTTCTCTCTTCTGGCGATGTTGACCGACTCATCCACCATGATTCTATGGGTTTGGAGTGGCTACCCTGTTAACGGACCTTCTCCCGTTCCTCATGGAGCAATTACTCTTGCCGTTATGTGTATCGGTACATATTGCGGTTTCTACAATCCATCCTTATTCAAGGCTGTGAGTGTTTTCGGTGCTTTAGGTTCTCTCATACTCTATTCCTACTCAGGCTGGCTCGGTTATTTTGGAGCAGTTCTGTACACCTTTTGGTTATCATATATTTCTCCAGTGTGTTTTGAGAGAATTGCAGTCCATTATAAAAACATAGCCAAAGTTATGTTTGCAGCTACAGCCTTCCTGACCATTTTAGTTTTGATGCACGTTTGGGTTGTTGCATACGCATTTGTTCCTGGAGGACCATTATTGCGTGAAAGAACAGACATTGTTTTGGGCTCATCCGTCTTATCCATCTGTCTCTTGATGTACAAGTCGTCTCCTGTCGATTCAAAAGATGTGAAGGCTACAAAATATGTGGCTAAATTCGGAAATTTTGTTATCTCATTCCTGCTTCTTTCTGCCATTATTGCCTTTAACCGTTTCCAGTACGAAGTGCCAAAACCTTACCATCCAAATTCGAGCTTGGTAACTGCGGGTATCTGGACCATTCATTTTGGTTTGGATAATGATATGTGGGCCAGCGAATACCGTATGCGTGATTTGATTCGTGATGCAGAATTAGATGTTGTTGGACTCTTAGAGTCAGACACTGAAAGAATCATTATGGGTAACCGTGATCTGACTCAAAGGATAGCTGAAGAGTTGAACATGTATGCTGATTTTGGACCCGGTCCTAATAAACATACGTGGGGTGCAGCACTCTTATCCAAATTTCCTATTTTGAATTCTACACACCATTTACTACCTTCACCAGTTGGTGAGCTAGCCCCTGCTATACATGCAACTCTAGACATGTATGGCATCTTGGTGGATGTTGTTGTTTTCCATTCGGGGCAAGAAGAAGATGAAGAAGATCGTAGACTTCAAAGTTTGGAGCTGCAAAGGATCATGGGCAGCAGTGACAGACCTATGATACTACTAAGTTATTTGGTGACTACTCCGTTGGAGGGTAACTACAATACCTATGTCAGTGAAGAATCTGGGATGCATGATATCGACAGTAGTGACGATGATCGTTGGTGTGAGTACATCCTGTACAAAAACTTGAAGAGAACAGGATATGCCAGAATCAGTAGAGGCAGTATAACGGATACTGAACTTCAAGTTGGTAAATTTGTTGTTCCTCATGATAGAGACTATTTCGACGGATACTCGAATGTAAAAGTACCCGAGGTCTGGATTAATAAAGATAGAAGATTCCCCTCCATCTTCAGTGGAGAAGGTATCGGAGAACACCGGTATCACGTGTTCGACGAACCGAGGTACTTTATCTACTAGAAACTATATGCGACACCCTCGTTTGGAGCTAATAAGGATTTGACATGTATAAATTAAACCTACTTCTTTCGCTAATATAATAAAAATAGATTGTAAAAATGACGTCAGCCGTTGCCAAATCTAAAGGGAACGTTTTTTTTCTCTTCGCACCACTATTTTGATAAGTTGACGCCAGCCACAAGCAATCAGCCCAAAAGGGAAATTTTCAGCCAGCCACCTATTAGTGCACCGAGATCTAAGATGGGGAGAGTTTAAAGAAGGAGAGAATTTGGGTTTCGTTTCATTTTAGTCACAACTAATGTATATAAGCATCTGTGGACTTAATTTTTCGATCAATATGATCTATCATATTTCTTTGTTCTTGTTGTACCCCTTTTTCTAAGATCGCTCAACACAAGCCGATTTGTTGCCAAAAGAAGACTATAATACACAATCAAAAGCATAATCATATATGGCCAACACACATATATCTAAACTATCATACTTGGGGGATCCTTCAAGTTTTGAGTTCCCTTCTTCAGAGGAATCGTTAGTACCAAATGATGAAGAACAGAAGAAGATTGAGCGTGCCGGTTCAATTTTCATTAAATCGGGCATAAAAAAGGTAACTCCATTTCCTGCTTCTTCTGTACAATCAGAACCAACCATAAACAAACATATATTTGCAGCGATTATCACCGGAAAAGGTCAAGCCGCAAATGACAGTACAGCAGATCCTATTGAAGATGACCAAAACGATGCGATAGTTAGTGAAAACTTTGGAAAAGAATCTTCGGATAAGACAAGGTCAAACACAGAAGAGTCAAAATATGATGACCAAGGAATCTTTTTGCCGCAAAACTCTTTGGTCCAAAAAAGGGCATCCCTGAAACAAGTCAATTCGATGAGCTCATTCGTCAATCCATATCTGCGAGACAGTTTACTTCGAAAACATCAAAAAGAGATTGCAAATGATGAGAATTTAAGCAAAAGGGTGCAGTCCATGGGACGGGGGTTTAGCGCAACCCCGGATGTCGCTGAAATAGAGGAATCGGAGGAAGAGTCTGAAATCGATAAGGATAAAATTGAAATTCCAAGAAGAAGTTCCAAACGTATAGCGAGACTTCAAAGTATCAAAAAATGGACTCAGTTGACCCAAAACAGCTCCATGGCCAGCCGAAACAGAAACTTTAGCAGAAACAACACCAAAAAATCTGTTAACACGCTTGCTAATGACGCTAAGAAGTACCGTCACAGTTTCAAGAGTGTTGACCTATCAGGTTTAGACCAACTTCTTGTGGAGTTGATGAATGTCAAGGAAGGATCCGCTACGAATACTCGCCAAAACTCGACATATAGCAAGACGAGCATAAAAAATGTTTATGAAAATCCAACAAGTGATGGAACTAATGAGGTGAATGTGAAACCGTTTAATGTAAGTAAGAGTATTTCTCGTAATCGGACTCTGAAAAGAAGTATCACCACGGCAAATAATGAGATGAAGACAATTTCGGAACACTCATACTCTAGTTCTCAAAGCAAAAACCACCATAATGGGGCCGGTCTTCTTGGTGGAAAGGACAGGGTAGGCGTGGATAGCACATGTGAATTGAAGAGATCGAATGCGGTGAAGCGTAAGCCAGTATTGCTTGAATATTTGCTAAAGATATTAAGAGCGTTTAAGGAGACTGGTAAGAAATGTTGGAGAATAATAAAGAGTCCAACGAGGAAGAATGTGGCATTCAAGGGAAAGAAGGATTCAGGTTCTACGAACAGAGGTCACAAGAAGAAAATGACTATTAGTGAGCCGGTTTTGGTGGATATTGCAGACACGCCATTTGCTTCGCAAGTCATCAATATGGGAGATGCGGGGTCTGCAACAGCATCAGCAGCGACATCACCGGTGTCAACTGCGCCCTCAGCAGCCCTGTTTAGCGGTTCCAGCAAGAGCGCAGAGACTGCTGTGCCTTTCACAGAGAGACTAAGCACTATTGCGTCTATGGGAGAAGAAGAGAAGAGCAAGCATTTCTCTGTTGAGGGTGAGCTTGCGAAGGAAGAGCCGGATCAGCTGGAGGGCCTGTGGAAGCAGTACCTGAGTGCGACGATCCGGAACCGGATTGACATGAAGCTGGACGTGTCCAAGCTCGACTACATTGAGCGGGTGAAGTCTATCCAGAGCAACTTGTCCCGGCGTGAGTCTATGGAGCGGAGCGGGGACGCGCAGGTGGAGAAGATCTTGGACAAGTACATTATTTCTGCGGAGAGCAGCCGGGCGTCGACGATGACGGGCAGCGCCAGCAGCATAGCGGACAGCATGGTGACTGCACCGATGTATCGATCGTCCTCGGATGCGTCCTCGCACGGTCGGGTGTCCTCGCGGACGTGGTCTACCATTGACAGCGGGAACGACGGGACCTCAACGAGCAGCATCTCTACGATAGAGGAGGAAAGCGACTTTGATGGCCAGAGAACGAGCCGGTCGTCGGTTTCCTCGCTAGAAGACCTCGATGACGACGAGGACGTCAGCGACGTCTACGAGGAGTACAGCATGCTGTCGGATGAAGACCGCCAAGAGAGCGAGGTCGGTGTTGTTACAAATACAGGCACTGTCACCAGCAGCTACACGCTGTGCCAGAAGACATCGACCCGGACGCTGAAGCCGTCGGCCCGCATCCTGAACCTCCAGAGCGTGCTCGGCAGGGGCGACAGCGCCATCACGAGGGTCCGTCTCGGCGGCAGCGTCTACTCGACGAGCGTGTGTTCGACTACCGACACCGGCTCGGACGCCTTCTCCTTCACCCGCAGTGTCGCCAGCGTGTGCCGGGTATAACGACGCATGTACACATGTAATCATATAAACATAATCACAAATCCACATCCGTGATCGCAGCGGACTGATATGTCATCCGCCGATGACGCGTCTCGCTTCCTTCCCTCGTTCCGACAGTCGGCCGTGCCAACGTTCGCCCGAGCCCCGAGCCCGAGCCCCGAGTGCCGAACCGACACACCTAACAAGCATCCCTGGGGCGGTGTTTGCGGTGTTTGCGCCCTTCGGATTACATTGGGCACGTTCATGGGGCTACACGTAGCAGGGCCAGTACCGTCCTTCTGGGCCCAGCGCCTGGGCAATCACCCGGTCATTCCTTCTCTCCCTCCCCCCCTTCCCCCCGCCAGATAACCCCGGTGGCCTGGCGTTAAGCACTATCGCCGCGCACCGGGAGCAGATCGGTTCGGGGGCACAGGTTTTTTTTCGCCTCGGACCAAAGCCGTGTCTAGTTACGATCTCTGCGGAAGGGAGATGTATATAACGGCGGAGAGCTGTCCCGTTTTCCAGAATAGGAGGGAAAGGGGCTCCGGGATGGGTTCTGGACAGCTTTGCCTTTCCTCTTTTGCCAGTTAAACAGCCACTCCATCAACACAAGCTCTCTTGTGCCGACCTCACACCATTCACCGTCTTGGAAGCAAGAATAGGCAGAAACACACAGAACGCTTTTAGAGAGGCGACAGGCAGAAAGTTTGCCTACGCAAAAGAAGAGAAAATAACTTCCGGATCGATGTACACGTCCATCCATCGCCAGATGACGCCTATCACGGAACTCGCAGACACGTTGTCGTTCGGACTGGTGGGGAAAATCAGAAAGAAGGCCCACGTCCTGGAGGACGACGTGCAGTTGGTGCACGAGAAGTGGCGGTTGCAGGACCGGGCCAGAGAGCTGCACAGCTGCATGGCCAGGATGCCTGGTGAAACGCTCGGCGGTGCCGATTCAGACAGCAAGAACACCATCACAGCCGCATACAGCTTCAACGACTCCGTCATCCGCCAGAGCATGACCCAGCGGTCGGGCTCGCCGGCTGCGTCGTCGTCGTCGGCGACAGTCTGCGACAGCGGGTTGACAAGGTCCATGTCGCTGCAGCAGCCCTCCTTACCGTACAGACACCTCGAAGGTGACGGCCCCGTGGAGCAGCGTAGGGAGTCATTCCCCCGCTGCTCGATTGCCCGCTCCTTGGACAGAGACATGCAGTCCTTCCGGAGGAAGGCCGGCGACACAATCAGCTCGCTGGCAAACTGCAACGGCACAAGCAACGGCGGCTCCTCCTTTCCATCTAGAGGCGACAGAGCTGGTGTGGCCAAGAAGGTGAGCATCTCCGACAGCGCAACAGACCTCGTGAACGGGACCTCCTTCTCGATCAAGACGGGCTCGAGCGGGACGTTGACGCCTTCGAAGGTCCCGGACCCAACCGCCAAGAGCCAGTACCCGGTGCTTGGCGGAAGCAGCAACTACTACATAGGCACGCAGCCCGCCAGTCAAGACGCAGAGGACACAGAGACCTCGTCGCTCTCCTCCTTCAGCACATCCAACGAGTTCCGCTTGGTCTTGGACGACCATATCATCCCCGGCGTGTCCGGCATTGCATCCTCCGGCGGGCTGCAGCTGCAAAAGGTGCCCGGCGCCAACCGCCCTCAAGAGGTGATGTTCCTGGCCAAATAAGAGGCCTGACTCTCACATCCTAGTAACTAATCACAGCATTCCCCTAACGGATAGCACCGGTAATTGAAAGGGGTGGCCTTTTCTTTTATATATTACTATACTTCCGAATATATATCTTAACGTGTTCCATGATCCGCCACAGCTTCTTTACAGCACTTTTGGCCATTTCGGCCTTTTTTGCCCTGATTGCTCAGGATACATGAATAAATTAATCCAAATCGTTAAAAGCCGGTATTATTAATAATCGTCATATATATGTGTATAGAAAAAGCGAGAAGTGAGCATAAATCATAGGAACTCTTCGTCGACAACCTCTTCGAGGGTAGGGCTCTTCGTTCTCCGGACGGGGATTGAAACAGGCATTTCGTCTTCCTCTTCCTCATCGCTGTCCTTGTCAACTTCCATCTCAGTGGTCGTGTTCGGCAAGAATACTGTCTTCCGTTGCAAAGTCGTGTAGTTCTTCAAAAGGTCTGGTGATGGTCCTTCCGAAGACCTAACGTCTCTTCCGAGCTGAGACTCACGAGACTCCCCTCCGAGGGCGTCGGGGTTAGGTACATTTGATGGCGAAGATACCGGTCCTGGTACTCGTGCGGTTGCAAAGGCTTCGTCTTCCTCGTCAGCTCCTTCTTCCTTAAGTTCTTCTCCTTGAAGTGCTCTATCTGCTGCTCCCTCTCCCTCGCATCTAACTTCTCCTTCAACTGCTTCACTCCCTTCTCCACCAACTTGGCGCAAAGGAAAGCTAGGGGAAGCATTCTGTCTGGTGGTATCAACTAATGGCTCCTGTTCTTCCTGATGGGCGTACTCATCGTCGTAGTCCTCTATATCTTCATCGTCGGCTTCCTCCCGTTGCCTCCGAAGACACTCCTCGGTATTTATATACCCATCGCTGATTGGTATCCTGATCCCGCAAGACTCCGAGCCGCTGCCAACTTTTTTACCCCTGTCATCATCTCTACTAGCCTTTTCCGCGCCCACAACAGCAGCGCCGTTCCTGACCAACCGGTCACCGCAGGCAGAAGGCAAAAGCCTGAGACTCAACCCGTCAAGGATGTCGGGTGAGCCAAACGCAGTGGTCTTGATCTGATAAGAGACCCGCTTAGGGATGGTGACGACCATCTTGTACCCGTTGTCCAGGATCTTGTAAGTGATGTCTCTATCGAGATCGATGTTTGAAGGCAAGTTGATGTTTTTGTAAAAGTTGTCTCTGGTAGATCTCACAACTAAAGACCTCTCAACTTGTTTCAACGCGTACCCGTTGAATTTTTGCATGTAAGTATAGTTGCTGCGGTTCACCCTCTTGGCCAAGACAACGTAATAGTTCTCCAGGTCCTGTGTTAAAGACATTTCTGGCTGGTTCACCTTCTGAATCTGTCTTTTTTCCTGTTGCTGCTGTCTGAATGCATATTTTCTCTGCAAGTTGTTCAACAAGCACAACTCGTTAAGGTCTGCCAACCTGTGTGGCACCTGTCTGTAGTATTCTGGTTGTGCAACAAAAAACATGATAGTGGTTTGCTTGTCTGTTTTTTACGCTTTTGAGTTCGGTATGTTTGAATGCCGATAAGAGTTGTAGTATGAATTTTCCATCTTGAGGGTTTGTAATGTGTTGATATAGAATGGAAACTTGTCCTTAAATACACATTCCGGGGGCCATCATTTGATGGTTTTGCCATCTCCGTCAAATCGGTAGACGAGCCCCTTATTTTTTTCCAGAATATTCGAGCCTTTTTCCCCACGCGATTTCCGCTTTAGGAAACCAAAACCGTTCGAGAAGATTCCAGGAACATTAATAATAATGGCTACAGAGACTTAAAGAACGGAATCACTAATTCCGTTACTCTACTAAAGCCGTTGCGAGTGGCTTGGTCCATTAAGGGCTATATACAATTTATGGTGCTTACAAATGTGAAATGAATGGTATGACGGCTATTGTTCCTCATGAGTAGATGAAGTCGGCATTAGAATAGAGCTCAAGCATTGGGTTTTCGCCCGATTTGGTCTTTGTTTTCTCGACTTCTGCCCACTGAGTAAGGAACTCCGCATGGGAACATGTGCCACTCACATTTCCAGTGACCTGTCTATAAAGTTCGTTTATAGCTCTAAAATCTGTTGGGAACATGATATCAAAGTAACCTTGTTCCACCATATACGTGTCCGTGTTCACCATGTTGTCCCTGTACATTGTTTGCACAGTAGGAGAATTGTAGCCCTTGATTGTCTTGTCGAAATGTGAAAAGTCAGACGCTAGTATTTGATGCTGTGGGAAGTACTGTTTGAGAATTGTGAAAAGCTTGTAAAGTCGGGTGGGGATGTACTCTGGTTCCGAAAGGTTGTCTCGCAAAGGATTCAACATATTCCTCAACTTCATCCAGGGATAAAATTGATTCACTGGATGTCCGTTTAGTGATTTTATAGGGTACTGGCTTTCTTCCCTCAACTTCAAGAACCCTTTGGTCCATGGCTCAAGCTCGGGAGAGTAGTATTCCTGGAAGTCGTTATGTTCATCGATCACCACATAGCCCTGGAATGGTTGCTTCGTGTCGATATCATATCTCACCACATCGTGCGAGAGATTGTCGAAAACTTCCAAAGCTACAAAGAAGCATGGCTCACTCACCAACGTGTTCCATTCCAAAATGGACTTGTTGATGACTTCAACCTTGTCTCTGTGTTTATCCAATCTAGAATTTTGCTTGTTGAACAACTTCGACGAAATTTCAATTATCCGATACTTGGTTCTCGCATATACTTCTGGCTCATTTTTCTCCAAATAATCTAGTATGTTCAGCATCAAAGTACCGTTACCAGCACCCGCTTCATATATCACTAGGTCGTTGTATGGGAACTTGTTCAGTTTGTAGTTCACCAGTATATAACGTGCCAACGCCTCACCATAGTACGGTTGAAACAACTCTGATGGGGTATGCCATAATTGTAATGAGGGTTTCACTATTTTATCCTCCTCAGATTCAGTAGGCTTGGCTGAACCTGTTGTCTTACTCTGGACTCCAGTTTTCCCTTCGGACTTGCTACTCTTATTCGGTCTTTTGATGACTTGTAAAGTTTTGGTATTTTCTTGGTCATACTTGTCGTATGCTTGCAACCACTTCTGCATGAACTCATCTTGACCAGCTAGATGATTATAATCAAAAGGTCTATCTGGCTGGAAAATAACAGCCTCCTTGGCAAAATAACCATAGTTAACGTTATACAATGAATCGTCAATAAAATCTGAGGTTAGCATTTTAACGGATGTTGGTCTTGTAGCTCTTTTGTTCAGCTTTTCAGGAGTGGTTCTTGGGTATTTAGAAAACTTCTCTTGGTTCATGTTCAAATCCATCGATTCTACACCCCCCTGCTCAAAAATCAACTTGAGAATGTTTGAGTGAGGTTCAGGGGGTTGACCTTTTTCTTTCTCTGTAGGAAGTCTATACTGCAATGTTTCAGGAAATACTGAATAATCATGAATGAAAGTACTTTTCGTCTTGCTCGAATCTTTTTTCATCTTAGATATAGCCTTTCCCTTCGCAGATATGTTTGTGTTTGTAGTCTCCACTGCACCCTCATTCTTGTTCTTCTTTATTAGGGATTTACGAGTAATGGATCTTGTCAGTACGATTGCCTTGCTGCATCCTTTTTTCCCTCTTGTCGATGTCCGTAATGCCAGAGAAAGCATGATCGCCTGTTCTTTCTGCTGAATCTGCCTTTTAAATTCGTCTTAACTGGTTCAAAATTGACTTCTGGCTAGCCGTAATTGGAAATTGGAAAACTCATCATGTTCTTCTATTCATGTTCGGTGAGATAAATGGAATAGGAGGTGTACGGATTAGCGGTCGGCGCGTCGGTGTTTCTTGCCTTGTCAAATTTGCTTTTTTCTTCCTTTTTTGTATTTTTCATGTTTTTCATGTTTTTCATGTATCTCCATAATTGTTCTTCTATCTGGAAGAAGAATATCTTCCATTTTGTTTTGTTCAGAGTAGAAGAAAGAGGGAAAACACACAGCTAACTAAAACATAGCTAAAAATGGGTGTTCCAGCACTATTCCGTTGGTTATCCAAAAAGTACCCAAAGATCATCTCGTCCGTCATAGATGAAGAAGGACCTGAAGTCGATGGTATCGAACATCCTATTAACTATTCCGATCCGAATCCAAACGGAGAATTGGATAATCTTTATTTGGATATGAATGCAATTGTGCATCCGTGTTCCCATCCTGAAAATAAGCCTCCGCCAGAAACTGAGGAGGAGATGATGTTAGAAATTTTCTCATATACCAGCAGAGTCCTAAATATTGCAAGACCCCGTAAATTATTGATGATTGCAGTGGATGGTGTTGCACCAAGAGCAAAGATGAATCAGCAGAGATCCAGACGTTTTAGGTCTGCGAAGGATGCGCAAATTGCACACGAAGAAAAGCAGAGAGAGTTGGCAGAGATGGAAGCTAGAGGTGAAATTATTGACGAAGCCATCAAAGGTAAAAAAGGTTGGGATTCGAATTCCATTACTCCTGGTACTCCATTCATGGATATTCTTGCCATGAGTTTGAAGTATTGGGTCGCTTATAAGCTCTCAACTGATCCTGGATGGGCTACTTTGCAAGTCATCATCAGTGATGCCTCTGTTCCGGGTGAAGGTGAGCACAAGATCATGAATTTCATTCGTTCCCAAAGATCAGACCCTGAGTATGACCCTAACGTTTCTCACTGTATCCATGGTCTAGATGCAGATTTAATTTTTTTGTCATTGGCAACACATGAACCTCATTTTAGGGTTCTCAGAGAAGACGTTTTTGCCAACGACCAATTACAAAGACAACTATCAACAAGAGATCGATTACACATGGATGAAGCTACCAAAGAAAAACTCAAAAATCGTAAGCAACCATTTATTTGGTTGCATATTAATGTATTGCGTGAATATTTACAAGTGGAGTTGAACGTCCCAAGACTGCCTTTTAAGTATGATTTCGAAAGAGCAATTGATGATTGGGTTTTCATGTGTTTCTTTGCCGGTAATGATTTCCTACCTCATTTGCCATCTCTTGATGTGAGGGATAGTAGTCTTGATACCTTGGTGGGAATATGGAAAGGATTATTGCCAGGTTTAAAGCACTACATCACTTGTGATGGTAATTTAAATCTAGATCGAGTAGAAAAACTACTTGCTGAGCTCGCTAAAAGGGAAGATGGAATATTCAAGGCAAAACATGAGCAAGATGTACGTAGAGAAGCCAACTTCAAACGTAGAAAGGTTGAAAGAGAACAGCAAAGTATTGTAAATAATCAGCTATTGAAAACAGTCAGTAAAGGTAAAGACAATGCTCCTCTTAATCCATCACAAAATATGACATTGACGAATTTGAGTTCAGGAGCAATCTCAGGTGGTTTGAAAATGACCAATAATGACATCGTCAAAAACATCAGTACGATATCGAAAGCCAATACTACGAACCAAAGTGTCGCTGATGTTTTAAGACAAAATATGGTAAATAACGTAAAGGAGTCCTCCGAGCCTGCGGAAAAGGAAGAACCAATCGATGTTTCTGAGGCTAACGACAAGAAGAGAAAAGTCGATTCTACTGAAATGGAAAACAGCAGTACTGCAGATACTGAAGATAAAGATGATGATATTGAAGATGAAGACATTCGTTTATGGGAGCCAGGTTACAAAAGTAGATACTATCAACAAAAGTTCAGAACAACCAACGAGAAGGAAATATTCCAAATCAGAAGAAGTATGGCAAAAAGCTACGTTGAGGGTATATCATGGGTCCTTTTGTATTATTACCAGGGCTGCCCATCTTGGAATTGGTATTATCCTTATCATTATGCTCCGTTTGCCGCTGACTTCACTGACTTAAATGAATTCAAAATTGAGTTTGAACAGGGTACCCCATTTCAGCCGTTTGAACAGTTGATGAGTGTCCTTCCTGCTGCATCTAACCATAATTTGCCACAAATCTTCAGATCGCTGATGTCAGAGCCAGATTCAGAAATCATTGACTTCTATCCTGAAGACTTTGAAATTGATATGAATGGTGAAAAACAATCATGGCGTGGTATTGCCCTTTTACCTTTTATTGATGAGAAAAGACTATTGCGTGTTGTACGTCAACAATACCACCAGTTAACTAATGATGAAATTGAAAGAAACAGTCATAAGCACGAAGTTTTGTTTGTTGGTAAAAAAAGTCACTACTACAAAAAATTCTCAAAACTGTATAATCCAGAAAAGAAGAAAGAAGAAGTTGCTTTCCATTTCGAAAAGACGCATCTCGCTGGAATTGCCAAACCTCATGAAATGTATCAGCCCGGAGAAATTTTCAAGTTTCCTTTTCAAAGTACCAATGATGAATATAAAGATCTAAGCACTGCGGATTTCATTATGGTTGAATTTCAAATGCCACCGAAGGTAATTGGGAAATCAATGATTTTAACAGGCTACAGACCCCATAATCCAGTGTTGACCCAGGAAGATAAGGAAAAAATAATGTATTTCAGAAACTACAATAACCGCTATCAAAATAGAAACGAAAATCATTCCACTGGTATCGATTATAGCAAGCATACTGGACCAGGCCTTCCAAGTATGTACAACTTAAGAGCAGGCGGTTACAAGTTCTTTTTGAACATGTACACTCAAGAAATTGCACATCAGCAGCAGACAGCAGCTTTCAACCAAGGCGCCAATAATTTCAATGATATGTACCAAAATAACTACGACACTTACGCCAACCCTGCTGAGAATTACAACAGCTATGGGGGCAGAGGTGGTAGAGGTGGTTATGGTGGTAGAGGAGGCCATGGTGGCTATGGCGGCTATGGCGGTAGAGGAAATAGAGGTGGCTACGGTGGAAGAGGCGGTTACAACGATGGAAGAGGCGGCTATAATGGCGGAAGAGGTGGTTATAATGGCGGAAGAGGTGGTTATAACGGTGGGAGAGGTGGCTATATGAACTACAACAATAATAGATATTAGGTCCAAAATTTACATGTTTGTATTTTTTTACATTACTTTCCTTCCTTGTTGGGGAGAGCATAATTGTTTTGTACAACGGTTTGTACAAACCTTTGAAATGAACAGTACTTATTGCCAAATAATAGTCTCGTGCTTTAAGGTTGAGAGCAATGTTGGATATTTTGGAAGGACCATTAATTTCAACTCTAAGTGTCGGGCTGGGTTGCAATTGGCAAGTCGATTTTCTAAACGGTCGAGCATATGCCTTGTCCTTGTTACTGTATCCATCGCCACTATAAACCGATTTACTACAGATGCTTAACAGCATCCTCAATTTTCCAGTTAATGTATAGCCTTGCCAAAAAGGGCTCCCGCCAAAAGATGCAAATCCATTTATTTTTGGCACGCGTAACATTTTACTTAAAAAAGAATTCGTCAAAAGGCTCACTCACATGCATTCCTTACGGTCGGGTGATCAGGAGTTCAAGGATATGTATATGCTGCTCAGTCAAATGGAAAGTACAAAAGGTGACTGTGTGCGGAATCGAGACGGGAAAGGTGAAAGCACTTTATTCAGAAAGGAATTGACTTTACAAGAATCTAACCATGTACATAACAATATAAAAGCTAACCAATCGGTTAGTTTTGACATACAACAACTTGCAATGAAAGTGGACAGAGTGAAGAAGAAAAGTCGATTTCAGGACGAAAACGCTGATCGGCTGACGTTGTTACTGAAGAGTCATATTCATAGAATCCAGAAAAAGGGACATGACGGGGCCGATGTTTTGAAGACTTTGAACCAAATAAGGGAAAAATCCAAGCAGACACGTTCAAATTATGGAATTGATAGATATCCTGCATCAGCCCTTCGACCTACTAATTGGGGATCGGGAGGTGTGTCCAAAGATGAAGGCTTGAGCCTCACGCTCCAAAGAATTGTTGAAAAGGCAAGAGCAGATACATCGCACGCCATCCAAAAAGTGGATTCTGTGAATACAAGCACTCCCCAGTTTCTGGGGGTTGTGAAGCGTGTCCAGATGTTGAGTAAGTCCTTGAAGGTTCTCGAAGTTGCACCGAAGAGTGGAGAAGATGAGGTTCGATTTAAAGTCGGAATAGTATGTTTGTGGAATGAATGGGTAGAAATAAGGGAAAATGATAACATAGTATTTCAGGATCTGAATGTCCCCAGTCATGGCGATGAGATGCAATGGTCATTCAAATGGAAAAAAATGGTTGGCTCTTAGATTGAAGGCAACCTTATGTAACTATTATAGGTGTCTATACAGATATATATACAGGTGAGTTTTAATCCTCATGGATTATTGATCCTTTTTGCTAAAAGATCAACAAATTGTTCTAGTTCTGGATCTAGCCCTGCCTCTAGCAATAGAGGCAAAACACGATCGTTAAATTCGACGGCAGTTTTCAGATCTGCACAGGCTGTAACGAGGGGGAGAGCAGCCTTCAGAATTGAAATATCGTTTCTTATTATAGCGGCTTCAATTATTTGGTTGAAATGGATCCAGTTTTGTCTGTTAGCATAAACAGAAACTAGAAGAAGATCGATCTCCCTTTTCATAGCACGATGACCAACGTTGAGTGAGTCTGCCACTTTGTTGGACAATCTCATCAAATGATTGATCGTTTTCGAGTGCCTTACTATATGGTCTCCGCCAATCTCAGGATTCTCTATTATATCTTTAATGGTACGGAACAAAGTATTGTCGATTTGTGAACCGGAGACAATAAGCAAAGGTATGAATTTTAAGACTTCTTCGGTGGTTAATTTGATGTTATACTTTTGGATTATGTTGGAAAACAAGGTATCTCTCCTTTTGAACGCTTCTGCTTCTGATTTGAGTTTCGAGTTGAATTCTTCTGATTGAAGTATAGTATTGAAGTAAGAGTATAGTAGGTCTGGGTTAATTGCTAGGCCTGCAGAATACATCAAGTCCAAATGATCCTTTATTTTTGCAAGAGGGGTGGACTTAGGTTCAACGATGTGCGATTTAAGTAGTTTTTGGAAACGGGAAGAGTAGTTATCGAATGTGATATCGTATGCGTCAAAGGCAGAGTCGTTCGCCCTATGAGATGCTGATGAGTGGAAATACCTTATGCCTCTGAAAATATCATCAGAATCCTTTCTCATATGGGACCGCTCATATTTCTCCCTTTCAGATGCATCCGACCACAAGTATTCCAAATTCAAGTCCAATCTTCTCTCTTCCGTTAACATATGGATTATTATGCCGTCGCTCTTGGTGTCGGTCATCACCCAGGTATTTGGCTCTGCTCCGTACGTATTTTTGGAGTAGTTCGGGGCCTTCTTACCCTTCTTCTGAAGCCGACGATGGTATCTAGCCAATACGCCGCTCTTGAGAATACCTTCAGTCAAGGGCAACTGATGCAGGTTGTGCTTGATATAGAAGTCCAACTGAGTCGAGGCCTTCTGCAAGTGCTTTGCACTTTTACCTGTGCCAAGCACCATGAAGTCTGCCATGTCGCAGGCTCCTTCGGCAACACTGTCTTCGTGTTTTTTGTTGCGCATGTCGAAAACAAGCAAGTCGTCGATACCTAGCTCTTGTGCTAGGTAGACGACTAAGTTTTCCAAAGTCTGGGGATGATTTTCAGGGAGATCGGGTATCTCGATTTGCTTCAAAGGGGATGTAACGCTGGGGGACTCTTCAGGGTTGAGATACCATGGAGCGTCATTCTTTGCGAGTGCTGACGAGGAGAATGATGAGGTGAATGATGATGAGGAAACTTTAACCAGGGATGGGAAAGCCGGGGAGCTCGAAGCTCTGGCGAATGTCCGGCATCTGACGCATCTGAGCGATCTTGCCAACATGGTGAAGTATATGTGTTCGTTTGCCGATCTGGGTGTATCTGAAACGTTGAAATCTGAAAAGACTGGAGAGAGCCACTGATCATGATGATAAAGCTGAAGAGGACAGTGCATACAGGTGAAATATAAAAGCTGAAAAAAAGCTAGACATGAGACCCGCGACAGTATTTTTTGTTGTAGTAGTAGCAGGATAACCAGACTCTAAAGAAGGGCTGGAAGTGGACATGAAAGCCGAAAATGGGTCTGTCTTACTTGGATGAAGTGTGGATATGCTCCCGTGTGGTGTCTTCAGCTTATGTGTGTCCCGCTGCAACATTGAATTTTTGTAAAAGTTCATGTGCAAGACAAATTTGTAAAACGAGTAAAAAAAGGTGAGTTACAGAACTTGATCTTTGAAGAAAGGAAAACGGTGGTGATAAACCGGATGAAATAGTTTTTTTACTTTTCTAGATATTGCAGTGTAACAGACTGACGAAATCTTTGGTTCGTTTTGCGGTGGATTCCGGGAAGCGTGACACGAGCCCCACGGCGGTGCTACCACGGTGGCGGATCAACGGCTGCGTTTCCACTTCCCACGGCCGGAGTCTCCACCTCTGACTACATTCTGTCAACCACTGTCCAACACTGCCCACTACTGTCTACATAATGTCCACTACCTTGTTATCCTGAAGACTTGCTCCTCCAAGACCCTAACCCTGGCTCAGCCTTCTCCGGCAGCGGCCAGCTCGCACCTGCCCCGTTTGGCGGGTCCGCCAGCCAGCCTGGGGTATAGAAAAAGCTCAGCGGAGAAGAGGCCCGGGAGGGGGGCCAGAAGAGAGGCAGCCGTGGCCGAGAGAGGCCCTAGATGCCCGCAAAAGGACGTCTGGACAGAGATTGAGAAGACAGACGCCATGCAGAGAACAGCGAGGCCAGACAAGCTGGCGGCCGTGCCGCCGGCGCCTGTGCTGCCGATACAGCTATGCAACAACACTACGGACGACGGAGTCACGAGCACGGGCACAGGCACGGGCACCAACAATCGCAGGAGCGCCGACACCGCTGGGAACAGACGCAATAGCAGCAGCTGGTGCATCAACTGCAGCGTCACGGACCCGCTGATTGTCGAGGGAGACAACATGGGCAAGTATACGCTGTGGAACGTGCGGTTCAAGCTGGCCAAAGGCGGCCACATCACCGTCAAGAAACGATACAGCGATTTCGAGAGCCTTCACCAGGCGCTAGCACGGCGGTACGGGAAGCAGGTGGTCGTGAACGACCTCCCGCCGAAGAACAGTCTCTTCGAGGACCGCTTCTCGGGCGAGTTCCTCGAGCGGCGCCGCAGCGGGCTCGAATACTGGCTCAACAGCGTCGTCCTCGACCCGCTGCTGGGATACTCGGGCGACGTCCGTCACTTTGTGCTTCTCAACACCCCGGCCGCCGATGGCAGTCCTAGCGGACCCAACGGTGGTGCACGAATCATGTCGTGAAGGACCGGCCCGTTCTTCTAGAATACGCGCAGTGATTAATAATGGCCGGCGGCGCCCCCCGCCGGGGAGAAAGCTGGCCAGAACCGTCTCCCTGCTGAGAAATGCCCGATGGGATGCCGGGAGGGTGCTGGATCGGCACGGGCGTGTATAAATATACCATTTCCGGCTGTTGCTTTTCCTCGTTTTTTGAGGCCGTCGTTCCCTTAGACGTGGGGCCGTTATCACCCTCTTTCTTGGTTTGGCTTGCATGTTTCTTGATCACCTCGTCAACCAAGCGTCCCTCCCCCTACTCCTAAAAAGAGCAGCCACTAGACACCAACCCCTAACCAGCGCATACAGAATGGTCCACAACAAAGTCACAATCATCGGATCTGGTCCTGCAGCACACACAGCCGCCATCTACTTGGCGAGAGCTGAGATGAACCCAGTCTTGTACGAGGGTATGATGGCCAACGGTATTGCCCCAGGTGGCCAGTTGACCACCACGACCGAGATCGAGAATTTCCCAGGTTTCCCAGATGGCTTGACCGGTTCAGATTTGATGGACCGCATGAGAAAGCAGTCGGAGAGATTTGGAACTAAAATCATCACAGAGACCATCTCCAAGGTCGACTTCTCATCCAAGCCTTTCAAGCTCTGGAGCGAGTTTTACGAGGACGGCGAGCCAATCACCACCGACGCTGTGGTGATCGCCACTGGTGCCTCCGCCAAGAGATTGGGCTTGCCAGGTGAGGATACCTACTGGCAACAGGGTATTTCTGCGTGTGCTGTCTGTGACGGTGCCGTGCCAATCTTTAGAAACAATCCTTTGGCTGTCATCGGCGGTGGTGACTCCGCATGCGAGGAGGCCTTGTTCTTGACCAAGTTCGGCTCCAAGGTGTACATGATTGTCAGAAAGGACCACCTGAGAGCATCCACCATTATGCAAAAAAGGGTCGAGAAGAACGATAAGTTGGAGATCCTCTACAACACCGTCTCCTTGGAGGCCAAGGGTGACGGCAAGTTGTTGTCCCACTTGCAGATAAAAAACAACAAGACCAACGAGGTTAAGGACCTCCCTGTTAACGGGCTATTCTACGCCATCGGCCACACCCCAGCCACCCAGGTGTTCAGGGACCAGCTCAAGACCGACGAGACAGGCTACATCCTCACCAAGCCAGGAACCGCTTCCACTTCCATCGAAGGTGTTTACGCCGCAGGTGACGTCCAGGACAGCAAGTACAGACAGGCTATCACCTCTGCCGGGACCGGCTGTATGGCTGCACTGGAGGCAGAACACTATTTGTCCTCTTTAGAAGCATGATCCCTTGTACACCCCACGTATAATATATAACTCTCCTCAAACGACTAATGTATAGGTAATAATCGTCCTTTTTTCTACAACTTTGTGCCCTCGCTGTCGGTCTTAGGGGAGAGCACTCACTGCACAAAAGTTTATCTATCAACTTTGAGCAGGCCCTCTCTTTACTGAACTCGAAGACTTTGAGTGAAGAGCAAAAGCGTCTTTGACCCACTACGTTTTCCAATGTCTAATTCCAGCCAGTCTGGAGATGAAGATCAGAACGCGTTGCCGGCTGAAATGCGCCCTCCATTATCTTCTTCGGGACAATTGCCATTGTCATTGCAATCGCTGTCGCCCTTGAACTTGAACGGTTTCCCGCTAGAAGTGCTGATCATAGTGCTATCGTACGTGGATCCGTTGACTCTTCGGAATTTTCCACTCGTCTGCAAAACCTGGAACAACATCTTACAGGATGACATGATATGGAACGCCATCTTCAAGCTCCAATACCCCTACAAACGAGAGCTATTTTCTTCGGTAACGAGATCGACACAGTTCAAGACCGAGCTACTCCATAGAACACAGCTACGTTACAACTACCGACGAGGCAGGCTATTGACCCAGCAATATAACACAAATCATTTTGTCAGTGGTAGCTCGATTGCTATCGACTGGAGCAGAAACAGGTTGACCATCATCGATCTCCCCCGTTCGGCAATCCTAACATGTGACATACGAAATGGCAAGAGCCCGAAATTTGCCACCGACTTTGTTCCGGAAGGAGTGACGAGTTATGACGCAGGAAATACATCAGGCTCTTTACACGGCAGCCGGGTGTTGGTCTTTGGCCGTTGGGATGGTTCCGTGTCTGGCGCTCTAATCGACTGGAAAGGCCTAGTACTGTCGGACGTGCACAACTGGGGGTCCATGTCCGGCGGCAGAGTGACATGTGTCACCGCATGCGTAAATTCTTCAACCTCCACGAATGTTGCTGCCGAGAAGAATGCCAATTTGCCGCCTATATCTTCTCTTACCTTATCGTCGCCATCTTCGGTCTCATCTTCCACCACGACTTTGTCTTCAAATTTGAAAAAGAGCAACGTTCCATCTTTAAGTGCATCAGCTCATAACATATTGACAAAACCGGGAATGGTTGGTGCCTTTAGTGCCGATGAATCTGGAACCATCAACGGCTGGGATATCAGAACAGGTAATTGTCTCTGCGAGTACAAATCAACAGTTGCAAGCAAAATAATTAAGCTCCAGAGTGACGGGAAAACAGCCGTCATTGTGCTATTTCAGAACGGAGAATTGTGGGTATTGAAAAATGTATTTGCTTCACTGAAAAGAGACGATGTTGAGGTCAAGTTCGAGAGAATAGGGCAAGTCCCCTTTGATCGCAATGGACTTATTACCTTAAATTTGTTTATTGATTACGGAGGCGAATCAGTAGTTGTATGGAATGAAATTGAGTTGTTAGTTTTATCGTATACGAACATTTCTGAGGCAAACCGTCAAGTTCAAAACCATGATAACATTATTACTTACACACCACCTGAGCGTACACTGATATGCTCGGTGTCTTTTGAAAGCAACGACAAACTATTTATTAAAAGAGACCCCAAGATAGTTGGGTCGGATCCTTTGTTGGCAGCCGTTTCTCTTAATAACGGTATCATCGATGTAATAAACATTCGTGAACCTCCTTCCTCTACAGAATTGAAACCCGTTAACACGATCGTCCCGAAATTTTTAAACGAACATGAATCTGGAATTTCAATGAATTACCCAGATCCACGAACATCACCGGTTGCATCTCTATGTTTGAACTCTTTGGTTTTGGCTATCTCGAATCATTTAGGTAAAGTTGAGCTATTCGATGTTATGACCGGTGAATATTTAAGGACAGCTATAGATCGAGTGGGAAAGAAGAAGCTTCAAGAACTTGAAGGCCTGTTACCAAACAGACTATCCACTAGTTCGATCAAGGTTTATCTTGATGACTCTAACACGAGAGGTGTTCTCATTATTGGTTCCCACATCCACTATTTTCTTTGTGGAGGGCCGAAGAATGGTGACGATGCCCTAGGAGTCAAAAAGAAGGCGAAGTCAGGGAAGCGTGGTAACGATAAGAAAGGAGATATCAACGAAGAAATGAAACACTCACTAAGTATATACGAGGAGGAGAAAATGCAAAAAAAGAAAGATCGTGACTTGTTGGCCAAATACAACGGTGAAGAACTTGAGGATGAAAAGGATCAACTCAACATGGCCATTGTAATGAGTATGTCGTTGAACGAGACCGAGAACAGAGGAGCAGATTCCAATTCCGTTGGAAACATGCACGAATCGAGTGGTTCGTACTATGAAGATGAGGAAATGAGACAGTTGAAGGAAGCTTTGAAAATGTCGCTGTCTACTACTGAAACACTTCCTACTGAGGGCCATTCTTTCGCAGAGTCACATAGGGGGCCAAAAACCGAGACGGAGACGGAGCTAGATATAGAGATGGACGAAGATCTTTTACGTGCCATTGAGCTCTCGAAGCTGGAAAACAATAGGAATTGGGAAGATGTTGAAGATGGATGGGAAAGTCTTGTACATAAATAATGTAGTTTAATATTTCTTTTCTACTTACCGCATACTCTGTTACATTTTCTTTTCGATTATTTAGCAAAACTTATAATGATACATAGGATTTTGTTCTCATACTCAAATAAGCAGTTGTTCATCTGATCAAGCACTCAGCGAGCAGCTTTTTGCTTGTAAATCCGACACAGTCGCCATCGGTATCATCAGCAGACGAAATCGAGTTCATCATCGCTGGAGACATGATTTTGACGGCACGGACGTGACAGTCTTTACCATTTTGGTGATTGGAGACGAACTTGATTTTGATCATGTAACATTTGAGAAAGCCGGAGTTGCTGACATTCTCAAACTCAATATGCTGCCATCCGACAGGTTCAAGAAATTCCTTTGTTGTGACTTCAATCAGGTCGTGTTCTCCCGTGCCTGCCAAAACGGACAGCTTGTCCGGCGTATAGGACTCGTCCACAGAGTAGTTTAGAAACATGCTGATTCGTTCGATATTCACGCATTTGGTGAATCTGATGACAAGATAATGTGGCTGCTGGCCGTCACTCTGCCAGAAGGTCAATGCAGAATCATCACGTATTTGCTCTATATCACAACCTTGTTTTGCAGACGACACCTCCCATGCAGCTAAGTTCCCTATATCGACCAACCCACTTGAGTTCAACTGCTGTAATCCTTTTACAAATAGCATCTCATCGCTATCGTCCTTGCAGAACTCGACATTGCTTGCTAATTTCATCTTATCATCAAAGCTTCTTGTTCCTGTTCTAGTTGCCCTCAGATCCAGGTTCTGATCTAGATCCAAGTCAACGTCCAGGTTCTGGTCCAAGTCCATATCCACCTCCATTCCGTTTGAATGGAGAGCAATCCGGGAGGGCTCACCGTGCAGATCGGAATGCAGTGCTGTTGCCCACCTCCAATTTTCCCGGGTCCGGATCCCGTTTATAGGGCCGAATAGATAACTCTCACCGAACAATTTTTAGTCTCGGCATTTGTGAGTGGTGATAATGGCGAAACAATAGGCGGTACAGGAGGTCAGAAATGTATCCATTTGTATTGTGTTAATAGTTCGTTAGTTTATTTTTATATATATATAAAGAGAGTAAAAGATGACCCAGTGTTTAAGAAAGGCCAGAGCAAAGAAGAAGAAAAATATTTGGCACAACTTGGAAGAAGATGAAGAAGATGGAGAAGAAGAAAAAGAAGAAGGAGAAGGGAAAACAAGAGCAAATGAGTGAAACAAAAAGGAAAGGAAAAGAGAAGAAAGGAAAGAAGGAGAAAAAAACCGGTAGACAGAGGAAATGCGCATGCAATGTAGAAAGGGGGAAAAGGATGGAGGAAAGTAATTTATAGTGTTAGAGTAAAGAAAGGAAGAGTATAAACGTAGACTGTCCTTGAAATTGAAGAGAAGTGTAAATTCAGCTACCGTAGTACCATGGGTATCAAACTTTGTTCCTGATGATAAACCCTTTAAAAAGAAAAAGGGACAGTAGTGGTATCATTTTGCCTTTGACAACCTCCCATATTGTCCATACCAAAAAAGTAAATGCTTAGAAGTGTGTGTAGTAACGAGTGAGCAGATGTTATGACTGTAAAAGATGAAGTTAGAGGTTTTTCAGTTGAGGTAACTAGTGTACATTTCACTGAAGACGTTGTAATTGAATTCAATCAGCTGGTTTAGTCTATCTGTGACGTTTCTCAATTCATCATCGACGATAATATCATCTTCAATCTTACTGGAAGTTGAATTAGAATTAGAATTGTTAATGTTTGTGACCGTAGAAGTATTAGAAATGGAAGCGTTGTTGTTATTAGAGTTTGTGTTATTATTGGTGACAAAAGGTGCACTCAGAAAAGGAAGGATTTTTTCGAAGAGTTTTGATTCGAGAAGTGAGTAAACTTTTGAGTTTGGTTGTGTTTGTTTTAGTAGCCAATTGTATGCGAAATCTATTTTATCAGAATCTAGGTTGCCGAATAGATTGTTGATCAGTTGCACTGATAAGTTTTTCAAATTTTTGGTCCATTTGGAATTTCCGTTTTCGTCAACAATGATGTTCAGGACTTCTTTCTTAAAGTTCAACATGTTTGCATCATTCAAGAGGGACTTGTCGAGATTGTTTTGATAGATAAGAGTCTTGTACAATATTGAGCATAATTTTGTGCAAATGATGTGTCTGATATCTGCTCTTAAGAGTAGAAGTCTGGTATGATCGAAGTTCAGAGTGTTAGGGAACTGATGGTACATGGTTGAGCATGATAGGAGGTTCAAGACGGAATAGTTCAAAACGTCTCTTGGGTTTTTGGAGTCCAATTCGATGGAATTCTTCTTGAACCATAACATGGAGGATGTGAAGTTTATCTTGTTCCGTTTGATTGCATTTTTGAAGTATTCTTTTTCGAAGGAGACTGCCGAAGAGCAAAGTAGAGGTCTGAGGATTCTAATTTGGTGGTTTGCAACGTCCAATTTCATTGCCTCCAAGATCAGGAACAGGGTCTTCAAGCCTTCAATCAGATAGTCGATGTTGACTTCATTTTCTGTTTCACATGCCTTGTGGAATAAGGTGTCCAATTCATCAACCCAGGTGTCTCTCATTGGAGCACAGTGTAACTTGAAGATGGAGCAGATCCAGTCAAAGAAACCCAGAAAGTTGAAACATTTCGAATTCAGTTCTTGGATCAGAAGACTGATGTCTAAAATTTCCTCAATGGAGCTAATATCTTTTGAAGGAATCAGGCTTACTAGAATGCTCTTTAGACATTGGAACATGATGATGATAGGCGAGTTGTTATCGATTGCCTTTGGGTTTGAGGACTTCAATAATCTCTCAGTTTCGAACTTGATCATATTCCAGTAGTTTTCCGATTGAACTTTCTTTCTCTTTCCTCTTTCGCCGTCCAGGTTCGGTCTGAATTGGAGTTGAGGGTCGAAAAGGATGTCATGTCTCAACTGCGGGTTCTTCAGCACCTCTTGCAGATCTATCTCGTGCATGGAGTGCAAATTTACAGGAGGTAGCAACAGCATCTGTTGTTGCTGTTGGTGTTGTAGGAAGAGCTGCTGTTGGTGGTGAATGTTCATGAAGTTGTTGTTGCTGTGGTTGTTGTTGGTGTTGTTGATATTCATGTTCATGTTGATATTCATGTTCATGCTCATCATTCCCACGTTCATGTTCACGTTCACGTCGGCGTTATGGCCAGCGGCGTTGCCATGCTTTGAGTGTCCGTTATTATTTTTGAAGTTTTGTTTGTAGATATCTAGCAAGATCTGGTGGGAGCGCTTGGAAGGTATATGTATGTTTGGTAGGGATTTTGAGCGATACTTTTTGATTGGTTTAATAGAGTTCTTTGATATTTTGGAGGAGGAGGATTTTTTCGCAGGCTTTTTGTTTGAAGGTAAGTTTAGGAATTGGAAGTTTGAGATTAGCTGGTGGGTTAGCTGCGGGTTTGAGTTAGCCTTTCTCGACTGTTCGTTGTTTAAAATTTCGTGCTGGTTGCCGTTGAGCGGAGTGTTGCTGCTGGCAGCTGGTAGTGTTTCTGGTTTGCCCAAGACCCCGTCGGTGCAGCTGATTGCGGGAATGTCCATGATTTGGGTTGCTGTTGCCGGAGATGCGGTTGGGACGCTTGAGGCTGAAGAGGAGCCGGCGGAGGAGGAAGAGGCTGTTTGGGAGCCTCCGGCGGAGCTGGAGCTAGAACACGCGGAGGAGGCGGCGCTGGCGCCGCCGCCGTCGACACTGGCGTCGTCGCTTTCGGTTGAGCCGTCCTGCATCTCAATGTCCAAATTCAGGTCGTCGGACCTTGCCGTCAGCGTCAAATGGCGCATGTCGTGACCGCCGTTGTTCATTGGGACGACGACGAGAGAGGGTCTTCTGCTCTCGGAGGCGACGATGTTGTTTGTGTTGAGACAGTTGTCTGAGGAGACGTCGTTAGGACTGAAGACATTTTTGAAGTGGGGAGGTCTCTCGACGTCCTGGTCGTTGTTGGAGTTGTTGAGGTGGTTCATCATTTTCGAGGGGCTCGATGTGGGAAAAAGAGTGACACAAAGGAGGGCCCTGAAGGGTAGCTTAGCGTTGGGTAGGTTGGTGGGAAAGGAGGAAGAAAAAAAAATCAAGTGGGAGGACGAAGTGAAACAGGGGAGGGGGATGAGTGTAGCGTTGGGGGAAAGAAGGGGTGAGCTAGTTGGACGGACGCAGGCGATTCTGGAAGGAGGGAGGGAGGGAAGGAGGGAGGAAGGAGCGGAATAATTAAGGGAAGGGGGGGGGGCGAACAAGAGCAAGAAGAAGGAAAAGAAAAGAGTGCACGGAGAAACGAGGGAATATAGGGGGAGCCAGGAGTGAGCACGCAGGCGGTAGGAGGGCCGAACGGATCTTGAGACAGCAGCAGCGCAGGCAGCAGCAGCAGGTGGTGAAGACGACGAGACGGAGGCAAGGGAAATGCAACGCTGCAGTTGCTGCCGGAGCCAGGGCCAGAGTCAGGGCCGCCGCCGCCGTCGCCGCCGCCGCGGGCGCCGGCGAACCACTATGTGAGTCATGCCGGGGGCGACTGGGCGGCGGCGAAAAAGAAACGGGGCAGCTGCGGCCGGGGGCGGGCGCTGCCGACGGGATGTTTCCGGCAGCGAAAAAGAAAAAAAAACGAGAAAAGACAAGAAAAAGTTTTCCGTCGTTTCTTTTTCGCAGAGGGGGGCGACGGAGAGGAGAGCATCGCCGCCGAGCCCGCCGAGGCCTTTTCTTTTCCCCCCGGCTTCGGCTGGCGAATGGCGGCCGGGGAGATTAGGGCCGTCCTCGTTATCAGCCGCTGCTGCTGGCGCCGCCGGCTATCACCCGGAATCGACCAGTGCTAGTGCTGGCGCTAGTGCTTTAGTGCTACATTCTATTAAGTTCTATTCGACTCACGTAAGCAGGCTTCGCAGAGTGATCTCCTTCCGCACCGCGTTGCTGAAGCCTTCGTGATACTTCACCCAGATACGGTTCTCGTTCTTGTGCATAACGCCTCCGGCGGCCACAGCGGCCGCCGTGGCCGCCATCTTGGATGACGCTCCCTCCAGCTGGGCGTGGAAGCTGCTGTACTGCTTGCGGAAAAAGTCTACCGTCGACAAGGCCTCTCGGTCAGCAGCGCCCGCAACGGCGGCCTTCTTCCTCGTGGCGCCCTCGTCCGGCTCCAGCGCCTCCCTCTCTCGCTTCTGCCGGTCGGCAGCGTCGCCCCGCCGGCTCCTCGCAAGATACTCGTCAATTATCCGGATGTACGGCATTGCCCTCACCCCATTGAGGCTGCCTGTGTCCCGACCGGCGTCGGAGTTCGCCACATCCTTATCGTCGCTCTTTCTGGCCCTGTCGGCTCCATTTGTACCCCCATTCGCCTCAACGAGGCCCGCCACTATGTCCGGCATGAATCTCCGGTGCGCCATGTAATTGTTGACGCCATTGCCAAAGCGGCTGCGACCACCGGCTCCCTCAATGCGTATCTTCAGGACGTCCATAACCCCGGCTATCGTCCGCAGACGGCTCTCGTCGTGCTCGAGCTCCTTCACCAATCGCCCTGTCGGCACCACGATCGCATTCAACATTGCCAGCTCGTCGCTCACAAGCGTCTCCCGGCTCACCGCAAACGCGTACTCCGGCACAAGCAGCTTGACCACGTCCTGCACCCGCCGCCTCGTCTCATGGTCCTCCTGCGACTTGAAGTTGAACCTCTCCCGCCGGTCGTAGAAGCTCACGTCGCTGAAATTCGCAAAGAGACTGAAGAACTTGAGCGGCGTAACCGCCCCGTACATTGACAGCTCCTCCCGCTCGAAGTGCCGGTAGTGTTGGCCCATCATGTCGTCGAAATAGAGCCAGTCGGATACCTCGTTCAGTTTGGCCAAATTGCCGCCCCCGTATTCCTCATTCACCTGTAGCATCAAGTTGAAACACCCGCTGCTGATCCGGCTCAGGTCGTTCGCAGAGTTGCTCAGCTTCGTCATCAGCTCGCCGAAGATCTCACTCTTGCTCTTGTTGTTTGTCACATTCTGGTTCTCCAGGTTGAAAATGTCCTTCAACAACTGGAACCACACAACCTCCGAGTCCTTGATCCGCCCGTTCAAGTCTCTCGAGTTGAACTGCAAGAAATTGATGCAGTTCCGGATGTCTCCGTCCAACGAGATGATCAAATCGTCTAAAAGCGACTCGTTCATTTCTCCTAACCGCTCCGTCTCCAAAATCATCTTCAGCCTCTTCTTAATGCTCTTCTTGCTGCTCTTCTTGAACTGCACAATCTCACAGAACGGCTTTAGCTGATCTAAGCAATGCGATCCAACATCATTGCAGAGCGCAATGATCGGTCTCTTCAAAAAATCCTCCCGCTTGTTCCACTTCAACTTGTTGAAACTGTTCCACTCCTCGGTTGCCTTGATGTCCTTGTTCAACATGCCAACTAAAACTTTGATGAACCCATTCTCGTTCCCAGCAGCACCGTCAATCTCATCAAGTAATAAACACACGTTTTTACCACTCAAACTCCTCATCTTCAGCGCATTCTTCACTTTCTCCCTCACAACTATCCCAGACCTTTCGTCACTCGAATTAATTTCCTGTATCTGATACCCAAGCTGTTTGCACACGCATTGAGCTATCGTAGTCTTACCGATTCCCGGAGGCCCATGGATGAGAAGTATCTTCTTCCGAGGACGTTTCAACGGATCTACATGCATGTTTCGGTCATAACTATTACTGTCAATCAACTTCCCACCATTCACAGCATAAGTCCAATCACCAAGCCATTTGAGTATGCTTGCATTAACTCGTTCGTTACCAATTAAATCGATGAATTTCCGCGGACGGTATTTCTCCGTCCACAAGCTATTCGCCTTCCCCTTCTTTCTTTTGCTGGAAGTCGACTCTTGCAGCTCCTTCCCACTCTCTTCCAACA
This sequence comes from Pichia sp. PH4023, assembly GCA_025531575.1. NCBI lineage: Eukaryota > Fungi > Ascomycota > Pichiomycetes > Pichiales > Pichiaceae > Pichia > Pichia sp. PH4023. The sequence goes on from JAMGYR010000003.1 coordinate 1,059,566, forward strand.
GCTCTTTACTCCTTTCAAACTCGTGAAGTTCACGTTTCGTCACCTCTTCAATCCGCAACTTCTCCCAAAGTAGTGACATGTCAACACACGCCAGTGTATTTTTATCTGCACTCATACTCGAAACAGCCTTTTTTTCCTTCTCTTTTGTTTCTTTGCTTTTGGCACGCAACATGATCCTCTTCCCGCTGGAAAGCGTCACTTGTTTGTCTCGTACCACATTCGAGCTAGGCCTAAGTAAGTTGTTTGAACGTGATTCATTCAGCAATGATCTCAAAACATCAGAAGCAAGAGCCGTATTGCTTGCCATTGTCAATATTTTTTACTTATCGATCTTTATCACTCCAGAATGTGTTTTTCCCCACTTGAACACGAAGTATACCGTTATAAATAAATGATGATACACGTACTGAAAGAAATTTGGCGTTGACACAAATTCCGCGTCACTTCAACCCCCCCTACTGGGCTCTGCTTTACGCATTATGCGCACAAATGTAATCATAATTCTATAAATCTACGGAGTAGAATATAATATTCTGTAAACACTACATACAATCAGTTTTCTTAGAAGCAGAAAACTTGATCATCTTGTTTGGACTGAAGAGTCCCCTTTGGCCATCCGAGTTTTTCCAAATCTTCCAACATCTGTTTCTTCATACCCATAGGACCGCAGATAAAGATCTTGGTGTTTGCATTTGGATTAGGTAGCTCTTTCTTCAAGATTTCTTCAGTAATCATCCCCTTGTATCCATCGTTCCAAGTGGCAGGTGGATAGTTCAAGATGTATTTTAAGTCGAATCCTGGGTATTCCTTGACGTACTCATCCAATTCTTCTCTTAATAAAATGTCATTCTCCGTCTCGTTGGCAAATAACAACTTCACAGATGTTTTATCTTCAGGAGAGGTTATTATGGACCCCAAAACCGCCAACATTGGGGTTATACCAGAACCACCGGCAATCATTACAATGTTGTCAGCCATATTCGACTTATACGACATTCTACCAACTGGCCCCTTGAAAAGAACCTTAGCCCCCGGATTTAGCGTGGCAAAATATTTAGAAACAGAACCATCTTTGTATGATTTGACAATTATGTCGAAAAATCCTTCGTCAAACTGGTTGGAAATCGGGGTGTAATATCTAATTTCGTCCTTGCCATCGAGTTTCACTTTACAGGCAAGGTGATGTCCGACCGGAATTCTTAGCTGATCATAATCATGGTCAAGTTTAAATCTATAGATGGCCGTATTCTTTGAAATAACGGTCTTATCAATAAGTTCGTAATCTTGGAATTTGGACGAAGACAATGCAGGCCTTTGTGTCTTGACACGAAGCACATGGTATCCAATGAAAAGAGCCAAAAGTGCGATCATGTACGGCACATAGTCATAATTGACAATGGCTGTACCGACAATACATAATATTGTGGGAATGTAAATCCCATGTAGTGGGGTTTTGAGTAAATCCTGTCCTTCGAGTTTTTTGCTGTCCGACATTTCAAGCTAATATTTGTTTATTGGATAGAATGGGTCCAGCGTGCAATTCTAATTATGAAAGAACGACAGTACAACGTAACTACAACTTATCTGCTTTGGCTACTCGAGAGAAAAAAAAGAACGGCACGCTGGCTGAAATTTTTACCTCCCCCGGAACGCGCATAAGATTTCAGGAGAAGATTTGACATTAGTAATTACCCGATATACTCGGTAAAATTATACTATAGTGGCAACACTGAAATTTGGTATCTAAAGTTTTATATAGCACGAAATTGAAACAAGGAATAAATTTAAAGTCAAACAAAAAAGCAAATGAACATGAAAATATCGTCATAAAAAAAAGCTTAGCTCCAGCGGAGAAACACAAGCTTGAGTGAATAATGTTTGTGACAGTGCTGTTCTGTTTAAACCTTGCTATCATTACTTTCACTATCGTCTTCAAGTGTCTTACTCTCTTTCTCTTCCTGCATTTGCTTCATGACGGAATACCATCCGTACTTCGAGCGCTTTCTCAATCTTTCACCATACATGGAGAACATCCATGGAACAGGTATCATAGCAATAGCAATAAATGCAAACACGGAAACCCCCCAGTAAACATGTAAGTTTTCCATCATTTGGACTGTGAATAATGGGAAAACAGAGGAAACAATATAACGTGTCATATTATTGGCAGCAAGGGCAGAAGCAACAGAAATTGGTGGATATGACATGGCGAAATAAGTCAAAATAGAAAAGAAAATTAGCACCAAGGAAAATCCAAATAGAGCGCCAGATGCAATTGGGGCCATCCAGTGAACACTCGTTCTGGAAGTCCATGCTAGCCAGAATAAGGATGGTGCAAACGTAAGAGATCCAACTTTGCATGGTAGAAGTCTTGATTCAGGTGTTGGTGGGATTTGATTACCTTCCTTATCTTTCATACCAACATATCCATCTGGCCATTTCTTGTAGAAAATGAATTTATCCATGTAGACGTAGACTGATGCACCCATGAGCAAGCCAACTCCGACGCCCAAGAACGGCAAACCAGAAACACCCAAATCCCACCCGTAGATTCCTCTAAAAATGACCGGGAAGGCCTCGAAGAAACCAAACAACACAGCAAAAACGAATGCAGTGTAGATCGAGAACACCAAAACGATAGGCTCAACAAAAAGCATCTCTACTGGCTTTAACAAGGTTATGAAAACAATTCCAGTAAGGAATTGCATTAAACCCATTGACTTGTAAATCTTCTTACCTCTTTTTATTAATCTCTTTCTCATAATGATTGGTTTGTAAGTTTCTGGCATGACAAATAATGGTATGAAAACAGTTGCGGCAAAAAACAAGTTAACCCACATTGTCCAGCGTAAACCACCGATTCTGTGTGGGTCCTCAGACGCTTTGTTCTGTGCAACGAAACCACCAATGATGGGACCAATGACGGGACCAGCAAGTGGAGCCAAACAGAATAATGTCATGGCAACACCAATTTCTTGAGGCCTCCAGACATCATTAATTGTTCCTCCTGCAATTGCAAGTGCTCCCGAAGAGGTCAATCCTGCAAAAAATCTTAACACCAACACTTCTCTTATTTTGGTAGATAACCCAACACCCATAATGAACAACATCGAAACCGGAAGGCTACCGCAGTACACGATCTTTCTACCGAAAAGTTCAGAAAGTGGTGCAGCAATGGCAGGTCCAAAGGCCAACCCCACTAAATAAAAGGTAAGACCAGCCAAACCCAAAGTTTGACTTATGCCCCATTTCTTTTGCATTTCTGGGATTGCGTCGACATAAACGGAGGAACCTAAAGTAATGACTAAACAAAGGAACGCAGTTGTCATGGTACAATACCATCTTTTCCAAGTAGGCCAGTTGAAAGGACAGTCTGGATCATCCGGCGAGTCCCAGTCCACCTTTCTGGGATCATATCCAATGATTTCTGGATCATTATCCTCTAGCTTCTTCTCTTCAGATTCTTCCCTGTGAGCTCTGTGGCCTGTCAAAATTCTTGTCAGATTTGAGATGCTTGTTGCTTCCCGCTCCAGTTCATTTGCGAGTTCATCTTCGTATTCATCTTCATTATTTTGCGCCTCCTTTTGAAATTCTTCTTCATTGGCTGGGAAAGGGACCTTGGATCTCATTGTAACGGTTTTCGTCAATTGCAGTCCATTATCGGACGCCAATGACGTGATTGGTCTTGGGTGGTATGGTTCAGCTTCCGAATCCACATCAGCATATTCCTGATTACCACCTGAAACTCTTGTAGTAAACGGATTTTCTCCCGGTAGTCCAGTGCCAGCATCCTGGAATGATTCGGTTGCTGATTCGTATCGAGATATCGAGCTCTGTGAATCTCCAGCAGCCATGTTTGCTATTCAATTAGTTTAACTGTACGGTCTACTGAAACAGTGCAAAAAGGAAGATACTACTACATGAGAAAGCGAACCGAGGGCGAAAGAAAGCTTGATATCGACACAACCGGGCTTGTCTACATAAGTTTGCAGCAGCAAAAGAAGATTCTGACAACTTACTGTGGATAGAAAAATTCAAGATATCCCGGTTCTGTCTATTGATACTTCGGCAGAACTATCTGGAGTTGGAGAAGAGCTGGCAGTGCGCCGAAAAAAAAAAAGAATGGGCGTTCGGCTTGGTTTCGGCAAAAGAATGGTCCTGTTAAGTATGTGCGACGCCGCAGCTGGCTGGACCCTGGGGGAAACAATTGTGATCTCAGAGATGTTACATTAGTCTTAAAAGCCATAACACGGTGATCTCTTTGAATTACTCAGCAACAGGTGTAGAACGTAGGAAGTTGAAGTGTTAGAAGACAGCCCGCCTCAGTGTGAAGTCCCGTTAGGAGTTAGCCATTCTCTCTTTTAGTAGCGCAACCGGAGAAAAATTGCCTGTTTTCGACTCGCTTACCTAATTCTCCGAAAGGCAGCAGAGGTTGTTAAGGAAACAACTGGAGAGGTCAACAAATTCCGCGTACGAATAGTCAGAAGTACACACGTTTCTACTCATTGCTTTGGACGTTGAGGAGGCCGGAATAGAACGCAAAGCCCATTTCAAATTACTAGAGGCGGGCATGGTTTTGTGCAAAGCTGGGCCATCACGTTTACGAGTGTCGTTCTCACGAACAGATTCCGATAATCAAACAAAGGCTGGCAAGCCGGCACAAAACTGCCGTTGGTAGCTATATTTGTCTCTGGAAGCTGCAGGGGAGTGAAATGGTAGTGCACAAAATACGGCGCAATGGGCAAATCCCCTGGGATGAGCGACGGCTTAATTAAGGACCGCCTTAACTGCGGCCCGAGTGACTGCCGAGCAGAAGAGGAAGGAAGGGGGGGGGGGAGAAAAAAAATTCTCTGTCGCAGCACGTGACTGGGAGGCTGAGTTGATGCTCTGTTTAGAGGTTCAAAAGCGATGCTAGGCACTTTCCTTTCTGTACAAGGGAGGCAGTTAAAAGAGTTAGTTTCCATCAGCTACAGACTGTCCGCAAGCCGTGTTGGGGTCAAAGAAGTGAGATGCATGAAGTTGGAGCAATTCGCCCATGGCCCAACGCTGTCCACAATCCTCTTGGAGGAAACAATCACATTTGATTGATGCACAGACCGCACTACGACGGCAGCCGGAATGAGTTGCAGCCGGAATGAGTTGTAGCCGTCTGCGATATGTTGCAGTGAGCCATGCAGTTACTGTTGAGGTGGTCTTTTTGAGCAACAAAATCTTTGCTTTTCTATTGTCCGCGCTGGCTAGTGCATTCAATTGCTATTCACCCAACGAAAAATTGCCCGTTGCTCTCAACATCTCTTTGTTTAGGTATCTTTACCTGAAATCTGTGATGTGATTTGTTCAAATGAGAGTACATTTTGAACGATGTCGAAGCTGAGTTAAACAAAATCATCAATATTTCTTTCATTACTGTCCTCTTTAACGTGTCTACCTTGGCACTGTGTATATTGGGAAGCATAAGTGGCCTCGTGTAATACATACCAAGTTGCTCATGAAATTATGCAGCCCGATATTGTTAATATTCTCATTAACAGCAGTGTTTTAGTTCACTTTAGCCATCCTATATAGACAAATTATGAAAACATATGTACTAAAACCATTTCTTCGGCAAGACTTTTTGAAAAACAGAGTTTTGGCCTGTGCTTTGAGCTTTTAGTAAACGGACCATGTTAGCCCAGTTGAAGATTTCCAAAATATCAGAGTCTGCTTATGATACGATTCTAGTTGCGTAGCAATTCAGCCTTTCAACTGAACTGCCTTTTAATTGAACACAACAATTATTGTTTCCATGTTTAACCGGTCCATCATCATTTTTTGAAGCAACATTCGGCTCCCTGAATAACATTCATCGAGAGTTTACGTAAGTTGTCTAACGCTACAGTCATTAAATGAAAGAGTGACTTCTTGAGCCGCCAGGTAGCATTAGCTGTGAGACTGATTGAATTGGGTAAAGCGGAAAAAACAGGAAATAGATGGAAAGCTCTAGAAAAAGAAAACACGCAAAGACGCCACAGTTCTAATGGGAAGAAACTCTCTATTTCGTCATGAGCAAGCCAATAGAATAGTAAGTTTTCAAACCTTTCATTCACATTCACATTCCTTTATCTTCGTGGAGTTGTGATTGACAGAGGAGAACAAAATCAGAATGCTGCATTGAGTTGCATCTTTGTTAATTCCCGATGGGATAGACAGGTATTAACATCTCATCAACCAAAATAGCAGCAGGGTAATGCCTAATATTTAAGCTCATCGTTGCGAGATGCATGTGCTGCGTTCATAACTGATGACTTTCAGAACAGAAAGTTGATAACTGAAATTAGATCTGTGCTGTCCTTACATGCAACCTATCATGCATCACCCTGATCTAAAGTCTTTGCAAATGTGAGATGTAGTATGAGATAAAGCCATTTGTCTTTTATCAACGATTGCAGCTTGCCAGTGCTTACGTAATATTTTAGGTTATTTTCGCTCTATTGCTTTACGAGTGAGTGTGGCTCGCATATCCCCGGAGGGAGGAGTTAATTGATTTGTGGAGAGTTAAGGTACTACCACTCTTTTCTTCAGTATCTTTTTTATTAGATCCACGATTCTTGGTAACACAATTAACTCAAACCCAAACTTCCATTAAAGCAATGTCCTGTGCTGCAGACTTAGTGAAACAACACCGCTTTCTCATGCTATCTAAATCATGGTGTAGTGATTGCCATTACGCCATCAACATTTTCAAGAAATACAATGTTTTAGATAAGATCTACCTTCTTGAGTTGGACAAGATGAACACAGTGGAATCTTTGAAGCTCGAAAAGGAGTTTACTGCCATTTCTGGTAGAAAGTGGGTTCCTTCGTTATTCTTCAACGAGAAGTTCTGGGGTAATGAAACTTCTTTGAAGAAGCTCGAAAGTTTAGATCAGACTGAGGCCGAGTTCAAAAGGGTCGGTTTACTCTAACCAATGGGAGGGCACCAATCTTTGACTCTAGTAGCTTCTTTTAAGATCCGTTTTAGGCTTGATAATTAATAGTAGCCGTGAGTTGAGTTATCTTCGCAAATCGTAGACCACCACCATTGCACGGCCTCGGGAAGTGCGGAAAGGAACTCCTGTGTTCTCAGATGAGAGTCCTATTCTTGCATCTCGTTGATTATTTCCGCCAAACGTGCCACGCTTAACGTTCTATTACTGGTTGGCGACTTAAAGCCGAGGACGGATTTTTGTTTTGCCCAGTGCCGCCCAACTCTCACTTTCCAGTCTAAATACCTAGTTTAAAACCTGGTTTCAAGGCCTTGAAGAGATGACTTGTGCAGTAAGGTTTCCAACTTACAGAGTAGGACTTAAAAGAGCGCTTCGAATGATGTCCGTTTCTCTTCTACTGCAGTGACGTGGTGATGTGCTCGGGCCTTTCTTTGTCCGCGGCCGACGCGTCGTACGGCTTCTTGGGATGACAGACTGGGGGTGCGGGGCTAGATCTTCAGATCCGGTGCTAGCGGAAGAAGGTTGCTGCAACCTGTGCAGTTGCGGGGCTACCTGGCGCGAGGCGGGGGAGTGCACGTCGAAATCCGTCGTTCCGTGGTGGCGAAACGGCTTTTTGGGGGGTTGCTGAGGCAAGCTTCCCTTTGTTGGAGAATACTTCTCCTCTTTTCGCCCCCGCCCCTGGGACCACCAACGTCATTGAGGGAAAACGGTTGGACCCCCGCCCCGGCTACACCCCTCTCCTCTTTTCAGTCGATCCTAACACCTTGGGGCGTTGCGCATTGTGTTGGCGTAGACTACAGCTACAATACACTGTCTAAGCCAAGTAACAAGTAGCATCCCGACCACGGCAATAGACATGGGGTGTGCAGTCGCCGGAAACTGCGCCGCAGTGCCAACAGCAGCCTGGACTGCTTCCGGTGCTCCCCACGTAGGAAGATGGGATTTTTGCACTCCGATACGGCTCTCCGCCGTCAAGCAGCAACAAATGGACGTGCTAAACGGCGTTTCACCACCAGTTCCGGGAATTCCAGTGTCCGGCTAATACTAGTTGGCAGATCGATCAAAGAAAAAACCCACCTTGCCGATAGAGGCATTACGGTACAAAAAAGTAAAACATAGAGGCACGGAAACAAAGAGAGGGAAGACACGCTTGTTTCCCGATGTCCGACTCTCGGAATTCCAATAAACCTGTAGCTGCGGACGCCTATCTGCGAAACGCTTCCCCCCACCGAGAACGAGGTTCCTATTGGGCTGCAATTGCATGTGTGCAATGAAGATAATCAATGCTATGTGATCTACCGAGGCTGCTGACATCGGTTCTGTCGGAATCATCGGTGTTTCCTCCCGGCACAGCGAGCCAAGCGGGGCGAGGGAACCCTCACTACCGCCCTTTTGCCCTCCAGGCGTAAAGCGAGAAGCCGACGCCGGAGACAAGCGTGCCCAGGCACTGCACGCTGGCGGAGGCCCAAAACCAGGGCTCTTTTAAGTCCGTGGAAGCCTCCGCCTTCCAGTTAAACGCCACGGACTCCCGTGCGGTCTTAGCACGGCCGCCGCCCCCCTATGTAACCATTTTCAAGCACCCGGTTTTCCGACGATTCCTGCGTCGCCCGCCATAGACGCCTACATGCTCCATGCTTTTCTCTCCGTCCCGTACCGCTCCCGCTGACAGGACATCCTAGGCCATCCCTGCTAGAAAATACCTACCCACAGAGCAGGGCGCCCGTCATGGCCCGCAGCCGGCCTCTGCGCCCTTCTGCCCCTCCCGCCTCCCGCCTCCCGCCTTTTGCCCTCCGCTTCTCCTCCTCTCTTCCTTGAAAACGGCTGTAGGGCCGAAACCCTATTGTCGAGGCGGGCTTCTCTTCGCCCGGCGCTAGCGCCGGGCCTCTCACTGCCCGCCCGCCGGCGCTGTCTCCACTACGTAATTGCTATTGTTGGCCGCTAGGCAGGCCGGGCTGTCTGCCTCCGTGCCGGCGGCCGATGGCGTATCGCACACCCCTCCTTGGCCACCCCCACCTTCCCTTTTCAATGCACACTTCTCCACCCTGCACTGCACTTCCCCTCTCACATATGTACTGGGTGGAAGGCCTTGCGTCTGCTGTTATTAATAAAATATTATTAATGCTGTAGCTGTTAACTCCTGGCATGCCAGGCGGAGGTCGACTATAAATAAAGGCGTATTCCCATCTTTCCTCTGGCATGGCAATGCTTAACCGTTTTTGCTTTCTGCTTGGGCCTTCTCTTCTTGTTTTTTTCCCTCTCCTCAATACGCAAGCAAAGTTATAAAACATCACACACACGTAACAATGTTAAGACTCGCAACAAAAACCAATGCATTCAAGAACCCAAGAACCATGGCAGCTTTTGGTGGCTCCTTGAGACTCTACTCCTCTCTCCCTCTTTCACAGACAATCACCTTGCCTTCCGGGCAATCATACGAACAACCAACCGGTTTGTTCATTAACGGTGAGTTTGTGAAGTCCTTGCAACACAAGACTTTTGAAGTGATCAACCCTTCCACGGAGGAAGAAATCTGTCACGTTTACGAAGCAAGAGCAGATGATGTCGACCTGGCTGTCGACGCTGCACACAAGGCCTTCCACTCAGAGTGGAGCCACTGCGACCCGGGTGTCCGTGGTAAATACTTGTTGGACCTTGCTGACTTGATGGAAGCCAACAAGGACACTTTGGCTGCTATCGAGTCCATGGACAACGGTAAGGCGCTCCCAATGGCCCAAGGTGACGTTGGCTTAGTGATCAACTACTTGAGATACTGTGCCGGTTGGTCTGACAAGTTGTCCGGTAAGGTGATTGACACTGGCTCCAACTACTTCAACTACATCAAGAGAGAACCAATTGGTGTTTGTGGTCAAATCATCCCATGGAACTTCCCATTGTTAATGTGGTCCTGGAAGATCGGTCCAGCCTTGGCTGCCGGTAACACTGTTGTCTTGAAGACTGCAGAATCTACCCCATTGTCCGCTTTGTACGCCGCTAAGTTGGCCCAAGAAGTCGGCATTCCAAAGGGTGTCATCAATATTGTCTCTGGTTTCGGTAAAATTACTGGTGAGGCCATCTCTACCCACCCAAAGATTAAGAAGGTTGCTTTTACCGGTTCCACCGCTACCGGTAAGCACATTATGAAGGCTGCTGCCGATTCCAACTTGAAGAAGGTCACCTTGGAGTTGGGTGGTAAGTCTCCAAACATTGTCTTCAACGACGCTGACGTGAAGAAGGCTGTCCAAAACTTGATTGTCGGTATTTTCTATAACTCTGGTGAAGTGTGTTGTGCAGGTTCTAGAGTCTTCATCCAAGAAGGTATCTACGACGAAGTCCTGGAACAATTTAAAGCTGCTGCTGAACAGTTGAAGGTTGGTAACCCTTTCGAAGAAGGTGTCTTCCAGGGTGCTCAAACTTCTCAACAACAATTGACTAAGATTCTTGGCTACGTCGACTCTGGTAAGCAAGAAGGTGCTACTTTAATCACTGGTGGTGAAAGACTGGGCACCAAGGGTTACTTCGTGAAGCCAACCATTTTTGCCGACGTTAAGCCAGAAATGAAGATCTACTCTGAAGAAATTTTTGGTCCATTCGCCGTTGTCACCAAGTTCAAGACCGCTGACGAAGTTATCGAACTGGCCAACGACTCCGAATACGGTTTAGCTGCTGGAATCCACACCACCTCTCTTGACACCGCCACATATGTTGCCAACAAATTGGAAGCAGGTACCGTGTGGATCAACACCTTCAACGACTTCCACCCTGCTATTCCATTCGGTGGTTTCAAGCAATCTGGTATTGGTAGAGAAATGGGTGAACAAGCATTCGAAAACTACACACAATGGAAGGCTGTTAGAATCGGTATTAACAATGGCCCTCAATAAGCTTGAAGTATATTCCTTTTATTTTTCATCTATACGACTTTAAACTTATGTATTTTTATCTTAACGACTAACTGAAATGATGAATAATAGATTTACTTTTCCGTTTCAAAACTAGGCTTTGCATAAATTTTGCATGTGGTCACTGCGTATCCATGGCCAATGCATTCTCGCCCTCACTACTACTTGGTACCAGGTGATTGCACTTGCTGTTTTTTTTTTACTTCAACAATCGACGCGCCGATTTTTTTCATCCGCGGTCTCTTAGCGACACTGTCGTCTTCGGGCTTGTTTGTTTTGTTTTCATTTCCACTAATCTGGCCCAGAAAAGTAAACAAATAATATCAGGCCGTGTATTCTCCACGCCAGTATATGTTGGTATTAAGACCCTCTTGCTTTATGATCCGTGTAGTATACATCCCGAATTATAGTGCATTCTACTGCGAAGATCTGATTTCGTCAGTACATTGATTTCTTACTTATCATTTCTTTTTGCGACTCTTGCCATTTGCATACATTATCTCCACTCATATTCGTCTCCATTATTTTTTGATTTCTTTCGTACAATCGTCCTAGACAATACTTCAACCAGACCTGCGCAATTACAGAGCCGGCTGACAGGGTTATCTTCCGACAATTTTCAAGGTTGTTTCCGAACAAAGAGCTATCTAGCGTTAACGAAACCAACAGATATCGCTTGAAATGCCTCAACTAAGCGATTTTTCATTCGACAACCAGACTTCTAACTCACAACAGTTTAACCACAATGAAGAGACCGATAGCGGACGAACAGACTATGAGGAAGACTACATGGGATCTGATACAAACTCAGTGGTTCATAACGACTCATCACTGGATATGCAACAATTGTTGCTAAACTTCCAAGAAAACGAGCCAATCTTCGACAATGAACTGCTATACCCAACTCCAAAGGAATCAGTCATAGTGCACTTCAAAAATGAAAAGCTAGTTCAGGGAACAGTGGAGGCCTTGATAACTTATGTCACGTCGCCGGAAGTTCTAGATTATCAGTTTCTAGTCGACTTCTTCTTGACATTTCGAACATATATCGACGCACTCCCACTCCTTGAGCTTCTTCTGTGCAGATTATCATGGTGTTTAAAAAACTCCTTATCAAGCGATCTCAATCGTTCCTCTATTGGTCGTTTGGTATTGGTCAGAACATTTGTTACCATTCGACATTGGTTATTGAACCATTTCCAAGATGATTTCGTCAACAACAACCTTTTAAGACAGTTGTTCACAAATACCATCAATGAACTAGCCAAATACGAACAGTATATGGGGACTGACCCCAACAATCTACAATCCAAAATCATCAAAGATTTAAAGAAAAACTATTTAACCATGTGCTCTATTTACTGGAATCTTGAGATTATAGAATACCCTTCAGATATGCTCCATTATACATTATCTTCGTACTATAATTTCAATATTTCACGACTCTCAACCGTCGGCCTGAACCATTTGAATGATCCATCTACAAGAAGATCGACCTTGCTATATATGTTTGACAACCAAAGTAGCTCTAATGTCTTGAATGACTCTTTTGGAAAAAAATTCCAAAGCAGTAGCAGTTTAGCAAAATCTCCACAGGGGCCAACTAAGACACCACTAGAAACATTTCTTTCCAAAAATTCAAATCAAAGAGTTAAATCTGTATCCAAAAACGAAAAAAATAGTTTTTTATATCCGAAAGCTTCTCTTAACGCTTTAGAGTTGGACAGGAACAAATACAAGGCGAACGACTCTTCGAGTATCGACCAATTGTATTCGAATATTTGTACAGTGTTTAGCAACCAAGCTGTTTCAGGTTTCGTGTCTTTGGACAAATTCAACTCTGAGAAAAGCACGACTGATGGGTTTACAACTCGAGGCAATATAAAAATTTTTGAGGATAGCAAAGTTAGTAAGATTGAGCCATTAACAAAAGAAATAAAACAAATTTCTCCAGAAAGTAAAGCCCCAGAGAAAAAAAGCCCCAGCCAAAAAGTAGAAATCAAAACTCTGACAAAAACGACTAAGCATCTTACTCCGGCCCCAAAGCCGAACGAAGGTTTCAAACAAAAAAACAGACCTAACTTGCACTCAAAACAAAGAATTAAAACGAAAAAGAGGAGTTTCCTCAAATCCTTATTTAACCATCACGACAAAGAAAATGTACCTTCAGGGTCTATTAATGAAGGTTTAAAACCGGAAAGGGTGATACCTGAGGAGAGAGTACCATTTACACATAATAATACCGAGTACCAACAACCAGCTCAACAACAAAAACCGCAACAGCAGCTCCCATCAGAAGTAAAACCTACCTATGAAGCAGAAGAGCTAAGATCCACTCATAACGTGATTGAAGATCTGGAAAAGGCGATTAATATCAACGAGAACAACATTGACTACTTGGAAGAACTTGTCATAAGAGATTACCAACTAATGATGCAACTGCCTACTTTCAAACAAAGATATTCTAGACAGATAAAGAATTCAAACAGGAAAAGCGTATTGTCAACGGCAATTGACTTGGGTAATCGTGAATCTAAATTTGATCCTCATGATTCACCCACCAAGAGCGGGATAGGATTCTATAACGTGAATCATTTAGAGGATTTGATGAACTCAAAAAATAACATGAGTGGACTGAATAACGTTGACGAAGCACAAGAGAAATCATTTCAAACACCCCCGGATACTATAAATTGGTCAGAGTCCCTGGAAATGGATGATAGCCATAATGATGTATTTATTGACATGGGTGTCACTAACGAGGAGTTGCAAGATGTGTCAGCCATTGACTCGACGACACATTCTAGTGATCATCGCTTTCGAAATTATGGTGAACTGCCAGCTCGTGGGAGGTCTAGTTTGCAGATATACAGAAATTCATTGAAACAGTCACATGCTCCCCAAAAAGGTAAATGCAGTAGTGATTCTAATTTACCCATTGGATTGAATAATAATCGAATATCAAACTGTTTCAGTGACAGAGAAGAAAACCGCTCTGTCGATACTACGACTAATAGATTTTCTATTAATATGATAGGTAGAAGCAGCATGATATCTAACAAATCATATATGACTTATGACTCCGATTTCTCTGCTTCTTCTAGGGGTGTTGCTTTCAATAGTAATTGTGCAGAAATAGATGAAAATAAACTGAAAAAGAAACATGCTATTTCAAACCTTAGGATAGATAATGATTCAATCTCAGATGTGGACGATGAAGAAAGCTTCGGGAATGAAGATGCCGAAAAAGTTCATAGTGTTGGAAACAGTATAGGAAATATAGACAATCAATCAACGTCTTCGATTGCCACCGCAAAGGCTTTGGATATGGAGAGTTTGAAAGTTTTGCAAGAACTACCATTTTACAGTTATATCTCTTCAGAAAAAAGCACGAATTCGGAAATTTCAATTTTACCTTCACCAACTCCCTCTCAAACCTGTTACAATGGTCTTTCTCAGACTGACATTAACGAACTAGCGGCTATCCCAGATGAAAAGTTAGATTGCGATCCTTTGCATTACACTTTAAGCAAATTAAGAGGGGAGCGAAAGAAGCCTAGAGTGATTATAGGATTGAATGATACGAACCAAGATGCTGATATTGATGGCGACGAAATACATCGAAAACATGCTGTCGCAATTGTTTGTGAATCCCCCATGGATAGCAATTTTAGCGAGACAAACGTTAACAAAACATTGAAAGATGATTGTAATAATAGTGACTATGATTCAAATGAAGAAGCAAGACTGGAGAGACAAGTGAAGGATTTGTACATATCGAACAACTCGGCCGAGATAAATACAAGTAAGCTTTCTACTCCTTCAAGAGATCATGAAAAAGTAGAGATGAATATGATTTCAACTCAATCCTTGGGAATGACAAAAGATACCGGGAATACTTTGACCAGAGTAAGTACAGGCAAGCTGTTAAGGGATGATGGTGAACGCTCATGCTTTGAAATGCAATCATTACTTGCTACACCTAAAGCTTTGAATTGTTCAAAACAAGTTTTGGGCGTAACACAAATCATACAAGGTGAGTTGCACATTCCATTCATCTTCAAATACGACTCCGAGCAATTGGCAAAACAAATGACATTGATTGAAAGAGATATCATAATGGAAGTTGAATGGAAAGAGTTGATTAATTTGAAATGGGATCAACCGTTAAGTCCATATAATTCATGGCTTAGACTTCTATTGGATATTTCTGACAAAACTGGATTACAAATGATTACCTTGCGGTTCAATTTGGTTAATAACTGGATTATTTCTGAAATTTTATTATGCAAAAACTCTTCTTTGAGGGTTTTAGCCATTACTAGATTTGTTCAACTAGCGCAGACATGCCGAAAAATTCAAAATTATGGTACTCTATTCCAAATTATGCTAGCTTTAAATTCGGAAGTTATGAGACAATTGAAATCAACATGGATCAGAGTTGATCCTGGTACAATTCTGAGATTTAAGGAACTAAAAGATTTGACCTCTCCTAACAGTAACTTCAAAAATTACAGAGACGAAATTGAAAAAATTGTTCCATCTAAAGGATTCATACCCTTTTTACCACTCGAATTGAGTGACCTTACAATGTATTCTGAAATGCCGACAATAGTCAGTTCCAAGCTTGATAATTCTACGGAATTAGATTCTCTGGATGAATTTGAAGACGGTAGCGATAGTTATGAATTGGTGAGTTTCGAGAAGTTTACGATAACTGGAAAAACTGTGAAGAAAACACTAAGATATATTGAGTGGGCTCGTTTTTACAGCTTTGAAGCCGACAATGATATTATTTCAAAATGTCTGTATATAAGCTCTTTGAGTGAGGAAGATATGGAATTGTGCCTCAAAGAAATTGAGTCATAAATGGCGTCTGAACTTTGAATAAGTAATTGTATAATATGTAATCTAGATTATAGAAGCATCTCTGAAAGAAAATTGACTAACGTTACAATATGTGGTTTTCCAGAATTATTTTTTGACTTAAGTTTTGACATATGGTAGATTATGAGAATGCTTCTGTGACAAAATCTCAAAGGAGAATGAAAATTTCTGTGTCGCTCTCACCACCCAAAGTGGTGCAATAATATCGTGTAGATTGAGAATGTGCAGCAAGTTGACAATTGTGATGATTCCTTCATACCTGGCACTTTTTACAGAACAATTATAATTGTGCATCTAAAAAAGTGCTAACCAACTGACTATATACACCTAGTTCTTTCCAGTCATTCGTTTGGTAACGTTTTGGTTTAACAACTGAAAATAATTTGACTGGTAGAAAAAACAGTGCTCAGGTCAACTTATCCAAAGACTTATAAATTTGGATAATGAGATTAGAACAAGGGACTCGTTGTTGGATACCCGACAATCGTATAGGCTGGTTGGGTGTCAATGTTACAAAAGTTGAATACAATGATAACTCAAAGACGTACAAAATTGAGTTAGCAAATGATAATGATAGCAATGAATGTTTTGTGGTCGAAACAGGCAATCTTGCCGAAAACAATGAAAAATTACCCAAATTGAGGAACCTGGATGACACGGCCGATGATTTAACAACCTTGTCACACTTAAATGAGCCTTCTGTTTTAAACTCTGTTAAATTGAGATATTATAAGAAAATTATATATACATTTTCCGGCATTGTTCTCATTGCAGTCAACCCCTTTGATAAATTGGAGAATCTATACACCCAAGAAATAATACAGAAATACCAGAATGTGAAAAAGAACGATAATCCTCCCCATCTTTTTGCCATTTCTGATGAAGCATACAAATGCATGGAAAAAGATTCGATAAGTCAATCTATAATAGTTTCTGGTGAATCCGGAGCAGGTAAAACAGTATCGGCTAAGTATATAATGAGATTTTTTGCAAGTGTTCATACGGAGGGTACTCAAATTAATACAGTCGAAATTGAAAAACAGATATTGGCAACAAATCCCATAATGGAGTCTTTTGGTAATGCCAAAACTACTAGAAATGACAACTCCTCTAGATTTGGTAAGTATCTAAGGATTTCATTTGATGAAAAGTCAGTAATTTGTGGAGCAAAAATCCAAACATATTTGCTAGAAAGGTCAAGACTCGTGTATCAGGCTAACAACGAACGGAATTATCATATTTTTTATCAAATAGTTCAAGGGCTCCCAGAACACCTAAAAAAAGAATTATCTCTTCAGAGTTGCGGCGACTATCACTACTTGAATGGGGGACATACATCAACTATTTTGGGCATTGATGATTCAAAGGAATTCAGAGATACCTGTGATGCTTTGAAGATTGTTGGTATTGATGAGCGCAAGCAATTTGAGCTCTTCAAAATCCTGGCCAGTCTACTACATATAGGTAATATCACCATTCAAAACTCCCGTGGGGAAGCAGTATTGGCCAACGATGAACCCAACTTACTCATTGCATGCAATCTTTTAGGTCTTGATCCAAAAGAATTTAGTAAGTGGATTGTAAAAAAGAAAATTTCAACCAGGTCTGACAATATCGCATCTAATTTAAAATACCACGAAGCCATTGTCGCTAGAGATTCTATTTCAAAATACATATATTCCTTATTGTTTGATTGGCTAGTATCTTACATAAATAACCATCTGTGCTCTTTGGAGAACGAAGCAAAGGAAAAGGCCTTTATAGGTGTTTTGGATATTTACGGATTTGAGCACTTCGAAAATAATTCATTTGAACAATTTTGTATCAATTACGCTAACGAGAAATTGCAGCAAGAGTTCACACATCATGTTTTCAAACTACAGCAAGAAGACTATATCAATGAAGGCATAGAATGGTCTTTCATCAAATACACCGACAATCAATCTTGTATAGACCTTATTGAGGACAGAAGTGGTATTCTTTCGCTTCTCGACGAGCAATGCAAATTACCAGCTGGTTCTGATAAAGCATGGGCAGAAAAGATGTTTCACTCCCTTACAAAGCCTCCACATAATAAAGTTTTCAAAAAGGCTAGATTTGGTACTGAAAAATTCATTGTCTCACACTATGCTCTAGATGTTACTTATGAGGTTGATGGATTTTTGGAGAAGAATAGAGATACTGTTTCTGATGCACAAAACGAAGTTTTACGATTATCAACAAACGACTTTTTAAAAGATGTTATTTCTTCAATCGAAAAAAGCAGAGAGTCACCTGAAAAGTCCTCAACAAAGGAAAGAATGAGATTCGGGAGTAGAAACAAAAAACCAACTCTTGGCTATTTATTTAAAAATTCATTGAATGACTTGATGACAACTATCAACTCCACAAACTCACACTACATCAGATGCATCAAACCTAATGAGACAAAAGAACCTTGGGAATTTGACAACTTGATGGTTTTATCCCAATTGAGAGCTTGTGGAGTTTTGGAGACAATTCAGATCTCTTTAGTGGGATTTCCATCTAAGCATACTTACGAAGAATTCTTACAAAGATTTGTTGTTTTACTTCCAGCAGAAGATGAAACCAAATTTAAAAGAGGGGAGATCAAATCCGAGGCTGAAATGAAAAAAATGAGTACCAAAATTCTGAGAAAACTAATATGTGATCAAAGCTTATTTCAAACTGGTAAAACAAAGTTATTTTTTAGAGCAGGCGTACTAGGTCAGCTAGAAATTGCAAAGACAAATAGAATCAAAGGTGCTGCTACTATACTCCAGAAGAATATCCGCCGCTACTTAGTGAGAAATACGTGGCTGGAAGCTCAAGCCTCTATGATTAATCTTCAGTCAATCGTGCGTGGAAGTTTAATACGCACTTGGTTGAAGAATCAAAGGCAGTCTTGTCTTGTAATACAATCTTTACTGAGAGGTTATCAGGCAAGAAAACAAGTAAGAAGTGTTATACTTTCTACAGTAATGATTCAATCTCAAGGTCGTGGTATGATTGCAAGGAACCAATATAGAGAACTTATCAGGATAAGAGATGAAGCTAGAAAAAAAATGGAAGAAAAGGCACTTGAAGCAAAAGAAGCTGAAATTCTAAATGAAAAGCATCAAAGAGAACTAATAGAAATGAAAGAAAGGGAGATGAGAGAACTGCAAGAACAAGTGAAGATAGAGAACGAGCAAAAGGAAAAAGCTTACGAAAGGCAAATGGAAGATGAACGGTTAAAGCAAAAAGCCCAGGAAAAATTTGAATTGGCTCAGAAATCAATCCGAAAGAAGCGACTGGGAGAAGTGGATCAAAAGCATGCAAATGGAGACACCACACATGCAATCAAATATGAAGAGCCAGATAGTTACCATAAATATTCTAATATATCCAAATTCACTGATACCTCATTTACTGACCCTCTTCCAATAACTGACTATGATGAAGGAGCTGATAAAATATGGGGCATACTGGAAAATTCTCTTCATCCATTGAAGTATTCGTATAATGATTTGCTGGGCATGATGCCATCCAAATCGTTAGCGATTATAACTAGATTCATTGTTTTGAGAATCAAAAACATATCAGAGAGCATTGATACGTACGAGAAACAACATCCTCATATTTCTGAGGTTTATTTAACCGAGAGACTCGAGAAAAATACTAGGAGTGATATCATGATACTAAAGAAGATGATGAGACGCGTTAAATATGCTAAACCCGATATGGCAGTTAAGCGGCTATCGATTAGAAGTGTAAATTCTATTTCCACAGAAAAGATTATGTTTGGTCAAGCAAAAGCTGACCCTTCTCATCTCGATCGGAATTTTAGATCTGGCTACGCTGATCTTCTTGATTATATGAAAGGGTCTCCTATAGCCTCCACACTTGTTGCAAACTTGTTGCTACAAGATATCAGACCGCCACCAGAGGAGTCGGAAGAGCCCATCCCTGCTGGTGAAGTATTGTTCCCCTCCAGATTAGTTGTTGTGATTTTGACTGACTTATGGAGGATTGGAATGGTCAACCAATCTGCTGTGTTATTAGAGAAAGTAATGAACATTTTCAAGGAGAATATCGAGACTCTTAAAGATCCAGAAGTTTTGATATCTAATGGTGCATACTTGTTGAATAATGTTAATGAAATTAGAACTTGCATTGCATGGTCACGTTACAGGGCAATGTCCGACTTTGATAGTAAGATTTTCTTGAAAGCAGAAGAGAGGCAGGATTATCTAAAAATGTTATTGATTATGAAGAGATATTGTGAAACTGTGTTTGGCCAGATGTACAATGTTTGGATCAAATCTATTTTGAATGAGCTTAATAAGAAAACGATTGATGCTGTTATTCAGGATGAAACCTTATACGCTATTAGACAAAATCCTAACGTTTATTTCAGACACATGTTTCACAAAGGTCCAAAATATAAAATGTTTGATGTTTTGAGAGTTTTCAATAATGTTTACCTTGCAATGAAGAGTTATTGTTTTGATGAGGTGATTTTGACATCAGTAATTCACGATTTATTGACTTATACAGACGTGCTATGTTTCAATGATATTATAACTAGGGAATCCTATCTAACAGTTGACAAAGGTCTGCTTATAAAATATAACATATCACTGCTGATCGATTGGTGCAATGAACATAAGATTCCTGACTCCCCTAACAAGCTAATGCATCTTCTAACGTTGTGCCAAATTTTACAACTAAAAAAGCAGGGATTTGCTGATATAGATATGATTGCTACGACTTGTGACTCAGTAAGTAGGAAGCAGATTGAGAAAATAGTTAGAGAATGCGATAAAAATAGTACTGCAGAGAATAGTAAAAAACTTAGAGAAAAAACAAAAAAGCTTAAAGAGAAAGATCAAACAAGTAGTTCTGAGTTTGTTATTCCATTGGAAGATGATGCTTTTGAAAATGCATTTTTATGTATGAATTAATAATTTTATAGATTTAATGAGTTATTCACTTTTTAATACAAAGGTAATGAGACAAAATGATTTAAAATGCTGGCTAATAGTAGGAAAGGTTATGTTCTGAAGTTGAGTAAGTTAAAAAACTATCAATTTCATTAGAAAGAGGAACGCTAGAATCAAACATGAAACAAAAGCTATGTGCTTCCTGTAACGGTCCCTATTTTCGTTATTTATCTTCAATTTTGCTAACGTATTTAACTTGGCCTCAAAAATTTTCAAAGACTCTTTCTTCGAATCCATATTACCTTTCACCGTTTCAATTCTACAGTTTAGGTCATTAAGGTTTTCAAATAAGCCATGCTGTTGAAGGTTTTTTAGATCCACCTCTTTTCTTGAAGTTAGAATTGCAATAAAACCATCAAGGTCACTAACTTGAGAGCTCAGTTGTTTCTGGACATTGTCTATTTCATCGTAATAGTTATTGATTTCAGAAAGGAGTGCTGAATTTTCGTTATCTAGATATTCTAACCGTTTCCTTATACCTAACTGAATCAAATGTTGAAGTGACTTAAACTGGTTGAATACCTTGGGTGATATAAAATGATGTTTTGAGTCCAGACAATTCATATCGTCTGGATAACTTCCGTCTGACTTCCCATTTGTATTGACTGCAGAATTAATAGCATTGTGGGCTGATGCTGATCCATCTTTATTTTTTGAGTTAGCTAAGTTTGAATGCGACTGATGGGAAGACCTGTAGGCATTTTGCAAAAGTCCGGTACCTCTTTTTTGACGAGATGCAGTTGAGTTCGTATCAGAGGATGGAACTGTTTGAGAATTAGATTCATTATTGTGGTTAGAGTACATGACGCTTGAATTATTTGCAGAAGTATAAATTTGCTGTCCGGTACCTTGGGTACTCGATGAGTGTGTTTTGTAGGCAGGTGTTAAAACGGTTGGAGGTGCCAAAACAGCATTTGAATTTTGCGATTGATGATGTCCTTGATTTACAGGTGTGAATTGAGGCAGATAAGGAAGTGGTATAATTTTCGGAACGGTGGAGTTGTTGTTATTAGTGCTCGAGTTAGAACTAGACAAACCAGAGACATCAGCAACGTAGTTTACTGTGTTCGTCTGGCTATGAGAAGGTCTTTGAGTCGATGTTTGTGGAGGTGATAAAATAGGGTGTTGTTGATTGTTATTGTTTCCCCGAGGTAACAAAAATGTATGATCATTATTAGTTGCTAGATATCTGCTACTTGGTTTGTTTGGAGAGGAGGTATGATGAAAGCTGATAGATTTTGCACTGTTTACTGGATCTGACAAAGAATCAGACCTCTTCGAGGGAATGGCAGTCGTATTTTGTTGTTGCTGCTGTTGCTGCTGCTGCTGCTGCTGCTGCTGTTTAGGATGAGGAACGTTGGACGAGGACAGATTTGCAGATGATGCTTTGTAAGGCAGTTTATGTGGAGGTGTCGCTATGGAATTCGCCAAACTTGAAGCTGATGTGTTAGACTTGGAGAAACTAATATTATTGCTTGCAGCTGCATTTGAGGATGCCGTATCTGACACCATATTGGGAAGAGCAGCAGTGTGACTGGACGAAGCAGATTCACGATTGAGCAATGAGGCGCCTGTGCTATTTAAGGTATGCTGGTCTTCCGCTGGGGTATAAGTGTTGTAGGGTTGATCTATGACGATATCGTTATCCAGATATTCATGCTCTGGGTCCTCCGAGGAAGAGAAGGGCAGCCCTATCCGAGGAAGCCTCTTCCTTATTGAAGATTTCTTCAAGGGAGTTGAATGAATTGGACTGATTGCCGGCAGGGAAAGTGATGCCAGATCGGGTTGCTTTGCCGAAGCAGTGGGTCCTGCCATGCTGCGAGCCTTCTACTCAGTGCCTGTTTCAGTATTTAGAGTGAATCTAGCCACAAACTCTGGAGACGACTACTTCACGGAACAATAGGCACCCTCTAGAACTGTTCTGATAGAAGATAATGAAACAGGAGATCAGCGGAAAAACCTCGGCAAAATAGAATTTCAGGCTGCCGGGGACGATCGGCCCATCACACTGTTTCGCGTTCTTCGCTGGCGAAGTTGCCACTGTTTACGACAGCTGGAAGAACGACCAAACGGGGGAAATTTTGCGTCGTTTTGGTTTGATTGTTGATCCATCTTGGGTGCTGAGCTTGTGTACTGGGGTTTGGCTGTCCAGAGTGTCAGGCACGACAGACGGGACACATTGACAGAGGCCACAATTACAGGCACACATAGCGGCATTCTATCCTTTTTCCCTCGCCCTATCAACTTCTCTACAACCACGATTGATACCCCCCTCACTAGACTACAGCAGAAGCCTCGATACCATAAAATTCATTTCTTTAGCTGTATAAAGATTCGAGATATCGTTTGAATTATGTCAACCGTCCAATTAGATGTCGGAAGGTATGCATACGGTTTTTGCTAGGATTGAAATGCTTATAACATGAATGAATACTAACATTTTCTACTTTCGATGAAATTCTCCACTTTTACACGTCCTTTTCATATAGCCTGTGTTGGATTCCTGATGAAAAGCAGGGTTGGCTTGCAGTGAAAGTTCAAAAGATAACTCAAGACAACGGCAAATACTCAATACAGCTGGAAGTTGAAAATGACCCAGAAAGAGTGATCACAATTGAAACCAGCAGTCTGGATGAATCCAACCCCGAGTTACCTTTGATGAGAAATCAAGCTGAAAATGTCGAGGATTTGACAACATTGTCCCATTTGAACGAACCTTCGGTTTTGAATGTAATCAAGCTTAGATACTCCCAATTTAACATTTATACCTACTCGGGTATTGTCTTGATTGCCGTTAATCCATTCCAGAGAAATGATGAATTGTACTCCCCGTACAGAATCAAAAGATATGCGAACACAAGAAGAGGTGATGAAGAGCCTCACTTGTTTGCAATTGCGGAAGAGGCGTACCGTTGTATGATAAATAGAACTCAGAATCAATCTATCGTTGTTTCTGGTGAATCCGGTGCCGGTAAAACTGTTTCTGCTAAGTACATCATGAGATATTTTGCCACTGTCGATTCGGATGAAAATCAGCACGATATGTCCCAGACTGAAAAGCAAATCTTGGCAACAAATCCAATCATGGAATCCTTTGGTAATGCCAAGACAACTAGAAATGACAACTCGTCCAGATTTGGTAAATATCTTGAGATTCTTTTCGACGATCATACCGTGATTTGTGGTGCCAAAATTAGAACCTATCTTTTGGAACGTTCCAGACTTGTGTTCCAACCGAAAACCGAAAGAAACTACCATATCTTCTATCAAATGATTCAAGGTTTAGATGAAAAGACAAAGAAATCCATTCATTTGGAAGATATTGAAAACTACAATTACTTGAATCAAGGAGGTCTCCCAATAATCGAGGGAGTCGATGACAGTAAAGAATTTCAAGACACTTGCAATGCTTTATCCTTGGTTGGCATTGATGAGGCTAGACAGCTGGAGATTTTTAAAGTTTTATCTGGTTTACTTCATTTAGGTAATGTTGACATTCCCAAGACTAGAAATAATGCTTCACTTTCGTCCGATGAACCAAGTTTAGTGAAAGCATGCGAACTATTAGGTTTAGATCCAGTCAGTTTTGCCAAATGGACGGTGAAAAAGCAAATTAAAACCCGCTTTGAAACAATTAACACCGATTTGAAACATCACGAAGCGATAAATGCAAGAGATGCTGTTGCTAAATATATTTACCACAACTTATTTGACTGGTTAGTCGATCATGTGAATTCTGATTTATGTCCTCCTAATCTTGAAGATCAAGTTTCAACCTTTATTGGTGTTTTAGATATCTATGGTTTTGAGCATTTCGAAAAGAACTCTTTTGAACAATTCTGTATCAATTATGCCAATGAGAAGTTGCAGCAAGAGTTTACACAACATGTTTTCAAATTGGAGCAACAATTATACATCGATGAGGATATTGAATGGTCATTCATAGAGTTTGCAGATAATCAACCATGTATTGATGTCATTGAAAAGAAACTTGGTGTCCTTGATTTGTTAAATGAAGAGTCTAGACTGCCTGCTGGTTCTGATGAACAGTGGGCTGAAAAGCTATATCAAAACTTGGCCAAACCTCCTTCTAGTAAGGTTTTTAAGAAGCCAAGATTTGGCAATAACAAATTCATAATTTCTCATTATGCTTTAGACGTTCCTTATGATACCGAAGGTTTTGTGGAAAAGAACAGAGATACTGTTTCTGATGGTCAGAAAGATACATTGAAAAACTCATCGAATCCATTCTTGATTGATATTCTCTCTACATCAGAAAAAGCAGCAGAAAATGCCAAACCAGCTGAAGTAAAACCAGGACGCAAAGCTCCTGGTAAGGACACATTGGGCTCTAAATTTAAAGGTTCTTTGATCGATTTGATGAAAACTATTAACTCCAGTAATGTCCATTATATCAGATGTATCAAGCCTAACGAAGAGAAGAACGCATGGGAATTTGATCCAAATATGGTTCTTTCCCAATTAAGAGCTTGTGGTGTTTTGGAGACAATCAAGATTTCCTGTGCCGGTTTCCCATCTAAGATGTCCTATCCGGAGTTTGCTGATGCTTTTAATGTCTTGTTTGAATCCGATGAGCGGTCGAAATTATTACAAGGGAAAACCACTGAAGAAGATCTAAAATCGGCGACTAAAAAGTTCTTGGATTACACAATCAAAGATGATCATAGTTTCCAAATAGGTAAAACTAAAGTCTTTTTTAAAGCCGGTATTCTGGGTAACATTGAAAAGATGAAGAGTGATAAGCACAAGAAATCTGCCATTATCATTCAAAAATACCTCAGAGGTTACCACGATAGAACAGAATATCAAGCAACGTTAGCTTCGGCAATAAGCTTGCAAGCTTTGATCAGAGGTTTCTTGGTGAGAGACAGAATACAAAAGGAGAAGGAAAGAGAAGGAGCCACTTTAATTCAATCATTGATAAGAGGACACCTAATCAGAGTAAGACTCAATTCTGCTGTTGCATCATTAATCCAGCTACAATCTATTATTCGTGGTACATATTTCAGAGAGAATATTCATAAGAATATTCGTAATAAGGCAGCTGTCTCCATTCAATCTGCTATCAGAAGTTTTCTTGCTAGGAAAGAATTGAATAGAGTAAGAAGAGCTGCAGTTGTAATTCAATGTTGTGCTCGTAGGAAATTGGCAAAGGCAGATTACGCAAAACTGAAGGAAGAAGCAAAGTCATTGAATAAGATGCAAGAAGTTCAATATGGTTTGGAAAATAAGGTCATTGAGTTAACTCAATCATTAAGTAGTAAAGTTGAAGAAAACGGCAAACTCATGTCTGAAATTCAACAATTACAAAAATTAGTTGAAAGGACACAGAATGACCATTCTACCCTGAAGGCTAAGAGCTTGAAAATTGATGATGAGCATAACACAAAAATTGCAGAGTATGAAGATAATGTTGTGAATTTAAACACAGAAATTAGTAAATTGAAGACTGATTATGATACCGCCAAACAGAAGGTTGATGAGCTGACTGAGGTCCAAAATAAGCTTAAGGAAGAGTTGAGAGATAACCTTGAGCAGTTGAAGGCTGCTCAAGAAGAGTTGAACAAGTCAAATGACGAGAGAGATACATTGTATGGATCAGTTGAAAAATTGAAGTTAGAATTGAAAGAGCTTCAAGACCACTTGAGTTATGGTAAATTCAACAATACCACTTTGGCGACGATCCCTAACGGTACCTCTGGTTTGGCATTCAATGAAACTAAAGAGATATCAAATAATGTTGATTATGCTAACGATGAAGATAACGATGAGCTTGAGGCTATTAATAGAGAATTGACCAATTTACTGGATGATTCAAAGGCCCTCCAGCGTGAAGTAGTTCAAGGTTTATTCAAGGGTTTGGTATTACCACCAGCAGTTGTTGCTTCTCAACCAAGTAAGAAGGAAGTTCTTTTCCCTGCAAGAATTATCATTATCATATTGAGTGATATGTGGAGATTAGGCTTGACATCGAATAGCGAGAGTTTCTTTGGAGAGGTGTTACAAACAATACAGAGTTTGGTTGCCGAATTGAATAATGAAGACATTATTGCTCATGGTGCTTATTGGTTGACCAACACCCATGAATTATACTCGTTTGTTTCATATGCACAATCTACTGTTGTTGCAAATGAAGAAGTTTCTAAGGCTATGGGTGAGGACGACTACAATCTCTTTTTGAAGTTGATTGCTGATGCCAAAGAAGACTTTGAATCCTTGTCATATAATATCTACAATATATGGATGAAGAATATCATGTCAATATTAGAAAAGAAGGTCATCTCTGCTGTTGTTTTAGGGCAGTCTTTACCAGGATTCATGTCACAGGATCAATCTCCATTGATCAGTAAGATGTTCACAAAGGAACCTAAATACAAGATGGATGATATTTTAACGTTTTTCAACAATGTCTATTGGGCCATGAAGTCATATTATTTCGAATCTCACGTTATGGATACAGTGATAATTGATCTATTGAAATTTGTCAATGCATGTTGTTTCAATGATTTGATTATGCGTCGGAACTTCTTGTCATGGAAGCGTGGACTACAATTGAACTACAATGTGATGAGATTAGATGAATGGTGTAAGGGCCACGGTATCAATGATGCCACTGTTTACTTGTCTCATCTTTTTCAAGTCTCCAAATTGTTGCAATTGCGTAAAAACACCCCAGAAGATATTGACATAATATATGAAATATGTCATACATTGAAGCCTGTTCAAATCCAGAAACTTTTTGCCTTATACCATGTTGCTGACTATGAAGTGCCGATTTCTCCAATGATTACCCAAGGACTAGCAGAGAAGGTACGTTCCAGTGGACAGACTGATTATCTGGAGCCTGTTAACAAGGACACATTATTTGAAGATCCATTTAGAAATATTGAATTGAGGCCATTCAATAAGATCGAGGCGTATGTTCCAGCGCGTTTGAATGTTCCGATTATCAGGCGTATCATTGAGTTATCCACGCTTAACGCCACTTACCAATCGAATGCATTACCTGAATCCGAAGGCAATTAGTTTTGAGATACTGATTTGATTCCAGGCATTGATTTTGTTTTTAGTTCTGTTTAATTTTCCAGCAAGCTTGTTTATTATAATATCATACTTCATTTTCTATGTAACTAGGATGTTAGAGCGGTAAGAGAAGATTTTAGAAGAACATATTAGACATATGGAAGAATTAAAAAGGGGCAAGAAAAGGTATGGTTGAGTAAGTTAACAGGAAGAGTGTAGAGAATCAGTATACGAAAAGATTAGGAGAAAAAAAAAGGAGAGTGAAAAATATGAGAGAGGATACAAAAGATAATCACAGGTTTCGCTTCGGTTCGGTAGCTGTGAGGAAATCAGTAGTTACTGAAGTGGACGGCTATAGGGACGACGACGACTATGATGATGATTATGATGACTAAGGCAACGCAAAGCTTGAGCTTGAGATTTTTCTTCCACATGTCTTTTCTCACCTGGTTTGCGGACTTGTTGAACAAGGTTGCGTTGTTCTGCAAGCTGTATGCTCTGTTATCAATGTCTTCCAACACCTCGCCACGCTGGTTGATGGCTTCCAGGTTGTCACGCATCATACCTGCGGTGTCATCCAACGTGCTCTGGAGGTTCTGCAGCTTCGAACGACCCTCGTCGTTCCTCTGGTTGAAAGGCGTTGGTTCTTCGTTTTTAAGTTCACGAGCTGCATCGTCGCTGAAGGGGTTGTAAGGGTCATAAGCTTGTGCGCCTGACATCTTGTGTGTGTATGTGTGTGGGTGAAAATGCTATGACTTTACTCCGAATCAGCTGAAACTGCTCTAGTCAAAGTCAAGAGGGGCTATATGGAATGCACTGTGGTGTGAGCGGCTAATGCTGATCCAATTGGCGGTGGGATCCGGGACAGAGTGTTCGTTCTGTTCGACTTTCAGGGAAGACGTGGAGCTGGAGATGCGTGTTTCAGAAAAAAAAAAGTGATCTGAGAAAGGCGGGGGCGGTGAAGAGAGTTCTGCTGCGTTGTCAGCTTCAGGGTGGAGTGTGCCTATCTACCTGTGTCTGTCTGTACCTGTATCTGTCTGATGCAGTCAGTCCGTGAACGTCAGGGTGCAGTGCGGTACGGTACGATGGGCAGGGCCTGCGGTGGCAAGCACTGAGGCACGAAAGCGAGCGATCAGCCGTCGGCGAGGCAGCGGCACGACAGAGACTATGGCAGCAGGGCGACACACGGATTCCCTCTGGTTCTCCTCTGTGCGCTCTCGCGAGCCGCCCTCTACGCCTAGAGAAAGGAGGTTTGCTTTTCTGGCATAGGGGCGTTCAGGCGCTGCGCCACGCCGGGTGCGCTGGGCTCGGGGGACGGCGTGGCGGTGTGCGGAGAGGAAAAATGCTCAGCGATTTAGAAGTAGAGCTGTAAAAGAAGAGGAGGAGAATGATGATGAGGAAGGGGATGACTTGCAGAAAGAAGAGAGACATTGGACATGGGCTCTGTGTTTTTGCCGAACCTGCGGACAGGGTGGCATGTCGACCAGGCGATTCTCTCGGAGGAGGACCGGCTCGTGGTGGTGCGTTTCGGGGACCCGAGCGCCCGGGAGGTGCTCCGGATGGACGAGCTGCTCTACAAGGTGGCGCCGCTAGTGTCGCAGTTTGCCGCCGTGTACACGTGCGATACGACGCTTGTGCCAGACTTCAACGAGATGTACGAGCTCTACGACCCGGTCACGGTGATGTTCTTCTTCCGCAACCGGCACATGATGTGCGACTTCGGCACGGGCAACAACAATAAGCTCAACTTCAACCTCACAGACAAGCAGGAGCTTATCGACATCCTCGAGGTCATCTATCGCGGCGCCAGCAAGGGCAAGGGTCTTGTGGTGGCTCCGAAGGACTACTCGTACATCGACAAGCGGAACACCCGTGCCTAGCCAGACAGCTAGCCAGGCCAGAGACAAACCCCGCGAGGAAAAAACGGGCCATCCGTCGTACGCAACGCTGGCCAGGCTGGCGGGCTGGCTGGCAGGCTGGCCTCACTCACTCCTTCTTATCACCACCTTTGCTCCCACCACCTGCTCTAGCAGAGATGATTGTTTGCAAAGCGGCTGTTGCTCAAAAAACTATACTCTGGTCCTACACCAGCCATGGCTTCGCAGAACTATCCCTCCTCGTTCGAGGACCCCCTCCAAGAGTACGTATAGATAGATAGACTCCCTGTATACTCGGACCGGCACACGTCCTCAATTGCATGATCCCATACTAACACCTCTCCGCCTCCAAAGGTAGCACTTGAATTTCCCCTTCCAATGCTGCAGCATGTCCGTCTTGGAGAAAATCATGTACCGATCCAAACAGCAGCCCTTGGTCCCGCTAGGCTGCTTGGCCACCACCGCCGCCGTCATCATGGCCGCCAAGGGCGTTCGGACAGGCAATGCGCCCAAGGCGCAGTTCTGGTTCCGCTGGCGTGTCGGCTTGCAGGGATTCACCTTGGTGGCGCTCGTGTTCGGGTCTATCTACTACGACAACGCGTTCTCCGAGGCCAAGAAGACCGACGAGGAGCTGGCGATCGAGAAGGCCAAGATCAGAGAGAAGTTGTGGATTGAGGAGTTGGAAAGACGGGACAAGGAGATGAAAGACAGACAACGCAGAGCAGAACTCGCGAGAGAGATGATGGAAAGCTCAAAGTCGTCAAAGGATAACTGATCTGCTTTATCTTTCTCCCACTTTCTTTACTTAGTCATTTTACCTTTATGTCTCTTATGATTCGATTTTAATTCTTTGTTGCTGTACATACATTATTATATATATACAAACATCCGCATGCGCATGCGCATGAACTCATGGACACTTAAATACACGCCGCCTTGCTAACTTTCTCCCGCTGCAGCTTTTTCTTGAGCTTCTCGTCCTTCCGGTTGTACCTCGTGTCGGCAGGGTTGAAGCCTCCTTCCTTCGACCCGAAGTACGCCCACTCGGGCGTCTCGCATATGTAGTCGAGAGAGTCAAAACTCTGGTTGCTGTTCCACAGCTTGAAAAACTTGTCGTAATCGATGTGCGTGTGCCACTTGTTGTTCACGTAGAACTTTTTGTTGGCAATCAAAAAACAGCATGAATGTGAGTGTTCAGCAGCCAAACCGTACTGCATCCCTCTGTTTCTCAACTCGTTGTCCAACCGCTTCACAAACGAAACACATTCCTCATAGAATGGAATGTTCTGCATCGTTAGTGGGTTCCCGTTACCTTCGCTTGAACCACAGTATGTAGCACCCTTGATCTCGATTAACGAAGGCATCCCTCTCTCGACTAGGTCGGCGTACCCGCCCACGTCAGACTCGGACATGTTGAACCCCTTGACCAAGGTTAATCTAAAAACCGTACGTTGGTGGGATTGGACAGTCCGGAGAATGTCCAAACACTGTTCCAATCTCTCCCAGTAGTCTCTGAACAACGGTCTGTCGACAGTCTTCAACTCCTGCTTTGTTGGAGCATCAATCGACACGTACAACTGGGTGACCTTATTCAACGTGCGCAATTGGTCAGGATGTTGGGCGTTACACACCAAGAAAGTCGAAATGTCTTTCTCATGCAACATTTTCACAAACTCATTGATGTACGGATAAAAAATAGGCTCACCCACCAATGACAACGCACAGTGACGCACCTTGAAGGCTTCTTCGAATCTGTCCATCAAAACACCAGGTACACCACGCATCTGCTTGATTTTCGTGTAGTGGCCTGCTAATGCACCTTCGACAATCTTATCTGGTTGGTCTACCTCCCATCTCCATGTGGTACCTACAGGATTCGTTCCGTGTCTCCAACAGAAAACACACTTGTTCGAACATGAAAGGGATGGAGTCGTCTCCATACATCTGTGGGAATGGATTCCGTAAAATGCAAATTTGTAGCAGAACCCACGGCCACGTAGGGCCGATTTGGTCCACCGACAGATCTTGACTCCACTATGCGAGCCCACGACCGTATATCCCTGCTTTGTCAACGACTTGAAAGTTGGGGAGTCTTTGCCCACCATCTGCTTCTTGTTGATCGATTTTGTGAGTTTGCCCAAACCTCTCTTTTTGTCTTCATTGGAAAGATCTTCCATGTCCACTAGGGTTCCGTCGTCGGATCCGTTCCCGGCCTCGTTCTCGTTTTCGCTTGAGTATTCCTCTCCGTCGTCTGTGTCAGAGTCAGAGTCCTCCGGGTCATTTTCTTCGTATAGGAAAGGCTCGTCATCAGATAGAACGTTGACCAGGCGGTTGACCCAATTTGCGGTGGTCTCCTTCAGATCGTTCTTTACGCAGAGACGTCCGAGAGGGAAGATTCTTCTTGCTCCCAACTTGGACATCGACTTGTCTGCTATTTTCGACTGGTAGCAGAAGAGGTCAGGCCAAGATTCCGAGTCTCCGAGCCCGAGAACCGTGTATCCGGACAACGCCTTGAGCGGGTACTTGTCGACCCGGAAGTCGGTGGCTGTGTCTTGGAGGAACTCCAAGAAGTAGTCAATTGGCGAGTCCGACTCGTAGGATGGCAAGATAAGAATGTAGATGGGGAAGTTCTCGTTGTTCTTGTCCTCCGCCTTGGGCATGTTCAAGAAGTATGTATCCAAGTCTTCCAAGTCGTCGTCGAGCGAAAGCATGCGGACCTCGCTCTTGTGGTTCCCGCTCGCGATCAACGTTTCGTAAAGCTGTGTTGCTACCCTCTTCGAGGCGCCTGTCAAGGAGGAGTAGAAGATGTAGATTGGCGAGTCACTGAAACTCGTCTTGTTCGACGTGTAGACGTCAGTGTCCGGGCTCTTTTTTAGCTTGGACAGGTCCGGAGCGGTGATAATTTTCGTCTTGCCCCTCCGTACGCGTGCAGGCTTCGCTGCGGCAGCAGTCGTAGGCGCAGCCGTCGTGGTAGTGGCCACCGACACTGAAGAATAATAGAAAAGCGCAGTGAAAGATAAGATCAGGGCCAGCAGGAGAAGCTTTCCGCCGAGGAAAAGCAAAAACAGGAGCCCCAAAACAGAAACAACGTGCTCTCTCATGTTCTATAGAAACTGCAGTACTCTATCACAGTTTTTGTTCCCTGTAACCCTTCTGTTTTCCCATTCTCTGAGGTGTTTTCTTCTTCACCTCCACATAAGATCCTTCCGATTCATGGTAAAAATATCCTTCTCCTTTCAGAAAATTTTTCACCTTCCCTTTTCGGCAACCCACGTCGATCGGCGCCCTGCTTTTTTTTCTCCTACCACCCTCCCCTTTTCCTCCTTCCCCCCGTCTTTTTCCGTCCCGCTTCTGCCGCCACAGCCCGACCGGCTGGCCTACCCTCAGTGACGTAACGGCCCAAACAGGCAAGGCGCTCTGCCACAACAACAACAACACCACGGCGGCGACGACGACAACGACGACGGCTACTACTACGAAAACATGCGCCTGTTCAGGCCCCGTCCTTTACCACAAGAAGACGTAATGGCAAGAAACGGCCCACACAAAACAGCTGACAGCCGACGCAGCGTCCCGGTGTCTTCCTCCGCTGCCCGCCCGGCCCAGGTCTGCTATCTGTGTGCGCAGAAAACACATGCCGGCCTGGGAGCAGGAGAGGAAGCAGCGTTTCGTTTTCGGTGCATACATTATCTGTCCAACCAGCTCTGCAAGATGGATCTCCCTGTATATGTAAATAGATGGATGTTCCCGATGGAAGAGCAGCTCCATTGCAGTGCCTCCGTTCAGTTCCATCCTTTTCCGCTTCCCACCGTGTTGCATACTGGCCAGACACCGCTCTGTCCTCTAGGCCCCGTTCTTTCCCACTCGCATCCCCCATCCACACAGCCTGGCGTCGGGCTCGCGTTCTTGTTTGTTTCCACCGATTGTCTAGCCGTTCAGAGCTACAGTAAGGGCTGTGTTTGTAGTGCAACCGAGTTGGGCAGAGATACAAACGGCCGAGCAGGCGTCCTTGGTCACTTGTACGCTAGCTACACACCGGCTCAGGCACAGATCACCAGACACCCGTACGTCTACTACTCCTTGGAGTGCCTCCACCGTGAATCTCCAGTGAAGCAGGAAATACCGTTCTGAAGCTTCGGCACTTTTCCAGCCTTCCACTTTTCTCCTCATCTCTCCTCGTTGTCTAGAGCAGGAAAAGCTGCACCTGCACCTGCACCATGCCTCTGTTCAGAAAAGAGTCGAAGAGTACGACGGCTATTCCGACCTCGAAATCGAGTTCTCCAACGCCATCCAACTCCCCGTCGATGAACCCCGTCTCCTCGTTCAATAATAGCCACCTCCAACCCCCAATGTTGCAACCATTCACCTCTGCGTCCTCTAATTCGTCGGCGGCATCCACCAATGGCGAGTCTGACTCCGAGCAAAACCGCAGAGTGCACAGAAGCAGCTCCGTCTCTCAGAAGTTCAAAAACCTCTTCTCAGTCTCTGGTGACAACCACTCCCACCCTCCAGACTCGAAAGATCCTCTAAAAAGAGTCAACTCCACCTCAACACTTCTGAAGAAAAACGTGCACAAACAAATGGCCCCCGATTTTGCACCGTCACAGCATCAGCAGCAAAAACAAGCTCAATCTTTGAACTCAATTCCAAGTTCCAACTCAAACACAAGTTTGAGCTCAAACCAAAGCTCAGGTTCAACCTTGACCGCAAACCAAACCCCAAAGCCAGATTCCCATTCTCAATTGGATGCTCCGCAAAAGACATTGAAAACACCGATACCACATCCACAGGTTTTACCTATTCCTGACAGATCATTGGGGAGACCCTCAAACAGCGCAATGGCCAATCACTCGATCCAGCTGAGTAATCCATCAAGCGCTACAGCTAACAGCCTGAGATCAAAAGGTCAGCAGCCTGCTGCTCCTCAGGACAACCTATCCTCTTCAATGAGCAAACTGAAACTTCAAACCGAAGTCCCAAATGATATAGATTCCGAGCTGGACACTCCTGTGGATCAAGTTCTGAAAAAACTGAACTCCGAAGTTAACAATTTATCACCAGACCTGGACCCCAGAACGAATGCATATACTCCAAAGACCCCAATCCATTCTCAGCTTCCTTCTCCAAAACCTTCTCCTCAACAGCCAAGTAGAATGCGGTCTTCGACAATTTCTGCAGCATTGTATCATAGCATACCGCAGAGCACAAGCAATTCAAGACTTTTTTCTCATGCAGGTTCAATTAGCAGTAGGGAAAACATAAATGTTGCTGAGCCACATTCCTCTTCATCCAAACTGACATCAACAGGGTCTCAGTACTCGAACAACGCATCGCTGAATAAAGATCCTCGTGCTTTGAGACATACAGAAACTGTGAATTATGGTTCCACACATCTAAAACATCAGCGAGAACAGGTCATCAAGTTGGCAGGAGGTCGAATAACTGTCTATGAATATGGACGCTCCCACGAACATGACTACTCGAAGTACAAAACACAACCTAATAAACCTATTATGGGGATCTTCAACTGGATGAAGAAGAAAGAATCTTCGAAAACAGAAAGAGAAGACTCCTATGAAATCATTGAAAAGTCAGTTAGTTTGTTACCCGATAAGTATTCTGGAGATTTGATGCGTGTCAAGAATAATCCTAAGAACTATATTTGGAATTACGATGACGATGAGGAAGAAGAAGAAGAATATGTTGAGGGTGATGATGAGGACTCCTACTATGACAGTGACAATGCCGAACCCAAAACTAAATCGAAAGGTAAAGTTGGTGTCAATAGAAAATCAAGTCTACAAAGTATGACTAGTTCTAAGAATTCTAACTATGCCCGAAGTTTGGGTCGGCAGTCAAAACGACTTACCAGGCATTACAATAGTGATGACGAATATGAAGACGAAGATGATTATGTGAAGGACATGGAGGCACGTAATGATGAAGATGGTTTGAACCTAACGGCTTCTCCTAGTGCTAACAAAACACCTGGTGATCAGATCAAAGATAATAGCAAGGGAGACAACAAAGGTAACGCCAATGATAGTGAAGAAGCAGAAGAGGAAGAAGAAGAAGACGATGAGGACGATGATGACGATGATGACTTCGATGACGAAGTTGATAATATGATGATTGAGCCAATAATAGGGAAAGAGCAGGTTTTTTTGATTAATAGCATGTTGAATAAAATTGAACATCCCGAAAAGTTTAAATCAAGACTTGAAGAAAAGGAACGGGACGGCAAGATTAAATTAACGCTAGCGCAAAAATACGGACATATTGAAGGTGTCGTTGGTAAAGGTTCCTATGGTACAGTGTGTATTTCTTCTAAGACAGTTGGTACGACAAAAATATACTTTGCCATCAAACAACTCAAAAGGAAACAAGGTGAATCCTTACACCATTTTGGCAATCGGGTCACAAGTGAGTTCATGATTTCTTCATCGTTAACACATCAAGCAGTCATTAATGTTTACGATTTGATGGTTGATCCGGTTTCTATGACATATTCTGAAATCATGGAATTCATACCTTGTGGTGACCTTTTCTCCTTGATATCAACGACAAATGGATTACACATCGTAGAATGCGATTGCTTTTTCAAGCAAATTCTCAATGCGATAACCTATCTACATTCAGTTGGTGTTTCACATAATGATCTCAAAGTTGAGAACTTGTTACTCACACGGAAAGGTCAACTCAAAATAATCGACTTTGGTACATCTGCAGTGTTCCGTACAGCATGGGAAAGTGATGTTCAACTTTCACGTGGTGCCTGTGGTTCAGAACGTTATGTTGCTCCTGAACAATACAACAAAGAGCGTGAATATGATCCAAGATTGGGTGATGTTTGGTCACTGGGCATAATTTATCTGACAATGTATTATGGTAAATATGCTTGGGAGGCTGCTAGAATGAGTGACGAAACATATGCAAGATTTATCGATACTAGGGCTGTTTTTGACTATTCCTATAAGAGCCCAACCAAGGCACATCAATTTTTGTGTGTCAAGCCAGGTGGATATTCTCCAATTGAAGGCATCAAAGGTGGTATCTTGAACAGTTGGGTTCAGAAGGGTGGCGAACTAGACTCAAATATAAGATCAAATGACGAAGAATATGTTAACGACTCCAGAAAGTACGTTCTCTATAATATCTTAAATCCGGATCCTACTTTCAGAATGAGAACTTATCAGATCTGGCAGAGTGAATGGATCAAGAACTTCCATGTATGTGATGCTGGTAGAGGTTATGTGAGTTATGACAATTACATTGAAATGGCCCTACGAAGTGCACAAGATGTTGAAGCGAGAGAACGAGAGTATGAGAGTGATAGAGAAAAGGAAAAAGGCAAAGTAGAAAGAAAAGAATCTCGAAAAGGACATGGATTTCTAGGATTCGGAGGTAAGATTTAATCTCTGGTTTTTTTTATGATTTATTCTATACCCCTTAATTGTAGTTCATCACTTAAATGAAAAGAAAATTGTATACCATTGTAATATAATACAGTCTACTATAAAGGAATTTTAATACTGTGTCATATCAACTTTTGGTTACCGTTTATTATTAGAGAGTTCTCTTTAGAATAAAACAAATTACAAAACCATTTATTACACTAAACAACTAAACTTAGTTAACGAAGTAGTGTGGGAATTCTTTGAAGTTTTCTTCTAAGTTACCCTTCAAAGAGATGAACTTGACGTAAGCACCATCTTCCTTGACTTCGTTGTTTTGTCTCTTGGCAACGTATTCGTCTCTGTTTAAGTTGGTGAAACCCCACTTCTTAGAAAGGATGATCTTTTGTTGACCTGGGAACTTGTATCTAGCTCTTCTCAAACCTTCAACAACAACAGCCTTGTTAGAGTCCTTAGTTCTAATGGAGATCAAAACTTGGCCAATAGTGACTCTGGCAGCAGTACCATGTGGCTTACCCCAAGCACCTCTCATACCTTGTTGCAATCTATCGGCACCGGCACATGACAACATCTTGTTGATTCTTAAAACGTGGAAAGGATGAACTCTGACTCTCATGTGGAAGGATTCTCTACCAGCTTGGACGGTAATATATTTGTTGGCACAGATACGTGCAGCTTCCAAAGCTTCGGATGACAATTGTTCAATTTCGTTAGAAACCAAGTGAACACATAATGGGAAGTCATCGACGGAAGCCTTCTTTCTACCTAAATCAAAAATTCTGATCTTGGATTCTGGAACACCTCTGTTGTATCTAGACTTTGGGAAAGGCTTGTTTTTACAGTATCTGTAACATCTAGCTGGTCTTCTAGCCATTTTGAATAATTATCTTTATTGAAAAAAAAATAAAAAGAATATTGTTAGTTAACTGATTCGAGGAAGTAAAAGCAAATAGAAGTAAAAAAAACCAATGAGATAGTAAGCGTGGCGGTCATATAGCAAAACTGTGGATACAAAGATGCTTTTATAATTTTCTCCATGTTTTAGTAAGCAGCAAAGGTAGTAAGATTTCAAAAGCAAGAATCAGTGTTTCTGGTATATTTCTGCTCTGCTGATTATGATAACTCTAATTCAAATATTCTATATGTGCACCTACACTTGAAAGCACCACTTAAAGTTATTTGCTTGGACTATTTTTCACGTTGTCCGGATGATTCAAATAATCACACTTCATTTTGACTGCATTTCCGATACGCTCTATCCTTCCTGTTCACTGTGGATTCTCTACTTATGTGAGTCTGTTGTACATACCTTCTGTGGTTATGAGATATGCTCTAATCTTTCACGAGATTCGTAAAACCGTGTGCCTTCTTTCCCAGTGTGGTATTTCAAAAATGACTATCAACGGTGGCTAACAGTACCAACGCCGCTACTACCTCCCTCCCTCCCTCTCTCTCTCGCTTCCCGCACAATCCAAACCCAGCTGACAAATCGCCTACGAAATTGTGTGCGCGCGACATTCTGGCAGGGGATTGTCCGAATTAGCTTCTTACTAGCGAAGGAAATTCGTAGAAAGGAGGACAAAAAGCAGTCACGCGCACGCAAGTGTAGATTATTAATGTGAGGTGCAAGGGGTAAATTAGAGTCACGTGAAAAGTAAAATAATCACGTAAGCAGTTTTAATATGTGGCGGTGCTTTGCACGTGACCTGTGCATTTTTTGAGTGGCGGTGCATGTTGATGAATTTTTTTTCCACTTCTTACATGAGAAGAGAGAAAAGTTTGCACGTAACAAAAGTTTTAGCTGCACTATCAGTAATCACCCCAGAAAGTTAATCACTGGTTGAAAGCTGGTGTTGGCAACAAAGCAGTTGTGTTCGTTAGAATATGGGGAGATACTCAGTGAAAAGATATAAAACCAAAAGGAGAACAAGAGATCTAGACTTGATTCTCAACGATCTCTCTTCACCGGACTCCATTCAAAAGTTGAAGCAACAGCCAGAAGATGAAAATCTCCCCGGTTTAGGACAGTATTACTGCATCCATTGTGCAAAGTACTTTTTGGATAACACTGCATTAAAGGGACATCTCCGTGGGAAAGTTCACAAACGTCGGGTTAAGGAGTTAAGTGTGAACCCTTACACAAATTTAGAGAGTGAGGCTGCTACTGGTACCAATCTAGAAAAGTTTATGGAGAAGGTAGCCAAATACAAGGCCGATGAAGGGCCCAGACGTGAGATGGAGCATGGCATGCTAAAGGACCAAACCGAAGAATACGATTTACGTGATAGAAAGAAATGGGAAGAGCTGTATCCAGAAAAAGTTCTTGAGGAGGCACAGAAAGCAGCTGAAGCTGCCGCCACAAAGGAACGTAAAGCTTTGGCTGCTGAGGAGGAGACAAACATTGTAACTGATGATGAAATCATCATGGAGTGATTCCTTTCTCTAAGTGTCTGATCCGTATCCTTAATTTTTCTTCTCCTATATATTTTACTGGCTATATATAGTTTTTAATAATTTGTACATTAATCGATTAAACTGCGAATGAACCGTCACGCCCTAAGATCCTTGATTTTTAACGGTAGTCCCGCTTTGATAACAACATGACCTGTATCCACTTGCTTGTTGCTGATCCTATTGCAGTCGGTATACAGATTGGGCTCATGATGTGGATGGAACCCGGTCTTACTGCAATTGGTAATAGTCGGAATTCCAGGAGGGTCGGTTAATCTGAAAACTCCGAGCTTCTTAGGAAACTGGTCACTTGGAGAACACACAATTGCTATAGCCTCATTAAGCATGATTTGATAAGAGTTTTGCGTGTGTAAATCAATCGATGATAAAAAGCACGATTGTGTAGGATGTGTATGAATCCAGCCCAATATAAATAGGTCCGGGTCCTCGTTATCTATGTACTCAAACATCTTTTCCTCGTCTTTAGTTGAGCAAGTTTCAGAGGTAGAATCTTGCTCCGGTATTAACAAGTGTGTGATGAAAAAAGCATTCCTATTTAACTTTCCAACCAATATTCCACATGTTTCTAGCTTATTCATGGTGTTGCTTTTGGCTATTTGCAAGAAAGAATCAGAAAGCTCTGCCGGCAAAAATATAGTCCGCAAAGGAGCTCCCCCCTCGGTGAAGTTCATTGTCTTGTGATTTACATCTTGTGTCATCTTGGAGGATGAGAAGGATTGGGTCAGCTTATTCAACGAAGAAAACGGAGTATCTTTGGGTTTTAACATCGCTTCTGTATGGCTATCTTCATCTGCAATTGCAATATCGTTCAAGCTTGGATACGAGGGTAGTTTCATTTGTAGTGGATTCTGTATATCCGTGAAGGAACTATCGGACAATGAACGAAGTTTCTTCAGTAATTCCCGATCGTCGGAATGTATGGATGATTTTCGCCTCTCAATATCTTTCTTCCTTTCCAGTAATTCTCTCTCTTCTCTTTCCTTTCTTTCCGAAAACTTGCGTTTCTGTAAATCTCTAATTTCCTCTCTTGCACGTTCTAATTTCTTGTATTCGTCATACTCTTTTCTCATGTCGTTCATTAATAATTCAGATCTCTCCATTGCAATTGCAAGACTTGGCAACAGTTGCGAGAAGCTGTAATATAATTCACCTTCCTTGCTCTGTGGGTTCCCTCGATATGCTGATCTACTATTCTTCAACTCGACATTGGTCGCTATGCGATTGGCAACTAGATCAACAAATCTTGAGTACAATACAAACGCATCTTCTCTAGCACCTTCACGGTCATACGCTCGTGCATTTCTTAATATTCCTGAAGCAGACTTTATGAGCAACCGTACCGGATACTTTGTCTCGTACATCTGAGTCCTTTTCAGTAACAACTTCGGGTCATTCGGTGGGTTTGAAGGTAAACAAAATGATGTGCTAGACGTACTTGAATTTGAGGAATAAGACCTTTCGTTTTTCTTCATTGCGAAAATGGTAATGGGTCGTGTATGTTTATAACGAAAATTGCTCAAGGTGTCGGCGAAAGAGCTTACTTGATCCCCGACATGAAGTAAAGCATTTTCAACCCCATACTATCCTAATATTGCCTCCGCTACATTTAGAGCGACTCCATGTATCTAGGCGAGATAACCGATACAGTAGGTATCGGCGATACATTTTATTTTTTCCCACAGCGATACTAGTGAATTTCATACTATTCTTATACAAGGCAAAGAGCAAATCTAGAAAGCATTAGAGTAGGAGTCATGTTTTTTCCACCTAATCAGGTCCCCCGTAGCTACAAAGGCCCATATGAAATCGTTACCAATATGCAATCCGCTTAGCCTTCCCAAGTTAACATTCTTCTCACTCACAGGTAAAACATTAGGCACAGCGTTCATACCCGACACTGTATGAATATGTGGAGCGACAAATCTAGAATCACGGAGTAATATTGAAACAGCCGGTGTGGCTTTATTCCTGAACAAACCGTTTTGTTTCATCAACTCGAGCTTTCGGTTTTCGGATTGAGCTGAAGAGCTCACCATATTATTTTCCCCTAACTTTAAGTGCACAGAGCTCTGTGGTTGTAATTGTTGCAAAGAAGTCGATGACGAGCCTTGATTAATTATTTCAAGAAGCGATAAGTGGTTGTTCGTATTGTTCATCGAGACTAGCGTGTTACTCGATCTATTTGCCAACTTTTTCTTTCTTGAATCTAGACTAGGTTCGACAGAAGAGTTCGAGAATGCCCGCTGCATTTGAAATTTAGGAGTGCTTATATAGCTTGCACTTGCCACATGGGCATGTTTCTTCCCCTTTCTGAGTGTTCTCGGTTGAAACTCGTAGAACCTTATATAGCCGTCATCACTAGCAGTCCCAATGGTATAGCTCAGAGATGAGTTCAAACCATTAAAGCCAATAACAATTCCTTTTATCCATGATTTAGCACCTTGCAACCTTGTTACAAGTTTCAATAAACCAGACTCGCTTGGTGATGAGAAAAGACTCAAAAACTGAAACTCAAAAATGGAAACGATATCGTCCTCCCCACCAACTACTATGTATTTCCCGTCTGGGGTGAATTGAGCGACTAACATACCAGCGTAATATGATGGTATGATATCGGTAATAGTTTCAGTCAGTAGATCAAAAATCCGGAGGAATCCATCATCCGATGTCAATGCCACAATATTATGAAAAATTGGATGAACTGCTACATGTGTGATGGGCTTTTTAGTAAACTTGTAGTGGGCTACCGGGTTTGCACTTTGATTATGTTGTGTTTTCAAGCTCCTGAATGTTCTCATATGTCTTTCTTTACTTTGCACAGTAGATTGGTAGGCAGTTTCAGGGTCCT
The DNA here is from genome assembly GCA_025531575.1 of Pichia sp. PH4023. NCBI lineage: Eukaryota > Fungi > Ascomycota > Pichiomycetes > Pichiales > Pichiaceae > Pichia > Pichia sp. PH4023. The sequence continues at coordinate 1,101,958 of JAMGYR010000003.1, forward strand.
CCAGGTTGCGGTTGAAAATTAATACCTCACCATCTGCAAAGCCAGCTATTGCAAACTTACCGCATTTCGACCACTGAAGTGTTGTGATCAAGCCGTTTTTTATTTTTCCGTTTTTGTTCCATCTTGAGTATTTCATCCGAAGCGGATTTAGCCACAAAATAACCCCCGTTGCAAAGCCGAAAATTATGTCCAAATTCTTTTCACCTGATGCTGTTGTATATTGGAACGAAGTAAAGCACGTGATTATACCGTTGGAAAGAATCAGTCTCAAACACGGTGAGTCGATTTCAATTTCCGGTGGATTCTGATCCAATGCTATAATGTTTAGCACTCTGCCGTGGACTGAAATCAGGAGAGATTCTGCATTGTTCATTTTCTTGATGTAGTTGTCACATGTTGCGATCCGTTCGATAAAAGCTGAACTGTTTCTGTTCAAATTAGTTCTCGGCTGCTTATTGTTCAGCGCAGCATTGCCTTTTGTGTTTGTGTTTCTTGATTTCCCGAAAAGCTTGTTGCTTAACGTGTTAGGCGCTTCGTGAGATGCGGTGTCTTTTGCGAAGTTGACAATATCTGAAATACACCCTGGGGTTAGATGAACAGGTTTGTAGCTGTCTGACACCAATGGATTCAGAAGTGAACCCACTAACAGTATCTCAGTCTTCCCATCGGATTGAGCCGCTATAAGTTCTTTTGGGACGGTCAAAGGAGGCTTGTCTATCTGATTGGACGATTGGGCACCCGTACTGGAGTGAAATTTCCGGAGATAGTATTCTGTGAACTTCGATAAGGCGGCGTATGTAAATGGGTCGGAGGGAGACAACGGAGTTCTTGCTATTCGCAACGCAACATCGGGCTCATAAACTGAATTCAAGTACGTGAATCTGAATTCCTCTTTATCAACACAGAAGACGGTATTCGGGTCTGTTATCTGAACAGGATATATACTGGAAGCTAAAAACTGCGAATAGATCACCGGTTTCTGGTTGTATCTGGAAAGGTCAGGAGGAATGTACATTGTCGATGTCAAAGAGTGGGATGTATGTTCTGGAACGAGCTCCCCAAATAAACAAGGTTTGCACTCATCCACAGCGGTCCGACAGCGTAAATAAACAGCTGCTCGGCTCTCCACCTAGCGAACGATATCGGAACTATATTTTAACCACGTTGAGCGATGGATGTTCAAACATGCTTCGCTGAAAGTGTGGAGAAAAAGAAAAAGTTCGATACTACATGTTAACGATTTCTCTCCGGGTTGAGGCTCTTTGTCTCTATAATCATAACAAGCGACTGCTTTGCACAATTAGAGATTGTTGCATTGTCATCTAGTTATGTTTCTTGTAGTGCATGCAAACCCTGTGTAGTCTAGCAGCTGCTTTTACAACCTATTAGCAACAAATTTACTGAGGAGACGATCGTCTCATGTATTTACTGCTTAGGTAAACTTACAACAAAAGCGTTGTTGTAGGAGCTCACTGAAATCAGTTGATTATGTGCCATGTTATCAAAGTTTAGCCAAGTATCTCACCAGATGGTAACTAGAAGATTCTTAGTTATGGTTGATTGGTCTCTGATTTCACACAAAGATACTGTAAATGCTTATTGAAATATCTTAAAATATTAGTAATTTTGGACTATGAAACTAATTTTGAAATAATAAAAATTATATGTTCAAAAGCTTCTTGAAAGTGATTGACATATCAGCCTTTAGCGTTGCTTAAATAGTAGCAGTTTATGTATTTTAAAAGCTTAGTCGTCAAATTGTATGCGCAGCATTTTTCAAGATGTCCGATGTCCTCTTGTAGAGGAAGATAGTGGTGGCAAAGATAGAAGCCGTATTACGTAATTACTCCGTGAACTTTTATCAATTTCAAGTTATCGAAATTTTATTCTATAACTCTTTCCGTGAAAGCCTTTTGTTTAATACTTCACTGGTTGTAACAAGTGTATTTTTAATATATCGCCGCAAGATAATTATGTCTGATAAGAAACTGCAACTCCATGACTATGACTCCAAGAAAAAACTGTCGGAAACAGCTTCAAAGACAAAAGATGCCCTAAGCAAAATCGTTTCACGAAAACTCCATAATGATAAAGTAACCACCTTGTCCAGCACATCAACAAACAGTGACACATCATACATTCGATATACATCTGCACAACTTGCAAATTTAACGAATAACGAAGGCTTGAATGCCCCGAAGCAGAGGATAATCAAAATCACAGATGAAAAAGTAGACCCTATGCTCCCGCAAAAATTTCGCATAAGGAAAGCCCCTGATGGTCCGCCCGCTGATGGATTTGCACCGGTCCTGCATGATGAGACCAATACTGAAAAATTGACGAAATCAGATCAGAAAAAATGGCAAATTGCACCTTCCGTGTCCAATTGGAAAAACAATCAAGGTTTTATTATCGGAATTGAAAATAGACTCCAAAACTCCAATACTCCAAATAAATTGACCGAACAGGATATCGAAAAGAGTACACAGAGATTCGCAGCATTAAGTGATGCTTTGAAGAATGCAGAGCAGAAAGCCAAGGAAGATCTAAAGACAAGGGCTAACTGGAGGAAACGTGTGGAGAGTGAAGAGGTTGCACGGACTCAAGAACGTCTTGGGAGACTTGCTGAAGAGGCAAGAAATTCTCGTAGAACAGCACAAGACACCATTGCTGATGATTCCAATGTACAAGAGGATGATGCTACCAGCAGAAATGCACCAGGAGGAGTCAATTCTCTCTCAGACAAGTTACAAAGGCGTGCAGAACGTAGAAGAAGAGCAGAGGAAGAGCTCAGATCAGAGAAGATCAGCTCGAAGCAGAAAGTTAGAAAGCTAGCAAAGGAGCAAGGTCGTGACATCAGTGAACGCGTTGTACTCGGCGTTTCGGAAGCACTGCGAAAGAAGCAAAAAGAAAGTATTTACGATTCAGAATTATATCTCAGAACATCACATTCAGTAAAGGAGAAACCCACTGATGACCTGTATGATAAGCCTTTATTTTCACAGGAGGCAGCACTTGGCGATATATACCGTTCAAGGAACATCTCTGGCCACAAAGGATTGGGCAGTACTAACGATACTGAAACTCAATCATCTGTCAATTTCGTGAGAGATTCGGATGCCGGAAAAAAAACAAGTTAAAGTTATGTTGTGTAATCTATAGGAAATCCGGGACTTCAGTCCGAGACAAAAATTGTAAATTGAGCCTGTGTCAGGTTCAATGAACATAGCCGGGAGTGCTTAACTTATTATTCTTCTGCAACGGTTTTTATCATAGTGCGAGCTTCAACATGAATCGACAATTTTTTTTTCAGCTACATCCCAGCCTGGGTCTAGATCAACCTTTAACTATTATTCATTTAATCTTTGCAAACATCGTAACAATGACTCATCACAAGGTAGTAATTGTTGGCGCTGGAATATCAGGTCTTGCAGCTGCCCAGTTACTTTCTGAAAAAAATGTCGATTATATTATTTTAGAGGCAAGAGATAGAGTAGGAGGAAGAATTCGAACATGCAGGGAAGGAATGACACCATATGATTTGGGTGCTTCATGGGCACACGACACATTGACCAATCCGCTATTTGATAAAATCTTAAGTGAGTCGGATGAAGCTGAGGAAGATCGTTATGGTCTGTATTACGATGACCAGCGACCTTTATATTTTGGCTCAAAAGTAGGACCGAAATACCTTGATAATCATAAGATTGAGCAAGTCGTTAAGGAACTTGAGAAGTATATTGAACTCGAGTATTTTGAAGATATAGACAAGCCTGATGTTTCATTGTATGAAATAGTCATGCAATATTTACAAAAACAGGGTAGAATGCTCACCGAAGAGCAAGTGCTATATGCTCCGCAATTGGTAAGACACCTTGAGTTGTGGCATGGTATTGGTTGGAAGGAAATGAGTTCTAAGTTTGGATTGGTTGACAACGTTGGTAGAAACTGTTTGTTTAGAGAAGGGTATGACAAGGTAGTTACAGATATAGTCTCTTCCCTGGATGAAAACCGAATTCTGCAGAAGGCAATAGTTACAAAAATAAATCATTCCAAATCTCCAATCAGAATAGAATTATCACACCGGCCAGAAATTACCGCTGATTGGATTATTTGTACTGTTCCACAAAGCATACTACAGCTAGAAATTGGTGAGAAAGGTTCTATCGAATGGATACCTTCACTTCCTAACAGGATCAAAGATTCTTTGAGTAATATGAGTTGGGGAAAACTAGGCAAAATTGTTTTCGAGTTTGATGAACCCTGGTGGGGCCATCATAATGTTGACCGGTTTGTAGCTTTGGCAAATCCAGATCCCTCCATTGTAAGCTTTTGGGAAGCTTTGAAGTCTAAAACTCCTTTGAAAACTGGTGCAAATATAAATCAAACCAAGACTCTGCCTGATTCTTGGGATTTTCCGGTCTTGTTGCTCAACCTACAGAAAATTGCCAATGTTCCTGCAATATTATGCTTTACGCAAGGTGATCTTACGGAATACTTGGAACGAAATCCAGAAGAAGCTTGGGACTATATGCGTCCGATAATCACTAAACTCACAGACCACAGTCTGGAAAACTCATCTAATTCAAATGTCGAAAACATTAAACCTACAAAAACCTTTGTTTCAGAATGGACTGTAGATCCATTTTCAAGGGGCTCATATGCTGCCTGTAAACCTGGAAACGACCCCACAGATCTCGTAATCCAACTATCTAGAGGTATGAACAATGTTCGTTTTGCTGGTGAACACACCATATTAGACGGTGCGGGTGCAGTCCATGGTGCATGGATGAGTGGTAGACGTGAAGCTCGTAATATATTGATCAAGGAGGGTATCATCGAAGGAGAGCTTGAAGAGTGGTAAAAACTGTTGATAAATATCAAACGTAGATCCACCTGTGTTCTTTCGTAACAAATGCATACATGAAAGCTTATATTTCAAAGAAACAGTCGATGTAAACTGTTCTTCTAACCTATAAAAAACTAATCTTGGTTCTAGCTATAAACAATCTCAAAATCTCATATTAATCAGAGAACAGCCAATAGCTTCTATAATTCTTCTCCTAACCATTTAGTTTTATTTTAGTAAAATTCAACTTAATTTACAAGAATGTTTCATTGAGATTGTTGTAATTATTCTGTGTTTGGAATGGCAAATTATGCCAATCAATTACTAGCGGTTGAGCAAAGTTGATATCAATTCATCTTGCGAATTTACAGATTCTGGATGACCATTCGCATTACCATCCAAGGAGACGTTAGTAGAGCTAAACGTTTTATATTGATTATCCTGCTGTGTGAAATTGTGAGTTAGGCCTATGTGATTAGTGTACATGGTGTTATGGTATCGCATCCAATGTTCTTTGTCGGGTAATGATTCATTTGCCAAATGGTTTGAGTTAATGTTATTGCCACTAGCATTCATTCGAGCTTCCATCAGGTTTGAAGAAAGTGTGCTTTTTAGATAATCTTCGGATTCAGACTCAGACATTACTGTGGGTGTCGAACGTGTGGAAGATTCTGGAGAATTCGCATAGAGCGGGAACTGTGATGCCAATAATTGTATCTCTTGTGGAGTAGACCCTTCTCCTTCGGCTATGCACACCCCATCAGAAATGCGGATACCATTGATTATGCCATGCTGAATACAGTTGTAACAACAACATCGGTCTGGCTCACAATAGCAGTAATCCATTTCCGTACCCTGTGAACTATCTTCCTCCGGTATGCCCATTTGGTTTTGCTGTGACTCTTCTTTTACCTGACTACCCAAAACTTTCAAAAATGTCTGCTCAAACAAAGGAATCGAAGATTGGTGCATCTCAACTTTTCCGTAAGGCCTAATTCCATGTATCTCTTTCCGCAAAAGGTTATCAACTGGACCAGGGACATCATTAAGAGGGAAAGGATACTCCTCAAATTGCTGCTTAACTGTCAAATTGGAATTCCTGTATTTGCCATGCTCTGTACAATCTGGACATGCACATGATTCAGCTTCACACGAACAAGAGCCGGGAACAGTACACGAATCAGCAATATACAAGTCATACAATAGCCCATTCGAAATATCAGGCAGAGTCGAACTTGGTATTTCTATATTTCCATTATTAGAAGTGGAAACTTGAGGTGGTGCAGAGGCAGATGCAAACTCATTCAAAGTCGGCCTAATGATATTGCTGGGATATCCGAATTCACTGGACTCACGAGGTAACCGTTCTAGATCATTTACATGAATTTTTCGCTCAAAAGAAGAATGATTAGGATCCATCATACCCCTTTCAAGCAGATTTTTGTTTAATTTTTTATCATTGGATAACTTGTTTGGTTTATTCATGGACAGTTGAAATTGGTAAACAAATGGTGTATTATTTGCATCTGGAGAATTTCTGTATTTGCCCAAATTCAGCTGCTTGAGCTCGGTAACGTTTTTATTACTGCAGCATGAAGAATTAGGGGTATGTTTAGTAGGGTAGACGACACTGTGAATCACCTCCTCTTTGATTCGTTTATCCCTGCAAGAGTACATCTTTTTGCTCTTGGAAACTTTCTGTATGATGTCTAAACCTACCTTGCTATTGGGAATCTCCACAACCGGATCTAATAATCGAAGAGAGTCTTTTTCAACGTTGTAAACTTGACGTTTCGAAGCTCTAAGCACATAAACCGGACTTGAATGCTTTTTACAACTAGATGAAGCAATTCCAGTCACACAACAGGAACAGCTCGTTTTTCGGGAGGCAGCCCCAGAAGTTTCCTTTAATTCCTTTGGTTCCTTTGGTTCCTTAAGTTCCTTTGGTTTATTTGGTTGCTTTGAAGCACAACAGCTATTAGTCGATGTGGTGTTCGAAGACTCGGCTCCACCGCAGCATGAGGAATCAGGCTTTTCGACTCTTTTGGCGGCTAATAGGTTGCTCCCCGGGTTTTTCTCCTTATCGAGTACCTTTCTCTTTTCATCTTCATCTTGTATCTCTTCGGCAAAAATTGCAATCCGCTGGAATGAATCTGTTAAAGGCCTGCCTCTGGACCGTACCAAAACAAGCGGTCGCTTTATATGCTTGCATGTCGAAGATCGATGTCCTCTGATACACTGCTGGCAAGCATACTTTTCACCATCCACTAGAATCATGGAGAGTGGAAGTAATCAGGATCTCTGTCGCACCTCAATGTATGTTGAAATTGTGTATGTACAAAGAGATCTAAAATTCTCTGCAATTTTATGAACCAGAAAAGGGGATGTCTTGGCAACTGATACGAGAATAGAGCTGTGATGAGCCATGCCTTTACTGTATACCTCTATCAGCTCCTACCGAAGCTGTTGGCAACTGAATTAGAGGAGCCCTTGAGTACATGGCAGAGATGTAGTATTCAATTACCTAATCTGGAATCGGCCAGAGACATAATTTGCTCACTTTAAAATCTTCAGCAAATCCCATCACGTGACCAAGCTCTTGTAGTCTTTACGTCATCGGGCAAGAAGTGGGGAGGCGCTGGTGAGCACCCGGAGGTGATAAGCGGTAGCCGAGTCAGTGTGCTTCTCAGCCGAGGGAAGTGTCCTTAAAGCATGGGGGTGCTACAAACGTTCCTGTATGCTCACAACGGAAGTTATCTCCGACTTCTCCCCACGGACAGGAAAGCCATGTCCTGCATTCCGACGGCAAGGGCATCAATAGCATTTTTTCGTTACGTAAACCTCGTAGGATTTGCCTGAGAGTGTCGCTGAAATAACCCTTTGCGGAAAATTCCCCGAGTTTTTATCAACTCCGCTGGCTGTAGGGGAAACATGAACATGATAAAACACAGCTTGTTCTCCCTCCCAGCAACTACCACTATTCTTAAGCTCGCCAAATCTGCTGCTAACCGCGAAATCGAAAATAGGACCGCAAACTGCCATGGAGATGAAAGTTCAGACGAAGAAAAAGAGAAGAACTCCGCTGTCTTGTATTAGGTGCCGTCAGAAGAAGATAAAATGCGATCGGTCGAAGCCGATTTGCTTACGATGTATCAATTCCAACATCAAATGTGAGTATGATTCACCATTGCTCTGGTCAGATATGTCAGAGCGAAATCTGGAGCGGGGAAAGAATTGTGCCATTACCTTTGTCTCCTCTTTAGACTATCCGAATAAGAAACTCGAGATCCAATCGATCCCTCGGTCGAATGTGACTCAAAATGTTCTAAGATTTGACAAAGCTGAAACTATAGGGAATCCGGGTACAATTACACCAGCGGCAACCGAATGGTCGCAGCAAACGATGCAAATACCGCCGCCTCTATCTCTCCCAACTCCTACATCTCTCAATGCAAGTGGGACAAAACCGTGTCCGGCATCTGACACTACATTAGCCGATAAACTTACAGAGAGGGAATACTTGAAGAAGCGTTTAGCGGAGCTCGAAAAAGAAATCACAAAATCGTCGGACTGCTTTTCGATGGTGATAGGTAATAATAATGAGAACCTGACTGTTTTCAGGAGCAAACGTGATTCACGATTTATTTGCTTAGGCACTTTTGTTAACACTAGTGTTTGGAAACGTGATCCATTGATGTGTAACTTTTTCAAAAGGTTCTTTTCTGCAAAGAAAAGTTCGAAATACCACTCCACATCCAGTAAAAAGAACAACATTGTTCAGAAATATTGTTCAGACTCTAACAAAAGCTGTTCCTCATACAAAGCTTTTGAATTTTTAAATACGCAATTGACAACCAAAAAGCAAGAAGCCAAATTTTTGGATAAGTCGTTGTTCATTCGACAAATAGAAGAGGTACTTCCTCCATGCGATGTTATACAATTCCACATTGAACATTTTATGAAATACATATACCCGTTCATTCCAGTCATCGATGAGCATATATTTCGAATGAATATCTCAAAAATTTTGCAATATCCCACCATAAGTGAAGTACCGGAAAACTCGACTGGTGTCAAAGTATGTATCGTTTCAAAGTCGGATGGTCTAAGGATCTCGATTCTTCTTTTGATCATGCGTCTCTCATATCTTTCGGTATTTCTTGAAATTGAAATGACAAATCGAAATCCTTCATTTCCTGAGAAACGTATTCTATCTTATCAAATTGGTCCTGCCATTGTATCTCTAGTTCAATATGCGTTGCAAAATACCAATTTTTTGAGAAAGACATCTGCTGAAACTTTGCAATTACTTCTATTGTATAGGTTTTATCAGGTCAGAACATGCGAAGATGGTGATGGATTTATGGGTTCCGATGGCACTGTAATGACAGGCTTGATAGTGGCCACCGCCAAAGCTGTAGGGCTTGATCAGCATTTTGATGAGAACATTTTCACTCAAGGCACTCCTGCAGAAGAGAAGTACAATCATATTCCTAAAAACAAGCTCAGCAAGATAGAGGAAAACGGTATATTAGACCAGAATAAGTTTCTTCCTCCTGAGCTTCAAATGAATTTGTTGACAAGAGGTCCCAGAGTATTCAACCAGCTGTGGAAGAAACTATGGTGGGCGTCCCTACAGAGCGACTTGAATCATTCCATGATCTATGGATCAGCTCCGCAATTTGACCACGATCCTGAGAAAAATAGAACGGGTAAAGCAGTTTATGATCCCGGGCTTGCAAGTGTACGAAACACAGAAATAGAAAGGTTATCAGTTAGCATATTGAAACAGTTCTCATGTGTCAACTATCATTTGTATCAGCTATTAGAAATGTTGCATAGTTTCAAGCGCAGACCAACTGTGGATGAAGTTGAGGCTAAAAGTAATGAAATTCTCAATGCATGCCATACTATTTATGATGGTCTGAACAGTGAAAAATATATTTCCTCTGTGGCTATTGCATCGTTGAATGTAAATAACGCTATATCCAAGCTTGAAATTTACGGGTGTATGATGAGTATTGAGTATAGCTTATTGTTACACTGTGAACAACTGGGATTAAAGGAGGAAAATGGTACTAGAAGTCAAACACTTGGATTTGCTAATGTTAGATTCTCCAAATTGTTCCCCAGAATTCTCTCGAACTGGATAATTGCTATCGAAGACCTTTTTTTCATATGGCAGAAGTTGTTTGGTTATGAAATCTTCAAGGTTGAGGAAAATGAGCGTGGGCCAGACCTAGATGGTGAGTTTGCACCATATTTGGTATTGTTGGTGCCTGTTATCAACATTGTCTTTGTGAAACTGATTTCAGTTCTGTTCTATGTAGCAATAAGGTTGTTGGTTCTTCATTATCAAATACGGCATAAGATAATTCCAGTGGAACTAACTACCAATAATACAATAAAAATGGACGAGTATGTCAGACTATACAAGCATATCATTATATTGTTCAAGTCGCTCATAGTCCTGGAGGGGAAACTAAGCAAGTATTGGTATTCAGCATTGCGGGCATTCACAATAGCTAGAAAATTTGTTGAATGGTTTGAATTTCAAGAAAAATGGCTTTTCACATTCACTCCAACGTCTGATGAAATCAATGCCAACAACAATGATGTTGAAAAGGGCTACAACCTGGATTCTATTATCGGAGATACCGAAAGTAAAGCGACAGGACGTAAAAGCCTAGAGTTTTTCCTGCATCTCGATACCAAGACTATTTCAGAGTTAAATTTGAGGTTGGATGGGATCGAAGAAAGGAATGGACTGAAGAATATACACTCTGCGTATGTCAGTGCTATTCCGAGACATGAGGATAAGGCTAATCAAGCCAAGGTTGAGAACACCAGCGCATCCTTCCACAGCATGAATACTCCGAAATCGATGTTGGAGAACTTGCTCAGCCCGAGTCTGGGCGATGAACATTTATCGGAGCCGACGGACTCGGACGCCAAGAGTACGGGGGCAGGCTCGGAGACGATAAATTTCCTTGAATCGTTGGAGACAGATAATTTGGATGGTATCTCCGGATGGTTCAACCACACTGCGTTGCTTGAGTCATTGGATTTCGACACCTTCAAGCGGGACTTTGATAACTTCATCTGAAGCGACAAAATGAAATACTTAGACAGATATATCTATATATATATCTATATAAGTATACTTCTATAATAACCGTGGGACTGTATAAAAGGGTGAACGCGAGTATTTTCCACCTTCCGAACGTTGAAATCTATGCTTTTCTCGACTTGTATCCTTCCGATTCCGGCGTGTACACGCCTTGCAGGATGCTGAGTTCTAGCAGCTGTCTTCTCTTCTCCTCCTCTTCCTGTCGGATTATGTTTTCAAAACGGATGACCTCTCGCTCGGTGTGGAACGCTGCTGCGGAGGCAATCCAGATGGTGTGATAGAAGACTCTGATGCGGAAGCCGAACGCTCTGTAAAGCGGGAAGCGCCAGCGGATGAACAACTCGGATGGGATGGAGATCAATGCCCCATAGAGGCCTCCGACGACGGTAGACTTCAGGATCACGCTCTGTAGACGACTTATGTGCTCCTTCGAGGTGTGGTGCATGTTCTGGTTCGAGAACGATCCGCCGAAAACGGTGTCGTTGTAGCTCGCAAGCTTCTTTTCTTCGTCCACAGCCTCAGATTGCTCGTTGCCGGCAGCCATGGTGTGTGTGTGTGTAAGTAGATATGCGAGACCTAATGCGGAGGAAGCGGTGGGAACTGGTATAGGCGAATTGGAGTGAAAATTCGGTAGAAACACCGCTGGCCGGACCGAGCACTATCAATCATGTCATTATCACTAGAGAAAGTGAGAGCACTATAGGGCTTCCAGAGGCCGGGAAACTGGGGACATTGAAAACGGTGTTGCTCTTACGTAAGCGCTGTGATCAAATCCCGATCATCATGAAGAAGACTGACATACGTATGGGGTGGGGATATCTTATCTATATGTTGCTGTATACATGGTTTACGGAGCCGGCGGCTTGAGGCCAAGCGAGTCGAGCACCTGCTGCTGGACTATATTGTTGTAACTTTCTCTGTTATACCTCCATAGCTTGGCAGCGTCGACGTTAGCCGGCGAGTTCGGATTTGGGTCAGCGATCATCGACGACACGGACAAAAGGATCTTCTCGATGCTCTGCAGCGGGCCCCAGCGCTCGTCGGCGGACTCGTAGTTGAGCGGGTCGTTCCCCGGCTCGTGCAAAATCGAGATGCACACCTTCCCGTCCTTATATACGTTCGGGTGCAGCACCGGCGTCACGAACTTCATCGTCGGCGGTGACAACGGGTAATCTCTCGGGAAGTCTAACCTCGCCTCAAAAACCCCAAACTCGTACGGCGTGTCCTCAGGCCCCGTGATGGCGCATCGCCAGTGGAAGAGGTCGTCGTCGCTTATCGGACACGCAATGATGCCCTCCACGGGGTTCTCAACTAGCTCCCGCAGCTCGCGGAGAAGACGCTTGTGTGCGGTCGTGTAGTTCCCCTTCGGTGGCATGTTGCTGGTTGATCAACCGGTCAACTACTCTTCCCCCGTTCTCCTTCTGCCCTGCTGTCCGTCAACAACACCTGGCCGTCTTCACCACGTCTCCCGCCAGCGAAAGCGGGACCACAAGGCACAGCCCGCACCCCGGCTTTTTGGCTCTCCGCCCCGGGGGAACGCAGCGTCCCAGCGACGGGGCGGCAGAGATAGTGGAGCACCCCACGGTCCCGGAGGGAGACACATGTCAGGCCTGCAATTGTTGGCTTCTATGGTTCTTTTGCCTCTGCATACGACGGCGGCATTCAGAAGAGGCATACAAAGCACACAAGGCGCCACCACCTTTGGCGTTACCTTTCTGCTCTTCCATTTGGAACCCCTGTTTGGCACACTGCCGAGACAGACCTGCCTTTTGCTGCCCATCTCCGGGGTACCCCACCACCACTAGGTCCAAGTCCACGGTCCAGAAACACCCATATACGCATGAGTGACTATCAGAACACGAGCGGTCGAGCGGTGCCAGAGGCCGCAGGGATGGATACCGGCGCCGGCGTTAGCGCTGACACGCTGGAGAAGAACCCGATCCACATCAACTCGATATTGAACCCGTCACGCTCCACGGCGCATCTGCCCACGCTGGGCGACGGCCCCAGTCCAGGCACGAAGCCCGCCGACCCCTTGTCCGTCCGTGAAAACAACGACGAGGCAGACACCGCTGCTGACAACGACGGAGAGGATGCGGAGGACGACGACGACAACGACAACGACAACGACAACGACGAGGAGGACGAGGAGCACGACGATAACCGCCAGCGGAACGGCCAGGAGGAGAACGACCTCGTGCAGACGGGCAATAAGCCCCACGGAAGACTGCCTCCTCGGAAACGGTCGAAGGTCTCGAGAGCGTGTGACGAGTGCAGAAGGAAGAAGGTGCGGTGCAATGCGGTATTCGATATGAATTCCAACTCGATTGTCAAGATATGCACCAACTGTGAGAGGAACAACGACTCGTGCATGTTCACAAGGGTGCCGCTCAAACGGGGCCCAAACAAGGGATACACGAAGAAGTCGTCCTCCTCCTCGTCGGTCACTTCGTCTAACACTAAGCCGAAGGGCTCGAAGAGGCCATCGATGGACTCCCCCGAAATACCCCAGAGCCCGAGTTTTTTCAGCCCTTCTGGAGCCCCAGACACAGAGATTTTCAGAATCGATTCGAACGTTTCTCTCAGAAGCAACAGCAGTAGTACCATACCGCAATTTGTTCCTCCTCCGCCTCATATGGCCTCCCCTGGCCAGCCACCGTATGCCAACCAGCAAGTCATTCTACCGCCTTTGAACTCCATATCGTTTTCTGACAAACTGTCGGATTCGAACATGAATAACAACCAGCAGGCCATTTTCTGGAAAGTCCCTACGGAGATGCCCAGTCTACCTCCGAACTTGGGATCGCACACTAGAAAGGGATCAGTGGACTCCACCCATTCTTCGTTGAGCTCAGCGTCGTCAATATCGTCTGTTACCAGAAACTCTTTGATGTTCAGTTCGGGCCTCACCAGAGACTTGAAATCTTCAGTCAACGCTGGTGTCGAGAATTCAGACTCCGAAGATGAGTTTTTGGCCACCAATTCAAGCCGTTTATCACGGTCAACGTTCCAGGTGCCGTTCACCTTGCAGCAGAGATCCCCCAGGGTATCCTTTACAAGCGATAGAGAACGCTCTGGTGTTTCCTCCATTGTGGCACCAAATTCAATTTCTCCTCCCACTGCCCGTGTAGGGAGCCCAAGGTTTGAATTTATTCAACCTAGATTTAGCAGCCAAAATAATCCGAATTTCAGATCTACGGAATACAAAGATTCACTTTATTCACTATTAGACAATTACTATGCAAATATGTATTCTCAGTATCCATTGCTACCTAATCCAGAGATCATAAAGTTGTCAATAGGTTCCATAATTGACAACTTGGATTTTTTCAACATTATTGAGCTATTCTCTGCATCCCTTCACTATATTAACGCCATCACAAGCTCCGCAAACTCAACCCCAGTCCAGGCCTCTTCACCTAGTCTTAGCGAACCGCCCTCTTCAATGGCGGTCAGATTTAGAGATATTACAAAAGCGTTTGAGGTCATTGCATCTATGTATTTATCTAAATCACTAATTTACCAGTCTGTACCGGGGAAAATCGTGTTCACTTCCACTTTATTGTTATTGAATTACGCAGTTGTCCTATCTGGCTACGACTACTCACTGGGCTTTGGGATTGCTTTTTCGTATTTCAATGACTGGTTGATCTTCAAAGAAGGATATGATAGCCCCTGTTTTGCCAATTTGATCCAACTGGTGGTTTTGGACTCCCTGCATACTCTTTACTATGGTTTACCAAGAAGTTCCACAGTTTGCTTTGCTATAAATACAACCTTTATTAAGACTCTTTTACAAGAGATCAACTTCACTCCCGGGGTTGATTTGGAGTGGCTTTCTGTCGGATTACACCTCGTTGTTTTGAGTAACAACCTTCAAGAATTATCTTCTCTGAACAAATTAGAGACGATTGTTGTCACCGGAACAGAATACAAGTTTATGTCAATTGTCAAACTCTATTACGAAATATTCGTATATTGTAACCATTTGAATGCGGAAGTTCAGCGCATTATATCCGTCCATAACAAGCAAAGAGATTCCGAAATTTCTTTGACTGATGATTTTAAAACGTTCATATACAATGTCGAGATGAGCCTATCAAAAACAAGCAAAAAGCTCACTAATTTGATTGATGAGCAACTGGATGATATTGAAATGACGAAGCCTAACCCTATCCTGGCTTTGGTACTTGTAAGATGTGCTCACATTTCAATCAACACCCAAATTTTCGTCAGATCGATTATCCATTTGAACGAAGTACTAGATTTCAACCACAGCAAATCGAATTTCAACTTTTCCTCCAATGCTCAAGCGGGACGAAACGAAAACAGAAGCGGTAGTGACAGTTCGATCAATTCGTTTGGAAGCTTCAGTGGCAGTGGCGTGAACAACTCGGTTGCGGATTTCTCCAGCATGATCAGCGATTGCAACCGGAGGTTTACCAAACTCAATGAAAACGTTGCAAGCAACCTCAACCGGTCGCAAAACATTAAGCAGACGCATCAGCATGCACGGGAAATAGTGAACATGCTCATAACCTCGAAGAAGCCTGAAATTGTTGTTCCTCGAACAACTCTGCACAGCAGCAAGGGAGGGGTGGATTATTCTGTTGTGATCCAGAACTGGGTTCGGTTGGTGAACATTTTCTTTTCTGGAGAGATTACAAAAGAGGGCATAAACGGTTGGAGTAATGTTTAGGAGGGAAAACGTCTTTTTTCTAATTATATGCTTTATATTGTATATTACATTCATTGACTAATATGCATTTTGGGATTTTGTATACAACGCCGAGCGGGTATTAATGCTTGCTAGGTTTCTGGATCTGGTACAAAAAAGTTCACTATACACTATGTTATACAGTTGCTATACAAATGTGATATCGGGTGGAGTTCATGACATATACCGACTGAAAAAAGAAAGTTAGAAAAACTGTTGAATAGAAATAAAAAATGAAACAAAAAGAGGGGTAAGAATAAGAGTAATGATAAGAGTAATGATAAGACTAAAATGAACTATAATTTAATGTGATTCAGGAAGCTCTAGCACCCTGCTTATAGCAGACGGGTGCTGTTGGTATTCCCGGTGAAGTTGCCGCCCTTCTCCGGGTTCTCAAATCCCTCATTTCCCTTAATATCCAACAACTTGTTTCTTGGCTGGGAGTCATCCCTGGTGATGTCGGTGCCCTGGGCTAGCTGCTCACCCTGTTCGTTGGAGATGGTGTGGGTCATCAAGTTTCTGTTTGGGGTCTCATCGGAGTACTCCAAGTCCGGGTTGTTCTTCTTACCCAGGACCTCTGCACCCTGCTCGTTGGAGACGGTGTCCATCATGCGGTTGCGGGGATTGTTGTCGGAGTCGGCGCCAAACTGCTCCTGGTTGTTTTCCGTGTACAACATCCGGTTCTTGTTGGAGTTGTCGTTGTGGAACTTGGCCTTTATCTTATCTAGAAAACCCATCGTGTGTGTGTGTGTATGCGTTTATCTGTTACTGTAAACTGCAAAAGAATCTGTGCACGAAGGAGGAACAGTATATATAAGAAGAAGAGGAAGGAGAGACGAGTACAGAGATACGAAAGCCGTTCTGATAACGTCTTGACGGAGAAAAGGCGCTACCATGCAGGGTGAGAGGCAGCGGTAGCGACGGCGATGTGCCCGCCAGCAGCACATCCCCCGATATTTATACCGTTCTGTCGGGCCGCAGTCTCCTGTCAGCCCCCCTGCGTTTGAATGACAGCCGTCACACAAAGGCCCCAATGGCGCAGAAAGTAATGGGGCAGACAGGCAGCAAGCATGGCTCCGTCAGCAGACCGTTCCCCGGACGGAGTACGCAGCGGGGCATGCGGCAGCGGCAGCGGCGAAGGCGTGGGGCGAGGGCCCCGTGACATGAATCAGTCGGAAGATGCTCGGGGCTGTGATTGGCCAGAGAAGAGGCAACACGGTGCACTGGCAGGACGGGCCAGGAGGCACGGGGAGGGCTTAGGTGCGAAAGAAGTAGAGCCATGACGGTAAAGGCAACAGGCAAGACTTACAGACTGGTGTTGAGGACGCCCGCAGCGGTAGGCTCCAGCTGCCACAGCAACAGCATCAGTAGCATCAGCTGCAACAGCAAGAAGAACGACGATGGTGGCCTCGTTTTGCCACTCAGAGGGGTCATATTCGACATGGACGGGACGCTGACGCGTCCGCAGACGTGGATGTTTGGGGAGATGCGCCGGCAGTTACAGGTGCCTACTGGGGTGGACATTCTCGACCATGTGGCTTCTCTGGCGACCGCCGAGGCCCAGAAGGAGGCGGAGGCGAAGTTGCAGGCGATTGAGGGGAAGGCGATGCGGGAGCAGCAGCCGACCAAGGGCCTGCAGCGGGTGTTTGCCATGCTCTCCGAGCGGGGGGTGTACACGTCGATCTGCACTAGAAATGTACCAAAGCCCGTCGGCGATTTCTGCGGGAAGTTCTTGCAGTGTGACCCCTTCGACGGGGATGGGAGACGGAGAATCGTTACGGGGCCGGTCGTGACACGGGAGTTCAAGCCGCCCAAGCCGTCACCCGAGCCGTTGCTGCATATTATCTCCGCCTGGGGTGTGGCGCCGCAGCAGGTGCTCATGGTCGGCGACTCCTGGGACGACATGAACGCTGGTCTGGCTGCCGGCTGTGCTGTCGTGCTTTTGCGCCACGAGGACAACTCTCATGTGGAGAACTCAACTCCTACCTCAATGAGGATGCCTCGTCGAGACTCGACGCAGTCGTGTCCGACCTAGACCAACTCTCGACTCTTTTGCACGACGGGCTCACAGTTACCCCGAACAAGGGCAATCCCGTGGGCCATGTGGGTCCGGCTGCAGACCCAGCGGACAATTGAATCGTTACATTACTCTTACTTTATACGTGTTTGCAGATATATATTGCCTCGCATTCTAGCGGACAATAAAGTCTCCTGCCGCGGCCGTGTACTTGACGCCCTTGAACGGCTTTCCCTTGGCGCCGCCGGAGATCACCTTGATTCCCTGGACCTTGATGCCGCTCGGAACACTCCCGTGGTGCTTGTAGTGTACCCGAAGGAACCGCGGCGAAAGTTGTTCCCCGGCACGACTGCCCTTACTTCTGCTGGAAGTAGTGGCAGTGGCAGTAGTGGAAGCGGAGGACGCTCCATCACTCTCATGGTTCTCATCGCTGCCCTTGCCGTCGGTGTCAATACAACCTCTCAACGTGAACACTCCGCCGACTACCACGTCCGAGTCCAGCTTCCACTCGTAGCTGCCTTTGATCGTACGCGTGACCGTTCCTGTACTGCTGCGTAGTACCTTGAGGTCATAGTGCCCGCTGTCGCTGTCCTGCTCATGCGACTGGTTGGCGCCGTACCCGGAGTATCCTGAATTCTGCCTGTTCATCAAGGCGCTGTTGCCGCCATTGTGCGATGCAGACTTGCTTTTGGTCATACCTTCCTTTCTCTCCCTGTCTTCGCCCACGTCTAGACTTGTGCTTGTCGGCAAGAAAAGCTCAATCACCAGGTCCTGCACATCCTTGATGTTCGACTGGCTGCTCGACTTCCCGTTTGAAGAGCTCATTCCAAACCCAGTGTTCAACCCACACCCGGTATGCACGACTACTTCGAACTCGTTCGCATTAACCCCCAAACCGGGATGTAGCTCGACGTTGATCAAACCGCAGAATTTGTTGAGGTCCAGTCCGCCGTTACTAATACCGTTGAGCTCCATCAAATCGATGTTGTATGTGAG
Organism: Pichia sp. PH4023; assembly: GCA_025531575.1. NCBI lineage: Eukaryota > Fungi > Ascomycota > Pichiomycetes > Pichiales > Pichiaceae > Pichia > Pichia sp. PH4023. The sequence goes on from JAMGYR010000003.1 coordinate 1,120,667, forward strand.
CAATTTGGACTTTCCCTGCGGTGGCACAAGCTGTATCACCTTGCTATTGGAGTTTCTCCAAACTTGCCTATTGATGGCCCGATGCAAAGAAGGATAGCAGTCATCGAGTGAGATGCTGTTCGAGTAAGAGGTGAACGGAACGCCAAGCTGGACCTCGATGGTAGGATCTCCGACGAGTGAAGTTGTCAAGTCCAGGTGGCCATGAATCGATGCTCTAGTGAGCGATACTTTGCTGCTATCGTAGGAAGACTTGTAATTATTCGTTGAATATGTCGAATATTTCTTGTAACTTTTATGTTTTTTCGGCGAGATTATTAGATCTATGGTTTCGTATATGTCCACAAAAATCTCATTTTGGGCTGTTTTCACATTCGCCTTTCTCCACGGGGTTTTGTTTCCGGATCTTTCGAGTATCGTAGAGTAGACAAATCCCGAGTTGTTCGCTGGCACCTGGATGTTCAGATCATTTCTGAGGTTTGAGATCGATCCGTTCTTGATATTCGAAATAGAGGACGCAGCCGTGTTCTGGATCTGTTTCGTTGCCGACACAATCTTGTCAATAACACTCCCATTGGGCAATAGTTCTCTAAGCTGGTTCATATCGATAATGAAAGGCACCGACGCGTCGAGCAGCTCCTGCAAAAGCATTATTATACGGTGAGCATTGAGCTGCACTTTGTGGCTCGAAAGAGTGGATATCTGTAGCATCAGCTTGATCGCCTGGGAGAAAACATCCAAGAAGTTGATGTATTGCAAGGGGTTAGGCGAATTTGCGATCAGTGAAGTTGCAAGTGGCTCTGTGGATGCGCTTGGTGCTGCACTTTCGTGTGATCTCAAAGACGTTTGCTCACCGTTCTCCGTGGGACCACTTGCAGAAGTGTTAGTCTCGTTATCATTTTCACTATCCCCTTCTTTGTCGTCATCACTAAGTGCGCTGTATTCCCCACGCGAGTGTATATTGGAACCATTTGCAGTGGAACCGTCATTTTTTATCAACACATCGTCCTCTTCAACCTCCTCGTCCTCTTCGTCCTCTTCATCCCCCTGTTCCTCGTCGTCAGACACAACTTCTAGAAATTCTTGCGGCGCTGTTCCTAGCGTGAGAAAGTACAGCCCGTCAATCTTGCACCACGAGACGAGCCAATCGCTGTCCAATTTGAAGACTGGATCGAGCAACACATAGTCGCTCGTCGTCCCGTGGAGATTGCCGTCGGCGATGGAGAGATTGAGCATGGAGGGGCTCGAATCAAAGATCTCGTTTGTGCTGAACTCTGTGGAAATATCGACGCCGCACCTCGAGAGAAGCTCTCGTTTCGCAATCAGCAGCTGGTTGCGCACATAGTCGAAAGATGGCACCTCCGGTTTGAGTTTGTGATGCAAAATCGGGAACTGCGTCTGATCAAGAATGAAGATCGCATCTATGAAGCCCATTACCAATTGCTATGCTGTGCTATGCTGTGTATGCTGTGCCGTGTACCACTGGTCCTTCTAGTTTTACTTTGCCATGCTTCCAGCAGTATCTCTCCGTGCTTTTAAGCACCTGGGAGTGAACATTCATGCATCGACAAGTCAGCTAGCCTCTCCTGGTGTACGGATGCCCTCCTCCCCGGGCCCTCTCCCCAGCTCTCCGGCACGCGCAGTGGGAGAAAACGTGAAAAGGCACCGCAAACGCGCTCGCCCGCCCGCCGCGAGCAGGAATATAAAGAGAAATGTTTCCCCCGTTTTCCATTTTGCGCTGCTCGGCGGGTGGCATCGCGGAGAGAGAGCAGTCGCGACAGGCGTTCTGCAACAAACTCTGCATCAGAGCCCACACAGCACCAGCACCCCGGACCAACCAGCACCATGTCTCGATTGGACAGATTGGTGACGATATTGGAGACGGGATCAACTCCTTTTGTGAGAAACACGGCGGCTGACCAGTTGGCGGACCTCGCGAAGCAGCATCCGCACGACATCCTCAACCTCGTGTCGAGAGTGTACCCGTTCCTGTTCCACAAGAAATGGGAGACAAGAATATCGGCTGCACGAGCTTTCGGGGGGATCATTGCACACGTACCCGAGTGGAATCCGAATGCGAGTAATGGCGACAGCGGCCAGGAGGAGCAGAATGGCGATCTCCGAGAAGAGAGCTCACAGGGCGGTAATGGAACTGGTGTACCGCACGACGAATCGTCTCTTCAGTTCGAGAAGATCAAGAAAGAAGAGGATGAGGAGTATGAGACCAAGTTGAAGAAGATACTCGACACGGATGAGTACGAAGCCATGCTTGTCTCGTTCAGGGACTGGAACTTGTCAGAGATACTTTCCTCCGGATGCACGCTCCTCTCCACGTCTGACCAAAACTATGCCATGTTCAAATCTCTTGGGAGCGACGATTTTCTGGATTCAGACACCAAAATGAAAATGGTGGAGTTCACCAAGAAGATAGGCTTTGGCGAAACGCTGGCCGAAGTCAAGTCGGAGATCAAACGCGAGGCTGAGGTTAAGTCGGAGGAGGAGCAGCAGTCAAACAAGTCGCCAAAGGTGTCTGCTAGAATGCGTGCGTTGGCGAAAAGGAAGGCGAAGTTGGGCAACTCCAAGTCCATCCCAGTCGATATCACACAAAGCACAATTTCACAGCAGCTATCGCGAAATAACTCCGAGCTGTCTTCCAACTCGCATAATGCTGCATCTGTTCCAGATGTGGATATAACTTCACAGCAAAATGAAACAAAGTTGGTCATTGAAAATAAACCCTTGCAAGAAACCGTCTCTTCCTTTGCGAAATTTGCAGACCATGTTTGGATTCTTCAAGGTGTTTACGAGTTGCTCATCAAATCTCTTTTCTCGCCCAACTGGGAGGTCCGTCATGGTTCGACTTTAGGCCTACGTGAGATGATGAAATTCAAGTTTCTTGCCAACTCGGCCGGTCGTGTCGCTGGGAAGTCAAAATCAGTGAACGACATGAGAAACTCCAGTACGCTGGAGGATTTGGTCGTACGTATATTGGCAATATTTGCAATGGACAGATTCGGCGATTATATTTCCGATACAGTGGTTGCTCCAGTGCGAGAAAATGCGGCTCAGGTTTTAGCTGCTGTACTGAAGCAGGTCGACGACTCCATTGAGAATAACATATTCAAGTGTTTGTGTGACCTCGTAAAACAGGAAAACGTTCCGAAACCATGCTGGGAGGCCAAACATGGTGGGTTACTTGGTCTGCGTTATTTTGTATCAATCAAACCAGATCTCGTGATAAATAACTCAAATATGCTACTAGATACAACAAACTTGGTGATTGACTGTTTGCGGAAAAATGAAAATGATATAGACCGTGATGATGATGTACAAACCGTCGCTTCAGCAATTTTGCTACCAATTACTTCCAAGTTTGTTGTGCTACAAAAAGGTCTGGTCAAAGAACTTTTGCATGTTCTTTGGGGCTGTTTGGTTGATCTCAAGGATGATTTGGCAGCTGCTACAGGATCTGTTATGGACTTGTTGGGACGACTTTGTAAAGAAACAGCAGTTTTTGAAATATTACATGAAATGTCAAGCAATGAAGCTGACGATTGGAATTTCGCAAAGCTTGTTCCAAGATTATACCCGTTTCTACGTCACAGTTTAGCAAGTGTGAGGAAATCAGTTTTGACAACTTTACTTTCTTTTATTCATATCCCAGACCCTTCCATGCACAGTTGGATCAACGGTCAAATTATCCGCTTGATCTTCCAAAACCTGTTAATGGAAAGAAATGAAGATGTGTTGAATTTATCTGCAACAGTCTATGATGAACTCATTAACTTTTTGGTGAAAAGCGGCAAACCACTTGAAGATGCTTTCGAGCAACATATTGCTCCATTGCTTGATTTAGTGGTAACACCTATCGGTTTACCTAGATTCAACTATTCAATGAATCCACACAACATCCTACGTCCTTCTGGCCAATCCATGTCATTATCGGATATACAGCTTACTGGTATCAACTACAAAAAGGGAATTTTTTCCAACATCTCAAATAACAGTAATAAGGATCAAAAGGATGAGAGGAAAAGGAAGAGAAAGCAAAATGGTGATAACAGTCTTTCTGATAATGGGAACGGCCATAGCGACAGCAACAATAATAATAACAATAACGGAACATTTGGTATACCTGAATCTGAATACGATCTTCATATCAACATTGATGCTCCAATTATCAACTGTGATGTAACTCTTGTACCCCTAGAAACTATATACAATACGAGGATGGTTTCTGCACGTGCGATGGGGAGAACAATATCCAAGTTTTCAAATGAAGAAGTCGTTATATCTTTTTTCACAGCCCTACGAAAAAAATTACAAAGTAATTTCATAACAGCCCGTCTTCTATCATCTTGGATAATTAGTGAATTTTTCTCATCAGTTGTAAAAGAAGGGAAAATGAGAAATGTAAACTATTCAATCATATCTCAATCCATAAGTCCCGTGTTGATGGAACTTTTGACCACACCTACTTCTTCTCTTCCATTTTTTAGAGAGATGGTTCCTTTGTTGCGTAGTACTAGATCTCATTCCGCTTATTTGCTAAGTTTATTCAGAGAGCAAGCCCATTTATCATCATTCAAGTTGAAAAGCTTGGCAGTTTTAGTTACTGGCGAAGTTGATGCTGGGCCAGGTGCATTCTCCATTGCCGATGCTAAAGATTTAGTCAACATTTGGTATGGTAACGCATACAAATCTTTAAGTGCTGCGGTTAGGATATCTACAGGAAAGGCGCTAGAGTCTGCAAGAGATAGAGTGAAGACTAGCATTATTGAAGTTGAAGATGAGTATGATAGTAGACTTAATTCCGTTAATTCTTCAATTGCTGGTGCATATATTCACTGTACCGTCTTCGACGGTGAAGGAACTTTGCCTAAAAAGTTGAACCCGATCATTCGTTCTTTGATGGATGGTGTTAAACTAACGAACAGCAGCCTAATTCAAAAGTATGCTTCAAAAGATGTTGCTTATTTGATTAGTAGGTTGATCGAGGAGAACAGAAATAGTATTGCAGAAAAGATCGTAAAAAACCTATGTGGATTCTTGTGTGTTGATCCTGCTGAGGTTCCAGAATATTCGCCTAATAAAGACTATGATGGAATATTAAGTTTAACTAGAGAGGGACGAGATGCCAACATTTTAGATGAAACGCCTCTTCCCGACGATAACAAGACTAGAAGCAGTGATGGATCAATCGACTTTGAAATTAAAGGGGCTGTTATCAAGAGGAAGGGAGGAATGGTGACACTTGAAGCTCTCGTTAAGTTGTTTGGTGGTGAATTATTTGTCAAACTACCTAAATTCAAAGCTATGATGATTGAACCAATGAATAATCTAAACAAAGATATTTTTGAATTAAGTGCCAAAGAAGGTCAAGAGATCATTGATTCATTTGAATTGAACAAGACTGTATTCCCATGGATAGACACTAAGCTCAGAAGTGAGATTTTATCCAATGTTGACTTGATCATCAAAGGATTAAACTCCAAAGAGTCTGTCTTTCGTTATACTTCATCCAAATGCTTTGCCAGTATTGTGGATTCTTGTCCTAATATTGGTTTTCAAATTCTAGTTGAAAATATATTACCTATGTTGAACAATCCACATGATGTTAGTCAAAGACAAGGTGCCGTTGAATGCATTTATCATGTTGTGCAATTCATGGATTCATCTATTCTACCTTATATTGTGTTTTTGATTGTTCCAATTTTAGGTCGTATGAGTGACTCTAACAGGGATACTAGGTTGATTGCAACTGCAACTTTTGCTCAAATTATCAAGCTCGTTCCATTAGAATCGGGTATCCCAGATCCTGTTGATATGCCTGTAAGCTTATTGGAAGGTAGACAGAAGGAAAGAGAGTTCTTGAGTCAAATGATGGACCCGTCTAAAATTGAACCTTTTGAAATGCCAGTTAGTATCAAAGCAACTTTGAGAAAGTATCAACAGGAAGGTGTTAATTGGTTGTTTTTTTTGAACAAATATCATTTACATGGGATATTATGTGATGATATGGGTCTCGGTAAGACTCTACAAACAATCTGTATGGTTGCAAGTGATCATCATATGAGATCTGAGAAGTTTGCTAAGGATAGATCAATTGAGAATAGGAAATTGCCATCTTTGATTGTTTGTCCACCATCGTTGACAGGTCATTGGGAACAAGAGTTCCAGCAGTATGCGCCATTTATGAAGGTTATAGTTTATGCTGGTCCCCCCTCAGCTAGAACACAGTTGAGGAAAGAAATAGAAAATGGAGTGAAGGATGATATTGACATTGTCGTTACTTCCTATGATATTGTAAGGAATGATGTTGATTTTGTTACTAGGTTCGATTACAATTATTGTGTTCTAGATGAGGGTCATATTATCAAGAATGCCAAATCTGTTCTTTCCAAATGTGTGAAACAAGTAAAGGCGGAGCATCGGTTATTATTATCTGGTACACCTATTCAAAATAATGTTGTTGAATTGTGGAGTTTGTTTGATTTCTTGATGCCTGGATTCTTGGGTACTTATAAACAATTCGATGCCAAATTTGCCAAGCCTATTGCATTATCAAGGAGGAACAAAGGACAAAAGGAGCAAGAGAAAGGAGCTCTTGTTTTGGAAAGTTTGCATAAACAAGTATTACCATTCATGCTGCGTAGGTTAAAGGAAGATGTTTTAGCTGATTTGCCACCTAAGATTATTCAAGATTATTATTGTGAATTGTCGAACCTACAAAAGCAATTGTACAAGGATTTCATCAACAAGCAAAAGAAAAGTATAGTTAAAGATATTGAAGAAACCACTGGTACAGGCGAAGATGAAGATGACGTTAAAGGTGCCAAACAGCATGTTTTCCAAGTGTTACAGTATATGCGGAAGTTGTGTAATCATCCATCATTAGTTTTGTCCAAAAGCCATCCTCAATACAGCGAGGTTTCTGCATATTTGAAGAAATATAATATGAAGCTGGATGATATTGAGCATGCTCCTAAATTATTAGCATTGAAGAATTTGTTAAAGGAGTGTGGTATTGGGTTGATTGGGAATGAGTCTACTGTTATTTCACAACATCGTGCTTTGGTATTTTGCCAAATGAAGGATATGCTTGATATAGTTGAAAATGATTTACTCAAGAAGAATATGCCCAATGTCACATATTTGAGAATGGATGGTTCTACTGATCCAAGATATAGACAAAGCATTGTGAAACAGTTTAATGAGGATCCTTCGATTGATCTATTACTTTTGACTACAAAAGTTGGTGGGTTGGGTTTGAACTTGACCGGTGCTGACACTGTTATTTTTGTTGAGCATGATTGGAATCCGATGAATGATTTACAGGCTATGGATAGAGCACATAGATTAGGACAGAAAAGGGTTGTCAATGTGTATAGATTGATTACTAGGGATACATTAGAGGAGAAAATTATGGGATTACAGAAATTCAAGATGAATATTGCCTCTAGTATTGTCAACCAACAAAATGCAGGTCTTGCATCTATGGATACACATCAATTGCTTGATTTGTTTGATTCTGACGAGGTTGGAGGGGATTCTACAGAAGGAGACAATAATGAGAAGGAAAGTGGAGCTAGTAAGAAGCAAAAGAAGATGAATGGAATTGACGATGTTACCGACGAAGGTGGATTGGGTGGCAAGGCTGGCACTGCGGTGAAGGAGCTTGGAGAATTATGGGACGAAAAGGAGTACGAAGAAGAATATAATTTGGATTCTTTTATACGTACGTTGAAATAGTGTAATACCACCATGTAAATAATTGTGTATATTTGTTCGGTAATATAAAGATAAAATGAAATACTGGAGAAATCACAAGGCTTTAGAAATTAGTAGGCTTTAATAAAAGAGCCTTTGTCACGTGTTAAATTCAATAGTTTTTTTTTTCTTTACATTTTTAGCTTTGTTTTAATTTTTATATTTTTTATGTTTTTTTATTCTTTTTTTTTATCCTTTATTTTTGATTTTCCCTAATTTATTTATTTTCTAATTTGTTTGATTTTTTTATTGCGGTGTGCGAGGGGAGGAAGGGACAAACCGTTGTTGTCACCTAGGAGAGGAAAATTGGATAATAGGATTATGGAAGGTGCTGCAATGGTGCAGTGCGCGTGTTTTGCCTGCGAGGAAGAGGCAGGGAGGGCCATAAATGGAAGTAGATGGCTCTGCATGTGCATTTTACGCCTGATGACGTGTTGCTGCTGTTCTAGGAGGTTACACTGCAGGACACACGTGTACAGATACAGAAAGGTTTCATTTTGAACGGAGAATGGCGAAATACGGGCAGAGTATGAATGGGGAAGTGGGGGGGGGGGGGGGAAGAATAAGTGGAAATGGGAAAAATGGAAAAGTGGAAGAGTAGAAAAGTGGAAGTGTGGAAATGCAGAAAGGTGAAATGTGGAAATGTGGAAATGTGGAAATGTGGAAACGTGGAAACGTGGAAACGTGGAAATGTGCAAGCGAAGCGGGTAAGGACACAATGGACGACAGATGTCTAACGGAAGATGGGACGGGATAGGGAGATTTTGCAGAGCGATAGGGCAGGAGCGAGGTGGGCATCTGGCTAACGTGCATGAGGGCTTAGATGCCGGGAAAAAGGCGAATGAAATGGAAAAGAGCAAGAAAGAGAAGCGGCGGCAGGAGCAGAAGCAGCCGCGGCAGCGACAACAATCAACGGCTTTGAAGAATCCAAAGGAGGACTTAAATTTGTAGAAAACATTGCAGGCTCTAGTTGTGAGGCATGCGGCAGGAATTGGTGGCCGCGCGAGCACTGGATTGCCATGGTAGCTATTATCGAGCCGGGAGCTCGAGCTGTCACCGTGGGCCGTCTTCCGTGCGAGAAGAGAAGGCCATTCCCAGGTGACTGATTGGTCGTGTTGTTTCAAGTGCTACGTGGTCTAATGCCCTGGGTTGGTTTAAGCCTCGGTCTGGACACTGCTATTTGTGCGTCTCCTCTCTCCTTCTCGGATAGCTTGTAGTATTTCAGTTTGCGATGATCCACGCCTCCTCGTTTTTCCTTTCCGGCACTCTGGCGCTGGCATCGTTTCACGACGTGTGTTGCTGGCCAACGAAGCTGCGTTTTTGACCTCGTCGTGCTAGCTCCTGCACAATTTTCTGTAAAAAGGAAAAGATCGGGTCCTCTTGCTTCAGCCGCATCCTCCTTCCTTGTCTCGATAAGACAGGGGCAGAATGGGCCTCCCTTTCTGCTTCAGCCGTGTGTCGGATTAGAACGTGAGCTAGAGCGCACTAAAGGCAGAAGTAGTGCTAGCAGCGGCGCACGGCTGACGCCGTCGGGTGACTGCGTGCGGCGGTACCCCTGTTGGTGGCAGTGACGGCCGCCGTCCGCGGGAGAGGGGGGTCTCCGGAAGACCCTCGCTCGTTCTCTGCCTGCTGGCCTGCCCGGCACCCGCGCGGCGCCGCTGGGCTGCAAATGCGTCCCGTTATCGCAGGGTGCTGACCCCCGGGACGAGGCAGTCGCTAGTCCCCGTCTCGCGTCCCGGCGCCCCCGCGGCTGTAGCCCGGCTAGCGCCGCCGCCTCCTCGACTTCCCCCTCCTCTGCCTCTGCCTCCACTCCCGTTCCCGTGCTCCCGTGTCGGCTCGGCCAACGAACAATGGCGATTGCACGCCCGCTCGATCGTTCTGCGGTTGTGACTTGTTCCCGCCGGGCTGTAGCTGCTCCACGGTGGTCGCCCATTGTTCCCTTCCCTGTCTGCCTGCCTGCTTTCTTTTTCTTGTTTTTCCTGTTTTTCCAGCCTGCTGCCCCGTCTCCACGTCCGTGTGCCAGTCGCCGAGACCTGCAGCTTCTCCTGGCCGCCCGTCTCTCCCCTGGCGTCCTTCGCCACGGCCATTCTGCTCGGAGGACGTTGCGTTGCAGTGCGGTGCGGTGCGTTGCTCCTGGCCCCCGTTGTCGTTCGTCTTGTTTGCTGTTCCTCCTGCTCCTCCTTTCTCCTCCTCCGCCCTCTCTTCTCTTCCTCCCTCCCCTTCCTCGTAGCCCCCTCCTTCCTCGACTCCGTCTCGATTTGCTTCTCTGCATGCATCGTTAGATCGTTACACTCTCCATCCGGCCTCCCTTCCCGTTTTTTCTTCCACCCACATCACCGTGCAACACTCCCACCAGCAACGTCTAGCATGTCTTCCTACGACAAAAAGTTCATCCAGCAGTGTGCAGAAACCTGGATCGCCATCGGCACGTGTGCAGACACCATCGGCCAGGTGGAAAAGGCAGTCGAGGCTTTTTCCACCGCCCTCCGCTACACCCCGAACAATGCCAAGGCCCTCACCCACTTGGCTCACGTGTACAGAACAAGAGACGCCTACGCCGAGGCCGCAGACCTCTACCGCAGAGCACTAGCCCTTGACCAGCACAACGGCGAAACATGGGGCCTCCTAGGGCACTGCTACCTCATGTTGGACGACCTCCAATCCGCATACACAGCCTACCAGCAAGCCCTCCTCAACCTTCAGAACTTGTCTGTGCCTAAGCTCTGGCATGGCATCGGAATCTTGTACGATAGATACGGCTCCTTGGAATACGCCGAGGAGGCGTTCGTGCGGGTCTTGGAAATGGACCCCAACTTTGACAAGGCCAACGAGGTCTACTTTAGACTCGGCATCATATACAAGCTACAGGGGAAGCTCCAGAAAGCCTTGGAGTGTTTCCAGTATATTCTGAACAGGCCTCCAGCACCTTTAACCCAGACAGACGTCTGGTTCCAGATCGGTACCGTTCTCGAGCAAAACAGAGATTTCACCGGCTCCAAAGAGGCCTACGAAAGAGTCCTCCAGTCAAGTCCAAACCATTCCAAGGTCCTCCAGCAGTTGGGAGGCCTCTACTCCCAACCAGAAGCGCCTTTCTACGACCTAGACATCGCCCTCCAGCTATTGAACCAGTCGATCGAATTGAACAACTCAGACGCACATTCATGGTACTACCTCGGTAGAGTTTACATGTCCAAACAGGACTATCCAAACGCATACGAGTCCTTCCAGCATGCTGTGAACTTGGATTCAAGAAATCCAACCTTCTGGTGTTCCATCGGCGTCTTGTACTACAAGATCTCCCAATACAAGGACGCTTTGGACGCATACACCAGAGCAATTAGATTGAACCCTTACCTCTCTGAAGTCTGGTACGACTTAGGTACTCTCTACGAAACATGTAATAACCAGATAGGTGACGCTTTGGACGCCTACAGACGTGCAGCATCTTTGGATCCAGATAACCCTCACATTGCAGAGAGATTGATGCAATTATCAAAGTACGAAAAGGAAGGCGGTGCCCTTCCTCCTCCTGTTCAGACTCAACATCAACTAACAATGCCTTCTCATCAGATGATCCAACAACAGCAGCAGCAACAGCAACAACAGCAGCAACAACAACAACACCAGTTGAACCCTGTTAACGGTTTGCCGTTAGGTCAGCAGTTCCAACTTGGAAGCGCTCCAAACTTGATCCATCAACAATCAAATGAACAGCTGGCACAAGCCGAAGCTCAGAGACAGGCCGAGGTCCAGAGGTTGACTGAGCAAGAACAGCAGCAGCAGCAGCAGCAACAACAACAGCAACAACAGGCAGAAGCCCAAAGAAAGGCAGAATTCGAAGCCGAAGAAAAGAGAAAAGCAGAAGCAGAGGTAGAGGCTGTCAGGAGAGCTGCAGGATTGCAAAAGCAGGCCGAGTTGAAGGCCGAAGAAGAAAGAAAGCAAGCTGAGAAGGCCAAGAAGGAAAAAGCCAAGAAGGAAAAGAAGGAAGCTGAAGAAAAGGAGAAGGAAGCGCAGAGACAAAAGCAAAGACAGCTTGAAATTGAAGCAGAACAACAAAAGCAGGCTCAACATGAAAGAGAGCTGGAGTTGGAAAAACAAAAGAAATTGGCTGAAACTGCTCAAGCTGAGGCTAAAGCCAGAGCTGAGGCAGATGCCGAGGCTGCAGCCAATGCGGCGGCTGACGCTAAACTCAAGGCCGATGAAGAGGCCAGGGGGCAGGCCAGACTCCATGCCGAAGCCGATGCTCGGGATCAAGTCCAGGCTCAAACTGACGCTGAAAACCAAGGTAGGGTTCAATTTGAATCTGAAGCAGAGGCCAAGGCAAGAGAGTTGCAAGGAGCAGAAAAGAAGGTTGACCCGAAACCTAAAACCAACGGAGCAGAATCCACGTCTCAAGAAGGTTCTCCATTTGCAGGAATAAAGAGTGAAGAACGACAAGAACCAAATGCTTCTTCTTCCAATGGTTTTCCAAAGGAGGCTCCGTCTTCATCTGAAACATCAAATTCTGAATCTAAAGGTGAAAAGAGACCTCTGGAAGATAGCGACATCAACGGAATCGGCAACAGTATAAACGGCGAGAAGAAGCAAAAGCTTACCGATGGAAAAGAGTCCAAAGAAAACACTGCTCCTGAAGGTCCCAATGGCATAGTGAAAACAAACACACAGCCAGAAAGTTCCCCAGCTGTCCGAAATGGAGACACTCCAACGGAGCAGGAGAGGGATACCGACAGGGAGAATAGAGAAGATAAGAGCGAGAAGAAATACGAAGAGAAAACTATTGATTTGAAACCAATGGAAGTCGATGACGTTGCCGAGTTGAAGAATATTGCTAAGGATAAAGAAGAAGAACTCGAAAAGAAGGATGATCCTGTTGATGCAGCAGGGATTTCTCAAAGCGAAAACAAGGTGAGAAAGATCGACGAAGATGAAGATTATGATGAGTAAACGAGAAATGTACCATTCCACATATTCCGCTCTCCCTGAAACTAAAAAGTTGTAAAAAATACCAAATGTATTATATAGTGCATCATCTAAGTGTGTATGTATATGTTTGTGTTTATATATTATTTGATGTACCCCAGTCTGAAAAAGTAGTCAGTACCCAGTACTGCCACCAATCTATTTCTATTCCACCACGTCGTTCAAAAACTCAGCAATCTTCTGTACCACCTTAAACTTCACCTCGTCGGGCACGCTCTGTATCCCCTTCTCCTGAAGGGCAGAAACCAGCTTGCCGAACTGCAAGTCCTTATCGCTGGTCTTTTCTATCGTCTGCTCTGTCAGTTGGAGAAAGTTGTCATACCATCCTGAATTTCGTAACTCGGTCTCGAGCAGTGTGTAGATCTCCTTGTACTTCCCCGACGATACAAGTTCTGTTTCTATGCGATTATAGACATTTGACATCTTTCTGATGTTCGCACTATTTCTATCTTCACCCTAGTTCTTGTTCTTCCTCTACCGAGCAAGAAGGTCAGACGGAATGGATGATGGGAAGAGATAGAAGATCCTGCTCTGTTGGAATCTCGAAATAGAGAGAAAAGTAAGGAACCCGGTTCCCATGCATAATAGCTGTGTTACGTAAGCATTACGCAACGTCAGTGAAGAAATTCAGTCCTGGGCTGGATAGTCATATTACGACGTCAAAAGGAGGGAACATGGAACATTGGAGAAGCAGTGGGGGGTGGAATAGTTTGGAAAATCGTTGCAGATGTGGGGAAAAACACAATTGCGTGTATTCCACAGAGCCATGTCGTCGTCACCATCCGCCCTGTACAAGCAGGCCAGCAAATTACTTGATCCCAAAACCACTGTTGCCAAGGTGACCTCCCAGACGCCATTGTCAAACGAGAATGCACGGTTCATCAACCTCGAAAAGCTAGAGTATGTCTCTCCGGCGGGGAAGAAGGGTGTGTGGGAGATTGCTAGACGTACGACAAGACCTAAAGGGTCGGCTGTGGATGCGGTGATCATCATCCCAACGTTGAAGTACGCCAATGGCGATAAGAAGCTTGTTTTTGTCAGACAGTTCAGACCTCCCACTGGCGGTGTTTGTGTCGAGTTTCCTGCCGGTCTGGTTGACCCGGACGATACTCTTGAAGCGTGTGCCTTGCGGGAGCTCAAGGAGGAGACGGGCTATGTTGGCGTCATCCGGAAGAGGTCGGGAGTGGTGTGGAGTGACCCTGGGCTGAGTGACGCCAACTGCGAGATTGTTTGGGCCGACGTCGACATGGAGCAAGACGAGAACAAAACACCATCTCCGCACTGGATGGACAATGAGGTGATAGAGGTGGTTACCGTTAGTCTCAGCGAGTTGGAAAAGTCCATGGAAGAATGGTCTAACAACGGCTATCTGATCGATGCCAAAATCCAGACCTTCCTCATCGGTCTGTGTATGGAAACATGATCCGCAACTAAATAATACATATATCAGCAATGCTATGTTTTTAAATGAAATCATCTACACTTTTCTCCAGCATATAATAGACTGGTTCAATTACTTTTCCGCTGCGTAGGACCCTGTCCTTTGCACTTTCTGGGTGGAGCCTGTAGCCTAGACGCTGGTAAAGCTTCCTTGCTCCTGTGTTTACGCTGAACACAGTTAAAGCCACTCCTGTAAGCTGAAGTGCTGGGTCGTCGGGCCCCTCATACTCGTCCTCGTATTCCTTGAGCCAGAGTTTCTTCAGCTTATCCGAATCGTTAATCATCAAGACAAGCTGTTCCAAGTGGCGCATGGCAAACGTGCCCAGCTTCTTGTTGCGGCAAGATTCGTCCACCTGGATCTCGTAAAGGTACAATACGTTGAGATCGTACTCGTTTACAATCTTCATGGAGACCAGCCCAATCAGCTTGTCGGTCCCTACTGCTCGAATCAACACATAGACCAGTCCGGGCTCCAACATCTCCTTTGCCTTGGGCCCCTTCCAGCTCTTCCCGTTGACCGACGCATATATTTTACCGAGGTTGCGGTCCAATAGATGCAGGCACGAGTCCAGCTCTCGGTCAGACAGATCCTGCACTTTGACCACGTCAACGGTGGCCTCGGGGACGTCCGGGCACAACTGCTTCAACAGTCCCACATTGAACACCGCTTTGGCAAACTGAGCAAGGATCTTCGACTCCTTCTGCTCTATAGCATCTGGCATTCTCTGACACAACGGTCTCCTATTTCTTCTTTTCTCCTCTGCTCCTCAAGCTCATATATGCTCATATATGCTCCCGTCTTCTCCAGCAGACGACGAAAAGCTTCTCCCGTCGCTTAAAGTTACCCGTTACGAATCTGTCGTCTCTTATCGGCGACGACGCTAGGAATCGTTCCGAATCGGGCAGACGGTGGTGGGTTCCTACAGAGATTTGCGACGATGAAGAAGAAGCGGTTGCATTGGCTAGGGGTGGTGCTTCTGCTGAAGCTATATGTGATTCCTGGCTACGTGGAAGTGATACCTGAAGCATTCTGATTAAGACGGAACGGTCAGTCGCTGAGAGCCAGATATACACAGGATGTTGGTTTTGACAGAAAAGGTTATCACGTCGTTGTTGCAGAACCTGACACAGGAAGACGCCGTGTCGTACCAGCATGTGTTGCTTGCAGCTTTGGCGGAGTATGAGAAAAACCCGGAGATCATTCCTCCAAGAATTGTCACGACAACGCCTCACTGCACCCATCTCTTTATGGCGTCAACTGGAACCCATGTCGGGATGAAAGCTATTACAGGATCCAGAGAGGGTTTCAAGGGTATCACTACAATTTTGGATAAGCACAACGGCTATCCACTTGGAATAGTCAACTGTGCAACACTCACTGCGTTCAGGACGGCATTGTGCAACTCGTTGTCCTTGGTGAAGTTCTTCCCACTCGACAAAGAATACTCAAACGACAAGCTAATTATCTTCGGAGTCGGTGACCAGGCGATCTGGCACGCCAGATTGGCTTTGATCTTGTACCCAAACAGATTCTCTAAGGTGCTTTTTGTCAACAGAACCTTCGCCAAGGCGGAACGGTTGTGCGAAGAAGTGTTTGCTAAGGACTACCCAACAGTCAAGTTTGAGGCCCGTGGGATGACTACTGAGGAGGAGAAGGGAAAGCTACTGAATGAGTTCAAAGACGCCAGCGTGGTGTTCACGTGCATCCCAACATCTGTACCAACAGTGAAGAAAGAATACGTTGACCAGTGTGAGGGTCGTTGTTTTATTGGTGCGATCGGCTCATATAAGCCCCACATGACCGAAATCGATGGCGGGATTCTCAAGGAAACCGTCATTGCTCAGGGTGGGAAAATCGTGGTCGACTCAGTCGACCACTGTCTCCACGAAGCTGGAGAGTTAATCATCAACAACATCCAGAGGGAAGACTTGATCGACATTTCCACGTTGTACTCCGATGCTGCCAGTGGCAAATTCATTTCCGAAGGGAAGGTCGCCGTCAGCAAATTGGTCGGGTTGTGCATCATGGATGTCTGGGTCGGCAGCCATTGCTTGGACCAGGCCAGGAAGCAGGGGGTCGGAATAGAGATTGAAAATTTCTAGGGTTGGTCATGTTGGCTGACCTAGCTGATTGGACCAAATAAATACGCAAGTAAGTAGTAGTAAGTCTGAAGGTAAGTTAGCTAGTAACACCGATAAATTTCGCTTCTCACGCTTTTGAATTTTCGATGTGCCGAAAAAGTTGAACAATTTTGGACAGATGAAGAACGGAGGGAAGAGAGACCTCTGGACGGCTTTGACATCTCTCGGAAGAGCTCGACTCTGGCGAAAGCACCGAAGAGAGATCACAGATCAAGTCAAGAAAATGCTCAAGAGCTCCTCCTATGTATATACCTCCACTAGGAGGATCTCCTTTTTTGTTCCGTCTTCGAGACTCAACGAGTTCAACAAACGACAACTACAAAATAATGCATCGCTTGAAACGTTCGTCAAAAACTACGAGGAGATACAGCAGTACTCTGCCAAGTTTGCCACTTCCCTGCACGGTACGAAACTAAACAGCCTGGATCAGACCTCCGAATTCCAATTCAATCCAAACGTTGATGTGCTAGCTGATTCGTTAAACTCCATAAATTTCAAGTTCTTGCAAGATGAGAACGAGAAAACGGCAGTTTCTACCTTTTCAGACAAGACTAAAAGTGAAAAATTCATACCAAAGATACGCTTCCTTTTGTATGACGCAGACCTACGAAATTTATACAACTTCCTGAAGTGTAATGTGAATAAAATCACCCACTTTGAAGGTAACCTTTCTTCTTACGAAATTTCACTCATAATCAAACGTTTACTCTACTACAACGATTCACTAGCACACCGTTTGAAATTTGTTACCAAGAACAAGCACTATTTGGATGAGGAGGTTGATCATTACGTGAAAAAACTCAACAGCTTTTCACGTGCTGTATACCAGTCAACAAAATCAATATTTAACGGATTATCTAAGATAGAACTTTCCTTGTATGATTACGAAAATATCATCCTTTTCCACTATCAGAAAAATTATTTGAACAAAGCTATTGAATTAATCTCAGAGCTAGAGAAAAAAGTCTTAGAGAATCCTGAAAAGTATCACTTGACTAATACTCTGTGGGCCATTAAGATGGATATTCTATCTCAAACTAATACAAAT
Organism: Pichia sp. PH4023; assembly: GCA_025531575.1. Lineage (NCBI taxonomy): Eukaryota > Fungi > Ascomycota > Pichiomycetes > Pichiales > Pichiaceae > Pichia > Pichia sp. PH4023. Next base: position 1,138,044 of record JAMGYR010000003.1, read on the forward strand.
TTCTGGAAAATTTACGGAGAGACTATATACAAACTTAACTCCAACCACAAGGTTAACTTTAAGTATACGTATCCGCATCATGGTCATAATTTCCAGACTCTTGTGAAAAGATACGAGACAGAAAAGGAGAAGAACAGTTTACCCGATAGTACATCAGTTCTTGAGGTTATAATCAAGGGTATGGGCAAACATGGGGATTTGACAGCCTTAGACAGTTTCATCGAGTCAAATTGGGGGATCAAAAATGACCGAAAAGGTGATAAGGGGGTTTATTTTCTCGAACATTTTAATATCAGAAAAAGAATTAATGGTTTGCTCTGGCCAAATGAAGATGTATTGATTAGTATATTGCTAGCCTATGCCAAAAATGGAGACTTGGCCACAGCATTGGAAATTAACAACCTAATCCTTGACAAATACAATCATGAAAAGTTTTTGAATGCTTCGAACACAACTAAATACTGGACATTGGCCTTACGATGTAGTGGATTGTATGGAGACGCTCTCGATAAACAGCTGGCAAAGGATTTACCTGAAAATGAGCTATCCGATGCTTTTGGCACTTCTTTATTGGAAATCAAGTATCGATTTTTTGATACAGTGTGGCAAATGTCAGAGAAGTATGTGAATCACCTCAATAGAGATATGATAAAACTGAAAATGAAATATGCAAGTTCTCATGAGCTATTGAAAGGATTGCCAAACGTTCATTCCAAAATGACAGAAATAACATATAATAAAATGAGTTTGAATTTGAAGGTAAATGAGACTGCACTTAATAACTATGTGCGTGAATGCTGTTTAGAGTTGGCCCGTAGAGGACGCTTTTTAGATGCAAGTCAGTTGATTGAAAAATTTGTGAGTTCTGAGCAAACTGTGAATGAATTAAAAGAAATGCTGGTTGAAATGCAAGAAGCATATGCAAGGGAAAGAGTTAAGCATGACGAAAGGAAACGTCAAATTATAGACGATGATGATGACTTTGAGTTGTGGTAGCGGATTATAGCATGTAAATAATAGAAAAGTTCCGTTAAAGATAATCATTATACATTCATATATGAGTAAAAATTAACTAGGTAGCTTTTTTTAGTAGAGTGGATAGATAAAATATAAATACAACTTATTCAACATGAATTTCGGTATTTGGTTTCAATATTATCTTCATGCAAAGTAAAGCAGAAAAAAAAGAATCACCTATAATAAGATATAGTATGCTAAGAAATTGGAACTAACTCATTTGAGTTCATATATTTACTTGAAAATATCCAGATCCATCTAAACCAAACAATCTGAGAGAAATGGACCCAAGTCATAGTTGAAAAATTCAAAAATAAACCGTTCAAGTCTGAATAAATGGCAATCGATTCCTTAGAAGTGTCGGCAGTGACGTAGTCGGGTAAATGGATATTGATCTGACGTAAATATTTTTGAAGTTCATCACACTTAGCAAGCCATTTCATAGCGACTTCAACATTGGTGAAAAGCATTCCAGAGTACTTCACTATTATATTCCATGACTTCAAAGAGTACGCTCTGATACTAATCAATTTGTTGTACGCCTCTACTGCCTGGTAAACAGACTTGTGATTTGGATGGCTGGATACACCATCTTGATCAAAAGTTAAAAGAATGAGAGATCCATTTTCCTCAAAATCATATTCACGCTTAACATCATCGATTTCATCAGTGATTGATTTGACTATATCGGAGACATTCCAATAAACATTGATATCATCAACGTAATTCAATACTTTCACCGAGTCAATGTTCAACACTTTTGCTGCTTTTCTAAGCTCACGTTCTCTAATACTACCCAAACCATCGTAGCCACCGTTGGAGAGACAGATTAAGTGGAATGTGTTGTTGTAGTTCTCCTTTGTCAACTCTGTGATAGTTGGAGTGAAAAACATTGATTCATCGTCCGGATGTGCTGTGAAAAGGAAGATGTGTGAGTTTGTCAAGTTGTTTCTCAGAATTGATGGGGTATTTATTGAGTTGTAGTATGCACTATATAAATAACCATCTTTGTCTTGCATATCTCCATGGTCGTAATATCCAGGAAAAATATTGGGAAAAAGCGTGGTCAATACCACCCATAGAACTGAAGTGAGTGTCACAAGATATGATACTTTAAGCAATCCCATTGGTGATATTTTTCCGATGTCTCTTTGATGGACAGTCCCCCCAAAGGCAAGTATATTTGTGATATTTTCCCGAGATCTCCTTTGATAGAAGGTTCAACAAGGCAGCGGAATAGATTCTGCGAGGTCCTCTGCGCTTAAGCGAGCAGCGAAGTAGTATTGTGATGAAATTTGGTAATGAAACGGTTGTCAAATTTCTCAACGACACTTTTCAGACTGGAATGCTACACGCCTTAACTATCTTCGGAGATGAGAAGCATCTAGTAGACGTCTTATCTTATACGTCCTACTTGAAGTAAAGATTTGAAAATGACGACGAAGAGAACCTCGTTGTCCCGGGCACTGAAAAACGGAGCTCTCTCCAATCGTCTCATGCGAAGTGGAAGATTTAGCTCTACTATCGCAACAAAAGCATTGGATGATTTCAATGATGATCCAGAGGTAGACAAAAGAAGAACTCATATTAAACAGCATTTGACGGGTAAACCCTTTGACGATGTGGAAGCATACTCAGCACCAAATATTACCGTCATGCATACCGTGGACAACCTTAATCCTGATATCATTCCTTCTCCGTTTGTTTATCTGGATGAGACTGCTGCCTTAAGTATAATTCTCAACCAAAGCTCGCACTCTAAAGAGCTTGGTAAATACGATTACTTCTCTAGAATGAAGTGGGATAATGTCGGGAGTTTTGATGACAAAATAGATACTATATTAAACTGGTCAAAAAGATTCAACAAAGAGTATAAGCCAATTCCTTCATCAGATAGTAGAGTCAACTTAAAGTTTTCTGAAGATCTGAAAGGCGCAATGTTGAACAGCTTATCTGACGAGGAAAGCTTTGATTTCAAACTTGCTTTAGACAGGATTTCCAACTCATTCCCTAAATACTCTTTTGAAAGTTTGGCCCTGTTGTTCATTAGAATAATACCAGAACTTCCAGCCTCAAAGCAACACGCCTTTATCAATAGTATGAATGATTTTTTTCCGCAAAACATATTACATTTTCATGATCAAGTGTTGGAGTCAATATGCCATGAATTAGTTGTTCAGAAAAAAGTCCAATCGGTAACGACAATTTTTCATGCGTATAACGAATTCAGCCATTCAGAGGCTGAACTTCTCACTGTTGTCTCTAAATCATTTTGTGAGCTTTATTTGAAGGGGCTTATCGAAATAAGAGATGTGCAAACGGCAAGGCAAGTATTAAAAACAATATTAGACTCAAAGTATGCCCCAAGTGCGGACACTTTGACAGACTATTTCAAGCTGGTATCTGATGTTTGTAACCAAGCTAATGCGTCGAAAGACAAAAAAGAAATGTTATTCAATATTTTCACAAAGTCAGCCAGTAGCGTTATATTGCAAGAAGGAATGATGAATAAGCAAATTTTGAGAACCATATCATCATTTATTCGTTTAGCAGTGCTTCCTCAATTTATTGATTACTTGAAATTAAGTTCAGGTTTCAAAAGTATGAGCTACATACCAGATGTCATAATAGAAAGAATCCTAGAGTCGCACACATATAGTATTCAATCTGACCAACAAAAAGTCACTCTCCTGTCAAGTATCATAAATCAGCTAGAGTTAGATGCAAGCAGTCTAGCAGATGACACCAAAAGGAAAATTATCAAACTCTATGCTGATGCACATTCACCCCTAGCGGTGCTTTTGTGGAATAGGTCTTTGAAGGAACCTCTCTCTGAACCTGAGAAGTCCGATATTTTCGGAGCCCTTCAGGGAGAGACGGATAATGTATCAGGGTCATATGATATTTTAAGTAAAATTTAAGTGGAAGGGCAGTTGCGGTTGATATTCTATAGATTCATTTTTAAATAATGCTATATAATTAGTAGCAAAATATATTCAAGCTAGTTGTCAAATTTCTTCAAAAATCTTTCCTCTACGTTCGTCAAACATGATTTGAAGTTTATAATTCGTATCTCCTTCGACTGCTTTCTGAAAACCTCTTCAGCTTTTGGTTGTCCAAATGATGGTTGGGCCTGTTGTAGCTGTGATTGCACACCACCTGAACTCAAAATCAGAGAGACACTCTCCAAAAGGTTTTCCTCGGGCTTCGTGAAAAAGGATGGCATACCAAAATAAGAGCCAAATACTTTGCTTAAGCTCTCAACGCCTAATAGGTTCACAAAATACCAACTAATACCTGTAACATACGAGACATCCAAATCGGTAGTCATAATTGACGATTGAAACATAGGCTTGAAATTAGCAGTAAGAGTAAATGGTAGTTTCAAGGCAATGTATCCTCGAAACAAGTAAGACATGTAAAACATGAGTATCGGTTGTGGGAGATAGTTTAACAAATTTCCCTTCATGCCTTCCCATAAGTTTTCATTAAGGCCTGCCTGTGCAAACGGATTGATCATAGTTGGACTGTTCAATTTGTTCTTATTTTCTTCCTCTAGTGGCTTCTCCAAAATTGTATTGAGATTGATATTCTTTCCGTACTGGTCAAAAACATTCACTTTTCTTGCTTCCCATTCTGAATCACACAACGATGTCCAGCCATTTTGTCCAGTCATTGCACATTTTTGTAAATGTTGTTGTTCCCTTACCTTAGCCATTTTCTGCAATGGCGGATTGCGTTTCAAAAGAGAAGTAAGAAGTTGCCTCAAGATATGCACCAGGAGCATTACTAACGTAATAGGCAACAACACATGAGTTTTGATCTTTGGATCAAGAATTATATCTATGCTTTCCATCTTGGTGTCCAATGTGGTATCCCGTTTACCACCATATACTATACTTCAGTTCAATTTCCCGTCAAACAGATGATGTTAGAGGAACAATTTCTCATTATTAAATCCTCGACAGCATTTAGCGCAGATACTGCGGAAATTCATGTTGGCAGATTTGGAGGTAAGATGAATACATACTATATAAAAGGATTAGGTGGGTATCTAAGAAAGCCATATATAATACATCTGCTGCTTGAAAAGATGAAATTACGTGTTGCTGCTGTTCAATTAAATTCTATCCTAGGAAATGTGGAGGAAAATATAGCCAAGGCAACAAGAATGCTCGAGCAAGCTTTCACCTCCGCCGCCACCAAGCCAGATCTTATCGTTCTACCTGAACTTGCCCTTACGGGGTATAACTTTAAGTCGCCAGAACATATCAAACCGTTTTTGGAAATTGCCGGTTCTGGAAAGTCGTACGAATTTGGAAAGACAATCTCTCAGCGTTGGAATTGCATGACATTACTTGGATATCCAGAAAAATACGGAAAGGACGACTACAAGATCTATAACTCGGCAGTACTGATTGATCAGAGTGGCCAGATACTCCAGAACTACAGGAAAACACATCTATATGATACGGATAAAACTTGGGGGTGTAGTGAGTCGCCCGATGGCTTCCAAGCTTTTGATCTACTGATAAGGGGGAAGCAGATACGCACGACGATTGGTATATGTATGGATTTGAACCCTTACGAATTCAAGGCGCCATTCGAAAAATATGAGTTTGCAACACATGCATCCCAAGAAAAATGCCAGTTGATTCTAGTTCCCACTGCATGGATGAATTCGAACTGGGATGAGAACTGGACGTCACACCAGATTGCGTCCTTCATGAAAGCGTATGAGACGCAAGGTCCAATTGTCGAAATCAATACGGAGCGTAATAGAATGAAAGATAATGCCATACTACACGTGAAAAAAGAAACCAAGCTTGCAGAAGATTTCAAGTTAGACAAAGTGGATGGCAGCACTGGGCGATATTGGATCATCAGGCTAGATCCACTGTTTTCCAACGAACATCCTGGCTTGAAGCAGTGTGTTGTGGTTTGTAACAGAAGCGGTATGGAGGACAAGTTGATGTATGGTGGAACTAGCAGTATATTCACCTTTTACGGAGGTGCAATGAAGAAATCAGAAGAGGGAGTGTCAATTGATTTCTCTATAGAGGGGAGTCTCGGACAGGGTACCGAAGGTGTGCTTGTCAGAGACCTAGAGATATGAAATTACATGAATGATGAAGAGTAGCTTAGTTCAAAGAATATATAAAGACATAGAAATTCAAAGTCAAAAATGAAGATATGAAGAATGAACGAAAACAAGAGAAAAAAGAAGAGAAAAAATGGGATAAAGTTACATCAATTTAGAATACAACGGGAGGACACACTAGATCATTATTAAGAGGTAGTAATTGGGAAAATATAATAATACAGTTTGAAACTCTGGGGCTACCGTTTCAACCTTCGGTAATAGCAGATTCTTGTTCTTTGGTTCCTGGCTCTTCTCTGTTTGAGACCTTCTCCTTGGAATATTCTGCATCGTCTCTCTCTCTTGGTTCAGCCTCCTTGCGGTTGGGTTTGGCAAACTCTTCCTCGTGTTCGTCGATATGGGCATCTTCTTCAAAAAGATCGCTCACTTTCGATAGGAAGTTGGAGATTTCTTCCGAGTTCTCTTGCTTGGAGACTAGGGCTGTGAAGCTTTCAAAAACTTGTTTACGGTGTTCAATTTCTCTATACGCCTTCTCCAATTCAGTCTTCAACTTTTCGTTGGAGTTTGCGAGTTCGCTGATGGCTTGATCTGTGATAATCTTCTCCAAAGTCCACTTGTTAACCAGATTCTCCTCCTTCTCCTTCAACTTCTTGATGAACTCCGAGGCCTTTCGAATGATCTGGGCTTTGTTGGTGTGTGTAGTTGGAACCAACTCCTGCAATTCTCTTATCGCGTTATTGATGGTTTCTCTTCTCCGTCTCTCGACCTCTTTGTGGTTCAGCTTTTTGATTTTGTTGATCATTGTAGGGTCTGTGGATGCAACCTTTATTGGCGCCTCGGCTAATTTCAAAGTGCTATCAGCTATAATCTCATCCTTGGAGCTGGGCTCACCAAACACGGGGTCGATAGCTTGATCGTTGGACTCAGCCTTCTCCGCGATCTCTTTAGCGGCCGCAGTCTCCAACTCTTCCGCTTTACCGGCCTCAGACGAGGAGTTCTTCAGTTCCTCGACAACACTGTCGGCAGCATCATTTACCTTAGCCGACTCGTTTCCCTCGGCATCTTCTGGCGGTTCAGATACCGTTTCTTTCTCGCCAATATTATCCTCAGACTCCTTGTCATGCTCTGCTAGGTCGACCTTTTGCTTTTTAATGCTATCTATAGTGGAGCCTGAAGTCTGCACTTCTTCCGAGGCTCTCTTAGTAGACATATTCGAATAAAGATGTATCTTGAGTGTGCTTTCTCTGAAAAACGGATTTAAGTATCAAAATGCCAGAAAAAAAGGAGGAAAAAAGGGTTATTATCACCAGGAGCAAAAGGGGGGCGGATCAGAACTTTAGCTACCGAAACCACCTATGTTTGAAGCGAATTTGGAAACTGGGCTGCTGAAGGATGCTGTATCTGTCTCCGAGACGTCCTGACAGCACTTCTGCAATCCGGAAGAGTGTAAACACGGGAGAAGCTCTCTTGTTGAAAAGAACAACGAAAGCACGTGCTTCCCCCGCACAAGGTCACGAGACTGTCAACCCCGTGACCGGGCTAATTTGGCGCGCAGAGCGACACGTGATTGGTGGCCTGGGATCTGCTGTGGTGGAGAAGGACGGAAAGAAGACAGCACGGGAGGCCAAAGGGCATCGACTACAGTTACAGCAAGGGCCACAGAAACTACAGAGGGTAAAGAGAGCATAAAGATGTGCAGACCAGCTACGTGTGACAACTGCAAGAAAACGGCCTGGGTCGGGTGTGGACTTCACATTCCTGCGGCAATGGACCCTGTTCCAAAGGACGAGAGATGCACGTGTGCACATCCGGCCGACTCTGCGACGTCGAAAGACTATCCGCCAAAGGTCGGAACGGGTATTCCACCAAACTGAGAGGGGTGTTACCCCGGTCCACTTCTCCATTTCTCCTATTATTCTCGTATCAGTTTTTTTAGCATTTTTTATACAAAGAAAACTTCGAATACATGTGGGTGCAAGCTGCCCTGGCTTATTTGGAACGCTTGTAGATTTTCTTGAAGAACGCAGTCAAGACTTCGCCTTTGAATCCTCTAGACTCGTCAATTTCTGAAATTTGCTTTTCCAACTTCTTGGCAATGCCTTCTTCGTATTCGTGGTACAACGAGTCGATTTTCAACTCGCTGAAGATCTCTTTGCAAGTTTTTTCCTTCCTGGCGTCCTTTCTGCCGTAGTTTTCGTCTAGCAATGCCCTCTGTTCAGGAGTGCAGACCTTCAAAGCGGTGTTGATCACCCATGAACATTTGTTGTCTTGAATATCGGTACCGATCTTGCCAATGTCTTCGGGCTTGCCGAAGCAGTCTAAGTAGTCGTCTTGGATCTGGAAGTACTCGCCAAGCGGAATTAGGACGTCTCTGGCTTGCTTCAAATCCTTTTCGTCGTTTATACCAGCCATGTACATGGCCAACGCGACAGGGAGGTAGAATGAGTAGAATGCAGTCTTGTAGATAACAATGAACGAGTGCTTTTCAAGTGTAAACTTGGATAAGTCAACGTGATCTTCAGGAGCAGTGATCAAGTCAAGCAATTGTCCCATTTCAGTTTGGAATGTGACTTCGTGGAATAAATCTAACAAGTCCACGTAGTAGTTGTCAGATCTAAAGTATTTTTTAAGTAAGATGTAGATGGCACCTTCCAGCATGAAGGCATCATTGATGGCAATCTCCTTTACACCGTCAACTTTGTACCAGCATGGCTGGCCTCTTCTGGTAATCGATTGGTCCATCATGTCGTCCGCAACCAAGAAATAGGCTTGCAACAATTCGATACACCAACCTAAAATCGCAGCTTTCTTATATTCAGCAGCTGAAAAATCTTCGTAGGACTTGTAATTCTTTAACAACGCATAGGTATCGACAACGGACAAACCTCTGTTCAACTTACCACCTGGGGTGTTGTAGTCCAAGTTCTTCTTGAACCAGCTGATCGCATCAGCTGGCATGCCATTTTCCTTCAATACTTCAAGAAGTTCATCAACTAGTTCAGGGAAAAGATCCAAGAATTTCTTTCTGCCAATTTGCTTATCCATCTTAACGAGTGGGGAATACTAATTTCAATGATAGCCAAAAATAAACACTAATAAAAGAGTCAACAGTAACCGCCTTGTCTAGATGAGCATTCTCCCTTCGTGTCACCAACACCGTACTTTCCACATCTGCTATAGTTACCAACACTGTCTTCACTATCGTACCGCGGTTTGATGAAAACGGCGAAAAACGTCGATCGACTTTTGCAGCATTTTTTTCATTTTTTTCATCTTACTTTCTTTTGGAAATTTCCCTTTTCAGGTTGATTCTAAAAAATTTTTAAAAGTGAAAAGTGAAATCTATCTTGAAGAGAAGCAAAAACGATTTCGGAGTAAAGTTGAAGCTAAAAAGGTCAATCTGCATCAAAACCTACATAGAAGCAATGGCTGCCAAATCGAAGAGTAAGAGTACAAAGAAGGAAACTTCAAAGCAGGTGAAAGCTCCTGTTTCCGCTAAGAAAGAAGAAAGATCCGAAATAGAAAAAAGTAAGAAGCAGACCAAAGCGGAAAAGATTCCAGAACCAAAGGAATCCGATGATGAGGACCACGAAGACGACGAGGAAGAAGACGGATCTGAAGAGGAATTAAATTTGTATGCACTTAACGAGAGCGAAGGTGATGATGATGACGATGATGACGATGACGATGACGACGAAGAAGAGAAGAAAGAAGAGAAGGATGATGAGGACGTAGAGGAAGAAGAAGAAGAAGAAGAAGAAGAAGAAGAAGAAGAAGAAGAAGAAGAAGAAGACATCCCTCTTTCTGAAGCCGAATTTGACTCAGATGCAGACGTAGTTCCACACACAAAGCTCACAGTTAACAACAAGACCGCATTAAAGGAAAGTCTTGCCAGAATACAGATAGATTGGAAAAAGTGTGCATTCGATGAAGGCCAAGCGATTACCTATCACGCCAAAGTGGAGTCTGAGATTAAGGATATATACGATGATACCGAAAGAGAATTGGCATTTTTCAAGCAAGGTTTGGATGCTGCGATAGAAGGACGCAAGAAGCTTTTGGCACTTAAAGTTCCTTTTGCTAGACCAGTGGACTATTTTGCCGAAATGGTCAAGTCAGATGATCATATGGACAAATTAAAGACTAAGTTAGTGAGCGAGGCCACCGAAAAGAAGGCTAGAGAGGAAGCAAGAAGACAAAGACAATTGAAGAAGTTCGGTAAGCAAGTTCAGCACGAAACCTTACAACAAAGACAAAAGGAAAAGAGAGAAACCTTGGACAAAATCAAATCGATGAAAAAAAAGAGAAAGAATAACGAAATTTCTGGCAACGAGGATTTCGATATCGCTGTCGAAGAAGCATCTAAAGTCGGCTCTGAAAGACAAAGTGAAAAGAAACAAAGAATCCGCCAGAACGTTTCTTCAAAGACACACTCCAAAACCAACAGACCAGGAAAGAACAGAAGAAGAAATAAGAGGAAAAATTAGTCTTTATTACTATTCTACATTACCGTTGTATAAATTAGTTTTGTATTCAAATATAACTATGTTAGGTTGCATGTCGAAGCACATCAAACGTACGTGTGAAGTTTATTTACTCAAATAATCCCCAAGCCTTGCAAAACCTCCCATGTATCTTCATCGACATATTTCTGTAAGGAAACATTTTCAGAAAGGCCTTTTCTTCTCCTTGTTTTGATCATGAAGTCTCTACTTGTTGACAATAGTGGTACACGCTTTAATAATGGAATGAAAGCAGTATCATCGAGAGGATTTCCTGGGACTTTTTCCCACTTGCTGAAAACCATTTGTGGATAAGCCTTACCCTGAGTAGCAAGACGTAATTCTGTTTCAACACCAACAGATTCTATGACAGGGATGAAGCCATTCACCTTCCACAATGGAGTTCCATCAATCCTTTCTTTACCAAATAAATACCCTCTTCTTTTATCCAAAAACTTTTCAAGCATGTTCAGAGTATCCATGTGGCTAATAATTTCAACGTGGTATATTGGTTCTAGTAGGTTAACGTCACCTATTAATAGAGCAGAATGGCAGGCTTTGTGAACCATTTGAATTATTTGGGCTCCATTCCTATCAGCACCATCTTCAGCAAATTGAGCATTAATGATCCTGAACTTAACGTCACTTACAGGCTCTTCGCACAAAGGACCCTCCCTTACCGCCCATTGGAATCCTTTCAAAATAAACTCTTTCATCTCAAATAGAAGAGTTTTATCGACCTCATCGGGTAGTGTATCATCACACAAAATAGACGTTCCAGTTACGTCGGGTCCAAAAGACCAGACTGATCTAGCAGCCAAAGAATCCCAGTTGTATTTATCTCTCAACTTCTTTGCAAATTTTCTAGGCGTATCACGCTTAATACTTAACGTTCCATTTCGTATGTCCTTGGAAATTTCAGGATCTAATGGTTCTGCAATAATCGATATTTGATTTTTCCCGTTATTGGACTTAGTCACTAACTTAACTTTGGATAAAGAATCTGTGGTTTCGTTGAATTTAACTATTGGATCGCTAACCTTAATTTCAAGATCACCATATAAGATTCTCAAATCATGTAGCAAGCAATCCATATACAGTTCACCGAAACCGAAAATTGAATGTTCTCCGCTATCTTCCACTTTAATTTCACATCCGAAGTAGGACCTATGAAGCTTCTTCAAACACTCCAAAAATTTATTTAAATCTTTGGGGTTATAAGCCTGCACAGCTACCTTGAATACAGGACTGAATAACTGATCCACTTCTCGAAAAACAAGCCAGGACTCGTCCATGTCCTGACCATAAATCGTAGCTGTTTTCGTTATAAAGTTGTCTATTCCAGGGCCGGATATAAGACCAATAGAACCGGCATTTAGCTCAGGAACTTCAACTTTATATCTACCGCTCCACAAATAGCACTTACTGATCTTTTGTACTTTATAATCATCCTGATTACTCAAAGAGTATGATTCTCCTAATAACGAAACTAGTTGGTTCTCTTTTATAGAGCCAGACAATACACGGACCAAAGCATAAAAGTTTTCGCTATCCGTTGTGTCAACCAATTTCGATACGTATGCAATTAGAGGTCCTTCAAGATCACAATTGTTTACGTGCTCTATAATCTTGGAGCTTGGTGCTCCCTCATATAAATGTTGCATCTTTGTATTATGTTGTGTCCGAGGTGATGGTAATTTCATGAAACAACTTACAAGCGCTGAAGAGGGAAGACCGAAAAATGAACCAAAAAGCTCTTTCATGAATGGCTTGGTATCTAGCTTGTACACCCTTTTTTTCAAGTTCAAGCCCAAATTAAGTTCAGCAAAGTCTCTCAACTGTGGTGGGTCGAGTGTCAATGATGCGGTAGCCATTTTGTAAATTGGAGCAAGAATGAATTTGATAAATGTTCTAGAGCTGGCTACTGCTATCGGATTCTTGGGCCTTACGAAAAACTTGTTGTTTTCATAATAAATATCACCCCATAGTTTTCTGGCAAATAAAGCAGTAGGTATTTTAGGGTTAGCGTTCAACCCGTTGGATTTGAAGTACTTCTGAGCAAAACTTGACAACGAAAATATAATGTTGAATGTACTAGAAGAGAAGCATACATTACCAAGTTCTGGTGATAGCTTCAAATTAGCTTCTTCAAAGTCAGTATCAAGATCATGGCAATATTTTTCAATGGTTTCATTTACTTGTTCAATTGTCCTCCTTATTTTGTAATAAGCGTCTAACGGTGATAATCTAAGTTCTAGAATTAGTCTGTCGATTTTTGTTACTACCAGCATCATCTTAGTTCTGGTTCTCAATGCATACTCTATTACCAATTCTAAGCTTTTTGTCACGCTTTCTATAACATCAACACATAAAACTGCAACGTCGGCGAGTCTTATAGCTATAGCCATCTCATCCCAAAAATTACTGTGTCCAGGAGAATCCACGATGTTTACTAATGTATGAATGTCATTTAGATCGGGTAGTAGCAATGACATTACGGAACTCTTTATTGATATCCCTCGCTTTACCTCCAATATGTGGTTATCTGTATACCTAAGTCTAGTATGTTTAGCTTGTTGAGCCTGGTTTGAAAACATGTGAGTCTGTTCAACAAGCATATCTATTAAAGATGTTTTACCGGCATGAATATTTCCACAAAAAGCAACGTTTCTTATACGTTCAGGGACTTTTGACATCTCCCACATATAACGTTTAGAATAAGTTGTATCAGGTAAATCGTTCTCCTCTAGCATAAATTTTTTTTCAACATGAGGTTCGACAATGGGGTTATTCAATGTTTTCTCATCCGCAGTAGCAATTATCGTTTCAACACCATCAAAGGTAGAAGATAATGTCGGATAGTACGTTCTATCTTCGGCGAGGACTATGGTGTTATCATTATCCTCCTTTTCAGTTACTTCGTAATTATCTCTTTCACTTGATGAAATTTGAGACCCCTCATCTGAAGAATCAGATAAATTGCCATTAATTAGATTTCCAAACTCATCAAACTGAAGTTCATCACTCATAACGGATAGTGTGCTACTTCCTCTGATCTACTCCCTCGGCAAAAATTGAATGTTTTGAATGTAACTAATGGTCCAATTTGTTGCTGTCCGATTATTTTTCTATCTTGAAAAAGAACATGACACTGCTGACGTAAACCTTGCGCTTTCACAATGATTAGGCCTTTAAACATGGGTTCCAGCGAGGGAGGATGTTGATTTGATGGTATCCATTGCAACCTGGTATGCTGGGACCTTAGGAAAGGTATATTTTAGCATATGTACTCACTACATGTGATACTATACCAAATCCTGGTAATATTGAAATATATCATTATATTTGCTAAATTTATATTTATATCTTATTTTTCTCATATATGGATTTAACTAAAATATATTTCTGTAATTTACAAAACTTGGTTATATCTTGTTTGGATTACCTCTTGTTAACAATTATTTACATGTTGATACTAGTTCATTCTTAAGATATATTCTTCTATCTTTAACATACTTTCTTCTATATCTTCTGATACAGTAGATGATAATCTATTGTTACAAGCACAAAACAAATGAAAAGAAGTAACAAATCCCCCCTCCCCCACAATTACTTTCGAGGTGATTCTGAGTTTCAAGTAATTGCACCATCTCGTATCACTGAATAAATTGCTGTTACAATGCGTTATGTCAGCTTCTTTGAGTTTAGATTTACATGAAATCGATAACATACATATGGTCTAACATTTTGGGGATTGGTATATACGTACACATTGATACTTTTCAGAAAAGATAGCCAATTTCTTGTTGAAAAGTGTCCATTCCGTTTCTGATTTATTTGTATTCCCAATGATGAAGGATGCAGCTCGCATCTTAAGCGGTTTTGGGCAAAACACGCTGTAGAAAAGTAATTCCAAGTTCTGCGGATCGGTAGTCTCTGATTCGACACAAAAAATACCTTCCACAGAGGAGTCATTTTTGATATTTTTGGATAGCCTCCAACTCCAGTTATAGTCATGGTAAGAAATGTATTCTTCAGCTTTGTAATTTGTTGTGTTAACAATGTAACTCCTTAATTTGCTGTCCACATTAGATATGACGCAATAAAGTTGTTTGTTGATATTCATCAATACTAGGCCACATACTGGCAAAGAGAGCTCTATCTTAACCTGTTTCCCATTTGGCATCAAAATTACAACTTCTCCATTACGGCAACCGTATCCTATTATTCCATTCAGGTTATATGTGCATGTTACATCGGAATTGATGCGTATAGCCTTTTGATCTTTAATGTGTAACGTGGATCGATTTCCTGTGATTGAACAGTAAGATGTTTCGGAGATCACATACTGTAAATGATTACTTGGTTCAGGAACTCGGCGTCCCTCAAAAACTAAAAATCCATTGCAACCTTCAGCATACCTGGGCAGATCCGACGGCCTGACTTGATAAAGATCACTAATTACGGTTGATTTCAAGTCTCTGTAATCAGGACTAAAACCAGCTTGTAATACGTTTTTCACTTTGGAGTCAAACAACAGTTGCCGAGGGTCATTGTTTTTTAGATAAAACAGCATTCCGTAAAAGCTGAAGTCATTTCCTGTTGCAGTAAAGGCTAATCGCATCCCGCTTACATTACTGCGTGCTGGTGCCGATACGTATATTCTATGTGTAAGCTGTGCGGTTTGGAAGTCCCTTTCACAAGTTATTGAGTTCGAACGTTTACTAAGTATGTCCTGAAAATACTTGTGAGTAATGCCTACTCTTTGCGCCCTTGCCTGCATGGATTCGAGTTTTGCAAAGTACTCATCCTGTACAACCCTCACGGCTGGCACTTTCTCTATATCATGTGCAGCGTGCTTCTCCTGTTTCCTCCTTTTGTGTTTGATCCTGCTGTCAAGCTGATGTATCTCCTGCGAGTTGAATTCGGCCACGTGCGACGATGTGGGTACTGCAAAGTACCGTTGTCTTTCTTCATCATAATAAAATCCAGGGATTTGTCTCTGTCCTCCGCCCGACATTACGAGATACCCTGAGTCAACCAATGAAGTAAATCATGACATCACCGGCGTAACTGCATTCTTTTAGAGTCTCACAAAAAATCATGGCTTATAAAGTACGCGTGGCGGAAAAAGTTAAAGCTCGGAAGGAGGATAACGCCTGGAGATATCTGGCCCAAGGTACTGCTCTGTCGACATAGACGAGTGATTTTTCGGTGTCAAGGAAGGAGAGAACCGCCAAAGAAAAAAGGAAAGGATGGAAGGACAACGGCAGTCAGAAATGAGTGCCGACGTTGAGCTGGGCGAGCGAAATGCTGCACCTCCTGAGAGAGAAGCCAGTGCTCATCATCATCAGTTTCATATTCCGGAGAACCTCAGAGTATTGGGCCATCAGATTGCGCAGGAGATATATTACGATGACGATAATAACGAGGAGGTTCAGCACTTTCAGTATAAACCTGAGTTGGAACATAAGTTTTCAGTTGGTTCCATTGTCGGCTTGGGATTTTCCTTGATGAATGTTCCTTTCGGTGTCGCATCCACATTATCAATTGGCTTAGTTTGCGGTGCAAATGCAACCATTTTCTGGGGTTGGCTCTTGTTTGGTTTTTTTTCCATCATGATATCTTTTTCACTAAGTGAGATAGCATCCAAGTTTCCAACCTCAGGAGGAGTTTATCATTTCTCCTGTATCTTGTCCAACGAGAAGTACTCGCTAGTAACCTCTTGGTTTGACGGATGGTATTTACTCATAGGAAACCTCTTGATGTTTGTTTCCTACTCCTTCGGTGGCGCCCAATTTGTTCTTTCAATATTCGGTCTATCTCAAAGTGACTATAAAGAAAACAGTTTGCTGATTATGCTGACCTTTGTCGTAATCATTTTCATCTCGACCATCATAAATTTGAAGTTCCAAGGTTCCTTGGAGAAATTCAACGAAGTTTGCATTTACTGGACCTTTTACACTATACTTATTGCCGATCTGCTTATACTGTTGTTTGCTTCTGAGTTTCACAGCCTAAAGTATGTCTTCACCCACTTTGATGCCTCAAGGTCTGGATGGCCAGATGTAGTTGCTTTCATTATTGGTGGAATTCAATTCTCTTCAATGACTTTCAATGGATACGGTGCAATTGTTTCAATGAGTGAAGAAGTAAAAAACCCTGAGAAAACGATTCCAAAAGGATTGATTTACTCGATATTTGCAAGTATTGTAACTGGTATCATATTTATTATTCCTCTCCTAAGTGTTTTACCTGAGCTAAGCCGATTATTAGATGATAATCCTGACATTTTCCCAATAGATATAATCCTCAAATTGTCCACTAGATCATTTTTGGTATCCTTATTCATATCATTGATGATTGTTGGTGCAATTGTTTTTGCATGCGTCGGTGCGCTCACTACTGTCTCTAGAACGATATATTCATTGGCCAGAGATCATGGATTACCGTACGGCAACATATGGCAGCAATTGAACACCACTACAGACATGGAAACTGTCCCACGAAATGCACTTCTTTTAGCCGTATTAGCATCGGTAATACTAGGATTATTCTCACTTATATCTACAAGTGCTTTCAATGCCTTTCTTGGGTGTTCAGTTATGGCAATGAATGTGGCCAATGGCATACCAATTCTTTGCTCTCTGATAAACAAAAGAAAAAAAATCAGAGGGGCTACTTTCAAACTACGTAAATTCGGGTACATTGTCAATATATTCAGTTGTTTTATGATTTTTCTAACCTGTATTGTTTTATGTTTTCCACCATCCCTTGATATTGATATCCAATCCATGAACTATTCTATTGTTGTGTTTCTAATATTCTCCATTTCTATATGGGTTGGCTATTATGCATGGGGCAAAAAAAATTTTATCGGGCCTCTTCTGGTGGTTGAGCCTGAATCAAACTCCGTCGTGAAGGTGGAGATGTCCCGAAATGCCACGTTAGAGTCACTGTTGGCTAGGTAATAATTAACTGTGAGACTTTATGGGTAACTACGATTTTTGTATATAATCGGTTCTTTATGGACTATTAAAGGTATCGACCATTCTCGACTGTAGGACGACAATATCCAAAAAGTGTTGATGATTAGATTGGTTCCGAGCGAGACATTTTCAGCGTGCTTCTTCAAAGTGTATAATGATCACATCAGGAATTTTTCAGCTGTAGGTTTCTGCTTCGGAACAAGCCACAGTTCAGCAGTGTTGCAAGACAATGTTGTACAAATCTATGTTGCTTACGAAGGGGTTTCCATTATGCAAGTGTTTTGCCGTCGGGGCTGGCAGGAATTTTTCTTGTTCTGCTTCTGCGAATTATGCTTCAATATTAAGAAAGTCTAAATTTAGGAAGGACGTTCCAAACGACACAAAAGCTACCAATAAAGATTCTATAGATAGTCTTGTTGACCAAAAAATTAATCAGAAGTTAAGTGAAGAGAAAAAAGAGGCAGAAAAGCCTATTGAAAAGTTGACAGATCAGCCAATAAAGAAGGAAAAAAAGCATGCTGAATCATCTTCAAAGAGACTTGGTGAACCTGAAAAGAAGCCTCAAAAAGCTCTCAATAAGCGAGATAGCGTAACTTTAGAAAAGGCTAAGCAGGATAAACCAAAGACCTCTAGAAAGGGAAGTAAGGAAGAGAAAAAAGTTCCTGAATTTGCAGTTGTCAAAACTAAAAAGAAGAAAAAGCCAATAAGAAAAGCAGATGGCTCCAAATATCGATTAGACATACCAACTTTTTTATCCGTTGCAAACTTTGCGACGATTTTGCGTGTTCGTGTTCCTGAATTGCTTGAAAAGTTGCAAGAACTTGGTTTTGAGAACATTACAAATGAGCATATTTTGGATGCTGAAACTGCGGAATTGATTGCAGAAGAATACGGGTTTGAGGTGAATCGTGATGATAACTTGGGCGCTGATTTATTTCCGTCTCAACTACCGACAGATGAGAAGAAATTGAAACCTAGATCTCCTGTCGTTACCATCATGGGTCATGTCGATCATGGTAAAACCACAATTTTGGACTTTTTGAGGAAATCATCAATAGTCAAAGGTGAGTTTGGAGGTATAACCCAGCATATTGGAGCCTTTGTTGTACAAACACCTGTTAGTAAAAAGAAGATTACCTTTCTCGATACACCTGGTCATGCGGCCTTTTTGAAGATGCGTGAAAGAGGAGCCAATATCACCGATATTATCATATTAGTTGTTGCCGCAGAGGATAGTGTCAAGCCCCAGACTATAGAAGCCATCAAACATGCGAAGGCATCAGGGGTTCCAGTTATTGTAGCAATAAACAAATGTGATAAGGAAGAAGCAAACCCCGACAAGGTTGTTGCAGATTTATCATCGAACGGTATAGATGTTGAAGATTATGGTGGAGATACTCCTGTGGTTAGAATATCGGCTAAAACTGGTATGGGGATGAAAGAGCTTGAAGAAACAATTGTCACCATTGCGGAGCTACTGGAATTGAAGACTGACGAAAAGGGTATTGTTGAAGGTTGGGTTTTAGAGTCACAAGTGAAAAAAGGTTTGGGAAACGTTGCTAGTTTCCTTGTGAAAAAAGGTGAACTCAAACCAGGTTGCATTATAGTCGCTGGTACCACCTTCTGTAAGGTCAGAGTTATGAAAGATGAGAAGAATAAAGTCATAAAGGTTGCAAAGTCTTCCCAGCCTATTGAAGTTTCAGGATGGAAAGAATTACCTGAGGCAGGTGACTATGGTATTCAGGCAAAGGATGAAAATTTTGCCAAAAAAGTTATAACCAACAGAGAGAAAAGAAGAAGAATGATGGAAGAAGCGTCTCAAATTGAAGAAATGAATCAACGTAGAATCAGAGCAATTGAAGATTCTAGGAGAGACGAAAAAATCCAAGACTATCAATTACAGGGTTTTAGCTTGGAGGAGATAAAAACTATTGAACCTGAATTATTTGACGACGAAACATCCAAAGTTCAAGACGTCAATTTCATTATTAAAGCAGACGTTAGCGGCTCTGCTGAAGCAGTCAGACAGAGCATTGAAGGTTTGGGTAATGATGAGGTCAGGTCAAAAGTTTTATATGAAGAAGTTGGTCCACCGACTGATTCTGATATAGCCAGGGCAAAAGGATCCAACGCCCACATCTTGGCTTTTAATGTCAAGGTGCCGAAAGATATTCTAAATGGTGCTTCTAAGGCTCAAATCGAAATAAAGGAGTTCAATGTCATCTATCATTTGATTGAAGATGTTTTGGCTACTCTAACATCCAGGTTACCTCCTATATATGAAACAAAAGTTGTCGCCAAAGTTTCCATCAAACAGCTTTTTGAAATTACTTTGAAAGGTAGAGAAACAATGATGATTGCGGGTTCCAGAGTTGTTGATGGTATTCTCAAGAGAAACAATGCTGTGAGGTTGGTAAGAGATGGAAAAGTGATATACACGGGGAAAATAAAACAGCTCAAGATAATGAAAAATGATGTCAACGAAGTTCTAAATGGTGCAGATTGTGGTATTGCATTAGAAAATGATCCTTTATTGGAAGCAGGAGATTTGATTGAATCTATTGAAAAACTACCAATAGAAAGACACTTGTAAATACATTAGAGGCCAGATTTTTGGTTTTTACCATTGTGTACTAGCATGTAAATATTAAAGAACAATTATCTTATATTACCTTACAAAACTTTTTTCTGAGTCTGTAAA
This sequence comes from Pichia sp. PH4023, assembly GCA_025531575.1. NCBI lineage: Eukaryota > Fungi > Ascomycota > Pichiomycetes > Pichiales > Pichiaceae > Pichia > Pichia sp. PH4023. The sequence continues at coordinate 1,158,354 of JAMGYR010000003.1, forward strand.
TCTATAAATTTTACTAGCAAGTAAAAAGCTACCTTACTCAAGTTCTATCTTTTTGCTTCTATAAATTAACCGTTGTTATAGATTTCCTTCCGAGTTATAGGATTGAGTGCTAACAATATGCATACAAATAAGATAAAGTTTTCTAAGTGAATCTCGCTGTTGTGTTGAGAGATCGGATGCGTCTATCAGTATTTTGAACTTCTTGACGAACAAACGCCCCGAATCATGAAAATGTAATTGAGAAATAAACATTTGAATCCATGAGTCGGACTTATCAGATGTGTCATTATAATTTTGCAGTAAGTAGTTAACTGTGTCTATCTCGTAAGAGAAAAATGACTCTAGTAGCGTAGTTATCTTTTGCCTATCAATGGGGCAGTTACGGATTTGGGTTAATGTATCTCTCACTAGTTTCTGATCTTCTGAGGCCTCATCAAGTGAGTGCATGGAAGGACTTCCAGAATTTATTGAGGATATTTCAGGTGATAGATTAGCTCCGGCGATAGTGTCTCTTGAAAAAGAAACTATAGACTGAGAATCGTCAGAATCTGTTTCAGAACTCACGTCATTGTCTGATTCAATTTCTCCGTTTATCTTATTCTTGGATTCATCAAATGTAGGTTTATTCCTGTTATCAAGTTTTTCTACTTCAGGTTTCTGCTTTTCTTTGTTTGTATATCCTGATATCATGTTGCTTTTTACTTTTTGCGAGAACCTTTTCACGTCATCTCCAGTTTTGAAATAATCTTTGAAATTAGGAGAAACTTCAATTGTTTCCTGCTCCTCTTCGGAATCTGAGTCGCCTTTATCTTCAGTATGAACCCTTTCAACCATCCTCACCCATATTCTTCTTCTTACAAAATTACCGAACTTCCCAACTCCTGTCCAGTTGTAGCTTCCAAACCTAATTGTGGAATAAATCCAGCCTTCTTCATCAACATCTTTAATCATTATGACATGCCATTTCTTCCAACACCACCTCCAGTTATTTCCTGGTTCCGGATACATAGATAAACTTGTCAAATTTTGACCAGTCAATGCTTGGTATTTTGGGGGATCCAAGGGATACAAAACGGATTGTTTACAGAACATTTTTGAGCCAAATAAGGTAGCCCCTCGTTGATTTTCTATAATTATTTCGTACTTTACAAACTTTCCATTTGGGTCGGAACTTTCTTTCATCTTCCCCAAATCTTTAAGTGTTTCGTTTTCCATGGTGAATTGAGATAAGCATTTCAAGAACTCGTCAGCCTCATAAAATTGAGGCATTCTGGTGATCCCTTTATCCATATTTTCATAATGAGTTACTGATCTTTCAATTCTGTTTCGGCGATCGTGGGAAAGTGTGGAAATATTCGATATTTGTGAAGTGAGTTCTGCTTGCGTCAAATTGGAGACGTCATCGTTATCGTCATCTTCATCGTAATCACTATTGGAGTTGGACAAATCAAAGGGCCTGAGTCTTTCATCAAGGCTCTCCACCGGGGATATAGGATCAGATTCCTCATCAGACATTCCTTGCTCGCAATATTTTACAGCTCACTCTCATTTAATTATGTAATTGTGATTGTAGTATCACTCTTCTAATCATTCTTTCTCTAGATAACAACCAGTAATACTGTCCCGCATGAATCTGCAAACTTCCCCAAAGCAGAAGAGCCTGTCAGATCAGCGCGTGTGCCACTAAACGGAGTGAATGTGTTCGTTGTTGAAATCAAACTCCAGTATTCGTTCATTTTTCAATGAGAATGCGCTGAGGCCTAAATCACTTCAAAGACCCATCCCAACTGACTCAGAGTATTCAGCAATACAGGTAGTTCTTACCTATCGGTATTCATTCGACCATAGAAAGTATAAAATTAAAATATCAACATGTCGAAAATTGAGACGGTTGACTCAAGTGATCATGAACGTTCTAAGTCTAATACGCCGCATTTAGAAAAAAGTATGCAGTTGTTTGATCATTATGAAGACAAAACTGATGAAGTGAAAGCCCAATTTGTGGTTCTTTCAGAAAACCAGTATATCAATAGGCTGAAAAATGTCTATTCAGCATCAAATGAATTCATGACTTGTGATTGCGAGGAAGATATCGTTGATGGTCTCAACATTGCTTGTGGCTCCGACTCAGATTGCATAAATAGATTGACGAATATTGAATGCGTAGATGACCAGTGTGGATGTGGTGATTATTGCTTGAATCAGAGGTTTCAGCGAAGAGAATATGCGAACATTTCAATCTTCTTAACTGCTGAAAAAGGATACGGTATGAGAGCAAATGTGGACATCCCTGCCCATAGCTTCATAATCGAGTACATGGGAGAAATTGTAGATAGTGAAGAATACAAAGCGAGAAAGCAAAAATACGATGCCGAAGAAATAAAGCATTTCTACTTCATGATGATTCAGGATAATGAAATCATTGATGCAACTAAGAAGGCCAGTTTAGGAAGATATTGCAATCATTCATGTGATCCAAATGCCTACATTGAAAAATGGGTTGTTAATAAAAGGTTTAGAATGGGAATATTTGCAAAGAGAAAAATTAACAAAGGAGAGGAAATCTGTTTTGACTATAATGTGGATCGATACGGTGCACAACCTCAGAAGTGCTTTTGTGGAGCTGCAAATTGCCTTGGTGTCATGGGTGGAAAAACACAGAGTGAAACGGTGAGACTTTTACCGCATATTATTACTGAAGCGTTGGGTGTCCGTGCAAGTGATGAAAAAAAATGGCTCAAAGAACAAAAGAAGAATGGTGTTAAGGTTACCAATGACAACGTTGATTCTAATGTCAATGTAGAATTCGTTAAAGCCTTAGAATTGAAACCTCTTGATCCATCTGACCTTGCGAAAATTTCAAGTTGCCTAATGCAGCCAGATTTGGATTTGATAGTTATCAAACGTATCTTAGAAAGATTTGGTATGGCTTTTGATGATGTTCTTGAGGGCTTGCTTTTCAGACTCAACAGATTTCATGGGATGCAGGCTTTAGGACATGCTTTGAAGACAATTTTTTCGGTAGTTGGTGAGAAAAATACACTTAGTGCTGACCAACTCAACGTTTTAGAAATGACCGTCTATTTATTTGAACATTGGCCTAAGCTGAAATCAAAAAACTCGATTCAAGACGGTGAAGTTGAAGAATTGTTGAGAGCGTTTGAAACCAAAAGTCTTTCGGAGAATATGAAGACTAGAATTGACCATTTACTGGAAGAGTGGTCAACCCTTGAAGTTGTGTACAGAATCCCTAAAAAGCTCGAGAAGAACGACTCACAAAGAGTGCTTGATGATAGAAGAAGTCGATCAGGAAATACACCAAGCTCAGGTAACAAACTCCCAACTGGACCTGCATCTTTGACAAAGCAACCGTGGGGTGATATTGATGTATCCATGCTGCCGGAAAATAGAAAGGTGGAGGGTTGCCCTTTGCCTTCTGGTTGGGAATGGGCGCTGGACCCTACAACACAAACAAGATACTATTTTAATAGATTAATGAACTCTACCCAATGGGAGAAACCTGAGTGGCCGGTAGATAAAGTGACCAAGGAAGATGAAGAAAAGCGGAGGCGAAAAGAGCGTGATAGGGAAAGAGAAAAAGCTAGGGAGCTCAGAGACCTGAAGGTTTTAGAAAAGGAACGTGCATTGAAACGACAATCAGAGTTGAAACAGGAAGAAGAAAAATTGAACATGTTATCCAATATCATTGCTGAAGCTTCTAGAAGTGGGAGTGATGAGAACGAACATTTCAAAACAAAAAAATCCAGGACAATATTGAAATCGCAATCTAGATCGAAGGGCAATGCCAGCCGTGGTGAAAAAGCAGCTCGGGTGAGTGATCCAAATAGCGAGAAAAAGATTGTATTATCTAACTCGAATGGTGAGAAAGAGCGCAAAAGCTCTAGTGAAAATCATTCTTTGGATAAGAAATGGATGAGCTTGTTTGCATCTTATGTCCCTAACATACTAAAAAGGTATGAATCGGAAATTGGTAGGGATAACCTGAAAAACTGCGCTAGAGACATTGTACATCATCTAGCAAAGAAAGAAGAGAAGAGACACGAAGGAGAGGCTGCTCCGTCCACCTTGTCTGATGAACGTAAAGCCAAAATTAAAGCATTTTCTAAAGAGTACATGGCCAAGTTTATGCAAAAATTTGAGGAAAAGAAGAAAAGGAAACTTGAGCTTTCTGGCTCCCCTTCAAAGAAACAAAAACTGTGATTTTCTGCTGATTTCAAAGAAACTCAATGTGAAAAATTCAGTGATAAAATGTATCCTATTAGAGTATATTATACCGTGTATTAATAATTTATAAATTATAGAAGAAAAATTCTTAAAGTTTATCTAAAGGTTCTCAAAAGCCTTGCCAACAATGTCGGCAAGTATATCAGCATGTTTTTTACCGAAAACTAAGGCTGGTCTCAGTCTGACACCTTGGTCACCACAGCCACCGATGTTCAAACCTAGCTTTTTACATTCACCCAAAAGTTGGTTTCTTTCTGCTGGAGTTGGAAGGTCAAAAGCGATAAAAAAGCCTCTTCCCTTACCTCTCAAATTAAGCATTTTGGAGTTCTTATCGCCGATTGAAGCAAGTTTAGAGTAGAGGTAGTCACCTGTTTCAGCAGCATTTTTCAACAAGTCTTTTTCTTTGATTTGTCCGATAATGGCTTTAGCAATCAAAGCTTTTGAAGGATCACCACACCAGGTGTTGAATTGTCTGAAAGGTTGGTCACCGGCTAAACCTTCTTCACTGAAAAAGAAACCAGCGTTTTGCATTTTCTTGGAGAAGGTCATGATATCAGGAGTAACGTCATAATGTTGGTGTAACCACATCTTACCAGAACCACCACCACCGGTTTGGACCTCATCAATGATCATAAGAACGTCGTGTTTCTTAGTGATAGCTCTAATGCCTTGGAAAAAGGCTGGAGATGCGTGGTTGTCACCACCCTCGGATTGAACTGGTTCTATTATGACAGCAGCAATCTTGCTTGGGTAGTTCACAATGGTTGTTTCAAGTTCCTTCAAGCATCTTTCTTCTTCTGCTTTATTTTCCGCCTCGTATTTTTCCAAAGGATACTTCAACGTTGGGAATGGAGCCTTTGGCCAGTCAAATGCTGGGATGTCCAACTTGTGGATAGCCTTCGATCTGGTGGTAGACAATGAACCAAACAATCTGCCGTGGAAGGCTTTTTCAAATGATAAAATCACCATGTCTGAAGTACCTGGTAATTGGTTTTCCATGACAGAGGTCAGTTCCTCTTCGGTGAATGGCTTTCCGCCTCTCTTCTTGTTTGCTTGGTACATCAATGCAGCCTTGAATGCCATTTCGTTGGCGTCAGAACCTGTGTGGGCAGTACAAACCTTGTCCAATCCCTTTGGTGCAACCGAAAGTAAGCCTTCCTTCAAGATCTCGTAGTAGTCAGTGGAAGGAAAACACGCCAATGCTGGTCTGTTGCAAAGAGCGACGGCCATCTCATCTGAGTGGGCCATCTTCAATAACGCTGGGTTGTTGTAGCCCAAAGCGATGGATGAGATTTGACAGTAGGAATCCAAAAGCTTGTTTCCGTCGGCATCGCAGATGTAGTTACCTAGGGAGTTGTAGTAGTCAGTAACAAAGTATGCGGCCTTCGTGTCGTAAACACTGGCGAGCTCTGCAAGCTTTGCATTTGACTTAGGGCCTGGGATGGCGGTTTTCACCTCAGGTCCTTTTGGTTCGGCTGGAAAATAGGTTTCGGAGATTGACATCTGGAGTGGGGCTGGAGTGACCTGCTTGGGAAAGAAGTTATGAGGAAAGACTACAAATTTTATCTTAAGTTCAATCGTTCATACCTGTATTGATACCAAACTAGGACATTCTCTCACAGGGGAGGGAATTCACTGCTTAAATAGAAGTCCCCGAAATGCATCTTCGGCTTATCTGCAGTCCACCTGCCACGGAAGTCCATCCCCGTCCCCTAGCGGCCGGTACTGTCCAGAAGGGGCAATCAGATCGATAAAAACCGACGTAGCGGTTATTTTGAGTAGCGGCAAGGCGGATGCACCGATCGACCCCAGTCATTTTTTCTCGCTTTTCCGTCTGCTCATCCGCTCGGGGCGGATATGCTAGAAGGAGGAGAAACCGGGTTGAAGACGTCTTGGAAAGGATGAGAGGGGTGGAAAGAGTAGGCAGGGGAGAGGGAAGAAGCTGTTTCTTGCAAGAACGCTTCGCACAAAACAGGAACACAGGAATGGACCAGTCGGCGTTGAGTGGGAGTTTCGAGGTGGACAGCAATGCCACGGTGTTGCTTATGGGTCTCAGAAGGTCTGGGAAATCGTCAATATGTAAGGTGGTATTCCACAACACACAACCTTTAGATACGTTGTATCTCGAGAGTACCACAAAGCCGACAACTGAAAATTTCAAGTCATTGATCGACTTGGCGGTGATTGAGCTTCCGGGACAGTTGAACCTGTTCGAACCTGCGTTGTACGATTACGAGAAATTGTTTACGTCGATCGGTGCTCTAGTGTATGTCATCGACTCACAGGATGAGTATCTCAGTGCTTTGCAAAACTTGGCTGTCATCATTAAATATGCCGTCAGCGTGAACCCGAAGATCCACATTGAGGTGTTGATACACAAGATAGATGGTCTATCTGAAGATTTCAGACTGGACACACAGCGAGATATAATGCAGAGGGTCGGCGACGATTTGCTAGATTACGGGTTGGAAGGAGTTCAGATATCATTCTATTTGACGTCGATTTTCGACCATTCGATATATGAGGCGTTTTCCAGAATTGTCCAGAAATTGATATATGAGTTGCCAGCGCTTGAAAACTTGCTTGACTTGTTGATGCAATACAGCAACTTTGACAAGGTTTTTTTGTTCGACATCAACTCCAAAATATATGTGGCAACGGATTCTTCCCCTGTGGATATACAAAATTATGAGGTTTGTGCCGAATTCATCGATGTGTCGATAGATTTGGACGGCTTGTATGAATCAAATAGCCAGCAGCAGCAACAGCACACACAGCAGCAATTGAAGCGTAATTCTATAACGGATACATTTGAGGAAAACATTAATCAAAGTCAGTATCAAACAAGCGTCTCTGAAGATGTCGACGCATTGGCAAACGCCAAACCAACAAAATGTATTTCCAGGCTCGAGAATGGGACAATGCTCTACTTGCACCAGATGATACGAGGCTTGGCTCTAGTTGCAGTAAGTCGGCTGGAAGACAGCGATGAGACAACAGCACTGTCGGTTATTGATCACAATGTTGCTATCTTCAAAAAAAGTTTGGAAAAAATGTGGGAACATGCAAAATTTAGATAGTTTTTACCTTTCAGCAAGTACTATTTTCGGATAAATCACTATGTGCTAATGAATGGTTCATTTTTAACAATCTTTATAAGAAAAGGAAAAAAGAGCTTACCTTTGTGTAAAAAAAAATTAAAAAACAAAAGTTAAAAATTAACTGTTTAAGCGACAACTGCAGGATTCGAACCTGCGCGGGCAAAGCCCAAAAGATTTCTAATCTTTCTCCTTAACCACTCGGACAAATTGCCAATTACGTAAAAGAAAAACCTGCTTTATTATATAGTGTGACTTTGTCACTGCGCTTATGTAAGCTAGTTTTTGTTAAAAGGGTATCACGTATTAAGATTTATAAGGCCGTGTGCTATCCTATAATCTTTTTCAACTAAGGATTTATTGATATTTGAGAACATTAAAGGTTCAATAAATGCTCTTATCTAGGTAGGTTTCCTCCACGATCACCGTAGGCACACAAAATATAACTAAAAGCTAATTTTAGCAAATTACGTAATTACAGCAAACGATATTGCACGTCCCTAAAAAAAAAGAAACTTTTGTGAGTTTGGCCGAGTGGTCTAAGGCGTTGCGTTCAGGTCGCAATATCTTCGGATGCAAGAGTTCGAACCTCTTAGCTCACAAAGTGGAAGTATAATACTTCTCAACTTTTTTTTTTCGGCTTCATCTAATGATGAAGACTAATAATTCCAGCAATATTATCAAGAATGTGGTGCTTAGTGATAGCTGTGATGTAGGAAAATGTGCTATTACTCGCAAAGGACTTCTGTTGACGGTCGCTGTTCGATGTACGACAGAATTTTTTTTCTCAGTAGCGATTAGGTATAGCCGAAAATTTTATTTGTGGTATTCTACTTTGGACAAAGATTTCTTCTATTATGAAAAGATGCTTCTAATCGAATCGTCCTTGCAACCACCACAACATTTAATAAATTACAATTATGGATTCTGATGACGACATTCCGTAAGTATCCGATTTTTTTTTCTAAAAATGATGAAAATTCATTTTGCTAACACTAGATCCCGTTTTTCATTCGATATACTACTTTATTTTTGTTATTTAGAACATTATCAGCAGATACTCTAGCTGCATTACAAGCCTTTAAAAATGAGGAGCAGGAAAGGAACGAGAAATTCATGAGAATGTATCATCAAGCAGAAGATGAATTCGACAACCGTGAAAAGTTGACAATTGCCGACTTCAAGGAAGATTGGCAACTGTCTCAATTTTGGTATAGCGACTCTACAGCGGAGACCTTGTTAGATGCACTACTAAAAGGTGCAACAGAAGATACAGTCATTTGTATTGCTAGTGCGCCTTCTGTTTATGCAATAATAAACAAAAGAGATCCTTCCACGCTACCGACAAAAAATATTTACTTATTTGAGTTTGATAAAAGATTTGAGCTACTGTCAGGCAAGGAACATTTTGGATTTTATGATTACAATGAACCAGGCAAGTTTCGTGAGGATTTGAGAGGGAAAGTTGATAGATTATTAATAGACCCACCATTCCTTGAAGCTGAATGTCAGAAGAAATCATCGGAAACAGCCAAATTGCTAGTCAAGGATGTGAAAACTTCAAAGTTGATAATCTGTACAGGAGAAAGAATGAAAGATAATGTGTTGAATAACTATCCCGGTGTCCATGTCACAGATTTCTTCCCCGAACATAATAATGGCTTAAGTAACGAGTTTAGATGCTATGCCAATTTTGACTGCCAGCATTGGAAAATGGTGTAATTACCCTACTATTTTCACAAACAGCCACCTTGCCATTCTGTATAACTGTTATTTAGTGACCGAGTAAATTTCCTCTACCTGATGACCCTATATAAAACCTTTAAGTAGCATAATTTTATCGGGAGCGGAACGAGCAATCGGTCCTCATGTCATGTGCTCGTCACTTCAAAAAAATCGGTGATGCAGACTGATTGGAGCTAAAAAAAATTGGCCTTTTAACGGCCTATTTGAGGCTCAGGCCCTGAGCTGGTAGAGGGGTTAGAACATAAAGAACAGGATATTATAGAACATAGTCGAGAAGTTGATATTTCGAGCTTATATTATCTACATCTTACTTTCTGAACAAAAAGTAGAGGATGCATATTGTTCTTATTCGACATTGCACACGAATAGATAAAAGCAAACAGGGGATATCTCCTGGACAGTCTGAAGTATCACTTCATGCAGGAGACAAGAATGACAACAATTCTAGAGATGACGACTATGATGAATCGTCAAATTGGTTATCCAACTTCGATCCTCCGCTCAATGAGGATATAGCATCACTTGAAATGGAGAGCGCATTCAAGAAGATTTCCAACGATATTTTGAGCAAGAATAGAACTAAACAAATAATGATTCATTCGTCCCCTTACAACAGATGTATACAGACAAGCGAGCTATTGTTAGATAAGATAATACATGGAAAACAGAACGATGGAGAAAAGATAAATACCAAGCTTCGGGTTGACCAGGCACTATCGGAATGGTTGAATGAGAACTATAATTTGAAGTACTTGCCACCCAACGATGATGGATATTCTATGATAAACAATGTGAATGCCTATTTGAACCAACCAAGCCTTTCAGCAAACAACGGTGCCTTTACGGAAAAGACAAAGAACCAACTGCGAAAGGTCAAAGATTCCACGTGGTCATATAACCAGTTGGGTCATTGTGGAGAATATGGGGAATCTGCGTCGGCGTTCACTAGACGATGCTTCAACTACCTTATCAATTTGTTGCAATATTATTACACAAAGCAAGGATCGGAGGCTGACCGACAGATGGCTGTGGTTGTCATTTCGCACGGAGCTGTCATTTCGACACTTTTGCAAATCTTGTTGGGAAGATCGATATTCAGTGAGATCCCCCTCTGCACTCCGATATATTTCAAGCAGTCACAGAAACGAAGGTCGGTATTTAAATTGATGGATTATGATTTCAATTTGAACAAGCTTCTAGCACCATCGACGGACCAAGAATTCTACAAAATCCTCGACTCGCCCATCGATTTGACGAAGTTGGACCCGGATAATTTGAGAAGCGAGTTGACCATAGGTACTACAGGGTTCACAACGATCATACAGAGCATACCGAAGCAGCTTGGATCACCGAAGCAGAGCGGAGGCAAGGGAGAGCCGACGAGGAGAAGAAGAAACACGATCAACATTGGAGACAAGGAGAAGGACGCCAGCGAGGACAACCAGATCGAGTCGTTGAAGCAGACGCGGTCTTCACGTCAGTTGTATCTCTTGAACAAAGACACGAGCGAGGAGAAGGTGATTGATTTGGACAAGTTGCACAGTTACTTTGGAGGCGACAGCGGTTCGGACACGAACTCCGAGGACGAAAACGGTGCAGAGGGAGGCAATTCTGCGTCGTTTGACGAGTTCAAGGATCCGCAGGAGAGCGGGCTGAACAAGAGCGTGTACAAGGGCTCGATCACTTCGTTGAGTTCTTTCAACGAGGAGAACAAGAGCAAGTTCCAGCTGAACATGAAGAACTTCTTCTCGAGGCCTTCGCCCATCAAAGGTGACCCATTTTCGCATTTCTTCTTTGGTCGGAGCTCCACGATGGACGACGATGGCTCCGACTACGACGAGTTCAACATGTCGAGAAAGAGCTCGGTGACGAACGGCGACGACGCGATCCGACTGAGCGCCTTTGCAGACAACGTCGCAGGCGCCAACGGCATCAGCCACGGTCTCGGTGTCTTTGTTGGCGAAGAGGACACCGAGTCCTCAGGCGACGACAGCGACGGCTCGGATACACGCATCTTGTCTTTTGGCACCCGCAACAAGCTGCAGAACATGATTCTCGCCGAGCGGGCGAAGGAGAAGGAGAAGGACGCGAGAGTCCGCACGCAGCCCGACGAGCCGACCACGGTCTTGGACGGCACGTTCACAAAGGTCTCGCTTGGATCGAACAGTAAGCTCAGCATAGCGGCGCAGGGCGCCGGCAGTGCCAGCAGCAGCACTGGTGACATCAAGGGCGGAAGCGTGGATAGCGGCGTCGGCCAGGGCAGTAGCAAGATCAAGCTGGTGATGCCGAGATTGATTTCCACCCGGAACATGAAGTTGCACGTACGCGGGGCTGACGGCGATTCGGGCGGCGACGACGGCGTTGGCGACCCGAACGCCCACCCCGACGAAATAGAGTACAGCGCCCGGGAGGAGAGACAGCACCGCCAGCAACAGCGGCAGCGGCGACATAGGCCGTCCCACGGCAGCATCAGTTCTGAGGATACGATCAAGAACATCCTTCTGCGGAAGGATCAGCGTCCGGGGCGGCCGCTGCCGTTCCTGGGCGGCAATACGCCAGCCGGGGACGAGGCCGGGGACGAGGCCGTCGAGAGCGAGGCCGGGTGGTTTGGCGGGTTTTCCCGAAGGTAGCGGCGGCGGCGGCGGCAGCCGCATCAGAGGGGCCCAGGCGAGGGAGAGCCCTATCTGCCCCCCTCGTCTGGGCACTGGGACCTCCATCTGGGCCTTCCCCAGCTCTGTACCTGTACATAGCGAATACATCAGCAGATCTACGACGTAGCACGTAGTGCACTTGCGGACGGCGTGCCCGCGGAGCGCTGCCCGGCCGCACACAATGCTTCCAGAAGCGCAACGGCCGGTCAATGCGCCAGCCAGTTCGCCGGCCCCTGCTTGGCCGCCCGCGGCCTGCTAGTGCACGAACCCACCGCTCATGTCTGCCCCGTCTGTCCTGCCCTGCATCGCAGCTGCTGCTCGTGCCCTCACGCGCGGTGGTGGTGGGGTCGGTGAAAGGGGTTGAGGCGTCCTATATTCCGCGTTAGCCTTGTGTTGGAAGGAACAACGGGTTATCATTCTGGCCTATAGAGTGAGTGGCACAGCATAGCAGCACACTTATACCATAGCAGCGGTTTGCCGACAAGTCGTCGTACACACGAGTACAGGTTCCCCGTTCACGTCCGTCGTTAACGACACGTCTACGTCACGCACTTTTGATCGCCATCTTTGCTCAGTGCTCAGCTGCCTTCTTCGCCACCCGTCTTTGCTACTGCATCACAATCTGCCTGTTACACGCCGCAATCTGCAATGGCCAGCTTTTTCAAGAAGATCAACCCTAATAGCAAGTTACCCAAGCCCGGTGCGGTCCATGACTCGCCGCCAACTGCGTCCCTCCCGTCTCCCCCCGTGAACCAATTGAAGGGCGAGTTCAACAAGCGGAAGCTCTTCCCGCATAAGGAGAAGGACCCTCAGTACAGATCGGCGAGCTACGACGTGCCCGCCCCGTCCGCCCGGAACCCGAACACAGAAATCTACGACTCAAGCAACCCAAACGACACCGTTGGCTCGGCATCGTCGAATGCAACCAACCACAGCCACAGGACAAGCAATCCCCCCTCGAGAAACACCTCCTACACGCAGGAAACACGCCAAGAGCAAGCCCATCCGCAGACCCAAACGCCAAACGAAACGCTGCTGCACCCCACAGCTGTTGGCACCACTGGTGCCAACAGCTCCAACAACTCTGGTCGTGTGGTGACCCCGTGGAGGAAGAAGAAGCTCTACAACTCGCCTTTCCCACGGTTCGGCCACGCAGTCTCATCCTTGACCTCCACCTCGGGCACCTGCTATCTGATGGGCGGCTTGTCCGGCAACGACGTTTACGGAGACATGTGGGTCATCGAGCCGATACGAAATCAGGACTCCACAGACACAGACCCCTCCTACATCGCGTCGCCCATCGAGAACCCACAGAAAATCCCTTCTCCGAGAACCGGCCATGCCTCCATCTTGATAGGCAATGCCTTCATCATATTTGCAGGCGATACAGCCATAAACTACGATCAGTCCTTAGATAACAAGCTCTACTTCTTCAACATATCGTCCCTCAAATGGACAATCACCTCTCCGGAAGGCCCCAAACCCTGCGGTAGATACGGCCATCAGATAGCCGTGTTGAACTTCGAAATAAGCCCGAGCAAGTGGTCCAGTCAGTTGTTTGTGTTTGGTGGACAGCTCAATGACCAGTATTTTAACGACCTGTGGAGATTCGATCTCTCCAAATTCAAAGATCCTAATAACCAATGGCTCAGAATACATGCCAAGGGTGACATACCACCACCGTTGGCAAACTACACAATGACCGCATTCAATGACAGGTTGTATCTCTATGGTGGCCATAACAATGGCCATATTAACGACCAATTGTACTGCTATGATGCCCTCAAAAATGAGTGGTCCATTTCCAAACTGCACGGCATATCCCCGCCTGCATTGTATGGCCATTCAACCACCATTTTTGGAACAATCTTACTCATCTACGGTGGAAGACTACCAAATGACACAAACTCCGGAGATTTGTTTGTGATAGACCTCTCCACTCTCCGTTGCTGGAAACTACAACCAAATCTTCCATACTCTCCAGGTCCTAGATATGGCCATTCGATAACCGTCAATCCTGTCGATGAAAAGATCATTATAATGGGTGGAGATATATACGATAACGACTTTAATGGCATCGACGATTCATCGATTGGCATGATCGACGAGGCGAAATTCTCACTGTTGAGCTCAGTCATCTATGAATGTGATATCAAACTACTGGAAAGGTTCATGGATAAGTCTCCAGTAGATTTTAGTAACGGCTCGGAAGCTGAGGTGAGCTCAATTCCATTCTCAGCTGTCACCGCAGCTATCAGTAACAGAGTTGAAACAGGAACTGCAACTCTAGCCACAGATTCCAGAACAACTTTCCCTACCTCTTTTGGTAAGGATAAGGTCCGCAAATCACAATTAAATATCGACTTGAACGATGCGTCACCATCACAACCACCCATTTCTCCAACATCAGCATCAACAGGCCCACTGGTCTCCTCAACGCCACTACATAGTGCCGATGAAGAGGATTACGTGAGTGTGGATGAAAGTGTAGTTCATGGAACTGCCAAGCGTCCATCCGAGAAGCTATATATGACTTCTGAATCTCCATTATCAAACTCTGACACTAAGAATCTATCCGATTCCACGCAGGTAAAACTAGATTTGGATGAACAACCTTCAAACCATGAGGTTTTGCGTGATGAATTCTCCGAGTCTGAAAATACAAACAATATTAAAAATGAAAGAACATTCACCAATACAGATGTACAGGCAGATACCATCAATGATTTGATTTATAAAACACCCGAAAACGAGAAAACCTCGAAACTGAAAAAGCTTACAGCTATCTCATCAAATTCAAATTTAACTTCAACTTCAGTCTCTAATATGACCGCCAAATCGGTGGACGAGGACGAGGTTTATGATGATATACCTTCCAACTTTGCCACTCCTTCCCTGCAACAGTTTTCTACTATGCCATTTAGCAATTCAGCAACACCTTTCTCTCCAGCCCTGGTAGAGAGAGACAATGTGAAGCTGATAAGGTTAATCCAAATGGTGAATGATGTCAAGACAGAGATGAGACAGAGTGTGGCACAAGCCAACTCTCAGATTGTTACCCTCGAGGCTGAAAAGAAAGAGTTGCTTGAAAAATTGAAAGCTAAGTCCCAGGGTAATGATTTTTCTTTGATTGAGAAAAACTTGCAGCTTGAAAGCTTCATTAAGGACGAACTTTCGACCATCCCAGCATTGAACAATCTAATTAAAGAACAACAGGAAACCATGAATAAGATATCAGCCAAAGTGCAGGGTGAGGAATTACTACAGGAACAAATATACCACTTGGAAGCTCAAAATTCTTCGCTGAAAAGCAAATTAGAGAATCTCTTCGCCATTCATGGAGTTACCGCTGTTGGAGAAGATGGACAAAGCAAATTAGTCTCAAAGGTAATACAACCAACTAATTATAAGAATGTAACCACCAAAGTGGATGCACTTCTCGAGAAATGGAACAATGCTGCTCCACACTCTGGGGTGCTTAAAGAGATAGATGATTTGAAAAAGACCAACTCTAATCTTTCCAAGCAGATAGAGGACTCATCCTCCAAATTCAAAGAATTTGAAGAGCTATACACAGAATCTAGAAATTCCTTGAACAAATCCCATAGAGCACTCCTGCTTTCTCAATCCGAAACAAATAAGTTGAAGGACCAAATTAAAGTTTTGTCTAACGAGCTAGAAGAATTGAAGTTGAAAAAGAGGGTATTTTCCAATTCAAATCCAAGAAAACCTTCTTACAACAGAAGTTTGAATAGCAACAACAACTTGAACGGTAGTAATAGAGCGGTTTTATCCAAAGGAGAAGGTGTCGAACCAAGCGATTCAGGTACTAGCAAACATGTTGTCAATGATGAAGCGAATGAATCAAACTTCTACAACGCAGACTCCGTAGGACACAAAGACGATGACGACTTTGATGGTGAAAATGACGGTAATGAAGAAGAAAATACAAGTCAACACGATATTAGCTTTGTTGATGATAGGTACGAGATCAGAATCAAAGACTTGGAGGCCAATCTATTTATTGTCTCCCAAGAGCGGGACCAAATGAGAGAAGAGCTCATTAGTTTGAAGAAGCAAATGTATAATACAAGGAACAATTCTTCTTTCACCTCTTCACCGGTTGTTTCTTCACCTAATATATGAGAACATTTAAATAGGAGAATCATATTTATGTTATATAGCACTATAATTAATGCATCATCTTTGGATTCCTAAGAATTGTTTAAAAAGTTATAAATCCAGTGGCTCGCTATCCCATAAATCAGATTCTTTTATATAATTATCCAACAATTTATCCGGTACACCTGATTTCATCTCTAGTGCTGTTTCCGAGCCAGAACCATCGTGGTTGGATAAACTCCGGACCACACTTGAAATTCTCTCGGTAGTAAACTCATCTCTAATATCTTGTCTATCATTATTCCCACTATGCATGGCTTCATTCTTTATTGAATTCGAACTGGATCTTTTCTTGTGGCTATGCTGGCTGTATGACTGACGCTTGGAAATCGACGCAGTTCTCAGACGGTTCTTCGGGTTCTCTAATCGTGAGGTCGGCTTTACGGCTGAATGTTTAGATGATGGTGCGGGTTGACTTACGGGTTCATTTTCTTCAACTAGCAAGTTCGACTTAACATCG
The DNA here is from genome assembly GCA_025531575.1 of Pichia sp. PH4023. Lineage (NCBI taxonomy): Eukaryota > Fungi > Ascomycota > Pichiomycetes > Pichiales > Pichiaceae > Pichia > Pichia sp. PH4023. Next base: position 1,174,736 of record JAMGYR010000003.1, read on the forward strand.
TTGACAAATGACCACAAATGTTGAGACATGGATTGCACCACATCAGTGCTTGATGTTTCGCCATCATCCGCTAGAGATTTTATCGGCGCATTAATCTCTTTCGGTTTGGGTGATTTAGACTGGTCGAGAGTATAACTCATATCCAGAACGCTGGAATCTTTACTCACACTTAACTCATCATCATCTGGAATCTGTAATTTCTCAAATTCTTTGTAAATCAAATTATCGAATTGTTGAATAAAGTTCAATGGCTTCGTAAACCACGATTGCCGTTTAATTCTTTCATCATCTGCGTTATTTGATGAGATCGGAAAAAACGAATCGTCCAGAAGGGGGTCAACATGGGAATTTGAAGGCTGAATAACTGATTTCTGTAGACTTGTCGGAGATTTGGGTGTATGCTGCTCAAATCTGTGGCGGTATTGTTCGATATTTTGCTGCTTCAAGTTTGCCATTAGTTGCTTTTCAATTTTCAGTTTCAATTGTTGTAGTTCAAATTCTTTATCTTTCTTCCTTTGAAGCAGATCTTTTAGCTGGTTTTTGATTTCCAAAACCTCCATTTCTTTGGACGCCAACAATCTAAAATTTTCTGATAACTCATCTTGCGGAGTATTATCGAGTTTTGACGGCGAAAAAGGGGTTGGCGAGCTATTCATTATTGATAAAATATCGCTATTGTTGACATCTAAACTTTCCCGCTGCTGCATCTCAACCTGTTGTTCTTTGCCAAGTTCTTTTAAGTTCGGAGAAGCAGAATGATTAATATTACCATTCTTAGAAGGGAATAATTTTCTTCTCGGCGTTTTCGAAGTTAAATCTTTGTCTTTATTAACTGTTCCATTTGAACCACTTGGAATCGGTCCAACCAAATTTATACCAATGTTTATCCCTTTCCTTGTGCTATTTGTTGTTGAATTGCATGCAGGAGATGTATTGCTTGTAATACTCATTGTGCGTAGATGCCTTCGGACAGGAGACTTCGATCCGGACCCTACAGTTAAAGACCTTGCTAGGCCTCCATTATTACCTCTTATCTTCGTTGCATCCGGCGTTTTGAAGATTGTGGAGTTATTGGCAGCAGTAGAATTCGCATTTGCTGATTCTGGAGATCTATCACGATTGGTTGACGTATCGGCCTTCAAAACAGGCAGATGATCTTGCGATGGCGATCGATCTTGTGACATACTATTTTCTTATCTGTACCATATATGTATAATATCTTCCCCAAAAATCAAACAATACTTGTGAGCCCAGGTTATTTCAACTTAATGCTATCTTATAAGACGTTATAGAAAATATTGAATAAGCTACTCAATTGGATGCCCTGAGAATGCACCGGTAAAAGCCCCAAGACGAGTAGAAGGCTGAGAATAAACAACAAACAATCAATAATGGACAGATTAAGAACTTTGTCTAGAGGGATGCGGATACCTCAATTCCTGTTCTGTACGCGTGTTTTTCAAGAATCATATATGTAGGGGGGCCACTGGATGAGATACCGCAGGGCTTTTGTATTTCTGACATCTTGAGAGTCAACTAATAAGGGCTCATTAGTAAAAAAGTGATGTCATATATAAAGGAAGAAAGAGAAGTCAACCTTGAAGAGCTTGTTCTTACCCCTTATTTTGTGGTTAAGACAAAAATATTCACTCCTTATAAAACATACAACTCAGGGACCAAATTTTTCATAAACGTATGCTCCAATGGAAAAGTACCTACTAAAGAAATAAAGAATGAAAGTGGGAAATTAGTTGACGGATTTGATGCCAAACTTGTTTTTGTGTTGATATCTAGGGGGGAGTGGGAAATTCCTATTTTGACATCTCCAGAAATACGAGAAACACTAGATAAAAAGGGTAATAAAGCGTTGTTGATTGATTGTGCAATCAACGATTTATACATCAAATGGTGTATGGTAAATGAAGAACTTAAAGATATAGTAATACAGTGGTGCATCGATGCTGTTGAATTTCAAGCAGGCGGGAACTTTGTCATAGATCGTGACTCGGTGAGTTTACCTAAAAGAACGTGTATTGGTGGAAATCCTCAGAATATTGAAGTTGATCTTCACCACTTGAAAAATATATCGAGAGAATTAGAAGAGTTGAGTAAAGACATATATGAAGGGACGGAAGATCCTTTGATGCTTGTTAACGCGAGACGTTTAGATGCTCTAGAGGAAGAAGATTCAAAAGCGAACAAAGAAGGTGTGTTGCCATCTCTTATGCCCCTAGGAAACCCTTCGAAAAAAGCCAATCTGATTGTTGAATTAGACACTGACGAAAACCAAAACGTGAAACTCGCATCTGATAAGAAGACCTATACCGAAGAAAAATCACAAAAGATACGATATGAGGTTAGCATATCTAAACTTCCCAAATCAAAGACAAAGCTAAATCATAAATACGAGTTAAAGATCTCTTCCCAGCTCCAGCATTACACAGACTACAGTTTGAAATTTGATAAGATTGCTAAAGATTTGATCATTTCTGACTCAAGTAATGATTCCGTGCTAAAGTTTCCACTTCCTCTTGATGTGACAGGAGAAGATATAACATCCTTTTTCGTCAAAAAGGAGAAAATAATTTATGTGTACATTATATGAGTAGGGTAGGAATATTTGAGAAATATAAATTTAGTCATACTACTCAATTCTGTACTCTTCATATATGTTTGAAGGGTTGATAGCAATGATAAAAATGCCTGTTTTAATTTTCCAGGAGCACCTTGACTTATCCCATGTCAAAAGTAAAGGATCTATCCATTGAATGTTGAGATCCTTACCTACGTGAAACCCCTTTTCAAGTTTACAGAGCCCATTCAAACGAAAAGCTTGAAAATCGAAAAAATAAAGGGAGTCGTCCTTGTATATTATGAATCTATCATTATCCAGCGCAAAATACTGATTGACATTATCGAAGCAAATGAAATTACCATCACTTTGATTTAATATCAGGAAATATTTATTTTCTGTAATATAAGAAAAGCAGTCTTGTTCCTCCATATATAACCACTCTTTATCAGGTGATTGATAACAGGGGCCAGAAATGTCGTTGAAATGATTTGAATTTTTGTAGCTGTAAAACTCCCCTGAAAAGGAAACTAGGCCGCATTTGGGTTCTATAAGTACTTTGTTAATGACATCCATCTTTAGCATTTGATTTTGGACTTCAAATTTACTGAATTCCTTATTGAAGCTGACTTTGAGAAGAATAGCGGTTTTAGTTTCATTAGGATTCCAGACAGCAATCATTATTCTGTCAGTGTTTTTATCAACTTTTACATCGTTGATATATGATAGCAAAATAGAGGCGTATACCGTAAGATTCAAATTATCAACCATATAAAGTCCATTGGAGGTGTAAACCAGTCTTTGAGTTTCATTATAGTCCAAAGAAGCTTCTGCTACGCCTAGTAATGGGGCCTCATAGTGCTGCACGCCAGCTGTCTCTAACTTAACTTCAAACATTTCAAGGGTGGTAGAAACGACAATGGAAGAGTCTGAAATTTTCGAACATTGTAATAGTCTACCCTTAAACGTCTGTATCACTTTATTCATCTTGCAAGATTCGTAGTTGATGCAGTAGATCATATTATCTGATATCCCAATTAATCGATGCCTCATTGAAAATATATGAGAGAAATATGTTTCTTCAGATATTAAAGTAATAGTTATTTCTGGGACTTTGACCTGCCAGACATTTTCCAAAAGAGTACGAACATATAAAGAATCAAAGGAAGTTGAAAAGTCAATATCTAAGATAGGTTCAGTAATATCCCACGTAACATTTGAGACAAAAGTTGGCTCACAAGAGCCAACTTGATTATATACATTGATGTGTTGACGGTCAAATAATAGAAAGTTGATAGAGTTAGAATCACACTTGTAAATGCGGATTGATTTGGGGGTGAATTTAGTTTTCACGTGGAAAGCTCTGTTACCAGGAAAGATGTGAACGGATTCGCTTTTGTCGTCGTACAAAACTGTAAAGTTATCATAGACTTGAAAGCATGTGGCGTGAATGGATTTATGATTGCTCAGAGTTGGAGTTCCATCTAAACAGTCATCGACGTCATTTATTCCGCCAAAGGAAAAGGCATTTGATGGAGTAATACACTCCAAGTTTGAGTTTTCTGTGAGATTGAAGGCAACTTTTCCATTTATGTACAGCTGGGACTTCAGGTCTTTTGTTAAGAAATATCCTTCCTGGTAGTAACCAATAAAGATGTGATTCTTGATAAATTTGAATTTATCGTAGAAAAGTTTTATATCTAGTTTCTTTTTCGTTAAGACTGAATTATATCCGTCGGTAAACGAAATGACATTCTCAGAAGAGTTAGTTTTATATGCGTGTGATACTCCGAGAAAGAGATTTATTTCTTGAGCAGGGATATACTTCGTTGTTCGTATAAATCCAATTTGAGAGCAGTCATCAATATTGAAAACATAAAAGCCGCTGAGTTTATTGCACAAAAAGACATGTGTATTCGTTACTATCACATCTTCCACTCCTATCGATAATGATGTACTTGGTAGGGGCTGCAGTTTCATTGTGTTCATGTTGAGAAAAAATAGCTGATAAGAATCTGTTGTTATAAGGGCTTTGTTGTTTGTAATCCAGGAGAAAGAGGTTATAATAGAACCAGTTTCCATTGTCGTCTTTTTCCCTTTCCTTTTCAAGTCCAGGATATATAGGCTGTCAAATAAAGAAGCAGCTAAATATTTTTGCGAACAGGCTACAACATCACAATCGAAAACGTTGAAAGTTGCCGCAACATCGGACCACCACATTGTTTCTGTCAAGCACCAGGTTGAAGTATATGTGAGAGTACACTTTTTTGCACAAGCTTTCAATTGTTCGTTTTTCCCTAGCAGATAAACATTGAAACCTGAGAGCGATATCTTTGGATCTCTTACCGCAGTATCAATGGATAATGTTGTAAACAACAATTCATGATTGAAATAGCTGTATATGTATATTTGCGCCTTACCATATAAGCCGTGACTAAGATAATCTTTCCTTTGCGGAGTGCTTGAAGGTCTAGTTGCAATAGGTGATTTCTTGAAAGCAACATCGAGGGTCACACAATCGAGGTTTCCTTCATGATTGCGGAGTAAGATTGCAATAATTTGCAAAGACGGCAAGTATGCGACAGTGACGATCTTTTCGTCTGTAGTTTTTTTCAATTTGTAGTTTAGCTCCTTGCCATTCGGCATTGAGTCAAAGTAAACCATATTTTTCTCATTGTATATTATAAAACCCTCGAAGGCTTCTATGATTCGTTTCTCACCACACCATAATTGACTTCCCAAAGTTCGTTTTACAATTCTGGACATGCGTAATTGGAAACGAAAGTACGAAATGTGTGTAGATTATTTAAAAGAAACCTGTCAGAAAAGTCCAGAAACCAGATGCTACGAAGTGGTGTTGATCGGATAAATAAAATACACGGGAGTCACGTGCGTACATGAACTTGGTTTTCTTCTTGGGGTCCCGTGGGATTGTAGAGTAAGGTTTCAAAATATACATAGGCTTAGGTATATACACAGATTGCGTTGCAAAACGCAGTCAGATGTAGAGTTCGTTAGGGTTACTTGGGTCAGATTTTGCGAACTTCAAATTGATACCCAAGGAGTTGAAAAGGTTGGACAAGAAGGCCAACGACTTTTTGATGAGAGATCTCACCAAGTTAACCGATTTCTGGACGTTTTCGTTGTTTTCCAAGGAGGAGGAGTCGTTGACAAGGTCTGAGTTTGAGATTGGCAAGCCGTTTTCGTTAGAGGATATCGAGATGAATAAGGCAAAAGGAAACATCCATATACAGATGCCGAAGAAGGAGGCGATCTCTGTGAATGAGGGGTAGTAGGGAGGAACAAAGTCGGGGCTGAGTCTCTCGTCGATGGAAGGTATGTAGGGGTTGTTGAAGTGGTTAAACCAGAGGTAGTGGTTGACAAAGGCAAGGAGACAGGACGCGACGAAGACTGGATTTGTGAGCTGGATGTCGGGAAACCTCCTGAGATTCAGGTTATAGACGTAGTTGGAGAAGAGGGTGAAGAGCGTCAACTTGAGCGGGAAACCATCGAAGAAGTACAAGAGGATGAGAATGGCGGATACGACGAGGATCGACCTTGAGAGGAACCGTTTTGTGAGCTGGAGGTTCTCCTCGATGATTTCGGAGAAGTAGTAGAGCCCTGCGGCCACGGAAAGCGTGATGGTTATGAACCCCGTGACGGAGCCCAATACGGCGAGGACCTGGATGAACATTGCTGTGCTGGCACGAGCATGGTATCCTCATGAGAGACACATACACCAGCAGCAATGTTCCGTTCTGAAGAAACCCTCATGTGAGCGGTTATAGTCCCCGCCGCGACGCGAAATGTGTGGCCACCTGTCTGTCTGCTACCCTGCCTGGGCCCGCTGCTCTGCTCTTTTTCTCCCTCCCGGCCGTTTCGTCCCCCGTTAGTGCATGTTACCCCTCCGCTGGCGCCTGCCCTCTTGACACTGCTCCCTCTTCATTGGACTACAACAGTCGATGATGAAGGAACTAAAAGACAGAGCAGAGTGCGTGCTGAGAAGCACGCATCCTCCGGGCGCCGTTCTCTGGATGGTGCCGTGGGGGTAGTGTTGAGAGCACTGCGGTTCCAAACAACCACTCTGAGCGGTGTTTGAATGTTCTGAGACTGAATCTATCCGATCGGCGGAGCTTCTGCTTCCCATGTAGCCTGTATTATTCCCTACCCCCTTCTTACATTCCACCCTCTTACTCTAAACCTTTCTTTTCTACGCCGATCGTCGCCCCGCTTATGACACTCGCCCCCGCACCTGCCGACGCGACGCCAGCAAGCGGAGAAGTCTGCTCTCCCCCCCCCCCCCGCCTTTGCGGATGACTAATGTGATGACTCTCCGCTCTCGGCGCTCGCCTCTCGCGGCGGGCGAGCAGATGCCGGCGGGTGATGTCAGCAGGAGGGCAAGCTTCTATCGGGGCGCCTGCCCCTTTTCAGCTTATCGCGAGAAAAAAAATTTGCAGGAAAAAAAACAGTCCACGCCCCTCCCCCCAGCAGCTGTTGTTATTAGGACCAGCTGAAACCCATTTCGCCAGTGCAGGGTCGGGTGTCACCGTGTGCTATTTCCGGGCCCTTGTTGCCCTCGTTGGGTCCGGGCCCTCTCCCTGCTTCCTTTCTTTTCTCTTAGTGTGCCCTTCTCCGCCTTGCACGTTTCTTCTGTCTGTCTGTTTGTCTGTTTGTCTTTCTGTCTGTCTCCGCCATCCAGCACCACACTCCGCCGTTTGACGCAGAAAGCACCCAAGAAGAAAAACAGAAACGCCCCCTGACTCCTCTCTCGTGAGATAAACAGAGAGCACAAGACTACACGCAGATAAGCAGCAGACACATTCCTGTCTGATAGCACACACACAGAACTAGCAGTCGGACGTTTGGCTCCTTCTGCGATAAAAAGAGCACCGCACACATACACACACCGATAGAGAGTAGTGGCCAGCCCGCAAGCCAAGCAACGATGATTCTGAACAGATACAACCAGAATTTGAACACCGGCGACAACATCATGGCCACCAACGGCACCAACACCAACAGCAGTACCAGCACGAGCAACAACACTTCCTCATACACCGCCTTGGACGTTCTCTTGAACTCCTCCGCCTCAGATACGTCCGTCATTTCCTCCCACTCGATTAACCCGACCCCAATGTCGTCCGAGTACTCCTTGTCCAACAGAAGCTCGTTGGCAGACGTCTCGTTCAACGCTCTCGACAGTATCAACAATGACATCAACAACCTCAACAGCTTGAACACCATGAACTCCATCAACAGCCTGAATGATTCTTTCGACAACGACGCAAGCACCATTGACGTCAACAACGTCAACAACATTAACAATGCAGGAAATAACCCAAACGGCTTTATCAACAACTTGTGGAACTCCACCTCGGAAAACTCAAACTTGCCCTCCAACTCGACTTTCATCAACTGGAACCCAAACTACCTGAACAGCAATCAGAACAACAACCACAATGATAACCCAATCCTGTCCAAGCCAACCTCTCCAGTTCCACAGTCTTTTGCAACCCTGAGGAACTCCAAAAATTTACAATTCTCCTCCAACGACCCTTTCTTGCCAGCAGATTTGAAGAGCAACGATTTGGCAACCGTCAGCAACAACAATTTGGACGACGCTATTTATAAGATCAGCTCATCAGAAAGTCTGTATAAATGTCTATCCAACCATCTATTGAGCAACTCCATTAACATCAACAAGGCTATCACCGCCACCACCAACACAAGCTTGAACAATGAAAGTCTATTGAACAATCAGTTCCTGAATAAACCAGCCTTTCCAATCAACAACAACCCGATGGCAGGTTATTCTTGGAATGCAAATGTCGGGTTGCTCAACATCTCTGACGATCTAAACAACCATCAAAGTTCTTCCTCTTACTCCAACTCTTCGACAGCTTCCAGTGTTTGTGACGATTTGATCAACCACAACTATTACCAAAACCATCTGAACAACATGAACCATGCCAACAACACTACATCCAACAACACTCACCATCACAACAACTCCAATCAACTCAACAAGAGCAAAAGTGACAGATTGTTGTTCAAGACAGAACTTTGTGCCACTTTCCAGAAAACAGGATTCTGTCCTTACAACGATAAATGTCAGTTTGCTCATGGTTTGGACGAGTTGAAATCAGCTCCAAAATCGAGAAAATGGAAGACTAAAATGTGTAAAAACTGGACCGAGAAGGGACATTGCAGGTACGGCAAGAGATGTTGTTATAAACACGGAGAAAACGATGACGGATCATCTTTGAATTCGTTATTACCACCACAAGTTGTTTTAAAACACTGATTCATCACCTGATTTTTATTATCATCGACGGCAACATCAAATCTTTTACAAACTTATTTCAACTTTACTACTACTTACTTATTTCAGGGATTATTGATTATTAATTATTGATTATTGATTATTGATTATTTTTGATTTTTAATTTTTCTTACTTTCTTTTCGTTCATTACTTTATTTTATTTATTTCAGGTTTCTATTTTTTTTCTCGTTTCAGGCGTTTTATTGGGTTACTCATTATTATTTCATTTTTTTTCTCGTTTCAATTGTGCGATTGGTGAAGCATTCAAGTTGTAATACTACATGGTATTCATTTTTCTTTTCTATTTTACCTTCAGCAATTTTTATTTATTGTCAGTGTTATTATTTATTATCGCTGTTATTGTCACTTTATTTACTATACATTTATCGTCCCACTTGATTAATTTTCTTTTCTTACAACAACTTGGTTCAAACTTAATTGGCATACTTTTCTCTTAATTTTTTTACTTTTTACTATTCTACTTCATTATTATTACTATCACTATTACTATCACTGTTATTGTCGTAACCGCTATAATTTATTTCATCTTTCCAAGCGTTTTTATAGATTTTCTAATATACTTGTTACTTTAAATTATTTAGAGATGCAAGCCGTAAAGCTACAAAGGTCCTTAAGATCCAGTTCACATTACGTAAACTTGTGGCATAAAAAAAGTAGCCTCATCATCTTGCATGATTACGACAACCCCCTTACAAGAAACTCAATGATCCCGCTTCCGTAAATTTCCACATATTCAGGCAATTGATTCCATTTACTGCAGTATTAATGTCGGATTTCCAGAAGTGCATCTTCCAGAGCAAACTCAAACAAGCAGAGCAAAAACTAGGGTTCAATTTCAATGAATCTTTGGAAGAAGAAAACGATGCAGTTTACAACCATGATGACGATTCGGAGGCGTCAAGCTCAAAATCTGAAGTACCAAAAGCTAAGTCCTCTTTCGAAGACGAAAAGATACGATTAAGCTGGGGGAAGGTATTTGACAACAATGATATTTACTGCAATTCCGATGGATATTGTTTCCAGACATACTTCAGAAAGCCCGTTTTACACAACAACAATGCAGATGAGTGCCCGGTCATTTTCATCGCTCATCACGGAGCCGGATCAAGTGGTCTAACATTTGCAAATTTAGCAAGCTGTATTGCTGACAAAAGTAATAGTTTACATTATTTCACGAATCCAGGATTCTTCACGTTCGACATGAGAGGACACGGAAACACGAACTTGATCAACAGAAACAACGAAAAGTTAAACGCAATGAACTACGACTTGTCCATCGATCAATTGCAAAAAGACTTCATATTCATCTTCAACCACTTCGTGAAAAGATATTTAAAGTCAAACACTGCCCTTTCAAACTCTGACTCAGCCAGATGTTCTCTCTTTTTTTTGGGCCATTCCCTCGGTGGTGCAGTTTTAACGAAGGTCCTCTACAAATATTCCAAGAAAACAGAAGAAGTCTCTTCTGAATTCCATTTGGATCCTCAATATGCCAAGTTTATCAAAGGCTTGACCATGGTGGATATAGTAGAAGAGACAGCTATACGTGCATTGGACTCCATGGATAGTTATCTCAATAGTATTCCACAATCATTCCAATCTTTACAAGATGCCATCGATTGGCATGTATCCCATCAGTTGATCTACAATAGATACAGTTGCAGATACTCAATACCTCCGATTCTAACTCCCTTAAATACAAAACAATCTGGCTACAAATTCATAATTGATTTGAAAAAAACTGAACAATACTGGCACGATTGGTTTGTTGGTCTTTCGAGTGAATTCATATCAATTCCTAGCTCCGTCTCCAAGTTACTAGTCCTTGCAAATAATGATCTTTTGGATAAGAACCTTATTATAGGTCAAATGCAGGGAAAATACCAGTTGATTGTATTCCGGTCGAGTGATTTGAAACTGGAGAACATCATGTCGACAACTACTACCACAATAAGCCTGAAAGATTGTAAAGAAATCAGTCATTTTATTCAAGAAGATATACCCAACAAGTTTGCAATATCTTTGCTAGAATACGTAGAGAGAAATGACAACGGGTCTTTTCACAAAAAGGAATCAAACCCTCAGTTGGATCTGATAAATAGACTTAACCAAAAATGGAACGTCAAGAATTAGAGGAAAAAGACAATAGAATATGATTATGGCTTAAAATTTATTGCTTTATTTATGTAAAATGTAATCAAATATAAGAAATAGAGGATATAAAGTTTACTTAATCCACAGTCATCGTATCGATCTTTTCATTGGCTTTCATTTTATCCAAAACGCTCGATATCTTATGTCTACCCCAAGAAAACCGTGGATCGATCAAAAATGGTCTCAAATCGAACCGATTGTCATCTGGAGAATATTGCTCTGCGTGATAGGAAGGCGTACTCACAGTTTGCTTGTGTCTATTAATACTATAGTACCAGAAAAAGTTGTTCACCTTTGTTGCAATCTCATCTGGTGTCTTCTTATCTTTCCATATATGTAGCAACTTGATGAACATCGAGTACGGCCCACATTTCTCCACTTTACGAAGTCTACCCATAACGCTAAGTTCATCATATGTGAACCCCATGTCTGCCTCATCGGATTGAACATACTCTTTTGTAACTGGCTCTAATTCTGCAGTTGGTGTTGCATCAACAAATGACTTCAAGATAGGTAACTGTAAACTATCAGTAGACCAAGTAATAAACCTTTTCAAGTCATTCTTGGATATACCACCTATTGGATTGATATCTGCAGATGAGCAATCGTACTTGGTTAAATATCCCCGAAGTTGCTCGTCGACATTAGCTGAACCTAAGACTAGTAATCCTCCGACATTATTTTTGCCCCTGGTCCACGGTAATAGTTGTGCAAACAGGTATGCTAAAACCATACGTAATCTAGCCTGAATATTTTGTAATGCCAAGTTCTCAATATTTGACCCTCCAAATATCTTATATATAGGCTTCTTACCGGTAGTAACCTCAAACAATGAGATAACAGCACTGACTACTGTGTCCATATTTAGATTAACATGATAAGAACCAATCTTCTTACTTAATTCCAAGGCTCTACCTTTCGTTTCTTCGGAGGAATTGGAGGTACCCATGAAACATGTATGGAATATTTTGTTTGCTAATTCTTGTGGAGTCTTTGGAAAGTTATCATCACTTTCATCTCTAGTAACTAATTTGACGTCTTTTTTTACTTGTTCATTTCCGGCATCACATGCTTCGATGACCAATCTGCACATCGAATAGACAATTACAGCAGTGGCACAACTATCAATTCCTCCACTTAATGGCAGGAAAAATCCAGCACCTTTACAGCGGCGCAAATAGTCCCATAACCAACAAGCTGGTCCTAATGCAATCTCTTCCTCTGGCAGGTGATAGAAACAAGGTCTTGGAAAAGTAGGCCCTATCGTAATATCAAAATTCATTGAATCCGGAGAAAGTTCAACATCAAGATGCTTTCTTTCATAAACTGGGGATAGTCTGCTCTGGACCCCATGAGAAGCCAATGCCCTATATGCTCTAACGTCTTCTAAGTCAACTACTGCGGTCAAAACTTCAACATCGTCCAATGAAAATTGCTTTCCTTGGGCCAAGATTTCACCATTACATACGATCATCGCACAACCGTCGTAGTATAACCGATCACCATCACATCCCTTTTGATTTGAGTATAAATACACACCACCACACTTTCTGGTAGCCTCCATAATTAATGAGACTCTTGTATTCAATTTTCTCAGTTCATGGTGGGATCCGGACGAATTAGTGATGATCTCAACACCATCTAAGGATAAAGAAACATGTGGAGCTTGCGGTGTGAACATCTCCTCACATGTTTCACAACCGATAACAGTATCTAACGTGCTGATCACCAAGTCACCAAATCTGACAACCTCTTGATTAGTCACCTTCTTGATCAAAACGGGTAGATTGAAATCTTCCACATATTGTGTTTTCAACCAAGGTGTAAAATATCTCATTTCCCTATAGTTTCCATCATTTGCTAAAAATATCTTAGGTCTAATGAGTAAAATCTTACCATCGTAAGATAATATTCTACAATTATAACGACGATTCTTGTGTATAACAGGCATACCAATATCTAACAAAATACCGTAAGTTTCAGGATTATTCAAAATTGTTGAGTACATTTCCCATGATTGCAGATATGTATCGTTTTCTAGAAAGTGATCTAAACAACCATACCCTGGCACCTCTAATTCAGGACCAACCCGCATTGATGCTCCTCTCTCTTTTGCAATGACAATAGATTCGACAATCCTATCTCTGTTTCCCTCAAAATCCATTGCCCATTGGTTGAGGGAGCATGTTGCAAGAGTGATATAATGTGGCATATTTGTATCTTTGCTAGGTTAAATTAGTATGAAGCAAGTCACGCAAGAAACTGCTTCATATCTAGGGTCTGTAATTATGTCAAGTCGGTAATTTATCGGATTGATGGGAAGCGATCAGTCTATGCCTGCGCGGACTTGTAAAGCAATTTCCCATAGCCTACCATTAACGTACATCCATTTCTGAGAATTTCAGAGTTTTATGCGTTGCGCTTGATTTACTCTTTACAAGTAGAGCATTAGATTGAAGAAAAGTTGGAAGCTATATAGAAGAAAAGCAGGTTTAGCAAAAGTGAAGGCAAAGAAATAAAAGACAAGGTGGAAACAAAATAGATAATATTACAAGGATATTTTACTGCGTAAGTCATCAATTAAAATGATGATAAAACTGTCGAAAATGGAGACATGCCTCAAGATAGAATATTTTAACTAATTGATTTGCGGTCACTCTTTCTCCTTTTCTTTACTAGTCTTTCTCAACGAAAGCATGCGCCTTGAAAATGAATTAGAACTGCTCAGTGGATGAGGAGAAGGTGCCTGTATTGGTTCATCATCCAATCTGGTAACGGTTGGCGCATGGACTTTGGTTGAACCCATTCTTGCTGGTGTGTCATTTGAGCTAGGAGTAGAGCCCGATATATTTGGCGAGATCAGACCAGATGTCATCAAATAAGGGGTGGACATACCGTTCAATGGAGATTGGGGCTTACTTGCTGTGGACGGAATTCTTCTCGGTTTTTTTACTGAAGAGTCCGTGCTTGAAGGGGTTGCACTGCCTGGTATTCTTGATGTGACGATTTGAGATGCGTCATCTTCTTCGTATGACGACCCATCTTGGCTAGATCCTACGTATGTATTACGGGGATCTTCAAATCTTTCTCTATTTCCAAATTCATCTTCATTATAGGTCTGCTCTTCTCTCATTTTCTGAAGATTGTCGAAATTCTCCCTAGCATTTTCTCTGGCCACAACCATCATCTCTTGCGCCTTTTGCAATGGTATAGTTGGGGTAACACATGACGAAATGGCTGGAACGGTCTCATCCAGTTCGATTGTTGCCTTCATCAGTGCTGACATCCATGCCCTCATTTCTTCTTTGGTTTCAACCGCAAAATAATGAACCTTTTGTTGAGTAAAAGTCAAACCTTTACGTGAGCCAGGAGCTGGTGGAACAAGTTTAAAACAATACCTACCATAACCTGCAGTTGCGGCATAAACTGCACTGAGCTTGTCTTCAGCCTCGATTGCAGGTAAGACCTTGTGAGACGTAATATCAATTAACCCTTTCTCCTTTAAATCCTTAGCACTTGTGTAATATGATAGTCTTGTCCTATGAAGTGTGAAGAATCTATGTTTCCAAGACCCAATAGACAAGTTTCCTCTTTTGAACATCCAGCCGGAGTAATCAGCATCTTTCTTTGCCTCATCTGGTGTGATTTGCCTAATACCTTCTTGAAAGGCAGACGTTTGCATCTTACTTGGCCGGCGGACAACTTTTTGCCTTAAAGTAGACTTGTTATTAGCATTTGCAGAAACTGGAGTGGATGATGTTGATGAACCTTCATCTAATTTCTTTTGCGATGGGGATGCTGCAATTGCAGCAGATGCAGCAGCTGTTGCAGCATCTGAATGAACTCTTTTGGTGACGTCCTTGGACTTGATAATTTGTGCAAATTCTTTAGCAGACACCGATCTTCTATTATCAGTTGATGTACGCTTAAAATTAGGTGGTGGAATAGGTGAAACTGTTGGCTGCTGTTGTGTCACCGGCATCGACCTTTCGTTTTGTAGCGTTGCTACCGATGGGTATGCTGGACTGGAGGTTATATTCTTTTCGTTGCCATTAGATACTATTGATGAATACCTTCTATGGTTGGACCGGACTGCATCGATGTTTGACGCATCAGATGTTGCTCTTGAATGCGTCAGTGGAGAAGTGTCAACATAAATCGAAGATGCATTCCCCATGGAAGAATTCCTCTTGTGACCGGAGTGCGACAATCTTGGAATGGTGGAAAATCTTTCTTCAACAGGTGACCTGATGCCAAATTTTGTCGGGTTGTTAGAAACAGGACTTGGATAGTTGGGAGGCTTAGGAGCTCTTCTAGGTGAAGCAAACTGTTCTCCCGACTCAGTGTTGGGTATCGAGTTCGTAGGCTTCAAAGAATCACCGGTAACACTTTGTTCCTCGTACACGTTTTGTAAATCAGATTGAGATTCATACGGTGAACCTGTTGAGCTTGGCGCACGCAGAGGAGAGGGGGTTGACCTTGAGAAACGACTTGAACGTTCAAAAACAGCCGACTGCGGCCGCTGAGTTTGTGTCTGACTGAATCTTTTCGTATTGACACTAGCAGTATACGATTTAGTTTTCATCGGTATAGAAGAATCGCTGGAATCGTTATCCTTAACTAAGTTCAAATCTGCGTGACTCGTTGAATGTGAAAGATCTTTATAGTTATCAGGCAGATAATTAGAATCTTGCGACATATTGGAAAAATCATCGTTCACTTGTGGTGGTTCAGCAACATAATGTTCTGAATTTGCTGCCACTCGTCTTAAATGCTCGATCTCCTTATATATTTCAAATCTTGTTCCGAATGACGATATATCTAGCTCTTTCAAATACGATAGTTCCAATTCAAGCAAGATATTTCCTGATATTTTGTGGGTTATGAATTTTTGCGCACTTTCGTGGTCAACAATCTTGCTGAAATATTGATATACCTGTTCTGGAGTCCAGTTTGCAACATCGGAAAGGTTAAGAGGGTTAGAAGAGCCGTTATTGTTGCTATTGCTAGTGTTATTAATACTATTGCTGTTTTTGCTGCTGCTGTTGTTGGCGGCCCGTGAATTTGGAAAGAGGGATGCGTTGGAGAGAAAAGGCTCTTTTTTATCCATTTTGAGCTCTTTCAAGGCTTGGTCTATATCGTTGACGTATCTGTTCACACCATTTGGAGGTCCACAATTGAAAGCATTGCCGGGGATGGAATAGCTGTTCCCATTTCCATTGCGGTTATTATAACTATTATTACTATTCATGGAGTTATTGACATTGCCACTGCTTCCATTCCGGCTGTAGTGGCCGCTGTTGATATTGCTATTGCTGTTGTTATTATGATATCTAGCTGAGCTATCACTTAAATTCCCAAAATGTGTCGGGGCAGTTGGCGATATTGGACTGCCCTGTGGCGTTTTCCTGGACCTTGAGCGTAACAATGAGGGCCTTGGCCCAGACGGCTGCTCGTTTAAATCCCTTTTAATTCTCGTGAAGACCTTAGGGTACAGGCCCACTTCCCCTGTGGACAAGTTCTTACCCATGTACCATCCATCGTCAAACTCACTGTCATCGCTTACTAAGTCGACGATGTCTCCCTCATGGATAGTGAGCTCGTCTGGAAGTCTGGCATTGAACGTTTTGATTACAACATAAAGTTGTGTATGCGAATTAACCGATGAGTTATTGACACTCATTGTTTTACTGGCTGTATTAGGACGAATACCAGTGTCAGGGTGTGTATGACTATGCCAGGGTATGTCTCAAGTTTGTGTCTTCAGCCCTCTCTTCCTTGCGCAGCATGAAACACCGTTGATGTCTTATCATGCCTTCTCCTCCTAAACAACACAGATGTTAGTAGCAGTTACTGTAGCAAGAGGTAGTGAGGCCTGGACTTCTCATTGCTTTTTTTTCTTCCGCACCCGTCAATATAAATACACTTTAAGCGCCACGACAGCTGACATAAGCCGCCGTGTCGTGGCTGTATGTAAACACCTGGAGGACGACTTGGGTTTTCTAATACGGTTCGTTGGTCTGTTTCCGAGTGGAAAAAGTAATTAATTGTACATTTAACAAATCTTATAGAAGGGAAGGCAACGTAGCGATCGCAGAAGAGTGCCTTGTCTACTGGCAAGGAGGTGCGTCTAGGGTGGGAGTATAGTCGTGCAGCTGGGCTGACGAGACAGCGATGGTAATAGTGAAAGTAATCGTAGCAATGATGGAAGAAAGTACGAGTGAGAACGGAAGTGAAAAAAAAAGATAGAATGTGGGGAAGAGAAGAAGAGAGGATCGTAGGAAATAGACTCCGGACGTACGAAAAAGAAGGATGTGCCACAAAATAGATGCAATAGGGGGGCGGGGAATATAGGCGAGCTGAATAGAATGACGATGTTGTTCTGCAACACAAGGCGCTAGTCTTCATCCTCTTTGATACTTGTGATGATGTTTAGCTCTTTGGAATAGTTGTTGAGCATCGGTTTCGAGTAGATGGAATGGTTGAATTCTGGAGTTCTGGTCACCCTCGGAGAAGGCGTGAAGTTTATGTAGTCGCTCATGCTGAAACCCGGGGTTCTGTTGAGATTTTTGTTTGATGGTCTGTTATTTGGCGTGTCTGGGTTCTGAAACCTCGAGTTCATGCTTATGCCGATAGGGGTACCCAACAAGGGCTGCAAAAATGCAGCAGAAGGTGTGTTGTTGTTGCCCAACGAAGGACTGGTGAAGTAGGGCGGTAACTGGTTTTTGAGAGGAGTTGATTCAAGTAAACTTATGTTGTTCAGGTTAGAGCCCGAGGAGCGAGGTGTTGTTGGGATAGCTAGAACCTTACTAATGTCCTTTGTATCTTTGTTGTTAAATGTTCTTGCAGGCGAGTTGGACAGGAACAACAATAGGTCAGCGCCCAAATCGTCCGAGTTTTTGTTAGGTGTGGTAAATTCTTTAATTCTGTTGGATGATTTTGGAGTCATGAGTAAATTTGACTGTGAAGGTCCCCTGTTGTCGGATTCCAAAGGGAAAGAAGCGATCGGAGTCTCATTCCAATGCGATTGTTGGACTGGGTCCTTGAAGGACAATGAGTTATTTCCGGATTGTTGCTGCTGTTGTGAAGATAGATACTGTTTGCGTCGAGCGGTGTTTTTCAGTTTTCCCTCTCTCCTCTTTGGCTTGTCGAACTCAACTTTGCTGATATTAACATTAGAATTGGCATCCGTGTCATTAGAGTCGATATTGGCATGAAGAGCGTCACTGGTTGAGCTGGTGATGTTACTGTCCCTGTGAGTTTCCAATTGCTGTTGCTGTTCCTGCTGTTGCTGAGACAAAGATTTGTTGGCGTTGTTTCTTTGACCCGATTGGAAAATATCCACCTGCTTTTGCGGAGGAGTCTTTGGCGGTTGCAGCTGCGAGTTAGGCAGAGATTGAGGCGACTGCAACAGAGCTCCTCTTGTGTACTGGTAAGGGCTTGTCGAGTTGCCGTACGGGGAGGAGTTTAGCCCGTTGTTCATTCTCTTGACAGGAGAAACGAGGTCGTCATCCAGATGCTGCTCGTAGAGGAAGTGGCGAGAAGAGTCCGTGGATCTGTAGATCGAAGACGACTTTCTTTTCAGCGGGGAGATCGCTGGAGTGAGAGCCGAGATCGATAGGGTTGTGTTGTCGAAGGAGAAGTTCTGCCTGGTTGGGGTGACCAGCTTCGAGTTCTGGATGTTGGAGATGGCGGTGGCGGTGATGTTGTTGGTGACATCTTCGCTCAGACTCTTGGAGGGGGAGCTGGAGGGGGAGCTTGAGCTCGAGGAGTTGAAGAAGTTGGCGTTGGTTGTGTTGAGGTTGGCGTTCTGCTGATCACGGACCTTGAGGCCGGCCTTGAACAACTTCTCCTTCAACTGTCTGGTCATTTTCGCAATCTCCACTCTCTTCAGGATCTTCTGTGCGATGATGTCCTCGTTCGACATAGGGGAAGTTTCGTTTGACGAGGAGCAGAAGTAGCTGCCAGAGTTCTCTAGGGATTGCTGGGACATGGTGCTAGTGCAGAGTGTGGATGGACTGGTGGTTTGTCGTCCCGTAAATCGATCAGTGCAAAGTCCAATGGCGGAGTCGATCAAGGGGGAGTGCTGTTGCCTGAGCGGAACCTAGTGAGAGAAAGACGTGGAGGCAGAGCCGTTCAAGGAAACGATTGCAGGCTAGTCCACCAAGAGAACAGGGTGAAAAAAGTCGGAAAAAGGAAGCAAAAAAGGAGCAAGGATGCTAAGCTATCTGCGTGCACAGGACAGGATAGCAGTGGTGGTGGTGATAACGACGGAGAAGGTGATGCCAGGATCGTTTTGGAAGAGAGAAGCGGGAGCAGCAGGGAGTGACGCAAACAACGTGTGAAGAGACCCGGCAAAGTGTGAAGAGAAAGGAGCTGGACGCCAGGAAGCCAATTTCACCGAAAAGGGTAATGAAGACATTTCGAGCCGGACGCGAAAAGCTGCCCGAACGCAAAAGGAGGGGCGCGGGGAGAGACTAGATCCGTCTGTTGCGCGCAAATTGCGTGTCCTGCGTGCCATCACTTTTCCGTGCTAGTGATTAATGGAAGGGGCTCGACGAGGTTTCCACATTCGGGTAGAAGAGCACAGAAAAGGACGCGCTTACGTCAGCAAGGCAACGATTTGGGCGCGTTGCGCCGATCGGCCCAGGACGGAGCAATCGGGCCGAAAAGTGGCGTCCAGTCACGTGTTGGAATTGCTGTTGCGGTGCAGTTGGCGTAGCCGTTGATTGTTGACGTTGCTGCAGCATGTTCAATCTTAATGAGGGTGACGATGATTCTCATTAATAATCAAGCGTTAGCTTCAGCCCTGCTGCTCACGCTACTTTCTGATACTGTAGATGCATAAATAGAGGCTCCTTTCTCTGAGTGCTCTCTGATGTTTGTTTCCTCCCCTCTTGTATTTGCCCGGTAAACCTATTCTCTGAAGAAAGAAAACAAAGCTTAAAACCCAAACTCCGAAAACCAAACATGACAAACGATCTAGCCACCAGCAACCTCTTCAAGCCTATTAAGGTCGGTCCTGTCGAGTTGAAGAACCGTCTTGTGTATGCGCCAACGACGCGGTTGAGAAACACCGAAGACTTCGTTGCCACAGATTCGATGCTCGAGTACTACACCGAGCGGGCCACCGACAACGGCGGCTTGCTCATCGTCGAGGCAACCTTCCCTGCTCCGGAGTTCGGTCTCTACGAGCGTGCTCCGATGATCAAGACCCCGCAGCAAGTGAAGGCGTTCAAGAAGATTGTCGACTCTGTCCACTCGAAGGGCTCTGCGATGGCCGTCCAGCTCTGGAACTTGGGCAGAACCGCCGATCCAAAGGTCTTGAAGAAGCATAACCTCCCCTTCATCGCTCCGTCTGCCGTGTACGTCGACGAGGCCTCTGAAAAGGCCGCTAAGGAGGCCGGCAACGAGCTTCGTGCGATGACCGTCCCTGAAATCAAGGAAATGGTTGCCGAGTACGCTGCGTCCGCCAAAAGAAGCATCAACGAAGCCGGCTTCGACATCATCGAGATACACGGAGCCCACATGTACTTGCTCGACCAGTTCTTGCAGGCCTCGTCGAACAAGCGTACCGACGAGTACGGTGGCTCTATAGAAAACAGAGCCAAGTTCCTGTTAGAGGTTGTCGACGCGTGCATCGAAGCTGTCGGAGCCGAACATGTTGCCATCAGGCTGTCCCCCTATGCACAGGTCCAGGGTGGTTTAGGCAACAATTCCGAGATCAACCCGATTGTCACATGGGGTTATGTGTTGAGCGAGCTCGAGAGAAGAGCCAAGCAGGGCAACAGACTCGCCTACGTCTCCGTTGTCGAGCCAAGAGTGTCCGGGACGGTCGACAACCCGGACGCCAAAAGCATCAACTTCAAATGGCCAGACCTCATCTGGAAGGGTATTATCATTAGAGCCGGTGGGTTTCTCGACAAGTCGGTCGTATCCAAGTTGACTGAGGTAGTCAACGCAAACGATCACACCCTTATTGCGGTGGGCCGGTACTTCACCTCGAACCCGGATCTTGCCAAGAGATTGAAGAACAACCAGGAGCTCACTCCGTATGACAGATCCACCTTCTACAAGGTCGGAAACGGCGGTTACTTGGACTACAAGGGTTACGGAGAGCCTTTGGACCACTCCAAGGACCAGATCATGCCTAAGGCTCTGGCCTGAGTTGAGGACTTGTCTGCATATTTGCGTGCATGCTTGATAATATTGTTTATAAATTCATTTATAGAATAATTAAGTCAGATTCCTTTTCATTAGTAATTAATTCCTCTTCAGAAACCCTCGTTTCCGGAATTCGCACAGAGCGCACGCGCAATGTGGCTGCGGGTATAAAAGGGAGAGGGATTCCCAGCAGAAGACATTTTTCGTACTGCCCAACGTGTGGGTGCGATTGATGATCTTTGACTTCCTTTCCTTTTAAATGAATCAAAAAAGAGACACAGATGGAGGTATTTGCCACGATGAGCTAGCTTTCTCTTCCATGTTNAAAAAGTAATATTTTCAACCTCCAAGATTATCGTACCAGTGTCTAGTATTCCCCATAGGAAGTTTATTGGATGATCGCTAGATATCCTCTAAATGTCGAAAAGGGGACACATTTTCTTGCCATGTCGCCATATCTGTTGTTGCTCACAGTTTTGATTTCACGTAACTCCACTCTTGTAGAAAGTGCTTGAACTCGTCGCATGTAATGGGCTCGCCGCTGAACCTCAACTTCTCGTAGAGGTCGAGAAACTTGCCGACCGTCTCGTCGTCCTTGTACACGTGCAGCAGCTCTCGCAAGGTGTAGTGGTTGTCCAGGCGGAGGACCTTGTCGTCACTCACCGTCAACGTGCCGTTGTATTTGAGCTCCTGGCCAATCACCTTGACCACGTTCTCGTAGATCAAGTTGTCCGGCAGCTCGACCTCGTGGTTGTACTCTGACTGGTGGAACAGTCCCGGGTGGCTAATGTTCCCCTTGGGCTTTGCCCGCTCGAGTATCTCTTTGCATCGCACGATTTCTTTCTCAATGGCCCGACTGGTGCTTCTCCCAACGTCGTTGGGAGTGATGGGCACGTACGGTTTCGGTATCTCTTGCAGTAGCATCTTGTCGTAGAACAATCTGAACATGTGGAGTATCGCCGAGATGAAGAGGAACACAACACAGATGACCAGGATGATGACGGTATTGGTTGCAAGGTGCGAGTTGTTGGTCTTGCTTTGCACGATCACGTCGATTGGCAACACCGAGCTCATCGAGAGGATGATCATCATGATGACGACGAACGAAGACGTGTAGAGCCATAGCAGGCCGCTGTGCGTTGTACTCTTGAGATACCCACCAAGCATGTCTTGCTTCCTGTTGGGCGAAGATGCTCTTTACCTTACTGTGGTCGAACTAGTCTGGCGATACGAGTTGTTTCATGCTCAGCCCGTGATGTTTTTGCGTACCAGCATGTTTTTGCTCAGCTCGTTTTTCTCGCTTCTACCTACGCCGCTGTTGATCTTTTTCGCGCGACAGCCCAAACGGTTTTTGTGGGACACTGTCTGGAAGCACGGCCGGCCTCCTTCTCTTAAACATAGCTGGAATCGCCGAGCATGCCGACATCCTATAAGTAACACTATGGTGGGAGGATTCATGGTCATCATGACAATACTACTACTACTACTACTACTACTATTACCCCGGTCAAGGTGCGGCTCGGGTCCCGTTGACCGCACCCCCAACCATATCCTTTTTTCCTTCTCCTCTTTTCCTCCCCTTTCCCCCCTTCCCCCGTCGGCTTTTCCCGACGGCATCTTCCCCACGTCTTTTGATGCTGTTTCTCCGAAAGAGAAGAGGTAATGCTATGACATCACGTCGTGGTGTTTGCGAACTCCGCTGTACCGGCCTCTTTCTGCCGGGCCCCTACCCCGACAGGCGCAAGCGAGGACGCTGCCGGTGCAGATGTGCAGGGCGTACAAACGGCGCCCGCCTCGCGTAGACCTCCCGCCTGCTTCCTCGCTGACAGCTAATGCCGTCGCTCGCTGCAGCGAGCGCCTCAAGGCAGCGGCAACTCTCCGCGAGACAGGCGGCGGGCCTGCGTGGCCAGCGTATAGCCTCGTTCGTGCCTCTGGGTCGGTGAGTGCTGCCGATAGGCCAGCGGCGAGGCGACGGGGCGGCAATGCGATGCAGCACTGTAATCTATGATACGCTATGATAAGTAGAGATACGGTAAGATGATAAGCCTAGTGCCGGAACACAGAGATAGCTGCCCCGTTGCCCGTTGAACCCCCTGTTTTCCCCGTCCACCGAGACCGGGCAAAAAAAGTGCAGGCGGAGGCGATGGCCCTGGCGCAGACGGTGAAAAATACGTCAAACGACAGGCGGCCAAGCCGTGACAGGCCCTGCGGGCGCAGCGGAGGAGGAAAAGCGGGCCGGCCAGATTTGGTACGCCGGCCAGATTGGGCAGGTCAAAGAGAATGCCCCAAGTGTGCCTCCACTCCGCCCTCCCCGCAGCTCATTCCAGGATGGTAGCTGAACAGCCTTGTCTTGCTTATCACGTTGCTATCGAGTTTTTGTCTGTGCTGCAGCGGGGTTTGGACAATGACTATTCGCTTTCCCTCTGGCACTCCCATCGGCTTTCTGCCTCGGCGTGCATATCTCCCTCTGAGATGACTGACCTCTCGATAAGAGGGAGAAAAAAGCACACAATCCATTACGTGTGCATTTTAAGCCGGCCCCTAGTAAAAATTTTTTCTTTCCTTTTCCCCTCTAGCCAGACCGGTCCGTCCACATTCTGTCCCGCAAATGCGGTTCTTCTGCCCCATATGTTTATCTATCTATCAGGTAGTGATCTTCTTCGGCAGCTTTCTGTATATATAGCCTTGGCCCTCCCCTACGCTGATCTGGCCTACTCTTCGTCCTCTTTCGGCTGTTGCTTTGTTCCTGCTCTCCGTTCTCCTCCTCTTTGCTCTGCTCCTTCGGTGTACTCTACAATCTCTCATATCTACCCACCACATAGCAAGCCAGAGAAAAAAAAGAAACGACGCAAATCAAAAGAAACGCACAACGCATAGCAAAGCAAAGCAACGCAAAGCAAAACAGAACAGAACGAAACTCATTCTCATATACAAATTAGACAACAAAAATGTATAAATACTTCAAGAAGGACATAAAGTCGGAAGTGAGTATACAGACCTACCCGGATGACTCAGCGGTCGAGACAGGCGAGACTAGTCACTCGTCAGCCTTAAAGCAATACGGGTCTTCAGATGAAAAGCTGGGCCAGCTCGAATACACAAACTCCTCGTCCTCGAAGATAGATCCAGAGGACAATGGTGTCGGAGAGCTCAAACGTGGTCTCAACTCTAGACACGTCCAGTTCATCTCCTTGGCCGGTGCTATTGGTACCGGTTTGTTTGTTGGTTCCGGTGCTGCCCTCTCCATCGCTGGCCCCGCAGGATTGTTAATCGGCTACTTGGTGCTATGCTTCTTCGTCTGGTCCATCATGAACCAGCTTTCCGAAATGGTCACCTACCTTCCTATTCCTGGTAAATCCACTCCTTACGCCCTATGCGATCGTTACACCGGTAATAAATCCTTGGCCATTGCCACAGGGTTGAACCTTTTCTACGCCCAGGCCCTCTTGGCTCCGGCAGAAATATCCGCTGCAGCTTTTGTCATCAAGTACTGGACAGATTTGAACGTTGCGATCTGGATCAGTATTTTTTGGGGAACGATCGTCGCCTTGAACTTTTGTGCAGTGAAGGTGTTTGGTGAAATCGAGTTCTGGATCGCCTCCATCAAAATTGTCACCTTGACAGGTTTGATCATCGTCGGTATCGTCATCTTCTTTGGTGGCGCTCCTGCCTCTCACGGCGTCTTGGGTTTCCACTACTGGAATCACCCAGGAGCCTTTGTCGAGCACTTGACTACAGGTAACACCGGTAAGTTTTTAGCATGTTGGAGTTCTGTTATCAAATCCGCCTTCGCCTTCATTTTATCCCCAGAATTGATCACCATATGTGCAGCAGAAGCAGAGGCCCCAAGAATAAACCTACCAAAGGCTGCAGATAGATTCATCTATCGTTTGTTTTTCTTCTACATATGTGGTGTCTTGGTCATCGGATGTATTGTCGGCTCCAACGACAGCCGTTTGATGAACGCCATCAACGAGGGCAGCTCAGGCGCAGCTGCTTCTCCTTTCGTCATTGGTATCCAACTCGCAGGTATCAAAGTCTTGAACCATATCATTAATGCTGCTATTCTTTCTTCGGCTTATTCAGCAGGTAACTCCTTCGTCTACGCCTCTTCCAGAACATTGTTTTCAATGGCTTCCAGAGGTGATATTCCACGTGTCTTCGGAAGAGTCAACAGATGGGGTGTTCCTTACAACTGTGTTGCCTGTTCTGCTGCCGTATGTTTGCTTGCATATTTGAATGTCTCGGATTCTTCCAGTCAAGCTTTTACAT
The DNA here is from genome assembly GCA_025531575.1 of Pichia sp. PH4023. NCBI lineage: Eukaryota > Fungi > Ascomycota > Pichiomycetes > Pichiales > Pichiaceae > Pichia > Pichia sp. PH4023. The sequence goes on from JAMGYR010000003.1 coordinate 1,200,242, forward strand.
GGTTTTCCAACATCTCCACCGTTTCCGGATTCATTGAATGGATCATCGTTTCCATCACTTACTTGAGATTCAGAAAAGCTCTGCAATACCATAACATGGATGATAGAGTGACTTATAGACCACCACTCCAGATCTTCGGAGCATATGCTTGTATCTTTTTCTTCTCACTTGTCACAATCACCAACGGTTACGCCGTCTTCTTCGACTTCAACGGTAGCGACTTTGTTGCTGCTTACATCACCATTCCAATCGTGCTTTTCATCTACATTGTACATGCCGTCTGGACGAGAAACTGGAAATGGATGGCTCCACCAGAGGAAATAGATGTCACTACAGGTTTAGCAGAGGTCGAAGAAGAAACTAAAAATTACGTTCCTGCTGTTCCAAAGAACATCTTCCAAAGAATATGGTTCTGGATTGCGTGATCAAAACCTCCCCTGCCCATCCACCCTCCTATTTATCGTTTGAAATACGAAATACGCATGTAATTGATGTAACAAAACAGCTTTATGTATTACTCTAATGTCTATTACCCACAATCCTAGTGCACGCCAAGCGAAGACGCTAGTTTCCTTACTCCCCCAAGAATTTTTCACTCTCCACTTGTTTTTCCTCGCTTTCTCCCCTACGCCTTTCGACGCTGAAAGCGTTGAATCCGTCCATTTTCATTCGACTTTTTTTTCCGGTGACTGAAGACCATCGTTGGTGAATGTTGGAGGAGGAAAAGAATTTTAACGCCTTCTCAAGAGCAGTACACTCGACAATTTTCCGTACATCCCTCACCTACCACATCAATTGTATAGATAGTTAAAGAGATAGTATGCCTGAGGAAACAAGCGCTAGTGATAAATGGGCCCATGAAATCTTTCCATTAGTTGAACAATTGAAGTCGTCATCGACAAATACCTTGAATGTTTCATTGTTTAAATTGAGCTCTGTCATAGAGAGTGAAAGTGACAAGCTGGATAATTCCCAAAAAGACCTTATTTTGTTTGTCATTCTATCCACTTACACAAGATACCCTTATGATACTAAGTTCAATAAACTGGTGTTTCAGTCCTTCAAACACTTTATCGCAAATGATGCTGAAAAATACTCCAAGAATATATTAGGTTTCATTGCAAAGCAATCTGCAAAGCCTGTAGCAGCAAGAGACCTCTTGACCTTGATTAGTTGGAATTCTGCTGTCCCATCTTTGGTATCCGACAAAGAACTGGTATCATCCTTGTTAAAGGTTTCCATTCCAGTATCAATAAAACTAATATCCCTTTTATTGGACTACAACCAGAAAGATATTGTCAAAGTACACAAGATTAGAGAAGTTTCATCATTCAAAGATGATATAGTTTCTTCTATCAGGTCAATTGTAAAGGTTGATCATGGCCAAATCTCTAACATTGTTGATTCTATCTGTGACGAAAAATTACCAGTGTCGGGTGTTATCAGCATGCTTGGATTGTTAGCCACTGCAACCTCTAAACCAAATATGGAGCTCGAGTTGAAGGAATTGCAATCCAAAGAGGACATAATCTGTAACTTCTTTGCCAAAAATTGTCTATCAACAAAAATCTACCCAGCATCAATCTCATTGGACTTTTTTGGTATCTTTGTCAATAACATAATAACATCTGATTCATTAGAAAAGGTAATACTTCCTGGATTGGAAAAAGCTGCTTTAAGGAATTCAGAACTGACTTTTGCTATATTCTCACCTCATATCTTCAAATTCTTGAACTATGGTTCGATAGATGTTATTTCGGCTTTGCTTAAATCCAAATTTTTTACTCAACTATTTTCATCATTAAAATCCTCGAAGGAGACTGTGCGGTTGGGCGCTTCAGAAATTTTATCTGTTATTCTAAGAAACAACAAAGTAAGTGAAAATGAGGATGCCATTGCACCTTTCCTGGATGAGTCATTCAAAATCCTGAAAGGACTTCCATCGTCTGCTGTTGAGCAGAAGGTACTGATTGTCAGCGTTATAAACTCGGTTCAGTATTCTTTCCATTTTTCAACAAAGAAGATTTTAGATTTGACCTTACCATACGTTGCAAAGGAAAACAACGAAACTTATTTGCCTTATTTGTTGGACACTGTACTATCTCGTTTCTTTTATCTACTATGTGAAGGAATAACATTTGATTCAAAATCCAAAATCATGGAGCTGTTGAATTGTGGTCTCAAAGAGAAAAAAATTCCATTGAAGACTGCTTGGTGTACCTCATTCAGTAGCGCTCTTTTGAAACAAAACCTCACAATTGACAATGAGAATGAAATTTTCAAAGTATTCAACTCCGGAATTACTGACTCTTTGTTGAAGGTATTTGACGACTGTGTGAATTCTCCATTACCTAGTATTCACAATAAACTTATTGCTGGTGGTTATGCTTCTATTGCAATCCTTTTTCACCTATCAGAGGTGTTTGGAAACGAAGAGCTTGACAACAAACTAAAAGAATCAAAAATTGTTGACAGATCATTAAAGGAAACGGAAACCAAATTATCTTGCTTTACTAATCCTAAGATTATCACCAAACTCAACACTGAAGAGTCACAAGAATGGTTTGTTAGATCGTTGTTTTCTTTATCTCGACATTTAGTTGAGCCTTCTACTTTACTGGGTTCTGCATACTTATACACAACTTTATCAAGAAATGTTCTTTTTAAGGTTAGACTTTTGGCTAGGACATTACTTCATAAATTCTACGCCCTGAAGCAAAAGGTTGTTGGTTCTTCTCTTTGTTCTGCTGTTAATTATTTGATGAAAGAATCAACACTGAATACAGAACTCAACTATGATTTTCAGTATTTGCTGCCGGCAATTTCAAGTACTCTTTACCCGCTTGAAGAAAATGATTCACAACTACTAGAATCTCAGTTGGTAGATTTGTTAATACCTTTTGAACATTCGATGTTGAACTCATCTTCCAATGGTTGGGTGAGTTTATGTCAAAAATGTGATGTAGATCCGGGTAGAATTGTGGAGGGACATGCTAAGGAGATAGTTAATAGAATTTCAGACATCCTTGCTGATCCTTCTGATGAAGTTTTCACCAATGGTACATTTGAAGCCGCTTGTAAAACCGCTTCGATTATTTCCTTCTTCTCACCTGATTCGACAGTCCCATTACTTTCTGAAAAGCTTCAATCTGATTTATCAATCGTACCAAAATTAGACATTGACAACACTAAATTAAAAATTTGGAAGGGTACAGATGGTGAGTTAGTGATTGATGTCCTGGCGTCTAAAACTCCTGTTAATATTGCCAAATCGAAAGATTCAGAAACTCTTAAATGGGAACAATCTGTTCGTAAAGAACTGGAATCAAAGAAAAAAGTTGTGAAAAAGTTTACAAAAGAGGAGCAAGCTAAAATCAAGGAACAGTTAGAATTAGAACAGAGTATTAGAAACTCTGTGAACTCACAATACTTGAAACTTCGTCGTGGTCTCGAACTCATTATATCTCTTTCAAACCAAGCAAAATCAGTAGACAATGCCTCTGGTATTTGGTTCCCTATCGCAATTTCCAACATTTTGATTTTGTTGAACTCTAAAGCTGCCATAAGCTTGGTAGGAAGCTTAGCATCTGATTGCTTCTTGACCTTATCCGAAGTTGTGTCGAACGAAAGTTTGAACGGAACCTCTAGTATGAAGTTTGTTGGAGCTTCCACTTTAAGACTTCATGCCATTGAAGATATTCCTTCAGAGTACAAGGGAAAGCCACTTGATGAGATACTTGCATCTCAGTTATTCAGTTTGAAGTTGTGTTCTGATAAATCGCTATTCAATAATTTGACTTTGATGTATGTTTTACCTCTATTGGTCAAAGTTATCGAAAATGGTAAAATTTATGTCAAAAATAATGGAGATAAATCCGTAAAGGTAAATACAGAATTTTCGGAAGAAGCACCTGAAGAAGAGCTGTTGGTTTTGGCTCTTGAAATCATTTCTTCTAATTCGGATTTGTTTGAGGATGCAACTATTCCTAGGACTGCTATTATTGAGCACCTAATAGAGTTACTAGCATTGCCTTCTAAAGCCAAGATTGCAAAAGAGTGTTTTGTTTCTTTGTGTCAAAACTTATCATTGAATATCTCCGATAGAGATCTAAAAATAATATTGAAATCTTTAATCAGTCCTACAGTTTTTGTCAGAGCTGCCATCTTAGAGGTTTTGGATCAGGAATTTGATCTTAATAATCTAGATTTTAATGAGGAACTATGGATTTCATGTTTTGATAATGTTGAAACTAACAAGGAAGTTGCAGAAGCAATTTGGTCAGAATCTGACTTTTCCTTGAATGAATCTTGTGTGGAGAAATTAGTCCCATATTTGGGTAATAAAGATAACGGTATTAGATTGTCCATCGCAAAATCTATTGCTTCTGCCATTGTTCAGCTCAAATCTGATCAACTATTTTCCACATCTCTTACTGAATTAATAGATATTTACAGGGTGATGTCAAAGCCTCCGGAGTTGGAAACTGATGAGTTTGGATTGGTGGTGAAGAACAGTGCAAGCCAAAAAGATAGATGGGAACAACGTAGTGGTGTTGCTCTTACCGTCACATACTTGGCTCCAATGTTTACTAAATCGGAAGAAGTCTCAAAATTTTTTACATTTTTGATTAAAGAACGTTCACTTGGAGATAAAGCGGGCTTGGTAAGGTCAGAATTGCAAGAGGCTGGCTTAAAAATCATTGAATGCAATGGTAAAGATAATGTTGAAATTTTGATTACAATTTTTGAAGAATGTTTAGCCGAAAAAGACGAGAAATCCAAAGTTCAAGATATGGTGAAGGAGTCAGTAATCATAATGTATGGTAGTCTTGCACGTCACCTAGATAAAAATGACAGAAGAATAGACGTTATTGTCAACAGATTATTGGAGTCCCTTGATACACCATCTGAAGATGTCCAATATGCAGTTTCTGAATGCATTTCGCCTCTTGTTCCATTCATTCAACCTAATATTTCATCGTATATTGATAACTTTTTTGACAAGCTTTTTGGTGCAAAGTCACTAGCAATCAGAAGAGGTGCGGCTTACGGTATTGCTGGTTTAGCAAAAGGTGTTGGTATCAAAGCTTTATGTGAGTATGATGTGATTAGAAATCTCACTGAAGCTTCTGATGATAAGAAGGATAACCAAAAAAGAGAAAGTGTGTTGTTTGCTTTTGAGTGTATTTCTCAGGCATTCGGTCCACTGTTTGAACCTTACGTTGTGGAAATCTTGCCTATAGTCCTAAAGAGTTTCGGTGATTCATCTAGTGAAGTCAGAGAAGCTACTGATTATGCATCAAGAGTGATTATGAAAAATACCACCGGTTATGGTATCAAAAAGATGATTCCTTTGGCAATCAGTAACCTTGATGATATGGCGTGGAGAACCAAAAAGGGTTCTGTTGAGCTACTTGGTTCTATGGCATACTTAGACCCTGCTCAGCTATCATCTTCATTGCCAAATATTGTCCCAAATATTGTTAGTGTTTTAAATGACACACATAAAGAAGTCAGAAAAGCTGCTGACGCTGCAATGAAGAAGTTTGGTGAAGTTATTAGAAATCCAGAAATTCAAGAGTTAGTTCCTATCTTGTTGAAAGCAATAGGTGATCCAACAAAGTACACAGATGAAGCGTTGGATTCATTAATATCAACCCAATTTGTTCATTATATAGATGGACCATCATTGGCTCTTATCATCCATGTGATTGATCGTGGTATGCAAGACAGGTCTGCTAATACGAAGAAGAAAGCATGCCAAATTGTCGGAAATATGGCCATTTTGGTTGACACAAATGATTTGATGCCATATTTATCAAGACTAGTTTCTGAATTGAATGATGCCGTTGTTGATCCAGTTCCCCAGACTCGTGCTACTGCGGCTCGTGCTTTAGGTTCATTGGTTGAAAAGTTAGGAGAAGACAAATTCCCAGGCTTGATGTCCAATTTATTAGCAGCATTGCAAGATGAAGAGAAGCCAGGTAATAGATTAGGTTCTGCACAAGCATTGGCTGAAATTATTAGTGGTCTAGGTATTTCAAAATTGGAAGAAATGTTACCGATTATTATTGCCGGTACTACTTCATTTAAACCATTTGTTCGTGAAGGTTTCATGCCTCTTCTATTGTTCTTACCTGTGAGTTATGGGAGTCAGTTTGCTCCATATTTGTCTAAAACTATTCCCCCAATTTTGGCGGGATTGGCTGATACTGTTGAGGAAATCAGAGATGTTTCACTTCGTGCAGGTAGATTAATTGTGAATAATTATGCAAAGAAAGCTGTTGACTTATTACTTCCGGAATTAGAGAAAGGTTTATCCGACACCAATGCTCGTATTAGACTATCTTCTGTCGAACTAACTGGTGAATTATTGTTTAAGATTTCTGGTATCAGTGGTAAGCAAGAATTGGCAGATGACGTCAGTTTATCTAAAAATGTGGCAAAGGCATTCAACGATGTTCTTGGTACTGAAAGAAGAAACAATATCTTATCATCACTATTTGTGTGTAGATCTGACACATCAGGCGCCGTCAGGGCTACAGCTGCTAATATTTGGAAGGCTTTGGTAGCAAATACACCAAAAACTATCAAAGAAATTATGCCGACACTTGTTGTCATCATTGTTCGTCGTCTAGCTTCACCAGATGATACGCAAAGAGTTATTGTTGCTGCCACATTGGGTGATATGATCAGAAGGGTGGGTGGAAATGCCTTATCTCAAATCTTGCCAACTTTACAAGAAACAATGGTTAGTAGTGATTCAGATGCAAAGCAAGGTATTTGTATTGCACTCTACGAAATTATCAACTCAACTAATAGCGATAATGTTATTCAACACCAAGATATTTTTGTTAGCATTGTTAAAGAGGCTTTGGTGGATCCTAACCCAAGCGTCAGAGAAGCTGCCGCTCAAGCATTCGATTCTCTTCAAGAATCCATTGGTAATTCTGCAGTTGATGAAGTCATTCCACAATTATTAGAGATGTTGAACACTTCTGATGGCTCAGAAGATGCATTATGTGCATTGCAAGAAATTATGTCCACCAAATCGGACGTCATTTTCCCTATTTTGATACCATCATTGCTCACTCCTCCGATAAATGGTCGCGCTATTGGTGCCTTGGCTCAAGCTGCTGGAAATGCTTTGTACAGAAGATTGTCTACAATTTTGAATGCTCTTGTTGATGGTATTTCCAATGGTTTAGGTGATAAAGAAGAACTATATTCTGCTTTAACTACAACATTGCTTTCCATTAATTCTGATGAAGGGTGCCATCCGCTACTACAGCATATTCTTTCACTCATGAAGCATGAAGACATCAAGAAGAAAAACATAATTTTCGATGTCTTACCCGAATTTTTCAAGGAGACCACTTTAGATTACTCGATCTACACTGAAGATATTGTTGTGCAATGCATTTATCTATTAAACGATGCAAACGAAGAACTTGCTAAGAAAGCCTTTGAAACTTTGACAATCTTTGTCAAGAGACAATCGAAGGAGTCTTTGGAAAAATTGGTTTACCCTGCTCAACAAACTTTGTCCTATATTCCAAGCGGCACAAAAGATATTTACGCGTTTACCTTACCGAAGGGTCCAAATTGTGTTTTACCAATCTTTTTACATGGTTTAATGTATGGTAACCCACAACAAAGAGAAACCTCGGCAAATGGTATCTCAATCATTATCGACCATACTCCAGCTGCTGGATTGAAACCTTTTGTTACCCTCATTGTAGGTCCATTGATCAGAGTTATTGGTGAGAGATTCAGTGGCGATGTGAAGAGTGCAATTTTGTTGGCTTTGAACAAGCTATTTTCTAAGATTCCACAATTCTTGTACCCATTTATTCCACAATTACAGCGTACGTTTATCAAATCTTTGAGTGACCCTTCGAACGAACTACTAAGAACAAGAGCAGCAAAAGCTCTGGGTACTTTAATCAAGTATCAACCAAAGGTTGACCCATTAGTTGCTGAATTGTTAAATAATGCTAAGGCAATCGATTCCGAAAACATTTCTCTCAAGACTGCCATCTTAAAGGCTTTGCTAGAAGTTGTTGATAAGGCAGGCTCAAAGATGAGTGAGGCAAGTAAGAATGGTGTTATGGCATTAGTTGAGCAGGATATGTTCAGTGATCGTGCAGGTGTCAATGCAGCAGTTGCGTATGCAAAATTGGTTGGTGCATTATCTAAGATTTTGAGCAAATCAGAATTGAGTAATATGCTGAAAACTAAGATCTTCAGTTGTGACCTGTCAGATGATAATTCTTCACGATTTGCAATCTTGACACTAAATGCATTTTTGAAAGATTCTGCTGAGTCTGTTTTGAACTCTGGATTATTTGCAGAGATTTGTCAGTTCATTATCACTTCTTCCGATTCAACAAGAGCTTATGTTTCTGATAATTCTACAATTGCAATTGGTAAAGTTTTGTTGTCTTTGGATAAATTGGAAGAGAAAGAGGATGCTCCGATCTCTGATTTGGTCAAACAACTATGTATTTTGATGAACAAGCCAAACTCCAATTCTCCAGATACCAGAAGATTGTCTCTTGTTGTTGCTAGAACTATCTCGAGATATCAATATGATACTACTGTGAAGCCGTATTTGAACTTTCTGATCCCATCTATCTTTGCTTCTGTTCGTGATCCAATCATCCCTGTTAAGTTGGCTGCTGAAAAGGCAATTTTGGCGGTTTTACATTTAGTTGAAGATGAGTCCAATGCTGCTATGAACAATTGGGTCGAGTCATTGGGTGGGAGTCAGACTGTTACAACTGTTTCCGGTACAGTTTTGCAGTTAAGATCTATTACTGAATATGTTAAAAGAGTTGGTGCTAGGTTGGCTAATGTTGAAAGGGAAAGAATTAGTGCTGGTGGTGATAAAGAGACTATGTTCTCTGATCAATACGAAGACGAGACTGAGATATGGGCTATTGGCGGTGTAGATTTAAGCGAAGAATAATTTTAAATTCTATAAGTCTATGAATTGTTTATAGAGATTATATATCGTACTTATTAATTGTAAAGACATTTTGTAAATTCTAGAAAAAGAGGGCTTTCCACAGAATTGTGAATTTAAATAGATTAAGATAACACCTTCTCAATTCCGTTCAGTAGGTCACCGTTAATTTCAGAAGCCGGCAAACCACATATGCCTGAGATCAACTTCTTGTAAACAGCAATTTTGGATCTCATCATGCGAAAATCATCTGCATCATCTGCAGTTATGTTTATATCAACGGCGTCTTCATCGAAGCAGAAATCTTCGTCGTTAACGCCTTCATTGAGATATAATTCCAAAGTTTGTTCCATGATCTTTCGACGTGTGATTTGTAATAAGGTCAGTTGAATAGCCAACTCCAGTTTGTTACTCACAGCTTTACCTTCATCCTCAACTATTGAATTTTCTTCGACATTCACCAGCTTAGCGACATCTAATGCTTGAGAGCGCTCACATAGATCCAATAGTCTATCGCTTTTGCTATCCAAATTGGATTCAATTTTCGATACATTAGTTGAGATGAAATTTTTCATCACATCATCCGGAGCATTGGCGATCCCCAAGAAGTCTATGTTCTTCGGATCCAACCGCGTAACTTTTGCCAGCTTCTTCAGACATTTGGAATTTTTCACTGTTATTGATGATATCTCATTGTTCAGTTTATTGATAGTCTCGATATTGTAATATAAGTGGTCATTTTTGCTTTCCAGTGAAGTCTTTAGTTGTGAAATCATACAAGGGAAGGAAGTCATAAAGTTATCAAGTTCAGTTTTTGATATCTTGGACGGGTGCACAACCATTAAAGAATTATCATCCTCGTCTATGGTTTTCTCATTTGTCAAATCACCCTCCACCATGGAAAGGGTGTTATCAACTTCCATCTTTGAAGGCGTAGAAGCTACTGTTCCCGGCATTTCCTTTGCTGAATCCAGTTCAGTTTTAATCACAGTATCAAAGATGTTTTCCTTGTCCTCGGAAGCATCTATTTGACATCCAGGAGTTTTTTGCAGAATTATTGCTTGAGGAGGACCTTTAGATTTATAAGTTGGAACCGACTCGTTTTTGGATATTAAGAACGGGTTGCTGTTTCTATTAGCGTTGGAATCATCATCACCCACTTCTGTCATCGATTGAACGATGTCAGAATCTTCCAGTTCATCAATATGACTAAGCTGGTTTGTATTTCCTTTATAAGATCCATTTTCAATGTCATTCATAGGAGGATTTCGGTTTGACAATTGAGAATACATTTGAATATTTTGATATGTACCATTACCGTTTGAATGATTGTTACTGCTATTGTTACTATCATTGTTATTATGAGTGTGATCATTATTCTGCATATTCATCATATTCAGATTCATATTCATACCTGTATTATGTGACATTCCTAGATTCATGTGCATGTACTTTTTCTCCATTTCTACTTCTTTTAGTAGGTCGGAGGGAATATTGTGCACACCGACAATACCAGCATCTGCACCATGAAGTAAAAGATCCTTGACCAAATCCCTTGAATTTGCCTTTATTGCCAAATGCAAAGCAGTGTCACCATTTATATCAGAATGATTTATAAGAACTTGCAATAATTGACGGTCATTATTGGCATTGTTGTTGAATCTCTCTGCCTGCTTTTGCTGAACTTTGATGAAGCTCAAAATTTCATGAAAATAATATCTTGATGAATTTTGCTTGTTAGGAGTTGAGCTCAACTCCATCAAATAATGGATCGGAGTTCGCTGGTTTGCATCAGGTACCACTAAGCAGTGCTTTAAGAGCGGTAAGATGATATTGAAGTTTTTCCAATCGTAGGAGTTACTGAAATTGATCAACTTGGACAGTGCGTTCATTCCGGCGTCATTTAATATTAGAGTGTCTGCGTTGTGGTCAACCAGTAACTTGATGATATCTACTGCAGCTAAGGCCGATGCCCAATGCAAAGGCGTATGGCCTTCATCATCTATTGGCTTGTTAATATCAAAGTCGGAAGGAGGGTCATACAAGAACTCGGGGACGGGGGAATCATTTATGAAAAATGAAAGCAGTTGAGTGGTATAGAAATCTTGGATATCCATTGAGTTATTAAAAGAGAAGTTGCTGTCATTCTGGGAAGTCATGATGTGAGGACTTGAATGATGACGACCGTGTCTTGGCATCTGGGATTGTGGACTAGCCATTAGTTGCGGATCATTGTACTTTGCGCTGTTGTACATCTGTAATCTCTGGGGCAGGTTGTTTGAGTTTTTGTCATAGACCATGTAGCCTGCCGACGAAGTGGAGGTGTCGCTACTTTCTCTGATTTGTTGATGCGAATCATCAGAAACAGATTGAATGCTATGATTGTTGCGATGATTCACAAAATAAGGTACGGTTGTGCCATTGTTGGGTCTATTGAAGCCCTGCTGCTGTTGCTGCTGCTGTTGGCGCTGGTGTTGTTGGTATTGCTGCTGCTGCTGCTGGGATTGATAGTGGATTTGACTTTGGTTCTGGCTCTGGTGCTGTGAATTGATGGGTATCTGTGGTTGGCTCACCACCTCCTGTTGCTTCTGAAGAAGCTGTAATTCACGCTGTGCTTCCAGCTGGTGCGTTTGGATCTGCTGATACTGGTAGTACTGATCAAGCGTTGATCCTGGATGAGGCATTGCAGGTGCTGAAGACGGAGGGGTGTTGGCTGCCACAGAACCGAAGATATTAGAGGCAGACTTGGACTTTGCGTGCAGTCTCTTGGCCGGGTCATTGAACATGCCGAAAGTCGGTGGCAAGGAAGCATTGCCGGTACTGCTAGTGCTGGTGCTATTGTGGAAGCTGTGGCGGTCTGGAAAGGAGTCCTTTCTAATCTTTTGGGGCGAGTTCAGCTTCCTTCCCTGAGGAGCGTTCTTGGCAGTACCGCCACTGCCGTCGTTTCTGGTGTCTACCTTCAATTGTCGCTTTTTATCGAGCTGTTTCGTCGACTGGGAGTTGGAGCTACCCGAGCTAAAACCTCCGTTTGCAAGCGACTTCTTGCTTTTGAGCGGGGAGTGCTTGGCAGGGTCGTAGAATAGGACGGCCAAGTCTTCGACGGGGATCTTGTGGCGCACGGCGAGCTCTTTGGCAAAGTCCAATGGCACCCAAGTACCCTGGAACTTCCCGTGGCCACCCTGCACCTTTCTGTGGACAAACTTGTGGACCTCCCTCTCGAGTATACGAGTTCTCTGGGCTTTGCCGAAGCCAGCGATCTTTAAGATCTGCGTAGCGTTGACCCAGTCGTCGTCGCATCTCCTCATCAACGGGATCTCATTGATGGTGCTTTCGTAGACATCGATGTGTGAGTACGTCGACGTATATACCTCAACCATGGCAACGTGTTTGGTGGGTGTATCTGCTCTTTCTCTTTAGTTTTGTGCTCTCTCGTGTTCTCTCGTAGCGTGGACAGCTAGCTGGAATATAGTGACTTGCGGGGCGGGGGAACAGGGCCAGCGGACAGGACAAGGCAAAGCAAAGGAAGATAAGCTAACAACAGTGGGGGGCTAATTTCGACCGTGTCCATGTGCTCCGACGGGTGTGGACTTGAGGCAGACTGGAGCAGAGTCAGACGACCCGTGCCTGTGAAGTGCTCGTGGATGCTCTGATTTTGATCACCAGGAGAAAAAGTCTCCACGCCAGAGAGAGCTCCTCCCACCGCAACTTGGTTACTCGTTTGGGTAAATTGGCGTCTCGCGGCAACAACGTGTAATGGGGAAAAGGGAAGAAAAGGGAAGAATACGGTCACGTGATAGGGTTTATAAGGGTGTTCCAGAGGTTAAAGACTGGCTATGGCGGGTTTGGGGGTCTACAGTTTATGGCGGAGCCTGTGGCCGTGTGTGGAGAATAGCTCTGGAGGAAATTGGCCCCTGTGTGCAGATACAGGATCAGATGCCGGGTGAGACACGTCTGCGGACTGACACGAAAACGAGCGAAGGAAGAAAGTAGGAGCCGAAGGAAGGAGGAGAAAGTTGGGAGAAGAGAATGTCTGGGCAAAATCACGGTGTGTCACTAGAGCAGTGTATAGAGACTGTTATAGTCTGCTGCTGAAACGACATGCCATGCTTCAGTGTAGATTCCCCGTCTCACATCTTCCCCAGGGTCATGTAATGCATAGCTGACTAAAACACACGTGACTCCCAGGTTGGCGGCATGAAAAGGAAAAAGAGGCCTAAAGAGGAAGACGGAGCAGCAGAAGAACTGTGGGGGAGGGAAAGGGGGGCCAACAAGAGGGCAACAAGAGGGCAACAAAAGAGGACAATTAAAAAGGGGCAATCAAGCAGAGAATGGGCAATATGGGTCAGAAAGAGACACAACGCCTGTACCAGCTGGAAGGGACGCCGCAGTCGTCGACCACTCAGCTCACGGACCCGACGTTATACTCGATCTTCGGTGGCCGACACAGCGTCTACACGGAGAACGAGGACATCGAGCTGTCGGCGGACCCGCTGGCGAAGTCTCGTGGGCGTGGTGATGTCGGTAACGGCAGCAGCCGACAGCAGAAGCAGCAGCAGAAGCAGCAGCAAAAGCAGCCTGCCGCAGTGAGTCTGGCCGCCAACGTGCTCAAGACGTCGGTGTTCGGTGTTGCCCTCTGTCTGCTCTTTGGCAGTGTGCACGAGAGCAACCCAGACACAATTCCGGACTTTCGGCGGGGCAGTGTGCCGGCGATGGTCTTCAGTTCGTGCGTGCTGGATGTGTCTATATGTGCGGTGCTCTATATCCTGAAAAGACTTGGCTTCCGCAGCACCTCCGCCAGCAGCAGTACATCCAGTACATCGATCCTTCAGCTGTCGGTGGCGCTCTTGGGCATCGCATACTGCTTCAAGAAGCTCCCCTGGTCGTCGACGCTGCAGGCAGACCTCACGCTGCTACTGCTGGACGTCTTCTTCTCCCGCTACGTCGGCTGCACGGCCGAGGAGGTCCTCACGGCAGTCGTTGTATTCACCGCCTCCTACGTGTACGACGTTTTTGGCGACAGTCCCTCATTCGAGCTGTCCCTCTGGCGGGCAGCTTTCCTCTTCTTCACCACCGTTGTCTTCATCAAGCTCCGGAGATCGGATACGCTTTTCTAGTCCGTTTTAGTCTCTTTTAGGTTTACATTACTGGTCGCAGCAACGTCTTGTTCCAGGATATACACTATATAGTCGAACATACACTTGTGTCAATACCAAAAAATAAAAAAGTAAAAAAAGAGTTTGCCTGTTTGTCACTCATGCCCGCTGGTAAACAGTCGCAAACAGTCGTAATCCTACCTACGGAAACCTCTGTGGAGTCCTGTCGAGCCATCCCGGACGCTCGTCTGGCGTACCGTGCTTCTCGGAGCCAAGTTCCTCTGTCCGGTGCTCCCTGGTACCGCACCGTGGGCTAGTCTGCACCGGTGTCGCCTCGTAGCGTGCATACGCTCCGCTACATGTGTGTGTGCCTAGTTCTCGTCCGTCATGTCGTCCTCAAGCTTTGACTTCTTCGACAACCCCGCCGAGCCAGAGACGCTGCCGGCGACGGAGTTCCTGTTGATCCGAGCCACGTTCTCGATCTCGGGCGTCTTCAACGGATTCAACACGCCCACCTGTTCCGTGTCCGGCGCCCGTCCTTTCGCCTTCGACATAGCATAATCGCCCGAGTCGAAGAACTTGCGGTCCTTCAACTTACCGCGGAGAATGTCGTTTGTCTTCGGCAACCGGCCATACATCTTGTAGAGCTTCAGTTCCTGCGGACTCAGCTGGCTAAGGTCCACCCCCGTCTCTGGAGGCGTGTACAATGGGTCGTTGGGAGAGTAGTTTGTGCTCATATCTGCCGTGCGCTGTCGCTGGTGAAGTGTATTTCAGTACCTAGGTTTGCTTGCTCTTCTTCCCCCTTCTTCCCCCTCCTCTTCGTCTCTTCCTGTCGGCCTCTATGTCTGCCGCCTCCTCTTTGCCACCGGCTACCTGCCCGTCCCTCCCGGCTGCCTGCGACGCCGACGCCGGGCGCGGGAGCAGCGTCACCACAGACCGGCCCCGCGTGAGCTCGACGCTCTCTGCCCTAACGGGGCCAGGACGAGTACATGCCGGGAGCCGGAGGATAGCCGGGAGAGAAGATAAATCAGGCGAAGAGAGCACACCGACACTCACGTGAAGCGAGGTCGGGTCATACAGGGTGCCGCTGTAGGCGTTGAGGAGCTCCACGAGCGGGCGTAGGACGGCAACACACTCGGACACCAGCCGGAATGCAACGAAACAGCGGCTGCGATCGTCGTTGTAGAGAAGATGCACGTCGGGCTGGAAACGAAGCGTCAGTGGAAAGCGGATAGCGGCCACCGCCGTGTCGTTGAAAGCGTACTCGATGAGGGCATCCAGGTCCGAGCTGGAGAGGGTCATATTGTGGCACAGCGAGACGTGGAGCATGCTGGGGCCGCCAGTGAGCTTGTTCACGCTGAGATTGTGCAGCTGCAGCCGCTGCTGGTTGGGGCGGTCCAGCGACTTGAAGACGCTCTCGAGGATAGCCTCAATCCGGGACAGGAACCCGGCGTCTGGCTTGACAGGCACGTACACGAACGTCGTCTCCTTCCTGCTGCTGCTGCTGGCCGTACGCTTCCCGCTGACTCGCAGAGGCACCTTGGAGAACTTGTTCAGGATGTCCGCTGGCGGTAGCGGTGGTACCGGCGGTGGTGGCACCGGCCCACTGTCGTCACTATCGGATTCAGAGTACCCAACAGCCAAACTCATTGCAGATCCGAGAGAACAAAGCCTGGGGCTGCCTCCACTTCTATTTCCCACCCTATGTAGCCGGCCTGTCACACTTGGCGTCCACCTCTCATCGCGTTCTCCCGTTTGCCCCAAACTAAACTAAACTACCCTCGACAAGAACCGCGTTTTAATTGTTTTGTTTTCGTTTCTGGTGGGTGCAGCGACCATATTTTTTTCCTCTCTAAGATACCAATTGTCGTCGTGACGAATCTTTCGAAAAACACAGATGGTCCCAAAAGCAAGGTTTGGCAGCTACCAATACATCTCGCAGACCCAGACAGACCCAAGCCGAGTGAAGCACCTGAAGCAACTGGTACCACTGGCAATCGCAGTAAGAACGCCGCCATAATGAGGTCCCCCAGCAGCGTCCGTTGTGACACACCACACGGGCTTGTGCATCAGGACACGCCCGAATCCATCCGAGCGTCGAGAAACACAGGCCAGTTCTCCTACATGTCGTCCGACGCCAGCAGCAACGACGACGAGATTGAGTCGGAGCTGTTCAACGACGAAAACCTGTTCCCGACAGATGGTAGATTGCAACAGAAGCAATCTACGCAGCCTTTGCAATCCTCGCCGGCGCCTTTCCAGCTGAAGAGTCCACAGAAGATTCACACTAGGCCTTCGATGCGAATTGCAGGCGAGGAAGGCCCCCGAATATCGATGTTCAAGTCACGCTACTCACAGAACAACCCGAACATTGCCTCGAAGCTGTCCTTGGCGTCCTCACTTGCCGACATCACGAACATTTCCAACGTCTCTCTGCCGTCCCGAAGGGCGTCAAACCTCTCCAGCCAGAGCTACCAGACCAGAAGAGATCAGTCGTTTACTGAAAACGCCAGCACGATCTCCATTGAGCAGAAACGCAACCAGATCATCCAGCGATTGAACAAGCGGAACTCAAAGAACTTGTCGAACCCGTACTTCTACCAGTATAAGGAAAACAAGCAGCCGTCACAGGCGCCTCCGGAGGCACCTGAGGACCCAGACGACTCGTTTGATTACGGGCACACGAGAATGATGAGCAGCACGTTCGGGTCGTTCTCCGACGTTCTCAGCAACAGCCCGGAGAAGTCAACTGAGGAGTCCCTCAATTTCAACGACAATCCTCCCGTCAGAACACGCACGATCTTCACCATTTCGGAAGACAGAGACACTGCACACGCAGAGGGGAACCAAGCGTCCAGCTCTGGCCAGCGGGATCATGATATGGGTCATGGCAGCAGTCGAAATGGCGCCCCGAGCGAGCACGAGCGGAGCCGAAGTGCCGACGAAGACAATGGCGACTACACCAACAGAAGCAACGGCAACAACACAAGCTCGAACAAGAGCTCTAACACGAGCCATAACAACAGCCACAACTCGGGCACGAAGACCGATAGCACGAAGAACACCACATCTGGAGACGAGACGACGTCGTCGGACGAGCGTGAGATCTCCAGACGAATACGGCTTTCGCAGGAGATCCGGGGCGGGCTATTCAGTGAGTTACGATTTACCCCTGTTACAGCGGGTGTCTCCGGTGCTGTTCTCAGCGAGATCGAGGACGACAGCCACAACGACGAGTCAGACTCAGTCGGCACGGTTTCAACAGACCGGATCCAGCTAAATCCCATCGGAGCCGGTGCTGATCTTGTCGGAGTCCATCACTTTGCTGTGCTCGCACAGCCGGCATACACACCGAGACTGCAGGTGGACGGCGACGATGACAACGACAATGACAATGATTCCGCCGGCGCCGCCAACTCTGGCCCGGGACCTTTCATGACGGTCAACGTCATGAACCACTCCGACGGCTCCCGCGAGAGCCGGTCTAAGAACTTCACTTTGAGCAACAACTCCTCGGTGTCTGTTGTCGCCCAGGCACAGCCGTCACGCTCTGAGACGGTGCTGGACCTGACCGCCAAGCCAACGGAGCCCAAGCGACGTCTGTTCCGCAAGCCGCCGCCTCCGTCGCCTTCACCATCGCCAACGGCGCCGTTTGCACTCCCTAACGCCAAAAATGACAACGCCACGTCAAACCTCATCCGCAGTGTGAAGCAGTCGAACAAGCAGCTCAATCTCGAGCCGTTGCCTGTTGTGCCGCATTTCCCCGCCACCCTCTACAGCGACCACTCCATCGAGCTCAATAGCGATGACACCGACACGACGCAGAGCTCCGGCGACTCTCGAGAACAGCTCCTGCGGGTGAACCCCGGCAAGAAGGCCCGGGCACTCTCACCCGCCGGCAACGGCAACGCCAAGAACAAACACGACCTCGAGAAAAGCACCGCCCTTGTCAGCAACGACTATCGCCAGGAGTACTACGACTACGAGCTGCACGGCAGCTGCAGCGGGCATGTCGCCATTCTGCTACTCCTCTGCAGCCTCTTGGCGCCACCCTTCTTCCTCGTGATAGCGCTAGGCCACCTCGACTCCGTTTTTGGCGCCGTCGCCAGACGGTATAAGCTCACCGCCGCCGTCCTCTTCGCCCTCTTCTGTCTCGGCTCTGCCGTCGGCATCGCCATCGGCTTCGGTTACGGCCTCCGCCACCCTGTGTAGTCTTATAGGCCTATAGACCCCGCGTAAAACTGCCGCCGTCAGCGCATCGATCTTCACCACCTCCAGAGTTGGCCCGAGCAGCTATCATCCGCAGATGGCCCGAGATAAGCGCCACCTCGGCCTCGCCCGCCTGTCTCGCGGGCACTCTGCCACCGGGCCTGTGGCCGTCGCAGACACATGCCTGTGGGGCCGAGGTGCAAGGGACGGTGCTGCTGGGGGGCGGTGCTGCTGGCGTGGAGCAGCATACCCGGCACGGAAGATAGGAGCAGAAGAAGTGCAGAGCCACTCGGGAGAGACAGTAGAGCCTCTGATTTTGCGTTCCAGGACATTCCGGCATCGGTTTTTTATTCCCTCTCCACTCTCTAGAGAAGGCACGGTACGGTACGGTACTGCACGGATTCTGGCAGTCGGCGTCCCACATACGCATACACA
Organism: Pichia sp. PH4023; assembly: GCA_025531575.1. Lineage (NCBI taxonomy): Eukaryota > Fungi > Ascomycota > Pichiomycetes > Pichiales > Pichiaceae > Pichia > Pichia sp. PH4023. The sequence goes on from JAMGYR010000003.1 coordinate 1,218,947, forward strand.
CGCATTGACGCATCAACGCATAACGCATAACGCATCAACGCATACAAACTTGCCCAGACACAGGCACAGGAGCACACGAACAAACACAGCGGAGGTCTGAGCATGGGGAACACGCCAGGCAAAGAAGCACGGGGGTTCCCGGCGGGTGGGCTGAACTCGTCTCCGAGTGCCTCTTCGGGAGGCACCATGTCGACGTCGGCGTTTGCCAGAGAGTACTTGACGAACTTTGAGAATTCACACGCCCACCACCACAACAACCCCCACGGGAACGACTACGCGGTGAGCAAGCGCAAGCGGGAGAAGGAGGCGGAGAAGCTCAAATTTCGAACAAAGCAGATCATGAACCTCGTGGTGAACTACGATGAGAACGTTGACGGCGGTTACCTTGCGCCCTACGGGAACTACAAGTATGAGCTTGACTACATGACGGACATAGTGAGGGACCTAGTCATCAAGCGGCGCATGGCGCCCTTCTTCACGCCGTTGCAGGACTTTGACGAGAAGTGGTCCGACGACGAGCTTCTGGCGTTCCTCAAAGAAAACTTGAAGCTCCACGAAGACGTCCTGCCTAAGGACCTCACCGACGACTATGAGGACCCGAACGAGCACAAGCTCCACCCATCCGCCAGCTCCATGAAGCGCAGAGAGGGCAAGCTGCTCAGGCAGAAGTTGAAGGAGAAGGCGGCCGACTATCAGCGCCACGAGAATTCCCGCTTCCGCAGAGACCTTTCAGCAGCAGAGAGCAACCTGAAGAAATACCCAAACATACCATCCGACGACTTGTTGCTAAAAATCTACAGGGATTCCGAAGAGTGCCCTATCTGCTTTCTATACTATCCACGGCTCTTGAACACAACCCGGTGTTGTGTGCAGTCTATTTGCACAGAGTGTTTTGTCCAGATGAAACGATTGGACCCGCATTTCCCGCATGACGAGAACGCCGGTGGTGTTCAGTCGCCGTCGCCGGCACCGACAGAGGGCGATGACAAAAACTCGGAAGATTTGATCAGTGAGCCCGTCAAGTGTCCCTTTTGCGCAGTGGACAATTTCGGAATCACTTACGTGCCTCCGAGGGACTTCAAAACCGGCATTGAGGGGAACTGCAAGCCAGGACTGTTCAGGTTTGTCGAGAACACGATAGAAGAGGAGGAGGGCATTGATGACAACCACTCGTCGCACAAGGACGTCAGTTCCGCCGAGATGTTGACAGAAATCGATCTGGCCGACCCTTTCAGCATCAAGAAACAGAAGCTCGAAAGCAGGAAAAAGAAGCACAGGAGAAACACAAGCTCCATCTCAAACAACAACCGTGCAACCTCTCCTCAGCCTCAGCCGAGAAAGAGAAGAGAGTCACTACCGCCAGACGCCCCCTCGGTCGTCACCGTGGACTCAATCAGGCCCGACTGGGAGCAGAAGTTGTTGGTGGCACGTACAAAGCTGGCCAGACGATCCGCAGCGGCTACTGCACTGCACGCCACATCGCTATTGAGGAACGATGAGCCCGGCAGCAGGCGCAACGCTGGCACTGGCAACAGAAGCACGGCTGCCGGCAACTTTAGCAGGCAGGAACATCTCGAGGAGATGTTGATCGAGGAGGCCATGCGGCTATCTCTACTAGACGAGGAGGAAAGAAAGATGCGTGAGTTCATGAAACACAGCGCTTAACGTATAACATTTGAAAGAAAAAGAAATGAACGACCGACTTAACGCACGATCGAATGAACAAACGACTGAACCAATCAAGAAATGGATGAAATGAATAAGAAAAATTAAAAAGGGAGATCGGATTTGTTTATTGTTTATTGTGTATCGAGTTTGTTTTTTCTTTATATTCTGAGGTAATTGACAAAGTTTAAGATTCTAATGCAAAGACATGTAGCCAGCTCCTCACGCTCCTGCTTCCCCTCCCGATTACGTAAGCCATGAGTGGGAGAGGAAAGGGTTGCGACAGAAACGGCTGTTGCGGCTGTAATTTTCGATTTACTTTTTTTTTCCGTATTTTTTTTCTTCGTTTTTCTCTTTTTTTTCTTTTTTTTTCTTTTTCTCTCCCCATTGACAACTTCAACAGCTTTCTCGCTTTTAGCTCGCTTTCACAGACGGAAGGAAACTAAGAGCCAGAGTCACCTGGAAACCTGTTTTCTTGCTGTAAGTGTTCACGTGGAGAACATTCTTTGACAGCATCAGCGCTTCGACAGGTTCCCACGCTTCTGCTAGTTCCATCTAGTTCACCGCCACAGAGAACGCACACACCACGCAAGCTTGGCACAGACACACATCCCCTCTGCCACTAGTGCTAAAACTAGTACTACTCCTACCACACAAACACAAACACATCACCAGTTACCTGGAAACGAGACACCCCTGTTTCTTGCTCCCCTCTTTGAACTAATACGCCATTATTTGTGCAAAGATTGAGTTATTCGACCGCAGCACACAACACCAGGCAAGGAAATCCAGAGGGAGTTTGATCAACGAAAGAGTCGGAACCAATAGCACTCCACTACACTCCCAGCAGCTGGACTTTGATAAACAAAAAATGGACTCTACCTCCATATGGGATATTTACTCAAGTGCTAAGAAACTGCTGCCTTTGTACGAAAGAATGCAAAACCGTTCTATTCGCCAAGAAAGTCGATCTATACAGACTTCGAAGAAGGACATGCAGAATTCAGCGCTAGACAGCATGTTGTCCTCCACGAATAACGGCATAAACGGCACTAACCCAACAGCAGATTTCAACATGAACTACACGAACAACGATGATATACTAGCCGTTGATTTGTTGACTCCCTTGTCGGCTTCGCCCGCCGCAATAGTGTCTGCATCGGGCAAACAGCTGAAGAACTTTAACCACAATGACAATGCAAACAACAATATGAATAATATCTCCAATAGAAATAACAGCAGCTCAAATGCTTCCAATAGCAACAACAGCAATAACAACAACAATAACATTAACATGAATAACGGCGTTAATGCCAACAACAATATGGTCACCCCGACATCAATCACCGAGAGTCCAAACTCGACAAACAACATTGGTATCAAAGCGTCGACTAATTTTAATAGCAATGACAGAATGTTTGATCCTTTCAAGAGCTACGCATTTGCAGACATTGTGGACTTCAAGAACGATGAAGACATTTCATCCTCCGAAGTCGATTTCGACATTCTTCGGGAATTGAAGAGAATAAACGAGTCAAACAGCTTGAACTTTCATCCAACCCAAACCATAAGGCCTCTAGACATCAAGATAAAGTCAGAATCGTCCATTTCCATTAACAACCAGAACATACTGTCCATTAATGATAATAATAATACAATGTCGGATGCTGAAACAGGAAAGAAAAACATTAATAATGAGAGTAATGCCAATAAAAATGCAACACCAAGCTCAAACTCTAGTCCGACTAGTATGATCCCCACTAAAAGCATATACGAAAATGATAAAAACACTAACGTGAATGCTAATACAGACATCAGTATGAAAAATAACGCATTTTCAAACAAAATCAAAGATACTCAAATAATTAATAATAAACAAAAATTCCCAAAGATGGAATCCGACTCTCCATCGCCCTCCGGCCATCCAAGACTGGGATCCACGTCTCAGCCTAATGAACTCCAAACTCAAGCACGTCAATCAAAATCTACCATTTCATCGTCTGCTCCTACAAAAGAAAATATCAAATCTATATCCAAATGCAGCAATTGTGGAACGACTAAAACGCCACTATGGAGAAAAGATCCAAATGGTAACACTCTGTGTAATGCATGTGGATTGTTCTTGAAATTACATGGCACTATGAGGCCTCTGTCTTTGAAAACAGATGTTATAAAGAAGAGAAACTCCAAGAGACAATCATTAAGTGCTCAAGGTGAAGGTTACAAAAACTTATCCCATATGACGCCAAACCAAAAATCATCCTCCCAGTCGTTAAATCCAAGTATTTATTTCCCCCAGAGCTTTCCTAATTCAAATATAAACAGTTTCGGAGTTCCCGGTCCAAATCAGCCACCTATCCAATCACCACACCAACTTCAATACATCCAGCCTCAACCCGGACTATCTAAATCCCAATCCAAAGTATTTGTACCAGTACATTCACAATCTCAAATCCCAGTGAATTCGGGGAACCAGTCGCAAATCCGCTCAAAAACTGTTCCAATATTACCTAAACCCTCTAAGGATAGCTCCTCACCGAATCAGAACTCCAACAGTTCCATAAATTTCAATTTCTCGATTGGGGCTTCACCTTCACAACCACAAGATATACCCCAATTCAAGAGACGAAGATCAAAGTTGAATTTGGCTTCGTCGCAGAACTCACAACCTCCATCACCCCTGACTGCGATCAATACGGGAACTTCCTACTCGCCATCATCATCTGTCACTTACTCTCCAGTAACTAATTTAATAGCCTCTTCTCCTGCTCATGCCAGTTCGCCAGCTGGGGGTGTTTCATTAGTTTCACGCTCAGTATCGAGACAAAACTCAATCTCTTCCAACTCCTCGCACAACTTGTATCAAGATTTGAACAATAAAAGGGGATTGACGTACAACAATGTCAATCAAATAGCAAATGGTACACCAACTAACGTTATCAGTAGCAATAGCTACAACAATAGTATGAACAGTAATTTTACCAACGGCAGCAACAATAACTTTCCATCAAATAGCCCAAGCAACTCAAATTTGTCGGTAAATAAGTGCTCTCAGCAACGACAGCAGAAACCTTCTAATTTCAGTAATTTGAGTGCAGGAATGAATGCGATTAGAATTTCTTCAGCCGGAAAATCTGGCTTAAGTAAGTGTTTGGCAAATGTGAATGATAAACCACAAGCGATGCAAAAGCCACCGAAAATGAACAATAAAAGTAGCACCAACTTGAGTACTTTCAATAGCGGTGCAAACAATAACATCGACACAGGTATAAATATGGATGACTTGGATTGGTTGAAATTTGATATTTAACCAATTCATATAAATTATGATTGCAAAACCGCTTCTCATCTGTATTTCTAATCAAATGAAGTCATGAAATTACCACTCTTATCAAAACTAAAAGATTCATTCATGAAAAGTGAAAGAAGCTGCTGACTACATAACATTGACTATCTTTACATTTGCTTACATTCATGTGATTTGATTTTTAAAATGCTTTTCCTTCTTAATCTCCTTTCCTTCGTTCAGTTTAATGGACTCGATTAATTTAGATCGATTTCTTTACATAAATTGTAGTTTCATTTCTTTTTCCGTTCTCTCGATGTTTTTACGAATTACTGCTTATTGCGTTTAAATCTTTTCTCAACTTCAAATAGCTAATTAATACTCTTAAATATGAATTAATCGTGTGGATTTAAATACCGTGGTAGAACTTTTTTTTTCTATCCACATTCCGTACGCTTTGAAATCCTCGCCTCCTCCACTTACTCACTACATCCTCATCTTCATTTTTTTCAGCCCCAGGAAGTTACTTTAGTGTTCGGTAAACTTTCTTCAATTACATCCCAAAAAACAAGAGTATATCACTCTCATCATCAGGCATCATGCATCGTGGAAGAGGGGGATATAATAATAACAGAGGCGGACGAGGGGGATACAATACCCCGGCGCATAATCTACAAAGAGCCAACGATTATGTGAATCAAAACATGGTTACAGTTGAAATTCAAGGTTGGACTAATGCTTCCCAACAAGACTTGATAAACTTCCTTAATCGTAAGGCTAGGATTGTAGTAACAAATCCCACTGTTGACCCAAGTGGTAAACTATTACAAGGACAGGTTAGAACCATGAGAGATGCTCAAGATTTAGTTAAATGTTCAGGTTTAAGATTTGCCGGGCAGACCTTGTTCATTAGAATCCTCGATAATAACGGAATGAATGATCAAACTGGTGCCAAAAATACGATTGAATTATTGAGAAACTTTATATTAGTAAGTTACAACTCTGAAATCAGAATGCTTGATTTGCAAAACGTTCAGAATAATCAGACGTTAGTTAATAATGGATTATTTTCCAATGCAAATACAACATCTAAATTTTTCCCTGCTCTCATGAAAGTTGCTCAGAAAGAGAAAATTCAAATTGATTCGATAAATCTAAGTAATAATAACCTAGATGATCATTCAAGATGGTTATACGAGCTTTCCCTATGTTTCCCTAATGTCAAAAATATTGCACTAAGTAATAACAACATCAGAAAGATTGATTTGTTTGACAGATTGAAAAATAAGTTTCTCCAGCTAAGGGAACTTATTGTTCAGGGAAATCCAATTGCACAAGATATGAATGCTATGCAAAAACTGGTATCCATATTTCCTAGATTGATCATTATTGATGGGGCACAGGTCAGAGACGAACAAAAGTTGAATAGTATTTTGACCTTTCCTGTCAAATCAACGTCAGTCTTCTTTGAAAATGATGACCTTTCCAAAGCTGCTACAAGCTTTTTGACCTCTTATCTTAATTTCTGGGATACAAACAGAATGAATTTAATGGTGTTATATACTCCACAATCACAGTTTTCATTTCAATATGATTCTTCTGCAATTTCAGAATATTCAGGAAACACCTCGCCAAGTCTTTGGAACAATTATACATCACATTCAAGAAACTTAAAAAGAGTTTCTAACGAAAAATCACGAATCATGAGATTATTCGTTGGACCAGAACAAATTTCAAATGCCTTCAATTGTTTACCCAAAACAAAACACTCTTTAGCTACAGACCCCACCAACTATTCGATTGAAACGGTCTCTTATCCTGCACTAAGCGGTATGATGATAACTCTACACGGGGACTTTGAAGAAGTAGGACAACCTGATCAACAATTTGCAGATATTACCTCAAACAGTAGTAAAGGTCACGGTTACAATAAATACAAAAACAATCAAAACAACAGAAGAGGAATTTTAGAGAAAAGATGCTTTGATAGAGTATTTGTCGTAGTTCCTGGAGCTAATGGTGCCTTTATAGTTGCCAGTGACATGCTTTGTATTAAACTTTATTCTGCAAAAAAGTCGTGGAACAACACCGTTGATGGTAGCACGTTTCAGTCTAATCCAAGTTCGAGCAGTGTCCCTGTCACCACCAACTCCTCCATACCACAAGCTTTGCCTGCTGACGTTGCTGCACGGTTAAACCTTACTCAGCAAGAACTCGTACTGAAGATCATGACTGAGACAAGGTTGAAGTTAGAGTTTGTGTTGATGTTATGCGAACAAAGCAATTGGGATTATACTACAGCTGGACAAAATTTCATCAACAGCAAGAGCAATATACCTCCTGATGCTTATGTGTAATTTCTGTTTATAATAAATGCCAAACATACTGTGTGCAATTCAATCACCTTTAAGGAAATTAAAAAAAGGAATGAACTCTTTATTACCTGAAAATTGCCCTGTCAAATAAATATGTTTAATCACCTACTGCAATAATGGCAATGGTATCACTGGCCTTGGACAAAAGTCTGGTTTCTGCTGTAACCAAAATCATTGCTAAACAAAACATGGCTAATATAAAAGAGTTAGATGATCAGTACAAACTGTATTTTGGGAAGGCGATCAGGTATTCAACACGCTCCGGAAACGGGTGTTTGTCAGAGATGGAATATAAAATCTATGGTAAAGCAAAGTACCTTCTAGAGTTACACAAAAACAATGTAGGGCTCAAGAATATTCGGTCAAACAATTGTAGAGAGTTCATACTTCTCAAAGCTGGGGAACCAGTAATGACTAGGATATGTGATTATAAAGAGAGTTTCAGTTCGTGTAGCTCAATCTCTTCGGACCGCTCAGAACACAGCAAGATAAGTGAAAAATGCGACAGTTTCGGAGAGATCTCTTTCTCCTACGAGTGAAATACTCGTTTAGTGTAGAATTATATGCATTTATTTGAGTCTATAAAACAGATTATAGTATACAGAGAATGTAAACGATGCAAATATCAATCGAAATACGAGTTGCTCATAACGTTCGCAATGTTAACGCCTGTCAACGTCAATATGGCCCAGGTTATTGCAAATCCTGCTAAAGGTAACAATAAGTACTCTGTCTTGTGTAAAAATGGTAAGGCATTATAACCGTAGAAGGTGATGACGAAGTAGTAAGATAACGCAACTAGATACAATGTGTTGCCCAAGATTGTAGATACAATATTGTTCATTCTGAGCAGCGGGATTAAGAAGAATTGAAACAAGTAGAGTGAAATCCATATGATCAAATATGCGTTACAATGGACGTCAAAACAGTAAGACCATTCCAAGACTGGATCAAATTTGAAGTATTTGCTGAAAATCGTGTCCGGATGACTTGAGTCCTGTACTGGCTGAGCCTCTGGTAGTAGGAAAAATTTATTTCCCAAAATCCATCCAATGGTGGCAATGACCAATCCAAAAAGTAAAAAGTCAACAATCACCATGTATAAAACCAATTTCAATATCCCAACCACTCCTGGTGCATACATTATTCCCCAAAATACAGCCGATATAGTGAGGAAAAAGCACAATATAAGAACAAAACTAGGGTCATCTCTTGCCCACTTGTTCTTCGTCTGTTTCTGGTAATACAATGACTTGTAGACTCGCTTCGGATTGTAAATCAAGTTCATCATTTCCCAGAACGCGGTTTCAAAGTCCAATGAATTGAACACAACCATACGCCTGAAGTACTTCGGAACTCTAAACCGAGAATTCAGGTTGTCTCGTATCTTTTTCAACCTGCTACGGTGGGATTGTCTTTGCGCATAAGTGGATAGTGATGGAAGAGAACTCTGTGAAGGCATTGAGCTTGCGGCGGACAGCCTGTCGAATTGTGAGGTTGGTGGTGCCTCTCCGACAATATCTTCAGACGTCAAGGGTAATATCAGCGGTTTTGCATCATTTCTTTTCGACATTGTACTTGCAGCACTGTGGTTGTGCTTCTCGGACTTATGTTGCACCTATGTGATTCTGTGCTACTGCTTCACAAAAATTGATTGTCAGACAACCCAATGTGTCCTCCCCCACCTCACACTGACGAAAATCGCAATATGCGTCTCTGTCATTCACAGTGTCCGTCTCCCGCCCCCTGTTTCTCCTCTCATTTTCCTCTCTGTTGTGTTCAAGTAGGTGAGAATCCGGAGAAGCAGTTGGCTGCCGACGCGTCGCCGAGGAAAACCGTGGAGATACGACAGCTTAGTAATTGAAATTATCTTTCAATTAGTTATCAGCTATCTATAACTTTTCTTGCCTTCGGCTGCTCCTCCGGCACCAATTGAAGCTTCAGCTATACATTCCAGCAGCAGCATCAGAGGTTTTGTCCACAATGTTTCAATTTGACTTGAACGGGTTATTTCCCGTCCAGTATTTTGAAGCTACCTCCTATCTCTGGGAAGATGAAAGCTTGTGGAATGCATCGGGTTTTTCGCCTGCTGGTAACTTGACAGAGCCAGTGATCCAGTGTGGATGTCACGACGGTGAAGGATATCAATGGATCTCACATCTTGCGGATCCTTCGCCATGTCTTTTGAATGGCTTGTTGCTCAACATATTATCGGTGTATTTCCTCATCCATTCCTTCTGGGTTATCCATAAACTAAGAAAGCAGAAGAACATCTCTTCAAAGCCAGATTATATTTTTGCATTCAAGCTACTGCTGATAGTGTCTCAGATATTCTTACAACTAGGAATAGTGATTTTGACGACAAAAAAGTCACAAGATGCCTACCCACCTTACTCGGTTTTCTCGGACTCGGTTTGGTGGTCAACCATTCTGACATTTATTTCACTTCTGGTGTCTCTTGTTTTCAGTTACATTGAGTTTTTCAAGACTTACGTCGGCCAGTCGCCATTGATAATATTTTGGTTTTTCTGCTCCGCTATCGGTTTCTTGAGAGTGGTGAACTCATCGTTGAGACACTATCCTCCTACAGACGCGTTTCTGCTTTCCGCTTTTGCGGTGAACTCGTTGCTGATTTTCATTTTAGAGGTTAACTTTGCTCCAAAATTGAACTTGGATGCAACGGAAAGTTATAGCATTTATGACTACTCGAATATATTCAGCAAATTGACTTTTACCTGGATGACCCCATTAATGAGAAAAGGTTATCAGAAATTCTTGCTGCAGTCGGACTTACCACCGTTACCAAATTTCTTGAAGTCAAAATTGTTATCCTCCGTTTTGGACAAAAACTGGATTTTTGAGAGTAATAACTCGGATAATCCATCTTTATTCCGTGCTCTTGTGAAATCTTTTGGTGGACCTTTCTTTGTTGGTGCCATTTTCAAGTTCATTCAGGATTGTATTGCTTTTACTCAACCTCAATTGTTGAAGCAGTTAATTATTTTCGTTAATGATTATGACAATGATCCTTCCATACCACTCACAAGAGGATTTATGATTGTTGTTTCTATGTTTTCATTGTCCGTTATTCAAACTGCCTCATTACATCAATACTTCGAAAGAGTATACGATACATCAATTAAGGTCAAGTCTGCATTAACCGCACTGGTTTATCAAAAATCATTGAACCTTTCGATTGAAGCAAAAAAGGCTAAAACAACCGGTGATATTGTTAATTTGATGTCTGTCGATACTCAGAGATTACAAGATGTGTGCCAAACTTTACAGCTTATTTGGTCAGGTCCTTTTCAGATAATCCTTTGCTTAATTTCTTTGTACAACTTACTCGGAAACGCAATGTGGGTGGGTGTTTGCATCTTGGTCATCACTGTTCCACTGAACACAAGAATTTTCAAATTCCAGAAGAAGCTACAGAAAGATCAAATGAAAGTTAAAGATGAAAGAACTGGTTTAATCTCCGAAATTTTGAACAATATCAAGTCCCTCAAATTGTATGCGTGGGAAATTCCCTACAGAGAAAAACTGACCTATGTCAGAAATGAAAAGGAGTTAAAAAACTTGAAAAAAATAGGTATTTTCCAAGCTGCAAATCAGTTTATTTTCAACTCGACGCCATTTATGGTCAGTTGTTCCACTTTTGCAATGTTCATCATTATGTATAATGGAACACCGTTGACCACAGATCTTGTTTTCACTGCTTTGGCGTTGTTCAACTTGCTAGGATTCCCATTAATGACCCTTCCTTGGACAATTGGTAACATTATCGAGTCACAAGTTGCACTTTCGAGATTAACGGAGTTCTTGTGCAGTGATGAAATTGAAGATGATGTGATTAACAGGCACCCACCGGCAAAGTCTGTCGGGGATGTTTCAGTTAAAGTTGAAGGTGCCGATTTCCTTTGGTCAAGAACACCATATAAAACCGCATTGGTTAACATTAATTATACTGCCTACAAGGGACAACTTAGTTGTGTTCTAGGCAAGGTTGGATCCGGTAAGTCTGCTCTGATTCAAGCTTTATTGGGTGGCTTACACAGGACAAACGGTATTGCCTCTATTGCAGGTAGCATCGCATATGTTCCTCAGACTGCTTGGATTATGAATGGTACCATTAAAGAGAACATTTTGTTCGGCTGTAAATTTGACCCAGATTTTTATCACAAAACCATACATGCTTGTGCATTGTCACAAGATCTTGAGATTCTGCCAGATGGTGACGAAACTCAAGTGGGTGAAAAAGGTATCAGTATGTCTGGTGGCCAAAAGGCCAGATTGTCCCTTGCCAGAGCAGTTTATGCAAGAGCTGATGTCTACTTGCTGGACGACATTTTGAGTGCAGTTGATGAACATGTGGGAAAGCATATTAGTAACAATGTTTTGGGACCAAATGGTTTATTGAAAAACAAATGCAGAATTCTGGCAACCAACAGTATGGCAGTTTTCAAGTATTCAGATTACCTCACCTTGATGGCAGATGGAAGAATTGTGGAAGAGGGCAGTTACAATGATATTGTACTGTCCAAGAATAAGACGTCACTTCTATACAAGTTGATTAAGGAGTACGGAAGAAAAGATAGCACACAAAGAGACAAGAGAAAGGAAGGACAAGTTTCAGAACCTGTATCAGAATTATCATCGGCTATCGGCATGTCAGCAACACCTTCAACCGATGTTTTACTTGAAGAAGTGAAAGGTGTTAAAGGAGATTTTAGAAAGGCCGAATTGGAAGATTTCAAAGTCGATATTCAAAATCAAGAAAAAGTTCAAGAAAATGCTGGCAGATCAGAAACACACGAACAAGGTAAAGTTGATTGGAATGTCTATTTAACTTATGCAAAGGCATGTGGTGTGGGACATGTCCTACTGTTGATTGCCTTTATTGTTACGGCTATGGCTTTATCTGTTACTTCTAATATCTGGCTAAAACACTGGTCTGAAATCAACACCGCTGTTGGCGCCAATCCAGAACCTTGGAAATACTTGGGTATATATTTCTTGTTCTGTCTCTCTGCTGTCTTCTGTACTATGTGTCAGTCTTTGGTGCAGTGGTTATTATGTTCAATTTCTGGCTCCAAGTATTTGCATGAAATCATGTTAAGCTCAGTTTTGAGAGCACCAATGCAATTTTTCGAGACTACACCAATCGGTAGAATTTTGAATAGGTTTTCGAATGATATCTATAAGATTGACGAAACTCTTTTCAGAGTTTTCTCGATGTTTTTTTCCAATAGTATCAAGGTTCTTTTTACAATTTTGGTTATTATCTACTCAACTTGGCAGTTCATCTTCTTTGTTGTTCCAATGTTTTTCATTTACAGATTCTACCAAAAGTATTATCTTTACACGTCCAGAGAGTTGAAGAGGTTGGAGTCTGTCTCCAAATCTCCAATTTATGCACATTTTCAAGAAACTCTTACAGGTGTTTCTGTGATCAAAGCCTACGATCAAACTCAAAGATTTACCTTCTTAAACCAATACAAAATGGATGTTAATATGAGTGCGTACCATCCATCTGTTACTGCTAACAGATGGTTGGCAGTCAGATTAGAACTTCTGGGGTCTTTTATTATTCTTGGATCTTCTGGCTTGCTAATTTTGACGCTAAGATCAGGCAGAGTGACTCCCGGTTTAGTTGGTTTGTCCGTTTCGTATGCTTTACAAGTGACCCAGGCGCTGAACTGGATTGTTAGAATGACTGTGGACATTGAATCTAACATTGTGTCTGTTGAGCGGGTTATGGAGTATGCAGCATTGCCACATGAGGCACCTGAAGTTATCGATGATAAAAGACCTTCCACGAATTGGCCTTTCAATGGTGAAATTGAGTTTAAGAATTATTCCACAAGGTATAGAGCTGATCTTGATCTTGTTTTGAGGGATATCAATTTATCAGTCAAGAAGAGGGAGAAGATCGGTATTGTTGGTAGAACTGGTGCCGGTAAGTCTTCTTTGACATTGGCAATATTTCGGATAATTGAAGCTGTTGGTGGACACATTGAAATTGATGACGTCAACACATCCATGATTGGGTTGTATGATTTGAGATCCAAGTTGTCAATCATTCCGCAGGATTCTCAAATTTTCAGAGGAACAATCAGATCTAATTTAGATCCTGTTGATCAGTATAATGATGAAGACCTTTGGGAAGCATTAAGCTTGTCACATTTGAAAGAGCATGTGCAAAGGATGTATGATGAGTATGAAAATAAGGAAGAGATTGGATTTAATGGGTTACTGGTTCCGATAAGTGAGGGAGGGTCCAACTTATCTGCAGGACAGCGTCAATTAATGTGTTTGGCAAGAGCTCTTACCAAGAAAAATTGTAAGGTGTTAATTCTTGATGAGGCAACTGCCAATGTTGACGTTGATACAGATTCGATTGTCCAGCAAACTATCAGATCTGCCTTTGAAGATAGAACAATCTTGACTATTGCACATCGACTTAACACCATCATTGATAGCGATCGGATCATTGTGCTCGAACAGGGTAGAGTAAAAGAGTTCGATACTCCTGAAAACTTATTGAAAGACACACGCTCGATATTTTTCTCGTTGTGTGAAGAGGGTGGTTTGGTGAGCAGAGAAGAGTGAGTTTGAGACTGGATTTATTAATTTTATTTACTCATTCCATATTTATTCTATTCCACATTAGTGTAGTACAAGGGATTTGAGAGGTTTACAGCTCACTTTTATCCCCATAGTATCATCTCTCCAAATAAAAGATTAATATACAATTTTTTTTCGTGTTTGTAGAAGGAAAACAGTTCCGTTCTTTTAAGTGTAGGTATATATAGGTCTGTGTGTAGCTTTGTCTATTGGTCTATTTCCACCTATTTATGACGCCTAAAGAAGTAGCTTGCAACACCCACGCTGGCGGCGATTGCACTAGACACGATGGCGAAACCAATTAGACTATCCTTTGCCAACTCGTTTTCAATCATTTTCTTCAAAGTCAATGCTTGCTTGTTGTTAGGCTCGACTTGCAGAAACGCGTCGACGTATCTCGTGGCTTCTCTATACTCTTTGATCTTGAAACATGCAAGTGACAAGAAATAGACGCATTCAATTCTTCTGCTAGGCATCGTATTGTATATGTGCGTGAGCATATTTATCCCTTGTTTCACATCATCATCGTCGCTCGATTTCATCAACCCCCAGCCAAGGTTAAACTCGCTCTGCACGGTGGCGATAGGTTGTTCTGATTCTACCTGAGCCTCTAAAATGGCAAGCTGCTCTTCACTGAGAGGAACAAACACCTCCTGCGGATCCGGCAATGCCGTGAACTTCTGTGACGACATAACTTACTTCGTTGCTTCGTTGACTATGTCTTTTCCATCGCTGGGCCCATTTTTTCCGTCCATCCCCGTCCCACTTGCTCTGACCGTCTCCATCTACTGCTTCAAATCCTTTTCTTGGTCTTCGCCCTTTTCCCATCCCGGCTCCAGCAGCTCGCCTCCCCTTCCGGATCGGGCATCTCGTGTTAATGTCACCTTCCGTGGATCTGTTGCGGAAAGCAAAAAAAATTGAGGAGCTTGGTCCTCAACGGTTTTGCTTATCTCTGACACTAAACATTAATGGCTGCTTTGGCTCAGCTCGTGTGCCCCTGGCTTTCCTAATTCTTCCCCGCTTTTGGTTTCTTTTCCAGCACACAGCATAGCTTACCACGAACACTAAAAGAACAACTAGAATGACCGTAACCGTATTAAAGAAAAAACCAACCAAGCAGGCCACCAGACTCATGGCTGCAACACTCAACTGTTCCGAGCTCTCCGTGGCTTACGGAAGATGTGTTGCAAGCAAGTACGAGAACATGGGCAAGGATGCTTGCTTGCAAGAGTTTTTGGACTTCAAAGCGTGTGTGCAAAAGCAATTGAGCAGAAAAATCTAGCTTTTTGGTAAGGCTGTATCTGGCAATCCGTTACTCATGGGTGTTTTTGTTGTGGGAAGAAGGCATTTACTAGAAGTGCTGCAGTTTGCACTTATTGCACAGCTGTAAGATGCACGGCTAGATGGTGATCAATTAATTCTTTTATTAAAAGTTGGGCACAGGGCGCCCAACCAGTTATTTAGCGTTTGAAGACGTGCTTTATAATCATTTTCTTCACGGTTTAGTTCTACATTATTTCTATATTTATAGCTTTGAAATACGGAAATATATTTTACACACTATAAATATGAACCGAACGGCTCTTGCTATACTAGTTTTCTAAATTCTCTCTTCAACTTCTTGAATTTTTTGTTGCTTCCCTTTCTTTTCATTAATCTTTTGAAAGCTTGGGCTACTTGCAAGAAAATATATTTATCGCCAGCCTCCAGAACAAAATAGTTGACAAACGCACCTATCGCAAGGCCTAACTTGGAGCCACTACTCATCCATGTTAGATCCATCAACTGCCCAAATGATGAATCCGGGTTAACAATCATTAGAATCATCGAAAACGACAACGTGATGGCAATTGTCAAAATGAATGGTACATTTTTGTTCACCGGTTCTCTATATGGTGGGCCCACAGTTAGCATCAATGCAATCAAGATGTACTGAAAGTTCGAGTAGAAAAATAGCGTGGTGTTATCCGTGCTTTGAACCTGATCATCGGAACCCGGAATAGGCTTGATATACCATGGGAAGTTTTCGTGCCTGATAAAAAACCATACAAATAGCTGGCCTGCCAAGAGTATACTAATATTCCCTAGTAACGGTATGATGATTTTAGGAGAGATTAAATTGGCGGTGGGTTTCTTCTTGACTATTACTGAGTATGGTTTTGACCATGACATAAATACTGCGATTGGAATAATGAGAGCTAAGTCAATGTACAAAAATTGGAAATCTCCAAGATTTGACCCTTCTTTGTACAAAATCGAAACCGATATGAATTGGATTGCAGAATATAATGACATGTATTGGAAGCATGAAAAACTGGTAACCAACGATGCTCTACCTTCTTTAATGACGTCCAGCACACAGGAAATCTCAAAGATACGAGAAGTGAATGGGGCTGCAACTGATGCCTCGGCTTCGCTCAATGAAATGCCAATATCAGCAGCCTTAAGGGCACCACAATCGTTTGCACCATCGCCACAAAACCCAACTGTGTAATCAAGTTTCTGTAGCTGGCTGACCAGTTCATGCTTTTCATCGGGGGACATCCTTGCAAAAATCGAACTTTTCATAAGTATCGTCTCAATATACAACTCCATGTCAGCCAATTCCGTCAAAATAAACTTAAAAATGTCACCGGTAACAGCCAAGCAGTAATTGTTATCTTGATTGATATCGAGAGGCGCAAGTGTGGCCCTATCCAACACCAATTCGGGATTGTCAACTTCGCTCCAAATGATAGGTGGAATATCATTGAATGATATACGTCGATCGGTATTAGCATATTCATCACCGTCAAATTGCTTTGGAAAGTTATCATAATCAAAAGAAGGAATGAACACTTTCGTTCCCTCTCCAACTATTTTGCACTCTTTGCCGACACTGACAGCCGTTAATACATTATCACCTGTACACATAATTGTCCTCAGATCTGCTTCACTCAACTGTTTAATGGTGTTAGTCGTCAAACTCTTCAATTTGTTTTCGAAAACTATGAAACCAATAAATTCTAAATCACACTCAACTGATTCTCTTTTCAACTTTCCAATGAAGGAAAGATCATTGGGATTCTTACTTGGGTTTTTCAACTTTTTGGATGCACAAGCAATAATTCTGTACCCATTGTGTGTGTAATGATATAAAAGTTCATTATAGTTTGCTGGGATGGACTCTTTCAAACATATAGTTTCCATTACTTCAGGAGCGCCCTTAACATAAACTTCAATTTCTTGCGAACTCTGGCTGTAATTATTGCTAAAATTGATACAAACGGTTGACATTCTTCTTAGTTGAGAAATAAACTCAAATTCTTTGAGTTGGATCCAATGGCTTGGTACCCCAGCTTTCTTAAATAAGATTGGTGATGAGGAGGTCAGTAGAACCTTAGATTCAATGAAATCGTTAAGAATACTACTCTCATTAGGGTCTTCGATCATATCCCAACCCACAAATCGAAACATATTCTCATCTAATGGATCACCGACATACTCATCATTTATGAGTTTCAATGAATGGCATGTTAACATAGCTGTGAATATTTTTTCCGAGTTTGGGATATCACTCTCCAAAATATCATAGATTGAGGAAATCATTTCACTAAATTCATGCTCTTGTCTATCCCTGATAGGGTTAGAAATATGAATTCCCATAATATCTAACCCTTCCTCAGTCAAAGTACCCGTTTTATCAAAACATAAAACGTCTAGCTTACCACCAATGTTAACACGCATTGGGGCAATGCAAAAGATACTCTTCTGGCGCAATCTATTCAAAGCAAAATTAGTTCCTATAGTAAGAGTAGCAGGCAAAGCAGGTGGAACAACAATTGTAATCAAGTCCAATGCCCTTAGCACTATCACTTTCCATGGCAATCCTAGTTTCAAGAAATTTATTGTAGAGAAAATGAAGCCGAAACCCGCAATCATTGACATAACCCCAATGTATTTGAACGAATCTTCGTAAAATTTGAATCCTGTTGGTTTAGGTAGTAACATCGATCGGACCAACGCTCCCTTTGTCGTATTGAATCCAGTCCTTACGACCAATGCAGTGGCGGGTTCTTTTCCACCAGAACCTTCGGATGAACCGTATCTGACTCTGACAATTTTGGTACCGTTATATAAAAAGGATTTAGAAAACCTGTTTGAGAACTTAGCGCCATTGAATTCCATTTCTAGGTCTTTGACACATTCTGGACTAATCGGCAATTTAGAAACGGGAACCGATTCTCCAGTCAACATTGCCTCATTAACAATGCAGTCACCTGTCAAAAGGATTGAATCACATGGGTATGTAGATAATGAAGGATCTGACACCTCGTAGATGTCTCCAGGTACTAAATCATCGGAATTTATCTCTTTCCAAAAGCCACTTCTCCACACTCTAACATCACATTCAAACCTGGACATTTTTCTCATTCTTTCAAAAGTTGACTTTGTTTCAATTAATGATTCAGTGATGGAAAGAATAGAAATGAAGAAAATGCAAAAAGCGTAATAGTAATAACTGTCTGCCAGCCATAAAAATATTGAAAATATCTGGAAGACATAAAAAGGGTGTAAGACTTCATCGACCAAAAGCTTCAAAACAGATTTCTCTTTTATTTCGATTATATTGTCACCAAATATCATTTTACGACACCTATAGTTAGATTCGGTTATACCGTCCTTAATATCTGGATAGTGACACCACTTTTCATCAATCCAATTGTTAGATAATTTGAAAAGATCATCAAGGGGATCATAAAACAAGGTCATGTACCTATATTCAAAAGATATGAGAATTGGTACAATGGGATCAATATCATCAATAGTGTATGCATGACTTACTCCAGTCATTATGCTTCCTTCTCTATTTTTACTTGCATGAGAGCTGGAATCAAAATTATCATTGTTACTCTTCAATGGGTGGGAATCATCATTAGGATTGACATTTAAATGTATGCTGCCACTATTGTCATCATTGAAATGTTCAACTTTTTTTGGGGGTAGGAAAGTGCTCAAGTTTCTATTGTACCATTTTCTAAAAACTTTTGGTATTTCCATTGAGCCATACTCATCTTCAACAACTAACCATTCCGCCTTGCCTAAAGGGACTTGTTTACCCATCATTTTTATTCTCCATCGTGGGACCCATCTGCATATCAAGGCTGCCAAACCTAACGTCAGAAGACATATAATGTTGTATATGACCAACTTCCA
Organism: Pichia sp. PH4023; assembly: GCA_025531575.1. NCBI lineage: Eukaryota > Fungi > Ascomycota > Pichiomycetes > Pichiales > Pichiaceae > Pichia > Pichia sp. PH4023. The sequence continues at coordinate 1,238,096 of JAMGYR010000003.1, forward strand.
ATATGTGGTCTGATATCCAGCTATACCAGCAACTAGATCCTCCTCCGCAATATAAAAACGCTGACTCGTGTTCTTTGCTGGAAACTTTTTGAAGAACTTATCATGCATTTTCAGAGATTCACGTTGTTTCATAGTTTTCAACCACGCTTTCTTTGTTATCATATCTTCAAAAGTTTCATCTCCCTCTTGCTCTCCGTAAATGCGTAGATCTTGTTCTTCATCTACCACCAGTTCACGTTCTGCATCTCCTCTGAAAAACTCACTATATGGATTTTCGCCGATACTTCCATAAGAGTTGTTACTATTGGATCCGTCATCATTTGTCAGTTTTGTGTGAGAGGTATAAGAAGTCGCCCTCTCTAATTCGGGATCATCTATGTGGTCCGTCGAGTAGTCATCAGCAAAAGAGTTCCAGTTTGTATCATAATCAATTTTAACCGATTCATGATTGTTGTCCGACGTAAACCTTCCTAAGGAAGAAACGCCTTTGGCGGCTTCAATATCTTCTGTTTTAAAAAACCTAAATTTAGACCTTTCTTGAAATTCGCTTGCCTCGGAGTCATATCCATGTAACTCACTATCATTATCTGATTCTCCATATAAGTTTTCATCATTTCTTTGGTGCATATTGAACATTTGGTTCGTATGAGAAGGTTCATTTTCGTTTACTTCCGACCGATCCAGTATTATCCTACCAATGTTCTGGTCATCGTGAGAACTAGTAACAGACAGAGTTGGAGACTTGAAGTGATGATGATGATGGAACGACGAGATCGAGGTCGGAATCGCATTCGACGCAACACCTGAGAACATTTCAGTGTCATTTACATCCATGTGAGATGTCATCACCGACTGCTGTGTGGAACTAGACCTATTGGACACCATCGAGTCCCTGTGTCTTGTGAAATTCTTAATTGGAGTGCCAGACGGAGCTGATGCTTGGTTCAGTTGATTGCTGGAAGATGAAGGTCTCTTGGATGATTTTTTTGGCATGATGAAGATGGTCCAAGTGCGTACTAGTTTCCTCGAGCCTAGCTACGGCTGGCTTTTAATCCCAACAAAGCACTCCAATACCCGAGCCGATTGTAGCAGTTTCGGAGAGATTAAGATAAGTGCCTCAAGGCTTGTAAAGAGGTCGGCAAGCATTCGAGAGCTGCACAGAATAAATCTTTTCAGATAATGTACTGCACTAGCCGCGGTCGCCCCTCGGGCGTATACTTCCAGAAGCGGAAACTCAACTATCGTGTGTCCTGAATCTACTTGACTTGGAGCTGCCTTCCTAAAGTATATTGAACACAAAAGAGTCGGTTGCATTACGATAGCAGTAAAAAAAAGTACCTAATTTACAAAAGAAAAAGTAGAAGTATAAGTTGTAAGTTCTAGAACTGTGAAATGGCAAAAATCATGAGCCTTCCTTCAAATCTTGTCCAAGAAAAGAAAAGGAAAAGAGAAAAAGCTCCCTGAATTGAAATGCCGCAAATCACTTGTCTGGAATGAATTACATTGAGATTCCAAACTGTAACAACTCAAAAATAGAATCAAAACGATCAAGAACTGAATTTATGATCACCTTCCTACCTCTCCGCTCATACGCGATGAGCTGCTAAGCAAATAAGCAGTATTGACCGTCTGGAAAGGTGGGAACCCAAAATGCAAACCTTTGACAACTTCCTAGTTTGTGTGCTCCGAAAAAAAAAGAAAAAAAAGAAGAAAAGAAAAAAATAAAAATAAAAAAACTATGGTCCTAAACCACAAAAAAACAAAAACAAAAACAAAACTTTATACCTAGAAACGCAAGTAGAAATATGGAAATGGAAACACAAAAAAAAAGAGAAAAATAGGGACTATCATTATCATGAAAAAGAAAAATAAATATGAGAAAAAATCGATGCATGATATATCCAAATGAGCATACCTTGAAAATGAAACATAAATGAAACATAATGACCATGCATATAAATTGAAAGTAAACGGTGAAATCACTTTCTCAAGAAAGAAGGCTTTGGTAGAGTGACGGCCTTTGGCTCGGCGTGGAATGATGAGCCAGCATATCTGATACCATCGGTGGAAGCTGAGCTGTTTGAAGAAGCACTGTTTGGCTTGGATGTTCTTGCAGAAGTTGAGCTTGAGGATCTCGATAATGGAGCAGAATGATTTCTGCTGTTGTTGAAGTCTGGCTCAGAGCCATCGGGTAATCTTGCAACTTTGTTTAGTGCATTGTTTAACTTAGCATATTGGGAATTTGGAGATTTTGGAGATTTCTTCGCATTCTTCTTATGGTTAGAAGCATTGGAGTTGTTTGAAGATGAGCCACTGCTCGATCTGGAATTTGGTTTCGAACCATCTGTAGTAGGTGACGCAACTAATAAGTTCTTGATATCTTGAGTCGAGTGCTTTAAATCATCAGCCGTGCTTTTCAACATAGCTTTTTGCGAGCCCCTAGAACTGTTAGTGTTGAATCTGACTTCCACACTTCTAGGAGGAATGACAACCTTGCTACTGCTGGTATTTCTCTTTGAGCTGGAGGTCTTGGTTTGAGAACTTGGCTGTGATTCTAGCTCGGCTTGTTGCTCCTGTTGTAGCTGTTGCTTAGCTTTAGAAGTCGATTTGGCTTTGGACCTCGACTTCGATCTTTGTTGCTTTTGCACTGGGGGTGTTGATGAAGATGCTTGTTGATCGGGTTTTGTTGCCTTCGGAGCATTAAATAAATTTATATTTTGTTGCCTTTCATGGGACGACTTCTCGCTGTGAGTCAAGGGTATTGACTGCGGCTTACCAGTTATCATCATCATAGGAACAATAGATGAGTGTGTTTTGCTGCAAGTGATAAACTATGGTGGGGATGACAAGCTGGAATGGCTTCAAGTAGTCTTCCAGAGCCCGAACGGAAGAAAGTGATGAACGATAAGAAGAAACAGTGCCTTCATCTCACTTGCCAGCGCACTCTGTTGCAGCCGCTGCTTCGTTCCCAGTTTTTCTCCCCCGCTGGGCTCGTCAGTCACTACGCCGACCGGCGTAAGTTAAGACCTGCGACAGAAAAAGGTGTTGTACGGAGGTCTGTTTGGAGAGTGATTTATGATTAGCAGAGCTAGTTCCCATGGGTAAGAGTATATATATTCTTATGAAATTGCCTCCAGCATGGATAGGAGTATGCTTATGGATGAGCAGTACCCTTTACTATGGCAAACTATTCTCAGCTCTGTGAAGGGATAATATTTAATCAAATTAATCAAAATATTTTGCGTAAAATGTTATTTAAAATTCATAAGACTTTCAGTTCGGATCGGAATTTGCTGATGCAATGCAAAAAGAAAGTATTTATAAACATTGTTCATGGTATTACACCGTCTGTAACCCCATGTTATTTCCGTCGTCAGTCAGTAATGATCTATATTCTAGTCGACATGAATTGTAGAAAGAGATTACGTAAAAGCTGTTATTTTCGTCAAGGCTGTGCAGACTGTGTGATTTTTTATTTTTTTTTCATTTCCATTTTCATTTCTTTGGCATGTCTGAAATTTTTTTTACCGATTATCTTTGCCTGGGATTGCACGAAGTTTTGTCTTCTGTTTTGACTGATTACTTTGACAATCGGTGTTGATCAGCCAATTCAAACCTAGCATAAAGAGGTATCATGGATTCGCAGCAGTCGAACAAAACCCATAGAGGAGGAGGTGCCAGAAAGAATACGGCGAAGCAAAAGCTTCATTCCCAGGGGAAAAATGCAAAGGCCTTTGCATTTGCCAAGCCTGGCAAGTTACAAAGACAAGCCACTAGAAGTAGTGATTTGGGCGAAAAGAAGTATCATGTTCCGATGGTTGATCGTACTCCGGACGATGATCCACCTCCAGTTATTGTTGCGGTGGTTGGACCTCCTGGAACAGGTAAAACCACATTGATTCGTTCTTTGGTTCGTCGGTTGACTAAGACAACTATCACAGACATCAAGGGCCCAGTAACTGTTGTCAGTGGTAAAAGAAGAAGATTGACTTTTATTGAGTGTTCTAATGATTTGAACTCTATGATAGATATTGCTAAAATAGCAGACTTGGTTCTTCTGCTGATGGACGGAAATTTCGGTTTTGAAATGGAAACGATGGAATTTTTAAACATAGCGCAACATCATGGTATGCCAAGAGTGCTTGGTGTTACCACTCATTTAGACTTGTTCAAGAAGCCAGCCACCATGAGGGCAGCAAAGAAAAGATTAAAGCAAAGATTTTGGACAGAAGTTTATCAAGGTGCAAAATTATTCTATCTATCTGGTGTTATGAACGGTAGATACCCGGATAGAGAAATCTTGAATTTGTCTCGATTTATTTCTGTTATGAAGTTCAGACCCTTGAAGTGGAGAAACGAACATCCTTATATGATGTCCGATAGAGTGGTAGATCTCACCCATCCTTCAAAAATCGAAAAAGATCCAAAATGTGACAGAAAAATAGCTCTATATGGATACCTACATGGTACTCCATTACCTAATGAAAATGCCAGAGTGCACTTGGCTGGTGTTGGCGATTACACTGTTTCTTCTATTGAAAAATTACCTGATCCATGTCCAACTCCGTACTATGAGCAGAAGCTAGAAGATTATGAGAGGGAACAAAGAAAATTGGCAGAGGCCAGTGGGCAACCAATTCCAGCTAAAACACATAGACGTAGAAAGAGACTTGAGGACAAACAGAAAATCATTTATGCTCCAATGTCCGATGTTCATGGTGTTTTGATTGACAAAGATGCGGTCTACATCGATGTGGGACAGAACGTTTTCAAATCAGAAGAAGAAATGAGTGGACTTGGTGAAAAGTTGGTTTCAGATTTACAGAATGCAGCTGACATAGTTGATACCAGAAAATCATCTAGCTTAAAGCTTTTCAGTGATGGCCCCGAAATCTCGAGAAATGCTTCTGACGATACTGAAGAGCTTAATGAGCTTGAGGAAACTGAAGAAGATGACAATGAAGAATTGCGTGGAGAAATGGGAAGACATGAGCTAAGAAGAGCCAGGGTACACGAGCAAGATATTGAGAACCCAGATGATAATGCCGACCTTGATGAATATGAAGAAGATGAGGATAATCTGGTGACATTTGACGAAGATGCAGATGATCGAGCTAGAGAAAAGAAATTGAAACAGCTCAGGAAATCTCAAAACCTTGCGAACGAAGAAGAATTACAATTCGAAACTGACTCCGAATTAGGAGATGATGACGACGAAGGCAATGGCTTATCACAATGGCAAGCCATGGGCGGCAAATTGCAAAATTTGAAAATAAAAAAAACATGGGATATCAATAAGCTAATCTACATAAACAATATTGACCCTAAGGATGTCATTGCCAGATGGAAACAAGAAGAAGAACTTGACGAAGAACATATGACACCTTCCTCTGATGAAGGTGAAAGCGATGAAGAAGAGAATGATGAAGATTTTTTCACCAAGAAGGAGAATAAGGTAATAGAAGAGACTAACGATAAATCGAAGTTATCCTTGAGTACTCTTAAGGAAAAATGGGCACCAGGTAGTACATCTCTTGATTATTTGAAGAAAAGATTTTTCTTGTCAGCCAAGCAACGAATTCAAATGGAGAAGGATGCCAAAGAAAACGGAGAAGAAAATGAGCTGTATGGTGATTTTGAAGATCTCGAAGATGAGGATGCTGAGGAGAAGGAAGATGGCGAAGTTAGTGATGAGCTTAATCGGGAGACGTCAGAGAAAGACGATTTCACCAATTTTGAAGAGGAAGAAATGAAAGATGAAATGGGAATTGGTACTAAAGTCGAAGAAGAAGAAGAAGAAGAAGAAGAAGAAGATGATGATGAGGAGGAAGATGATGATGACCTTGATGCTGACCAATCTGTTGAAAAACAGAGAGCCCTAAACGCCAAGAAGAAAGAAAAGTTAAAACAACAGTTCGAAGAAGAAGAAGAATACAAGGGTGATGATGATCCTTTCAATGAGCATGATAGTTGGTATGAATTTCAAAAGGCTAAGATGGCAAAGCAACTTGAAATTAACAAAGCTGAAATGAGCAAGCTTGATGCCAATACGCGTACCAAAATTGAAGGGTTTTCAGCTGGTTCTTACGTGAAATTAACATTTGATTCTTTACCTATGGAGTTCATAGAAAACTTTGATCCGACATTCCCAATTATTGTTGGTGGACTATTGAATACAGAAGAAAGATTTGGATTCATGAATGCTAGAATTAGAAGACATAGATGGCACAAGAAGATTTTGAAGTCTAATGATCCGTTGATTCTTTCCTTAGGCTGGAGAAGATTCCAAACTTTGCCAATATACACTACTTCCGACTCTAGAACTAGAAATAGAATGCTCAAATATACACCAGAACATGCGTACTGTTTCACCACATTTTATGGTCCTTTAGTTGCTCCTAATACTACCTTTTGTGGCATTCAAGTGGTCGATAAGGATCATACTACTGGTTCTTTTAGAATTGCAGCCACTGGTATTGTTGAAGACTTGAATGCTGAGAGTTCTATTGTGAAGAAATTGAAGTTAGTAGGTTATCCCCAAAAGATTTACCGTAATACTGCTTTTATCAAGGATATGTTCACATCTGCTATGGAGGTTGCTAAGTTTGAGGGAGCATCTATTAAGACAGTTTCTGGTATAAGAGGTGAAATCAAACGAGCATTGTCAAGTCCCGAGGGTCATTTCAGAGCTACTTTTGAAGACAGGATTTTGATGAGTGATATTGTCATCTTGAGAACGTGGTATCCTGTTAAACCGAAAAAGTTCTACAATCCAGTTACTTCCTTGCTTCTGAAGGACAAAAATAACTGGAAGGGTATGAGACTTACGGGAGAAGTTAGAGCGGTGAGTGGAGTCGAAACTCCACGTGAGAAGGACTCTAATTATAAGAAGATAGAGAGACAGGAAAGAAAATTCCATGCGTTGAAGGTTCCAAAGACAATCAAGAGTAGTTTACCGTTCAAGTCTCAAATACAGGATATGAAGAAGCAGAAGAAGCCTACATATCTTCAAAAGAGAGCTGTTGTGATGGACGGTAAGGAGAAAGAAGCCAGAAAGCTAATTCAAACCATCCAAACCATCAGAAATGACAAGGAAAGCAAGAGAAGATCGACGAAAGATTCGAAGATGAAGGAGAAGTTGAAAGTCCGTGAAAAGCTTGAGGCCTTCAGAACGGAAAAGCAGAAGGAAAAGAAGAAGGAGTACTTTGAGACACATGGGAAGAAACGTAAGCTTGATTCTACGGATGGCGGCAGTAGTAAGAAAAGATGAAGAGGCTGCTACACAGAGTATTGTATAATTAGATCAAATTGAATTAAATCAACTATATAAAATAAAGGTTGCATAATATACATTCTTATATTCAGTGACTTTTAGTGCGCCTGTGTATGCTTAGATGCATCTAGATGTATTGAGATAGCCATTTGAAACCTTCTGCGTAACCCTGTCTCATAACGATAGAACACATGAACAATTCCAATGGCCTAACACCGTTTGGAACAGTTGCAGTTTTACCGGTGGTTTGCAACAAACCCAAGTAGTTTCTGACCTCGTTTTCACTGACTGCTCTTGGAGAGTCGATTTTGTTACCCAAGATGAGGAAAGGAACAGTGGCTAGTTCTGGCATATGTAATAGAGCGTCCAACTCTAATCTGGATTCTTCGAATCTTTCAGGGTCTGCAACATCAACCAAGTATACGATACCGTTGACCTCTGGGAAGTAGTCCTTCCACAATCTTCTTGCCTGCTGGTGTCCGCCCAAATCAAAAGTCGTGAATCTGACATTACCAATCGAGAGCTCCTCGGAGGTGGGGTGCAACGTTGGTTGTAAGGTTGCCATTCTGTCATTCTTCAACATGTGTAGCAAAGTCGTCTTACCGGCATTGTCCAAGCCAAGGAACAACAATTTGGCGTGTTTGTTCCATAAACCGAGGTATGCTAATGCGTCTTGAACTGTAAATACAAAATATTAGAAATGGATTTATGTTGCTGTTAGTAAGAGTTCTTTGTCGATAGTGCCATGGGTCAGGAAACCGGAGATCAATGAAAAGCCGTACAGAAAAGAGAAGTGAAGTTTAAATCATTAGTTTTTTCCCTGTAATATCCATGCTAGATCCATCTCTTCTTGCAGCCTTTCTTACTGCCCCGGCCTCCCAAGTGCTTTGCCTGCACCAGCATACTTACACCAGTCGAAAATCCACATTCTGTATTGATATTGTGCTCGTGTGTCTCTCCCACTGTACTCCTGGTTCGAGCCAACGCCATCCCATCCATTCGTCCATTCTCTGGTGCTTATCCCTCCCTTTCACCTAGGGACTGCTGTCGCCACTACGGCGAGGAGCACTTGGCCGCGTGTTACGTCAGCAGGCACCTCCAGGGCGCGTGTTGTTGGAAAAGGGGAAGACGAGAGAAAGAGAGAGAAAGAGCGCAATGAGGACAACAACACAGAAATGGATTAGACGGTGGAGAGAAGGCTCTGTTGGAGAAGTTTGGTGTCTCCGTGGCTGTCTACTTAGAGTGGCAGGTCCAGAGAGAGCAGAGACATTGACCAAGCTTGCAACAATGAAGCTCAATATCAAGGTATGTGCCAGGACGCCGTGGGAGGGAGCAAGACGGGGGCGCAGACGGAGAGAGAGGAAGAGTGCATAAATGGCACTGTCCAACTCAGGTGTGCTATACTGTCGTGATCTCTCATCGAAGTTGAACAGTCACTGAATGGGTTACTAACATTGTCTTTATTTGCGACAGAAAGTGTCAAGCACAAGATCCGACCGTGTCAAGGGGATCGATTTCCATCCGTCGGAACCATGGATCTTGACTACGCTCTACAGTGGTAAGGTTGAGATCTGGTCGTACGAAACCAAGACGTTGGTGAAGTCAATTGATGTCACAAACGTTCCTGTGAGAGCGGGTAAGTTCATTTCCCGGAAAAACTGGATTGTTTGCGGTGCAGACGACTTCCAGATCAGAGTGTACAACTACAATACGGGTGAAAAAGTTGCACAGTTCGAAGCTCATCCAGACTACATCAGATCGATTGCTGTCCATCCTTCGAGACCGTATGTTCTTACCTCCTCGGACGATTACACCATCAAGTTATGGAACTGGGAGAACAACTGGAAAATGGAGCAAATCTTTGAAGGCCACCAACACTATGTCATGTCCATTGCTTTCAATCCAAAAGACGCAAACACCTTTGCCTCTGCCTGTTTGGACAAGACCGTCAAGATTTGGTCTTTGGGATCAAAGGTTCCAAACTTCACATTGACTGCACCTGAATCGAAGGGTTTCAACTATGTTGATTACTACCCTCACGGTGACAAGCCATACTTGTTGACTTCATCCGATGACAAGAGCGTCAAAGTTTGGGACTACCAAACAAAGTCTTGTATTGCATCACTTGAAGGCCATATCTCCAATGTTTCCTTTGCCGTTTTTCATTCAGAGTTACCTTTGATCATTTCAGGCTCTGAAGATTCAACAATCAAGATTTGGAACAGCAACACCTACAAACTAGAGAAAACTTTGAACTATAGACTGGAAAGAGCTTGGTGTATTTCAACCAAAAAAAACTCTTCATTGGTTACAGTCGGTTTCGATGCAGGAAACGTTGTGTTCCAATTGGGTGACGACAAACCCTTGTTGTCAATGGATCAATCTGGTAAAATCATATGGTGTAAACACAATGAAGTTTATCATTCTGTCATCAAGTCTTCAGATGCTAAAGCTGAGGATGGTGAGATCTTGAATTTATCACAAAAAGAATTTGGATCAGTAGAAGTTTTCCCCAACTCTTTGGTTCATTCTCCAAACGGTAGATTCGTTGCCGTTACAGGTGATGATGAATATATTATTTACACATCCCTAGCATGGAGAAATAAAATGTATGGCCAGGCACTAGATTTCATTTGGGCTCAGGATTCCAACTATTACGCTATCAGAGAATCAAAGACAAGTATTAAGATATTTAAAAATTTCAAGGAAAAGCCAAATGGTCAAATTAATCTCCTCTACCCTGCAGATAAGATATTTGGTGGCGCTTTACTAGCTGTCAAATCTGAGGGCTCTGTATCATTTTATGATTGGGAATCCGGTGAGATCGTCAGAAGCATTTCTGTTGATGCTGAAAATATCTATTGGTCAGAAGATGGTGCATTGGTTTTAATATCATCCAACGAATCTGCGTACGCTCTATCATTTAACAGAGATATTTTCCAAGAAAGTCTAGACAATGGTACAATTGATCCTGAAGAAGGTGTTGTCGAATCTTTTGATGTTGCATTTGAAATTGATGACCAAATTCTTACAGGTAAATGGGTTGGTCATGTCTTCATCTACACATCAGCTTCAAACAGATTGAATTACTTGGTTGGTGGATCTATCTACAATTTGGCCCATTTCGATAAAGCGATGTTTTTACTAGGCTACATGTCTAGAGATAACAAAGTGTTTGTATGTGATAAAGATATGAATGTTGTCTCTTATTACTTATCATTGTCAGTATTGGAATATCAAACTGTTGTTATGAGAGGCGATCTTGAATATGCAGATTCAATAATAGGCAACATCGATGAAAGGGATATAAATAAAATTGCAAGATTCTTAGAAGAGCAAGGTTATACCGAAAAAGCTTTGGAAATATCAACCGACTTTGATCAGAAATTCGATTTGGCCATTGAAACGTCCAACCTCCAATTAGCAGCAGAAATTGCAACGAAGGAAGACTCAGTTCATAAGTGGAAGAAACTCGGTGATTCTGCTCTTTCACATTGGAAATTTGACTTGGCAATCAAGTCGTTTGAAAATAGTAAAGATTACCAATCATTACTCTTACTATACACGTCCTTCAATGATGTCGAAGGATTGAAGAAGTTGAGTAAGTCATGTATAGAGATTGAAAAATTCAATTCCGCATTTGCTGCATCATGGGCTGCGAAGGATTTGGAAGCATGCATCGATATTTTGAAGAGAGCTGATAGATTTACAGAAGCTACATTTTTGAGCCTCATTTACAAAGGCGACAGCAAACAAGTTGATGAAATTACAAAGCTCTGGAAGGAGGATCTGACCAAGAATGGAAAGGAAAGCATTGGCTCTAGAATTCTAGTTCCAAGTGAACACCCAGAAGCCTTTCCTTCTCTCAAGACAATTTCAGAAACTCTCATTGACATAGACGATTCGCCGGAGCAAGAAGCAGTGGCCTCCAAGGTGGAAGCAGATGAGCCATCCAAAGAACAAGTGATAAAAAACGGCCATGCTGAAGAGCCAGTTGACGGGGAAAAGAAAGCTGACGAAGACGAAGAAGATGCCGAACTCGTCGAAGTCGCCGAAGCCACTGGAGACGCTGAAGAAGAGGACAATTAGACAGTGCTCTATTTGCCAATCGTTGTATTTATAAGACCTTAAGTTCCGGCAAGATTACACATTTTCCAGCTGGATCCACCCGAAGTTCTATCCACATTATATACTCTATGTATTATCCATATACGTCTCCACCAAAATGCAAAAAAAGAACAAGTTACACAAATTAAAACCCGGATTTCTACAGATCTCATGTCTGTAGACCCGCCGTCAGCGGTTGGCACGAGGGTACGGAAAAATCTCTGAAAAAGGAAATTGCGTGTAGCGCCCATCAGCGCCCATCAGCGACAACCCCTACAGTCAAGAAAAAAAAGATTATCGAGACCTTGATGGTTATCTGAAACCTTCAAGGTGACAGCAAAGCTGCATTTGCATTGTTAATTAATGACGTGCTAACTTTTAATAAGGGAAATTAACTGTTACTCTCCATTTGAAAAGTAATGTATTGGGAAGAAAATTTTTTTTCTTTGCAACTGGTTTTTATAAACCGTTGATGTAAACGATATAAAAAATTCAGCTTGCTCCCAAAAGCTAAGAAATAAGTTAGACGTAGATCAAAATCTTCATCCACTCTGTTCTTTCCTTAGATAAAACTAACAGCATCACACAGAAGAAACAAATAACATCACAACATGCCAAATTGGTCTTCTTTCGGTAACCCAGACGACATCTTATTGACAGATGATGATGTCTCAGACGCTTTCAAGGTTTGTGTCATTCAAGGCATAGTCGGCGCAGACGCTGAGTTCTCTGGTGGTATTGGTACACGTATTGGTTCTATCTTTGTCATTGGTATTGTCTCAACGTTTGTCACGGTGTTCCCACTTCTCTCACAAAAATATAACTGGAAGATATCCGTGTGGTTCTACTTGTTTGCTAAGTTCTTTGGTGCTGGTGTTATTATCGCAACGGCTTTTGTGCACTTGATGGATCCAGCCTATGGTGAAATTGGTGGTAATACATGTGTCGGTATGTGGGGTAACTGGGCTTCATACTCGTGGGTTCCTGCGTTAATCTTGGCTTCCATTTTTGGTATCTTTTTAGTTGATATTGGAAGTGAAGTCTATGTTGAACGCAAGTACGGTTTCGTTGCTGATGAACCAGATATCCAACAGTTGATTACCGGCAAGGAAGAAAAGCCTTCCGAGTTTGACAACTGTGAGATGGCTGATGACTGTGTTGTCTGTGATGATGTCAACACTAAGGGTAAGGAAAGCGTTGATGTTTGCGACAGAAGTTTGACTTCTTCTGCTTCATCGTACGAATTCCAACAGCAATTTGCAGCTTTCTTGATTTTGGAATTTGGTGTTATCTTCCATTCCGTCATTATTGGTTTGAATTTGGGTTCTTGCGGCTATGATGACTTTAAGACTTTGTATATCGTCTTAGTGTTCCATCAATCCTTCGAAGGTTTAGGTATCGGTGCAAGATTGTCAGCAATTCCATGGCCAGATTCCAAACCTGAAATTTACAAGTACTTGCTTTGTCTTGCTTACGGTTTAGTTACTCCAGTCTCCATTGCTATTGGTCTTGGTGTCAGAACCACATATGTTTCTGGCGGTTATGCAGCTAACATTGTTTCTGGTGTCTTAGATTCCCTTTCTTCTGGTATTTTGATTTACACTGGTTTGGTTGAATTCATGGCCAGAGACTTTGTTTTCAATAAGGCTATCAAGCGTGACACTACTAAATTGCTTTACTCCATCTTCTGTATGCTATGGGGTACCGGTATCATGGCATTGATTGGTAAATGGGCCTAAATGTCTTGATCCTTTGAAAGTAAACCAAAAAATAGCAAGAATTACTAGTTTAATTTATAGTACTTTTCCTTTTCTCTTTCTCCTTTTCTTACTCTCTCTTTTAATCGTTATATGCATTAAAGAAAGCTCATTGTAATTTATACCCGAGAAAACCAGTTCCTCTTGTATAGCCACAAGTTTAATTTTACTTGCCTTGTTAGTTTGGGACTACAGCATGCTGAACAATTCTACCTTGTCCACATCATAAGTTCGCTTCCCTAAACATACAAAGTAACATTCCTTGGACTCTAACCTGCAAGCCTTTGGTTTGAATCTCTTCACCTCTCTGAACACCGCATTTAATCGCTTCTCCAGGATTACATCATCCTCACCGGAAAAGAACTTCATAACCAAAGACCCGTTCTTTTTAAGAAGGTCTACTGCTGTAATTAAGGCTGCGTCACAGAGATCCATGGACATGACATGATCTTTCAACGCAAGCCCGGTTGTATTTGCCATCCTGAGGTATGGATTGTTAGTAGTTGCACTTGAAAATCCCGAGTCTCTAACAAAAGGTGCATACATATCACTTAACACAACATCCACAGGATAAGAAGCTGCTAAATTGGAGTCTGAAGATTCAGGCTTGGCGATGTCACTGTCCTTGTTGCTTATCTCCTTGCACATGAGTTGGCTGACTTCTATTTCTTTCTCTAATATCGAAACATCGGATTCCATCGGCTGAGGTGTAGTTGTGGAGCTTGAGATGATATCGACGTCATTGAATATCTTATCCTTTCTTTCTAGCTGTGATAACGTGAAAAAGTTCTTGATCTGTTGGTGTGTGCCCTTGCTCAGAATGTTACCCTGAAGGGTAGAAGCTCCCTCAGGAGGTTGATAGGGAAGAATATCCACACCCAAGATCTTGGATCCACGAGGACTTCGATCTAGGGCGACCTGGTTCCAAGCTCCGGGTGCTGCACCCAAATCAAGCACATTCAACGTGTTGCTGCTGCGAGGAGGGCTAGACTTTGATTTGAAAATCTTGAATCTCTCGTCAATCTGTAGCAATTTGAAGGCGGCCCTAGATTTGTAGTTTTCGACCTTTGCTCTTCTTGTGAAGTAGTCATTATTCTGTCTGTTCAGCCATCGGTTGGAAGATGCAGATTTGAACAGTCTCTCTGATGTGCTTAAGCACCTACACCATGGTAACGCCGGCGGAAACGACACACTTGGCAGTAACAAAAACCACATTTGAACAAATGCACTGCACTAGCTATATAAATCTTCCGATGCTCACTGGAGTCTTTTTCGGCCTATCCTTTGCAAGATGTAGTCCCTCCCTCTGATTGTTCATTATTTGGCTGGTACAAATGGGTCCAATTCATGTTCGACGGAAAAAACGGTCACGTGCGTGAAGAGAGGGCTTTTCAAAACCCTTTTTGAGTTCCGCGCTCGTTCTTTTCAGCACGCTTTTTCCCCTGTGACTTTTCCCTCGCTCCTCCTCTACAGGCAGGACGAAAGGGAGAGAAAAGTTTTATGGACTCCTGGAGAGACCGGCGGTTACTTCTTCTTATCGTCTTGGAAGGCTTTTGAACTTGCTTTAGAACCCATCGTCGAAAAAACCAATTTACGGTATCACCTACTACTAGGGAGACAATCATTCACTAATCATGTCTAAGATTAACGCTGTTCAAGTTAGAGAAAACGTTCAGGAACTCTTGAAGTACTCCACTGAAACCAAGAAGAGAAACTTCTTGGAAACCGTCGAATTGCAGGTCGGTTTGAAGAACTATGACCCACAAAGAGACAAGCGTTTCTCTGGTACCTTGAGACTTCCACAAGTCCCAAGACCAAACATGACCATCTGTATCTTTGGTGACGCTTTCGACGTCGACAGAGCCAAGGGTTTAGGTTGTGATGCTATGTCTGTTGATGACTTGAAGAAGTTGAACAAGAACAAGAAGTTAATTAAGAAGTTGGCAAAGAAGTACAATGCTTTCATTGCTTCCGAAACCTTAATCAAGCAAGTTCCAAGATTATTGGGTCCTCAATTATCTAAGGCTGGTAAGTTCCCAACCCCAGTCTCTCACTCTGACGACTTATACCAAAAGGTTGTTGACCAAAAGTCCACCATCAAGTTCCAATTGAAGAAGGTCTTGTGTTTGGCTGTTGCTGTTGGTCACGTCGAGATGGAAGAAGACGCTTTAGTCTCTCAGATCATGATGTCCATCAACTTCTTGGTTTCTCTGTTGAAGAAGAACTGGCAAAACGTTGGTTCCTTGGTCATTAAGTCCTCCATGGGTCCAGCTTTCAGATTATACTAAGCGTTTTTCTATTTGTAAACTATCTAGTCGCCGTTTAATATACTAAACTTTTTTCTTATGACCCTCTGGCCTTGGGCTTCTAAGTCACATGTTATTGCTATGTAAGAAAAGTAAAGTTTTTCGGTTTTGGGCTGTGGGCCTCTCTCAAACGCCTGTTACAATCCTGATCTTAAGAATATCAGTTTTCCTTTAGGTTCGAGAAATGGGTACCAAACACCCCATTTCCCATTGGATAGAATACAAGGGACATGAACTTGAGCGATGGTGTAATAAACTTGGAGTCAGGTTCGGAGACAGAAGAGAGCGACGGAGTGACTCTTGAACAGAGCACGACTGGCGGAAAGGCACAGGTAATTGAGATATCATCAGACGAGGAGGTCACAGTACCACAGGAGCCTGAGGCAGAGGTGGTTCACCTGAGATCCGAGTCTCCACCAGCAACCCCCGTAGAACAAGCACGAGAAAAAGCTGGAGAAAAACGGAAACCTGAAGAATCGACTCCACAGCGGCAACTGCGATTGAAACTAGCAGAGGCAGCCGAGAGACGATTGCACCATCAAAATGAACCGGCAAAAAAGCCTAACAAAAGACAACAACTACATTCCATTGAAAAAAATGCGACTGTTGAGCTGAAGCATCGAGCAAAACTTCTCCCAACCTCAATTGATGATAGATCTTCCCGGATACGATTGATCTCAAATCCCGATTATTGTGCCCAATTTGGACTCGTTGCAGACAAAGATACAGCTTCGTTATCAGACTTAGTTGGGTCCAAAGATTTGATTCGAACTTATCAGTTTAACATGCTGATTGACTTTGACTACCTTTCGAGGTTTGTCACTTCTAAAGACGTTGAGTTCACGCTCATAAATAAAAGCGATGACGATCACCTCCACATTAAGGATCAATCATGGGAAAGATACAAAATCCATACTATTGATGTTTCATCCAAACTTCCGAAATATGGTACTCACCACACGAAAATGATGGTTAACTTTTATAGAGATGATACTTGCCAGATTGTTTTACATACTATGAATCTCACCGAAGCTGACCATAAAATACAAACCCAAATGTGCTGGGTGTCACCTCAATTGGAAATGCACAAGGATGTGAATGATTGGTTTGACTTCAACCAACCCAATTTATCTTTGGTTGAAGAGACGGGGTTGGTTTTTAAGCGTGATTTTATTGCTTATTTACTAACCTACGAAAATAATGATATAAACAAACTAATTGATCAAGTCGCCAAATACGATTTCAGCCCAATCGATGTTGTTTTTGTTGCTTCAACTCCGGGACATTATCAATATACTGACCGGAACAAACTAACGAATCCTTCTTCAAAACCCATGTTCGGCTATGGTCGGCTATGGCAGGTAATACATATATTAAAATTACAGAGCTTGATGGGGAAGCTAGTTGGACAGGTTTCAACTATTGCAGGTCCATGTGATAACTGGAAACGTAATGTTTTTGTGCACGTATTGACTTCATGCGTTGAAAAGGGTTACCCAATTTCGAAAAAGGCTGATTACAAGTATGTGGCTAATAAGAACAAGGTGGAGCCTGTGATTATCTGGCCGACCGTCACAGAAATCTTGAAATCGTGTGCAGCTCCATTATCGGGAATAGCTTTGCACCTCACCTCACGCGGGAAATGGGCAGCTTATGAAAGACAGTTCTCAGAGATCAAGAACTATTTTCATAAATGGTCATGTGTTGATGAACCGAAGTTGTCAAAAGCTGGGAGGTCCAATCTTGCCCCACATGTCAAAACCTACACTGTTACAGAAGACAATTTCAAAACACTCAAATGGTTTCTCATGACATCCGCCAACATCTCCCATCAGGCATGGGGAAAACCAAAGGGCTACAATACTATCGAGTACGATATATGCTCTTTTGAGGCTGGGATCTTCATTGCCCCGCAATTGTTGAAGGTCAAGAGTAACCTAGAGAACAAAACCCAAATTCTGGAGCCAACATACGGTAGAGATAGCGTCGTTGACGAACATTCATTGAGCGGCAGTGTCTGTAAAATAGGACTACGACTTCCATACGATACCCCGCTCAAGAAGTACACTGCAACAGATAAGGCATGGAGTCAGCCAGATTCTGATCAATTTTTTTGAGTATTTACTGAGTAAGTTTGATATAAAGAGGAATGTTTAGCTAAATCTAGAGAGAGGAGGAGTAAAGTCGAAATCAGTTTCAGTAAGTTTACCTAATTGCTGCCTTTTGCACCGAGGAAGTACCACTGCTGCAACACGAGTTGCAACACATGACGCCAAGACTGCCACATAGGCCTTTCCAGTTTGGTAAGTCCAACACATCTAACATGTTGTTCGAAAACACGTATTCGTGGCATTCGCCCTCATCTCTTTGGTATCCCTTTTGAGGGTTCTGCTCTCTGATCTGTCTGATCTTCTCCTGCTTAGAGACATACGCCTTTGGCTCTTTCACCTGTTCCGGTTCTTTTGTTTTCACCTCGGTTTTTCCATCGGTATCCTGTTCCTTTTCAGGATCCGCTATACTTTGCACATTTGCTTTGTCATCTTTATGTGGTTGCGAGTCTGTCGGTTGGTTCTGCATCTTTGATTCAGCGTCAGTAAATCTGGAGTTTGCATCAACAAACTGCGATGATCCGGCAGTACTGAATGACGACACTGAGTCAGATCGGGAAACGGCCATGGTTAAGTAGCTGAGAAGAAAAAGCGTCTGGTAAAGGGATAGAGAGACGCCTGTCTGGAGTCAGACAATACTAGCTACAGTAATCCATATTCTCCTGCATGCTCCGGTTGCGGAAGAGGTCGTCCTTCTTTTTTATCGACTTGTCTACTATGGTTTCGAGATAAAAATAAGCTTCACGTGAATCTTTGATCTCGAACGCACGTTATAATGACGTAAGTTGACAAGTGGCTTGCTTGCCACTCTGAACTTACTGTTGAATAGAATTTTTCTTTTACAGCAAGTAACCATTCTTGCGCTCTTGCACTGCATTATCTAACCACTGTCGTCTCTTCTGCTCCTAGCCCCCCTATGACTTGTCTCCTGCTCACTTGGCTCCTTCCTCTACCCCCGACGAGAACCGACACGCTGCAGGAATAGCGTTGCTCAGCCACATTGAGGAAAACTCCTGTGGCGGTGCAGGCTTGATCTCAACTTTTTTTTTGATGAATTTTTACTGAATTTTTTTTTGCTCTACATTTTCTCCTCTGAAAGGATCCTTTAGAGTTTGGAACCGTCTGAAGAACCGATATCGTAGTTGGTAGCAACAACACACACAGGTCCAATTCATACGATGCCTCCAAAAAACGTCGAAACAAGAAAATGGAAACCTCCTAAGGGTCCCAAGAACACTCCCCACAAGAACAAGAATACCATTGGCCTCGGAAGAACCATCAAGAATGCAAAGGCTCTGCAGAACCAGGTGTACTACCTTCCCGATGGGCAGATGAGGTTCACCACAGATAAGCACGAAGCGGATTGGGTGAAATTGAGGTCTGTGACCCAGGAAAATGCGTTGGACGAATTCTTGAACACTGCCCAGTTGGCAGACACAGATTTCACCGCTGACAAGCACTCGAGTGTGAAGATTATTCGGGTCAACAACCAAGCGGTTGACACAGGAAGCTATAATCCGTACCTCCTAACGTCTGCGGAAGAGGCAAACAAGTTCAAAGTGCAAAAGGAGCATATCAAGGACTTAATTGTTCCAAGAAGACCAGCATGGGATTCCACCACTACCAAATTTGAACTTGAACGAATGGAGAGTGACGCCTTTCTCGAGTGGAGAAGACGTTTGGCTGTGTTGCAGGAAGACCATGATTTATTATTAACCCCATTTGAAAGAAACATTATGGTGTGGAAACAGCTCTGGAGAGTTGTTGAAAGATCTGATTTGGTGGTCCAAATCGTGGACGCTAGAAATCCTCTCCTTTTCAGGTCAACAGATTTAGAAAAGTACGTTAAGGAGTTGAATCCTTTAAAGAGAAACTTATTGCTCGTGAATAAGGCCGATCTTTTGACCTACCAACAGAGATTATCATGGGCTAATTATTTCAAAGAAAACGGTATTAAGTATACATTTTTCAGTGCTGCGAAGGCAAATGAGATATTAGAAAAGCAAAAGGAGGAAGAAGAGGCTTTAAAAAGGTATGCTGATGAGCACAACGGAGAATTGCCTCCTGTTTACAGGTCACAAGAAAAGGCAGAAAATGACGATGACAATGAGGAATCTGAAAATGAGATCGACATCTCTGAACTTTCTGAAGAACAAAGAGCCGAATTTTTGAAACTCCAAAAGGAGCTCGATGAACTTGAGGAATTAGAAAACGAAATGCAAGAGTATGATATTGATTATGTGGATGAAGATGAAGCAAGTGATAAAGTAGAAGAAAATTATTTCGATGAAGAGGATGAACCTGAAGATGCAGATCTTCGTGAGATGACCCGTATAATCACAGTGGAAGAATTAGAAGAATTATTCTTGAGAGTTGCTCCAGAGCCTCTCACTGTCCCACCAGAGGGACAACCAAAGAGATTGCAAATTGGTTTAGTGGGTTACCCGAATGTTGGTAAATCTTCGACAATTAATGCCTTAGTCGGATCAAAGAAGGTTTCTGTTTCTTCGACTCCAGGTAAGACGAAGCATTTCCAAACGATCTTGCTATCGGATGAAGTTATACTCTGTGATTGTCCAGGTTTGGTTTTCCCAAATTTTGCGTACACCAATGGTGAATTAGTCTGTAATGGTGTTTTGCCAATCGATCAATTGAGAGAATACACTGGACCATGCCAACTTGTTTCTCAAAGAATCCCCAAGTTTTTCATTGAAGCAGTGTATGGTATCACAATCCCTGTGTTATCTGAAACGGAAGGTGGAACGGGTGTGCCGACCGCTCAGGAACTATTGACTGCCTATGCTAGAGCCAGAGGTTATATGACGCAAGGTTTTGGTTCCGCCGATGAAAGTAGAGCTGCAAGATACGTTTTGAAAGATTTGGTGAGTGGTAAATTACTATATGTTGAGCCTCCACCACATGATGACGGTTCAAAGGCAACCGACGCAGAATGCAAAGAGTTTAATAAAGAATTATACAACATATCGCATCTACCTGAACAGAGGAGGAACCAATTGGTTCAAGCCATCAATGCAAAAGGATTATCAGTCAAAAATTTCGATCTGTCCAAGGATTTGGACAAAGTGACTTTCTCGGGTCATTTATCTGTTGAAGATGAATCAAATAAACACCGGTCTAGAACTTATGGTGGTAAGCAAGCAGCATTGTATAGTGCCTCAAATGAATTGGATGACGAATTCTTCCATATGAAATCTGTGGAAGGGAAGCTTACCGGTCCATTTTATAGAAACAAGGCCACGACGAACCACGAGAAGAAACACAACAAGGCGAACAGGAAGCAGAAGACTAGAAGACTGTTGGGTTAATTTTGGTGGGTTCTATCGTACTTTTTTTTCTATATAAAGATAAACATAATAATGCCATATGTACTATACATTTCTTTCCCTTCTCTTTAATGAAACGCTTCATCGCCCAATTCCTCGGTAAGCTGTTGGATTTCCCTTTCTATATCTTCCAAATTAGAATCAAGTGCCTTCAAATCGTCGAATCTACGCTGCTTCTTAAAGTCTTGATACATACTTTCCACAACAAATTTTTGCTCGTTGAGTACCATCAACTTCTCACGTTTTTCACGTAAATCACGCATACTCAATTTTGGCTTCCCATTGATAAGCTCTTGTAAGACTTCCCTCTCACGAGCCAACTTCTCTTCTTGAGCCTTTCTCAAAATCGGTAACTTGGCCTGTACATAATTTACAATTGCATATTCCAAAGTATTGTACAATTTCAGCTCATCGATTGAGAGCTGACTTTCTGACTTGATGTTTTGAATTTGTTTAGCAAGTTTATCTAGCCTGGTGAAAAGACTCACAAGCATCGCATTTTCTTCATCATTTTTAATCTCTGTCATATTTTCTGTTTGAATCTTATTTGATATCATTTTCCACATTTTATAGGATCGCATGAATTCACCATTTTCACATTTAAGCTTATCGATTTCAAAGACTCTTTTGTTGAATACTCTCCTTTTACAATTAGAGCACACTCGTACTCCAAACATGTCTTTTTTCAAAAAATGTTCTATCTTCTCATACTCACCATTTTGGTTTTTCGAGGTAGTGTTTTCGTCTGGCTTTATTAAATCGAATATTATTCCCAGTGGAATGACCATTGAGCATCCTTTTCTTAGGTCTCCACAAACTATATCTCCACATATTCGACAATGATGTTTCCTGATGAAAAACCCAAAGTCTGTGTGGCAAATGGGACATTCAGATACCGAGTGCCCATCTTGCCAGTCGGTCAACTGGTTTTCAAAAGCCCTCAATTCGGATTCAGAAAACCTCCCGGAACTGTTAAACGTTTCGACAATCCAATTGAACACCTTTTGGACCCTTCTTTCAAGTACCAAGTTTCGAAGCGATTCCTCTTCTCTTTTAGTTTTCCTCATACGGTTAAAATCATCTGTCTTGTCAACGAGAGGAGCGTTACCAATAACGCCATTCCATCCATCAAAATCATTTAAACACTGTAGACAACATTTAGACCATATACCATCTAGAGAGTTACCATCAACAACTTCCAGGTTTACATTTAGCTTTAGTGGAATCTGGCAGTGTTCTGAGCAGTATATTCTTCCACATTTGGAACAATTGATAGCGCCATGTTTTAGTCCAACCTTATGGTGACATCTCGGGTCCGAACATTTCATTCCATTAGAGGGCCGGATAAAGTGGTTATTTGGGAGCCTGAGAGGGCCTCTTGAGATGGTGGTAGAGCGCGATGAGATGGTTCCTTTACTGTCAACGCGTTTGTGTTGTGGTTGACCCGATCTTGTGGTTGATACTGTGCTCCCTGGCAGACTCGATGATGTGGCTCTTTTATCGTGATTTTTCGAAATTTTACGATCCAGTGGGGTATCCTGAGAGGGGATGTTCAAGTGTAATGAGTCGACATGGTGATTCAACTGTGCTAGCGATTTCATGGGCAAATTGCACATTGGGCAGATGAAGTCTTCATTTTGTGGTTTGGCTTGACCATTCTGCGGTAAAAGGGTTGAAGGTCTCGGTATTGCTGGCGAGCCATCCGATTTGCCCAAAACCCTTCTTTTAGACATTTCGTGGTTTCTTCCTTTCTTGCTTTGATCACTGTCTCTGCGCTGCGGTTGGATTGCTATCAAAGGATGGAAGGCAGATAGATAGGTGAAACAATCAACTAAAGAAGAAAAAAAAAGGAAATAATGAAGTTTAATTCGAGTGCGATTTAGCGTTTATTATCTTGGTTCGTTATCATAAGTAATTGTTGTTGAAGATATACATACACATATACTATATGTCTAGGGCTGATTATACATGGTAATATACGAGTTCATGAGAGGTTTTTAGCTGTAAGTATACGACTGATAGCAGTCGGATGTAGGTCATGAAAAAAGGGGCTAGAAAGAGATTAACTATTAGAAGTTTAAAAGAGTAAAGCGGGCGGACGTCATTAGTTGTTGTTGGTGTCTTGGAGTTCCTGGACGGAATATGGCTCGAACGAGTGCATGCCTAGTTCCTGTCGTTTCCAATCCGGGAGCAACTTATCCCACAGTTCTGGCTCGAAACTCAGTTCACGTTTGCTGAAATCTAGGAGGTCCGGCACCGTTGTTTCTTTGATCAGCTTGTAACCGCGGAAGTTTGGCATCTGTGTGTTTTGGAAACTTTTTTCTCTAAACAAGTTGAAGTAAGGTTCGTACATTGCCTGTGCTGCTGTGATTCTCTTTGCCGGCGAGTAGTTGAATATTTTCACAAACACGGTCACCATTTCCGGCTCGACGTTGGGGAAGATCTTGATCAAGGGTATTGGCCGCACGGACGGAAACTTATGTTCCATGTAGTTTGGGTTCATAGATCTGATCTCCTCCTTGGAAGGCGTGCCCAACAACTTGATGATTTCCACCAGCTGGTCGATGCCCGACTGTCCCGGGAAGAGGGGCTGTCCCAAGACCATTTCGGCAATGACGCATCCTGCGGACCACACGTCGATCTTGGAGGTGTAATTTCTAGCCCCGAAAATGAGTTCTGGAGCCCTGTAGTAGCGGGAGCAGATATAGGAGACGTTTGGCTCTGACGGCTTAAGAATCTTTGCCGAGCCGAAGTCGCAGAGCTTCAAGACGCCCGATATCGGGTCGATCAAGAGATTCTGTGGCTTGATGTCTCTGTGGCAGATTCCGAGGGAGTGTATGTAGTTGAGCGACCGCAGAAGCTGGTATGAGTAGAGTTTGATAGCGAGGAGCGGCATGGATTTGTGTTTGGAGAAGTACCAGTGGGAGGCGGTGTGCAAAGTCTCCGGGACGTACTCCAGCACCAAGTGGAGGTAAAGCTGGTCCTTGTCGTTAGTCTTGTAGTAGTAGGCGATCAAATTAACAACGTTCTTGTGGCGGATCAGACGCATGATCTCTAACTCTCTGTTTTTGAAACGCTTGTCCTGTAACACCGTCTTGATGGCGGCCTTTTTGTTCGATGGCAGGATGTTGATCTGGTACACGTAGCCGAACGAGCCGTGGCCGACCATAGACCGCTGCGAGAACAGCAGCTTGTATGGTTGTTCGGTCTTGCCGTCAAACACCTCCTCGGCGACGGTTTCCATCGGCACCGACTGGCGCCGGCCCGCTATCTCGCCACTGCTGCTGCCGCTGTTCACGTTCGTATTCATGTTCGGGTTCATGTTAATGTTTTTGTTCGTATTATTCGGGTTCATATTCATGCTCAGGTTCGAGGGCACAGAGGAGGCCATTGGCGGGGTAGGGGGCGATCTATGCTTCACGTTCCGGTAGCACTCTCCGGATGGCTGTCGGCGGTACTCCCCGGCGGGCAGGACCCATAACCCCCATGATCCTATTGCGGCTCTATTGTGGCCCTTGTCTCTCGTGCCTCCCTCTGTCTCCCTGCCTCCCTTCCTCTCTCTCCCCCACTCTCCAACAGGCCACTGGCCCCGCAAACGGGGACGGAGCGCGGGCCTTGGGAGATCATACCGACCCGGGGAAGCGGACTTAGGCAAACAGGCTAATAAATAAGTGTTGTCGGAGTATACGTGTATATAAGATAGGGGTGGAGGTTTGTTTATACGGTCGATACGAAAGAATGGGTGAAACGAACAGGCCTAGTAGTTGATAGGCTTGTCAAAGACGGTCATGGCGGCCTCCTTGAACGCTTCGGACAAGGTTGGGTGGGCGTGGCAGGTTCTGTAAATGTCTTCGCAGGAAGCGCCGTATTCGATGGCCAAGCCGGCCTCAGCGATCATCTCGCCGGCGTTGGGCCCAATGATGTGGACACCTAGGACTCTCTGAGTCTCTGCGTCGGCAATGAACTTAACAAAGCCCTCGGTATCCATGTTGGTCTTGGCTCTGGAGTTGGCGACGAATGGGAACTTGCCGGTTTTGTACTTGATGCCGGCAGCCTTAAGCTCCTCCTCGTTCTTACCAGTCCAGGCGACCTCTGGGTGACTGTACATGACGGCTGGGATGTTGCCGTAGTTGACATGGCCGTGGCCGAGCTTGATGTACTCTGCGGCGGCAATTCCTTCCTCCTCGGCCTTGTGGGCCAACATGGCGCCAAAGGTGACGTCACCGATACATTGGATGTGTGGGTACTTGGTCTTGTACTCGGAGTCAATGACGACTCTCTTCTTCTTGTCGAACTCCAAGCCAATGGTCTCGGCGTTCAGGCCGGCAGAGTAGGGTCTTCTGCCAACGGCAACCAACAAGACGTCGGACTTAATGGTCTGGACCTCACCCGTCTTGGCGTCCTCAAACTCGATGTCGACCTCGTCGCCGTTTCTGGTGGCCTTGTTGACCTTGGCGCCCAACTGGAACTTCAGACCTTGCTTCTTCAAGAACTTCTGGGTCGCCTTGGCGACTTCGGCGTCCATGCCGGCACCGCCGATGGCGGTCTGGAACTCCAAGATGGTCACCTCGGCGCCCAGTCTGGACCACACAGAACCCATCTCAAGACCAATGATACCACCGCCAATGATGGCCATCTTCTTTGGAATTTCCTTGAGTGAGAGTGCCCCGGTGGAGTCGACGATTCTCTCCTGGTCGATCTCGATGCCTGGGAAAGGAGTAGGCTCGGATCCGGTGGCAATGATGATGTTCTTCGCCTCAAGAGTGGCCTCTTCGCCGCCCTCGATTGGGTCGACCTTCACGTTGTGCTCGTCAACAAAAGATCCGGTACCCTTGTAGTACGTGACGCCGTTCTTCTTGAAAAGCATCTCGATACCACCCGTCAACTGCTTCACCGCAGTGTCCTTCGCCTTCATCAAGTTCGCCAAGTTAGGCTTGACCTCGCCCTCAATGTCGATACCTCTCTTGGAAGACTCCGTCTTGATTTCGTGGTAAAGGTGTGAGTTGTTTAACAATGCCTTGGAAGGAATGCACCCGACATTAAGACAGGTGCCTCCAAGCGAGCCTCTCTTCTCGATACACGCGGTGTCGAGACCGAGCTGGGCGGCTCTGATGGCGGCAACGTAACCACCTGGTCCTCCGCCAATGACAACAACGTCGTGCTTTTTGGTGGCCGAGAGCAGTCTGGCCGCAGAAGAAAAGAATCTAGTTTGTGTGTGTCTGAGCATTGTCGTGTGTGTTAGGCTTGCTTGTGCTGCAGAAGGGAACTCCAGTCATTCAGCTCCGTCAGAGCCGACCCTCCAGCTGAGCTCAGCTGAGCAAAGAGTCCGTCTCCTTCTTCTGCTCTTCACCACCTGCCCCCTCCTGCCCTCTCGCTCTCCCGCTCTCCTCCAAAAAGAGCGGGCGCGACACGGCCGGCGGCGGCAGAGTGCCAGGCTGCCCGGAGTGGGCATACGAAAAAAGCGGTAAAAGACGGGCCACGCCCACCGGCCCCAACATGAATTAGAATAGGGCGGTTGCCGAATCGGGAAACTATTGGCTCGTTCGTGTCGTTGGTACACATTATCGTCCGGTACATAGGGGAAAAGACGTCTACAACACCTGCAAAGTCTACAACGTCTATGGATCCTCGAAAGTCGTGTCGATCCAGCGGGCAACGCAGTCCATAAACTCCTTCGGCTTTTCGCTGATGAGCCAGTGGCCGGCGTCGATGTCCACGGCGGTGAACCGGGGGAAGAAGAGGGCTACGGCGTGTAGGAACTCGTCGGCAACGTATGCACTCTTGAGCCCCCGCACGACGAGCGTGGGCCCGTTCCAGCGCGTCTTGTCGCTGTTGAACGGCCACGAGCTCACGTTGTCAATCTGGGCCGCCATGATGTCGAGCGGCACGCGGGAGTAGTACCCGGCGTGGCCGCCGGCCCGTTTTTTGAGGTTTGTCTCGAGAAACTGTCTGACCGGGAGATTGTCCTCGACCTCCGCCAGCACTCGGTCGCAGTCCTTCATCGTGTGCATGTGTGTGCGGTCCCGCTCGATCTTCTGCAGCTGCCGGATATACTGTCCGAACTTACTGAAGCCCGTTGCCCCGCCGGTGAAGTTAACCGGCGCGTTGTCGACGGCCACAAGACCGGCACACAGCTCGGGCCGCCGCAACGTCACCGCCATGGCGCACTTGGCGCCCATCGAGTGTCCTATAAGCACGGGCCGCTGCAGACCCTGCGCCGAGATGAACCGCTCCACGTCCGCCGCCATTGCCGGGTAGTCGTGGCGGGCGTTGTGTGGCGAGTCGCCGTGGTTGCGCAGGTCGACACAGTACACGTCCGTGTTGAGCCGCTTCGCCAGCTGTCTCGACACCGACCGGTTGTTCGCCCTCGAGCCAAAGAGCCCGTGCAGAAACACAATCGGCGGCAGCGGCGCCAACGGCGCCGGTGTGTTCACCGGCGGAACATGCTTGTCAAACACCAACTCCACAGTCTCGATCCTGCCGTCCAGCGCCGCCTCTCCAAGGTCCGAGTGGCCCAACGACCTCGGTGTCCCGTCGTACCTGCTCACGTACCGCCTCGAGCCACTGGCAACCACACCCTTCCAGGCCCGCATTAGCATGCCTTGACAACCATGCTGCATCGTCATCATTACTCTGCTGTCTTCAGTCTTCACCCCTCCCACAGGTTCCCTAGCAGCAGTTCCCCACCCCTTGGTCTCCCTGGCACGTCTGAAACACGCCTCGGCCCCTCTGCTAGCTTCGATCCCCCCTTCCTCCCCTTTCCGGCCCTCCTTTTTCCTCGACGCGTTCTCGTTTCTTTTCGCCTGTGTCGACCCTTTTCGTCCCCTTTTCTGTCAACAGACGCGCTCGGTGTTGCAACAATGGCGACGCCATGAAACAGGCCCCGCTCTAAGCCTGCTGTTGCCCTGACGGTGCTGCGGTACTATCTGAAGCTGATCTGGGAGCCCGTCGTATATATACCACTATGCTCCCATGTTCTAGCGAGTTTTGGGTGGTGCTGGACCCTATCGTAGTTTATTTGTTGCTTTCTGCTTCCTCTGGCCCCAAGCAGTCAGATTCCCCCGTACCCTCGTACCTTTTTACCCTTCTACCCACTCACTCACTTCGTCGTGCAGTCAAGCACTCTGCATTCGTTCTTTGGTTCTCTTCCTGTCTTCCTTCGACGCGTACGCTTCCATCACTCACTCATTCACACAAGCACACTACACTAGATCATGCTTCTGAAACAAACCGCTGTCATCCCCATACTGTCGTTGCTCTCCCTCGCGTTAGCTGCTCCCTTTGAACACCACAAACACTTCAGACACGCCAAGAGAGACGCTGACGTAGACGTCGTCACGGTCACCGTGCAGCAAAACCAGAACTACGTCTATGAGCAGTCCTCTTCCGACCCTGTGGTAGCTCCTTCGTCCGCTGCCTACGGCCAATACCAATACCAGCCACAGTCAGCCTCCAGCTCAGCAGCATACGGTCCTGTCTACAGCTCTGGGACTGCTGCAGAAGACAACGGGTACCAGGGTGCATCCTCAGCCACCACTGCCCAGTTCTCTTCGGCTACTTCCTCTTCTTCGACCTCTAGCCCTGGCGACGGATCAGTTGGATCATACGCTCAACAAGGTAAAGGTATCTCATACTCCCCATACAGCAACAACGGAGCATGCAAGTCGTCCTCGGAAATTCAGTCCGATATGGCCACCCTGTCCTCCTTCAGTGTGATCAGAATCTACGCCCCTGACTGCTCGGTTGTTTCGGCCATGCTGTCCAGCATCGGTTCCAACCAGCAGATATTTGCCGGTCTGTACTACATGGAATCTCTCGAGACAGACGTCCAGACCCTAGCAGAACAAGTAACCTCTTCCTCCCGTGGCTGGGATGCCATCTACGCAGTCGCTGTTGGTAACGAATGGGTCAACTCTGGTGCATACGATGCCGGAACCGTTGCCTCTGCCGTGTCCAAAGGTCGTTCCCTACTATCTTCTCAGGGCTTTAACGGTAAAGTCGTCACAGTCGACACGGTTCCAGCTTACCAGTCTAACCCTTCCCTTTGTGATGCTTCCGACTTTGCCGCTGTCAATCAACACGCATTCTGGAACGGTAACACCGCTCCTGAGGACTCCGGTTCCTTCATCCAAAACTCTATTTCCTCCATGAAGTCCTTATGCAACAAGGATGTTCTGATTTGCGAAACTGGCTGGCCAACGCAGGGCAGCACCTACGGTTCCCAAGGTGTCCCAGGTACCTCACAACAATTGGCTGCCGTCAAGAGTATAGCAGAAGCAGTCGGTGAGGATGTGATCTTCTTCACAACTTTTAACGATCCTTGGAAGCAACCTGGTGCTTACGGTGTTGAACAATACTGGGGACTGTTTGACTAAGCTGCTAGTCATTACATTACATTGCGCTACATTTAGTTGTTTCCTCTGTATATGGATATTCGTTTATTATCCAACGCGTTCATTTACTTTCTTTACTTTACTTTACTTGATTCTATTTTCTACAATTCTCTCCATCAAGAACCACTGTTATAATAGTTTATAATCACCAACAAAGATACCCTTTACAGAAAAAAAGTTTTTGCTTTCTTTTTCTTTTTCCTTAAATTTAAAACTACACATACACTGTAATACAACAACTATAAAAACAACAAGAAAAGATTGTAACGCACCAATTCATTGCTTCTGCTTCTTCAACTTCCACGCAATGTATTCAGCACTATGACCACATCTGACTCTTTTCACTCCAACAGACCCTTTCTTACTATCGTAAACTTCGTCCCCCAAGATCCGATCCACAATCTTCAACGGTGGACCTCTAAACCAGAGCAACGCATGCTTATCGACATTGCCACCCTTTCCTGCGTTACCAGCAAGCGGGCTACCGCCAGTTAACACATCATTGTAAGAGCCCATATTGTGCTGCTGCTGTTTCACAATGTTGTTGATCCTCTCGAAATTGTGCCTGTCGACGCCGGCATACGAAGCCTTCACCATGTCCTGCAGATTTTCCTCTTGTCCGCTGTATCTAACATAAGTAAATGAAGAAGATGGCGAATGGTATTGTGAAAATGAGTAAGTACCCAAATTGTATGGCGATTTGATGATCTTGTGCGATCCAGGATAAACATGGGACACGTTCAAATTCATCGTCGGCTTGGTATATGCCTTGAACGAAGTCATACTGGACATCGAGTTGTTTGTTCTTTTCAAACTGCCGGCCATTGGGTTGGCAGGAATGGTCATGAACGATGGGTTGCCCATCAGTTTGTTAACTGGGTTGTTGGTGTTGATACCGGTATTCAGATTGTTGTGGTTCCCATTATAGTTATGGCCGTGGCCCATCATGCCCATACCGTTACCACTGAAGTCGCCCCCTAGCTGTGTTTCCGGAGTGGACTCGTGACCATCTGCACTGTTGTAATTGTCAATCAATGCCGAAGATGGGATACGGATATTGGTAGTTGGCGGAACGTAACTCTTACACTGTGTTTCAGATAAGGTACCGTCGAAATAGTGAGGATCGACTTCATCGTTTGGTCTTGGCACATATACCGCACCAACCAGAGGAGGAGAGTTCAGGTTCAAGATAATTGGTTGTGGAATTGGACTATTTGGTGTAGAGCCTGGGGCTAACAAGTTTTTGATAGGAGATGGATACTTCTTCAAGACTCTATTGGAAGTCAATGGCTTGATAGGATCCTCGAGATGTCGAACTTCATCTGGCAAGCACGCCTTCCACGTTCTGATTTTCGCAAATGTGTTTTCCCTATCGTTATATCGGAACTCACACACAAAGAGTGGGCCTTCGAAGGGGATACCTGGGTCTCCCTTAAGCCACCTTGTAAAGTAGGCAACATAGCAGGGTCCAAGGATCTCAGAAACAAGGTGGTCTCTGTATTGTCCGGTCTTGACGACCTCATTGTCAAGGAACAACCTGTCAACTCTGTGGACAGTCCATTCAGGACGATAGTACCAACACACGTTCATGCACATCTCTCCATCTTCTTGCTGCCATAATCTGAAAATCTGCCCCACGGTCGGACGCATTGAATCATTTGGATTGGCGATCAAAACCCAATTACCGACCTTGTAAGTTCTATTATTGAACACTACTTGGGATAGTGGAAATCTGCTGGTCTGTTGACCAGACATGTACTCGACATCGGGCTTCGACATTTCGATCTGGTACAACCGGGATATGTTTGTTTCCAAAATGTTCAAGTTGTTCTTGATGAACTCGTCGTGGACAAAGTAGTTTCTATTGTTGTTGATTAGCTTAAACACGTCGGAAACGTAGGCATCCACCGTCTTGTAGTATCTCTGTTTGATCAAGCTCTTGATGTCCAACATGGAGATTGGGTCCTTGACAATCCGCAAGTAGTCTGGGTGTTCCTGCTGGCTTGGCAACTTATCCCAAAAGGACACTATCGTCTTGTTTCCAACCTTGATCTTCTTGAGACCTCTCATGATGGACTTAATTCTCTGCTCATGGGGCTTGTCGACTATTGGCGGTCTTCCACGCTTAACCCACTGCTCCAAAACCTGTCTGTTTGGCGACGGGTTGGTGATGGGTTTTGGCGGCGTGTATATGTGGGACTTACCCGTGTCTTCGATGGTGGCGACGTATGTGTTTGGGTTGTAAGACTGATTCGTTATGGTTCTGTAGTCGGGTTCTGGTTCATGCGTGTAGCGCCGTTCTTCCTGTTTTACCTCTTCTTCCTTGTATTCCTCGTCCTCTTCGTCGTCTGCGGCAGGAGTGGATGTAGCGTTCGTGGAGGCTGCTGCAATGGTAGACGCAGCAGGGGCAGCCGGAGCCTGGCTTGCTGCTTCGGCTTTGCTCCCGTTGCCGTGTGTGTCATTTGGAAGGGGACCAAGGTTCGGATAGAAGATCTCGTCGTGCTTGTAAATGTTTTTGTCGGCGACCAGGGTTGGAATAACGGTCTGGCGGATGAAGTTGTCCAAGATCATAGCGAACTTGTAGTAGTCCGATGTTTCTTCATTGAAGAACCGGGCGTTCCAGGAGATCTGCACCAAGTCGTTGATGAACGCCTGCGGATGCGTGTAGCGCTTGTGCTTGGAGGCCATTTTGATTTTGGAGTAGGACATGGGCACCTTGATGACCTTGTAGTACTCGATATTTGCCCGGAGGGGCAAAGCGTGGAAGGCATAGGAAAACTCGTTCCCGCTGGCGTCCTTCAAGTTGTAGATATCATCGAGAAAGTGGAAGAACTTGTCGTTCATGTACACCTTCTCCTTCTCTGTGATGGTCTTCGATACCATTGGTTGCTCGGGCACGCGGGCAGACGGACAGACAGGCAGATCAACACACGCACGGATACTGGTCTCCGAAACTGGTCTTTGGCAGCAGGCTCTTTTTCCTTTCCACGACACGAACGTGCTCAGCTCCTGCGTTGTTGTGTTCTTGCACTCTCTCTTTCTCACCCACTGTTTTTCCTCGTTCTCTTGCCACCGGAGAAAAAGAGGGCGAGAAAAAGAGGGCGGCGCGACAGGAATCTCGCGACGGGCGTTTACGTCAGCGACCGACATGTTTCCCGGATTTGTTGAAGAAGCGACGGAAGGAAAGCGGGAGAAGGGGGAAAGAGGAGCAGAGAACAGCATACGAGAGCATCAGAGCATAGTCGAGGCAGTGTGTGCCATATGGATGACGCAGACACGTTCAGGAAATTTTTCAGAGAGAAAACCCGCGGGGAGAGCCGGATCACAGTGCTGGCGTTGGTTGGGTCCGGGCTGTCAGTGGCGTCCGGGCTCCGGCCGTACGGGAACGGGGGAGGGGATGACGACGGAGATGACAAAGATGTGGGTGCTGTCGCCTGGCGAAACTACACGGCGATTGATCTTGCGACGCCGGACGCCTTTGAGACGAACCCGGCGCTCGTGTGGATGTTCTACGCGTACCGGCGCCACCTGGCGCTGGCAGCGGCGCCCAACGGCGGCCACGAGCTGCTTGCGAGATTGAGCCAGCTGTCCCAGCAAGTCAATTTCCTCACGATCACGCAGAACATGGACGGCCTCCACCAGCGGGCGGGCCATGCCGCGGAGCAGCTGCTCGAGTTCCACGGCTCGCTCTTCGAGCTCCGCTGCACGAGCTTCCTCTGCAGCTACCGCAGCGTGTCCTTCGAGGACCCATTGACGCCGGCGCTCGACGTGTCGAAGTACGCTACCGCTGCGACACCTCTACCGGCGGTCACCGATCTCGCACAGCTTCCGACGTGTCCCCGCTGCATGTCTTTACTCCGACCGGGCGTACTCTGGTTCGGCGAGGCGCTTCCGCTGCAGCTCCTCGACCAAGCTGACGAGTTTATTGTCGACCACCGTGTCGACGTGCTCCTCGTCGTCGGAACGTCGCACAGCGTCTGGCCCACCGCGGCGTACCTCGACCTCGTGAAGAACCAGGGCGGCCGTATCGCGGTCTTCAACACCGTCCGGGACAAAGAGATCGACCGCATGGCGCCGACAACGCCCGTCTGGCAGTTTGTCGGCGACTGTGCGCAGACGCTTCCACAGGTGTTTGGCCCGATCCTCGCGGAGTGGGGACACGACCCCGTGTAGCATGTATCACAATTAGGACCACAACTACAAGTACCACCATATGATCTCCTGCCCCTGCACTGCCTTCTGCGGGGCTGCATAGAACAAGCGCTGTAGCAGCCACACGGCACACGGCACACGGCCGCTGTCACTACACTTCCACCCCACTGTCCCGAATACAACCCAGCAGCAGCAGCCCGGTACATCGCAACAGCAACACAGTCAAGTCGTCAGCGATCTCCAACGGCCCCCCCGTTTTAGTGTTGCATTTCCGCGGCCCCGCATGTTGCACCCGTCCGCCCAGTGTAACTCTAGGTGGCAGCGTGCCGTCAGCCGGGGCTGTCTCCGGCGACCGGAACCCTGGCCTTCCTGAGGCACCACTCAGGCCCCACCATCGCATCAGCCCGTGACATGATGTGTCATCGCCATATGTCCGCTGTCTCATCCCATCGCTGTCTTGGGCACAAGTTTGGCCCCCCTCGTCTCGCGTAATGTCGCATCCGTCGGAACGCTCGCCGGGGGTGCCAGTCTAGTGTAGCATTGTGCTGCCAGATGGCACCGTTGATAAGGCTCGCACACGATAAGAAGGGCTTCCTCGCAGATAAGGCCAGCGTCGCCGTCACCTCGAGCACAAGAGGGCCGTCCGAGACAACACTTGTCGGGGTTACGGGCACAGGCACGTACAGGGTCCTCTTGTATAAAGAGCAGCCGCCGTCCGCCCTCTGCAGATACTCACCGGCACACCCCCGAAAGAGCAGTCCCTCTCGTTCCCTTCTTTGCACACCCAAAGACTTGCCGAGTTATACCATGTCTGAACAGGAAAAGTCAACCAACCTCCAGGTGAACGTGAGCAAGGGCTCGTCGAACTCGTTCGACGAGGGCCTCGAGAAGGACGCCGGCGGCGCCGGCGACACAACCCTCCAGGAGGTGAAGCACTACACACCCAGCGAGATCGAGAGCAGCGGCAAATTCTACGACAAGAGATACCTCCCATACTTGCCAGCCTACTCGAACGCAACGATCCAGATCGTGATGCTTGCCTTCGTCGTGTTCATGACGCCGGGCATGTATAACGCCTTGACCGGTATCGGTGCCTCCATCGGCGGGCCCGACGGTGTCAAGACGCAGGACAATTCCACCGTCGCTCTCTACTGTACATTTGCCGGCCTTGGCTTCTTTGCTGGAACCTTCTGCAACTTGATGGGCCCCCGCTACTGCTTGATGTTTGGCGGAACAGGTTACCTCATCTATGCAGGCTCCCTCTTGAGCTACAACCACAACCAGAACTCAGGCTTTGTCATTTTCGCTGGCGCATACTTGGGTCTCTGCGGAGCCTGTCTATGGGCCGCCCAGGGTTCCATCATCATGTCGTATCCAACTGAGGACAAAAAAGGCCGAGGAATCATGATCTTCTGGATCATTTTTAACCTCGGTGCTGTCATCGGTGCCATCATCCCATTAGCCAACAACATGCACTCCGACTCCTCCACCGTCCAGGACGGCACCTACATTGCTTTCATGGTCCTCATGGGCTGCGGTAGTGTTATCGCCTTCTTCATGTTGCCAAAGGAAAAAGTCTGGAGAGACGACGGCACCAGAGTCGTCGATCAGGCCTTTCCTAACTGGAAAACAGAGATCTTGGGCTCCTTCAAGTTGCTTATCAAAGAACCAAAGATCCTGATCATGTTCCCTATGTTCTTTGCCTCCAACTGGTTCTACACCTACCAATTCAACGAGTTCAACGCCGGCCGTTTCAACATCAGAACTAGATCTTTGAACTCCTTGCTCTACTGGTTTTTCCAGATGTTCGGTGCTGTCATCATGGGTACCATCTTGGACCTCAAGTGGTTCAGAAGAAGCGTCCGTGCCAGAGTCGGTTGGGGGTTCCTCTTCTGCATCTCCATGGCCATCTGGGGTGGAGGTTACAAGTTCCAGAAAAGTTTTACAAGAGCCGACGTCACCGCGGACGCAAACGGCACCATCAAGATCGCAACAATGGACTTTAAGGACGGCGCATATATCGGCCCAATGTTCCTCTACATCTTCTACGGGATCTTCGACGCCATGTACCAAAGTTACTGCTTGTGGCTCATGGGTGCACTTTCCAACGACAGTGAAAAAACTGCTTACTACGCCGGCTTCTATAAAGGTATCCAATCTGCCGGCGCCGCCGTCGCCTGGAGACTTGACGCTTATGGTACCGCCTACATGAGCATGTTGGCCAGTTCCTGGGCCTTGGTGCAGGGCTCCATGGTCGTCGCAATTCCTCTCGTCTTCTTCATGGTTTCCGATCACACCGAAGAAGAGCCAGAAAAAATCCTTGAAGAAGACGAGTTTAGCCCAATCGTGGCTCTGGCCTCCGGTGAGGGAAGAATCGTCTAGTCCTTGACCTCTAGCAGCGTCTTGTCTTTTAATTCGAAATGTTCTATTTTTTTATCTCGATGAGTTTATCTGTATTCTTTTTCTCAGCTATAGTAAAGTGACTTAACATGGTCCATTATTAAAACATTGTGTAAATATATCTATATTCTTCTTTCTATCTTTCTCTGCGGGTATCCTCAGACGGATTGGCGTATATGATACTAGTCCAAATTCTCCGTTGAGAGTGATAGTCCCGCACTATCCAAGATACTTCCATATTAACCACATGATAAACAACGTCAAGGAGCCAGCAATATAGAAAATAATCTTATCTTCCCACAAAACCTTCTCAATGTGTCCCACAGTCTCACGACTCACCCCCAACGTAGTCAATCCCTGGCTCATTTTGTCCTTCACCCTGAGAATGGTCTCGTTCTGCTCAACAATATCTTCAAAGGCATGTCGTCCAAGCTCCAAAATCTCATCGAGCTTCGCATTGCTACGATCAAGCTTCATATGTTGGTCCATCATCATCCCGTTAGCATCGTTACTGCCTTCCTCATTCAACGCACCATGTTTCCGGTTCGAACGAAACTCAATCGAGTAGGGATTGTCACTGATCCCACTGGCAATTCCTGCTCTATCTTCTATATTCGGCGTAAACAAGGTGTTCCTTTCATTCTCACACTTAATCCTTTCGCTTTCTCTAACCTTCTCTTCCCTTCGGATACGTAAGTCTCCAAACTCGACTCTCGAGTCTTCATACTCGCTTCTAATTTTGTCCAGTCTCGTTTGGTTCTTCGCCTGCGCTTCTTTATCCGTTTGGTTCGCAACGTATGCTTCAAAGTCACCAAGTAGTCGTCCAACAGATGTAATCGTAGTTGAAATAGCCCCAATCAATGACAATGATGACCCGATCTCATTCTCTTTGTCACTAGTAACACTCGACCGTAAAGAGTTCAAGTCTCGACGTAGTTGCTGCATCTGCTTGCTTGTTTGGTTGTACAAAAGACTCATGGCGTGATATAAAAACACCTTCTAGGCACTAAGTGTTCTCTGGCTATCTTCCGTTCAATTGATCAATGCCTATTACAATCTTTCACGCCCAGTATCTATTCTATCAACATGAAGAAAACAAACCAGGCTAGGAAAAATCCCCCTGGTGCGATGTCACTAGGTAAAGAGTGCTCGATTTTGGCGTATCTCTTGTTTTTCAGCTAGTGCTCACTAAAATTACATAAAACTACATGTATCTATCTATCCAGAAGAAGCATAGCACTACTTCCCCTCTCACTCGTCTTCTAGTTCGGCTAAACCGTTCAGGCCGAATAAAAACCCCAACTCTCTCCTACTCAATTTACCAATCTTGTTACGTGCTGTTGGGTCAAGGGCACTCTCGACAAGCTCCTCCTTCTCTTTTTGCAACTCCATGATTCGATCTTCAATCGTTCCAGCAATTAAAAGTCTGTGCACATAAACTTCCCGAGTTTGTGAAATTCTGTGCACTCTATCTTGCGCTTGCTTCTCAACATATGGATTCCAGAATGGCTCGACAATAATGACGTGGTTGGCACACGTTAGTGTTAAACCAACATTACCAGCTTTCAATGACAGTAAAAGAACCCTTTTCGACGGATCTTTATAGAATGCACTGATGCAGTCATTTTTTGTAGTCATATCCATCGAACCATCATACTGTAAAAAATCTATATTTCTTTCACGGAGTGTTATCTGAAGGATGTCGAAAAAGCCAATAAATTGGGAGAAAACAATAACCTTTTCTCCTGGTTTGGTGTTCAAAATATTTTCAGCTATCTTGACCGTTTTTTTAGCTTTGGCACTTATCATCAACTTCCCATCCTCCTCCATAAACTTCTTTATTGTGGCAAGTCTCCAATTTTTGTCCGAGGCCCGAGAATCAAGGTTGTATCTTTTACGAATCTCTTGCCAAGTAAGACCTTCTCGATATGATTCGTAGACTCTGAGATCAACTGACATGCTTGATAAATTGTTCACCCCACAAGATATGCATTTGGCAGAAACATCTCCCTCCCACGACGCTTCAGAGTGTTGTTCAAAGTATTCGGTATGGCAATCATAACACAAGGGGTGGCCACATTTACTTAATAGTAGAACTTGGCCTTCTGCTAGCTCTTCCATACAGTGGAGACAAGTGAACCCATTTTCACGTTCATCCTCAATTCTTCTAATAACATTATTAGGATAGTCTTTAACGGCATCAAAACCTTTTTTAAACCTGTCTAACTTTGAAACTCTGTCTCCGTCATCACCTAAACGAACCAAATATTCATGATCTGCTGCCTGTCTCATACGAAGCAATAAAGTCAAGATCGAAGAATAGGTTTTATTTTGAGATCTTAGTAACTTGTCTGCAGTTTTCTTAGAGGAGTGTTCAAGAGAGCTGTAAAACTCTTTCTCTTTCTCCTCCATCTCAACTTTCTCTTCAATAATATGTTTTTCTGGTAACGTCAAAATAGGTTTACCATCAATTTCACTATCCTTGGTACGTCTCAAAAGAATTGCACTCAAGAGAGCATGAATCTTTCTATTTGCACTTGAACTTCTGCTCTTGACAGATAAGGCAATCTGCTGATTGAATTTTGTCCAGTCATTATATGGTTTAATTCCCAAAAACCGAATCAATGGATACAACTCATCAATTCTATTTTGAATAGGAGTCCCAGATAAGCACCATCTGTACGTACTACTCAAAGATGCAACAGCCTTGGATGCAATCGTGTTTTTATTTTTAATAAACTGAGCTTCATCTAGAATTATTCGATGAAATATTGCGTCGTCGGTGAAAAAAGGAGACTTATAATCACGTCTTCGAACTCTTGGAGCATTACTCTTCTTCGCTTCCTCCAGCTCTCTTGCATAATGTTTTTTCCACTCTGAACCCAAAGTTTGATAACTGATTAATACTATGTCGTACTGTGAGAGTTCCTCAAAAGTGGACAACTTATTGGTTGAATGAAATAGGTACGTACTGAGTTTATTTTCGTTTTTGATTTTCATTCCTATCTCCTGCTGCCATTGATGCAGTAAAGAGACTGGGCCAATAATCAAATTAGTCTTAGCATCTTCCCTTTCTGAAGGGTTAGCCAAAATAAGTGCAATTGCTTGGATAGTTTTACCTAAACCCATATCATCAGCAAGAATTCCACCTTTGTTGGATCCTTCTTCAATCTTAAGCATCCAAGATACACCTATTCTCTGATGTTTCAAAAGAGAAATGCATAGTTCTTTTGGAGTGTTAGCAAGGCCTTCTTCTTTGAACTCAGTGATCTTGATCGATTCCATTAAGTTTCTGATACCGTCACTATCATTAAGATTTGTTCGGTATGGATTGAGATGGCTCATGTTATCATCATAAACATTTGAAAAGGGCATAAAAGATGGATTTCTTCCATTCACATACTGATCCATCTGCGTAAATATATTGTCATAACCATTCGTACTATATTCTTCATCGTCATCAACATCGATTACTTGCATATTGTTTGGTATCAGTGGATCCTCAATCCGAGGGGCAATTGCGTCAGAATGAGCTGGAACCTGAATTGGTGGAATAGGTTGGGGAGTCAATGAGAACTCACGGACTGTCTTCAAGGTTTCGGCAGGAGATGATCCAGTAAGTTTATACATCTCGGTAATAGTATTTATTACCAAATTCAACTCTGGTAATACTTTCATATAGGTTCCGATATTTGTAACATCACTTTTAGTAAATCCATTAAATATATAAGCCTTCCTTAGCTCTTCCATTAGTCTCGACCGCTCGATTATTTTCATTTTGTAGGATTTTAGTCTGAAAATTCCAGAACCCATTTCCCCATAATATTTGGATAATGTTTTGATCTTACCGTCCAGGAACCGTAAAATTTGATTATACCTGATATCTGCCTTTTTTATACCTGAATTTTTAGTGGCCTTTTCTTGTACTTCATTTCTCATTTCAGCTGTTTTTTTCAAGAGGACATCTAATCTGCTATGCAAATCACTAAATTTATTCAATCTGTGGATAACTGAATGCATTGCATTCAAATTCTCATCTCTGAATTTCGTTACTCTAAGTTCAGGTGGTAGATGTGTTACACCGTCTTGAGTTATTTCATGGGCTAAAATCGAATCGGGAAGTATTGGCATTGCTTCAGTTGTACAATTAGACTCTGTAGGGAATTGAATCTGGTATTTCTGTGGTAAAGCTTTGATTGGCGGGTACTTTTCAAGAAGCTTGTTTATTCTGTCTTTTTCAGCTTTTTCCTTTTGAAGATTTGCTCTTTCTGCCAGCTCATTCTGGAGTATCTCTTCTTTTTTAACGTTGTTCTGTATCATGTTCATTTTATTCCTTAGAATTTCTTGCCTTTTTCTTGCCATCTCCTCTTCTGTCTCAATTTGACGTTCCCTTTTTACCGTATCTGATGATAGAATACTTTTTGTCTCCAGAGGGATCACATCATCATCATCAAAAGTAGAGGTCGGGTTATGACCAACTCCAGTTATTATAATGTCATCATCCTCATCGGTTCCTGATTTATCATCTGAATCATTGTAGAAAAACTTATTGAGCGGTGCTTTCGAAACTTCGGCTTCGGTATTCTCTTGACTGGGTCTTGTAAAAAAAGGTTTGCCTTTAAAGCTGTTAGATGACATGTTTAGGCTGGGGATAAATTCAGATGTTTTCTGCTGTGGTGGGTCCAAAGTAGCTCGAGGTAGATCCGTCAAAGGCTTCATTCCTGCTACATTTGTAAAGCTTATATCTTCATCACTTCCATCGTCACTCGTTAAATCAATAAACCCTAAGTTGTGAGATGCTTGAGAACCTGCTTTGTTAACTCTCGGTATCGAC
Source organism: Pichia sp. PH4023 (assembly GCA_025531575.1). Taxonomy (NCBI): domain Eukaryota; kingdom Fungi; phylum Ascomycota; class Pichiomycetes; order Pichiales; family Pichiaceae; genus Pichia; species Pichia sp. PH4023. Next base: position 1,278,770 of record JAMGYR010000003.1, read on the forward strand.
GCCATAGACACGGTGTTTGGGACAGTATCATATGAGAATTTTCTGTCCTTTAATTCGGGAGTGCTAGACTTGCTCAACAAAAATTTCGAAGCTGTTGGTACTGCAATTTTCTTTCTAAAAGTAGAATCAAGAATACTATTTAACCTTCCGACTCCAGGATTTAAGGTATGCGTGGAGCTAGGGGAATGATTTTGATCCTTAACATGCTCGTTTAGAATGGGTTCAGTAGTTTTGGATGATTTTAGATTCTGTAAGTTTGCGACAGGGGGTATCAGGGTTTTTGTATGAAGTCCCTCTGATTGAGAATCTGGAATTGTTTCGCTGTTATCATTAGATACCTCTCTCTCCGGCACATATTGAGTGCCTTGGAACTCCGGGGGTTCAAGTTGACTATCATGAGACGCTGGTCGTATATCTTTCCCGAGTATATTGGCGTTATGAGAAAATGACAAGGAATCTATTTTAAAGTTCAGTGAATCGTGACGGAGTCCGTTCCTTTTGTGGTCAGCCTGGGCCAAATTAGGAGTTTGAGTTTGAGGAGGATTATTGATTATGCGGTTTCTCACATTATTTTCCTGCTGCTTCTTGAAAGCCAGTGTCGGAGAATAGTTTTTGGTTTCATCCATATCCAAAAACTGAGACATGATCGGCTTGTAGAAAAGAAGTGATAACAACGGAGTGAAAAAGGTTGTACTATGATAACAACAAAGCTTCAACTGATTTTTAGGCCATCTACACGTTTTATTTGTTTTCACATTTATCATGTTTTTGTTGTGCGAGCGATCTTAGTTGGGATATTTTTGGAGTCCTGACTTGAATTTACATATAATAGGAACTGGATTTACCTGGCACTTATCTAAGATGCTTGCACATTGTAGCGTGATCGAGATTTTCGGGATAAACTACAAATTAAAATGTTATCCAAGGGCTTCGATATAAATAAAAAGCTGGCGGTGACAAAGTAGCTGCTAGTAGCAAATGTGTTGCGCCAATGACACCTATCGCAGACTAAACGGGTGTAAATCTAAAAGAGAGCAGCGGAAGCAAAGGCAAAACAGGGAATAGAAGAAAGCCTTTTATTGGCTACTAAACTCTGGACTCCCCCACCTCATCCTTTCGTTTCGATATCAAAGAAAAACAAACAAGTCACTCGAGCAACGAGTAAATTACACCTGCGAGTAAACGGTAAATATGTTAAGTAGCAAAAGGAACACTATAAAGTAGTACTATACATGAATAGGAAGGGAACAAAATTAGTTGTCCCCGTTTTCCTCATCTATAATTTTGAGACATATTTCTAAGAGCTTCAACAATATTGGATGTTTAGAGTTGAAGGCCAATCCTCTCTCAAAGTCTGATTTGGCGCTCAAAAACTCACCTAGATTGAGGTTACAGATGCCACGTCTCAAATGGTTGTCAGGAATCTGGCTTCCTAGTAGCACCAAGACTTCTGCGTCTTCTAGCGCTTCCACAAACATGTTGGCGTTAGTGTACGCGTCACATCTCCCCATCAAGCAAATGATGAGTTCCGACATTGTAGGCTGGAATGGCTCGAACTTGGATCTGGCGCTGGCTAAACCTAGCGCTATATCGAACTTCTTGGCTGCGTCTGCAAACTGTCTTTGACGCATCAGGGCGGTCGCAGACTCGTGCATCTTTTTCACCATCATGGATAGGTTTTTCGTGAACGCTTCTTTGGAAGGAGGAGGAGGGAATTCGGAATTGGCCTTGATAAAATCTGCGTATAGGGTGTTGATTTGTGAGATTTCCAGCTGAAGATCCTTGGAAGAACTTAGTGGAACGGTTTCCTCCAAAGACACCTTTTTGCTGGTGGAATCATACGTTATCGGTAGCACTGTCGTGGCCATATTGAAAATCGGACTTTTTTTGTGCTAGATAGGCTCCGATCTTCCTTCACCAAAGCCTTATCTCAAGTGAGCCCTGAGGTGATTGCTGAAGTACAAGAATCCGAATTTACGTGGCAGCTGTGCTACCTCGATTTGGCAACAAGGGAGGATCCGGGTTTTCGCGCCGATCGGCGGCAAAATCAGAATTTGCCTGACTTGTATATACAACGAATTTGCTACTGATATCTAAAGGATGACCCCACTGAAGTATTAGAAGCAGGGAGAAGAGGGCCAAGCAAACAGTCCGACACGCCAGATGGGTAAATACTTCTGCGACTATTGCCAGTCGTACTTAACGCACGACTCGCTGAGTGTGCGGAAGAACCATTTGCACGGAAAACACCACTTGAGACTCTACAACGAGTACTACGAAAAAGTCGCCAACGAGCACCCAGAGTACCACAAGAAGAACACGGACCCGTCAGTAGAAAACACGCTTCTCTCGGAGATGTATAGGGGCATACCCGGGCTGACGAACAAGTATGCCGACCAGCACCAGCGGGACAGCGGGGTGAAGCCCGATTTCAAGCTACACGTTCCGAGCACCAGTGTCGGACTTCCGAATCCGCCTCCAAACGTGCTTTTTGTGAACTACTCGAACTATGTGCAGAAGAGCAGGGTGACCAAGCCATACCACGGCAACGGGAACAGCAATGGCTACGGCCACGGACATGGACACGGGTATGGTCATGGTGGGTTCAACCGTGGCGGGAACAGGAATTTCCGGGCACGGGACAGAGAGGCCTCGCCACGGACGACGGGCCATACGATCGCACGTGGAAACACCGACCACCACAATCACAACCACTACCCTGCCGCAGCAGCAGCGGCTGCCTCCAGCACAGAGTTCGGTCACCGCAACCCAAGGCTGTCGACGTCAGTGAGGACTGGCCCGCAGAACGGCTACGGTTATGGCTACGGATACGACTCGAAAGATCGGTCTGCAAGGCCCGCCGGCGGACAGGGGTATGGTCAGAGCAGGTACGGACAAGGGGACGCCTCCCAACAACAACAGCAGCAGCAGCAGCAACCGCAACAGCGATATCGCCAGGGGTACCAGCAGCGCTACAAGCAGGGACACCAGAGGTATTCAGGCCAGCAGGGCCGATCCCGAGACTACTACTAGTTACCGGACGTGTGCAACATATGTATATCTATCCATCTTCTTGTAAAAGTAAGTAAACTTGACCTATCACCAGCTCTGCCCTTCCAATCGACGCGTCGCTGCCCAAAAGCAGCTTTCCTGGCTAAAAATTTTTTTCCCATGGTGGCAAAAAAAAAAAAGGGAGGAAATTGCATTGTACAGGGGAATGTCGCACGTCTCGCCCCTTTCCGTTGATCTCGTTTCTGGCCTCTCTGCGTTGCTGTTGGGCTTTTTGCCAGCTGGATGATCCAGCTTCTGGCTTTGTCTACTTGGGCGTTTCTCTGTCTGTCTATACCGTTCCCCTCCTGGCAAAGTAGTCTCCAGAAACACAGCATGGCACAACAACAAGTTCCTACATTCAAGCTCGTCCTTGTCGGTGACGGTGGTACCGGTAAGACCACCTTCGTCAAGAGACATTTAACCGGTGAATTTGAAAAAAAATACATGGCCACCTCTGGTGTCGAGGTCCACCCAATGTCGTTCTACACCAACTTCGGTGAGATCAAGTTCGACGTCTGGGACACCGCCGGCCAAGAGAAGTTCGGTGGCTTGAGAGACGGCTACTACATCAACGGCCAGTGTGGTATCATCATGTTTGACGTCACCTCCAGAATCACCTACAAGAACGTTCCAAACTGGTACAGAGACTTGGTCAGAGTCTGTGAAAACATCCCAATTGTCCTCTGCGGTAATAAGGTCGATGTCAAGGAGAGAAAAGTCAAGGCAAAGACCATCACTTTCCACAGAAAAAAAAATTTACAATACTTTGACATCTCTGCCAAGTCCAACTACAACTTTGAAAAGCCTTTCTTGTGGTTGGCCAGAAAGTTGGTTGGTAACAACCAATTGGAGTTTGTCGAGTCCCCAGCCTTGGCTCCTCCAGAGGTCACCGTCGACTCCGACTTGATGGCCAAATACCAAGCAGAAATGGACCAAGCAGCTGCTATGCCATTGCCTGATGAAGATGACGCTGATTTATAGATGGTTTGGCCTACAAATGGAAACAGTCCCGAGCCACTCTTTCGTTCACTCCCTCTCTTCGTCACGAAAATCTGTCTATGATGGTTTACCCCTTCAAACCCGCTCCTTTCTCATAGGCATTTGTACTTTAGTATCTTCCATTTTATACTAGCCATTTAATATAAAATAGTAATAATAACCCCAATCAGTAACCAGCCAGTCTTTCTCTCTTCTCTCCATCCTAGGACCAGAACCAAACTCCTCCTCCATACTTTCAAAACTTCCTCCCGACGGCCTTTCCCAGAAGTTTTTTGGGTCGATCGGCGCGCCATTCTTTTTAAGGCGATTTTCTTCGCCAAACCAGCCAATGAGGTCCCGCTCTCGCCTCCCTTTGGTGCTCCTTCGCCCCCCGTAGCGCTCGCCAGCTCGCTGTAGGCGCCGTCTCCAGCTGCTTGGTGTTTACAACGTGGTAAGATGGATGAGGACAACTTGGAAGCTCCAGTTGTGTGCAGACGTTGTGCAGGACAGGATTAAAGCATCAGAACCACCTACGGCACCAACAATGTTCAGACAAGCAGCCAGACAATTCACAACCTCCGCACGTCGTGCTAACCTCATTGCTGACCTTTATGTCAGAGAGTTGAAGGCCTTCAAGCCAACTCCACTTACAGCTGCAGACGCACAAGAAGCAACCAAGCCATGGAAGTTGCCAGCTGCTGCTAAGGTCCCAGCTTTGGAAGCTGAAGGTGCTGACGCTTTGGCTGAATACGATTCTGCGTCCGTCGATGTCGTCGCCTCTGCCCCAGTCAACGGTGCTGCCGAAGAATACAAGCCAGACGACTGGTTTGTCTTCCCAGTCGACGAAGAGCCAGGCCACCACCACTAAGTTATTGGGCATTTGATATGTTGATTTAGACCCAGTGATTAATTGGCCTTGCAACCATTACAAATATAATAGTCAAATAAAAAAGATCCAAGAAGCACACCTTCTTGCCTTTATCCTTCCACAAAACCCATGATGTCCCATTCTGCCAAACGCTATTGGAACCTATTTATTTATTGATCTTAGATATATATACGTTTTTTTATATCTTATATTTATTAAATGCCATTACATTCGATGTGTTTATGAGTAAAAAAAAGTATTGATCAATAACTTTACACCGTGCGTTTAAAGGACGGAGATAAAAGTGTTTATAAATGGTAAATTGAGAAATAAATAACTAAAGTATATGTATAAAAATCGCTGGAGTGTCCGTTATAAGCTGTCCTCATCGCTAAAATCAATGATTTGTTCAGCCAACTGTTCAGAGCTTAATCTTCGGTACCCACCAGGCAAGTTCAATGCACTCCTAGAAGTTTGTGCAGACGCAGAAGGGTTGACATTACTATTATGTCCTCGGCTGACATTCAACGTATTGCCTCCACTTTCACTCTTGTCATTATTTGTATTATGTTCGGGTCTCGATCCAACAGGCTCGGTCCGAGATAAATCTCCTCCCTGAAGTGACGGCTGATTCGTATCGATTTTAACTAAGTTATCTTTGATATCTTCGAAGGAGATAATGCTATCACCTGTCCTTTCGGGCTCTACTTTATTCAAAGTCGGAAATGGATTGTTCACACTGAACCTCTTTCTGGAACTTCCATCAGCCTTCATGCTTTTGCTTCTACGGACATCGCCAAGGTTATTATTCGAATTCGTGTAAGCGTGCCCGGTATTGACCTGTAGAACATTACCTGTCGTGTTAATAGGAGTATCGAAATCATTCTTAGAGCCCGAAGATTGTCCCTGTCGAGAATCGTCATGATTCAAATTGATTTCCGGAAATCTCGATTCTACATTCTGAAAGGAAATATCATCGCCTTGAATATCCATATTAGAAATGAATTGGTTGCCGGAAGCGCCTGTGTTTTTGGTCCTATTCAAGCTAGCGGTGCTCTTGTTGGTCTCATCATACGTGTCGAGCAGTTGAATCTCATTTAAATCATCAGCAGAAACACTAGTAGCAACATTGTTAAAGCCTGGTTGGCTGTCAATACTTATACCAGTCCTTGAGTTTGAACTTGTTAGGTTTTCGCCTCCTGCGCTCTTCACTCCTGTGAGGGTTATCTTAGGTACACTCTTCGTAGAACCGGATGTGCCTGATGACCTCTTGAGGTTTCTCAACGAAAATGGATCAGCATCTTCAAGCGTATTGAAATTTGCAACACTATCAGAGGAGAGTTTAGATTTGGAAGGCATAGATACTAGTGGTTGCTGCTGTTGCTGCTGTTGCTGTTGCTGCTGTTGCTGTTGCTGTTGCTGTTGCTGTTGCTGCATCATTTTCTTCATTTCCATTTGAACCTCTAATGGATCTCTTGGAGCAGCCTTGAATGGCGAGAATATTGGGACAACACTAGGGGTGAAAGGTTCTATAGCTGGATGTATTTGTTCGGTCGATGGATATTGATAATGGCCAGCGTTGTAAAGGTCTGTGTACCCTTCAATAGCCTTTGCCGTTGTTTCGGCATTGAATCCAGAGAGTTTGCAAACTTCTATCAAAACTTGGTAAATGTTTGGTCTAAAAACTGGGTTTTCCTGTAACATGATATTTATAAGGTTTCTGATACCAGATGGAAAATGAGGTTGTGCTGGAAAACTATAGGCTGCGTGAAGAATACTCAATTCCCCAGCAACTTCAAACGGTGTAGTGTAATAGCATAGTTTATAAAGGAAAACACCTAAAGCCCAGATATCTGATTTTTCGTCAATAGGTAACCCCCTATATAAATCAATCATCTCAGGGCATCTATATTGAGGTGTCGTCTGCAGCAAGATATCGTTATGTAAGATTTGAAATTCCTGGTGATTTCTGGGAACTCTTAAAATCGGACAAGTTGAACCGAAATCTGCCAGCTTAAAGTTGAAGTTTTCATCAAGCAAAACATTCTCAATTTTTATATCCCTATGTATCAGTTTCATTCGGTGCATGTTGTAGACTGCTTTACTGATATCTAACATAATTTTCAAGATTTCACTGGCAGTCAATTTAGTTCTCAAACGACTGTTCATGAAATCCAATAGAGATTTGTTAGGACAAAGTTCCATTAGAACCAACACTTCATAACAGCCAGGAGCATTTGGTAGGCGGCTTGCATTGGAATCATAATATCTAACAATATTATCTGCTTTTGCCAATCTTTGCATCACCTCGACTTCGGCTCTCAATTGGTTCAAGCCCTCCTTGTTCGGCACAATAACACGTTTTAAACATGCTATATCCGTACCTCTTTCCATAGGGTTAGTTTTCACAACATAGATGTGTGCAAAGCCACCTTCGCTCAAGTATTTCACAATCGTCACTTGGTGTTTACCAACAGTCAATTGTGTTCCTGGTGGCAGTTTCACCAAACTAGGAGGTCTGCCGACAGGTGCATTCTGATGAGCTGCAACATCTCTCATGGATGGTGCATGTTGAGTTTGAGGGAATTGAGGAATTTGTTGGACCTGTGGTGGTACTTGGGGAACTTGTGGAACCTGTGGAATTGGAGGAACTTGTTGAACAGGTAATACAGGAGGTGTCTGCGGCATATTTTGTCCATTTAACACCTGACGAGACGCTATATTTGGAATAGCAGCCGACGGTAATGGTACCGCACCTGGAACCTGAGGCGGAGGGGGTGTTTTCCTTTTCAGTTGGCCGTTGTTGTATAGATTGTACGAGTTATTGTTGTTTGCGGAATTGTTAGTCCGATGGGGTGGCGGCGGTGGTGGCGGCGGTAGTTGGGACGGAGCTATGGAAGGCTTATTTTCAGTCTTGTCATCGACCGAGCCGAGAGGGTTTGGTGGTGGGATTGTTGGTGAAATTAAGCCCTCGGATATTGTTTTATGTAATGAGAGTTCCAAGCCCGCTGTTGCCTGAAGTGATGGAGAAGGTAACTGCTTCTCGGTATCGACCTGCTTGGGTTGTAATGACGGGCTATTGGCAAACGAAAACGATTGATCCATGCCTTGTGGTACATTAGAGGATCCCATTTTCAAGTGTGAGTTTGTTTGCTAGGGCTAAATATATTTTCTAACTATTAGCAGTAATTGATTCGTGGAAGTTTGGCAAAAGGTACCGAGAAGAAAGCAGAAGGGCTTGATCCAGAATAACCAACAGCTGGAGAACGGAGGCAGCGGGTGGGTTTCGTTTGATCGTAAAGAGAGCAGAGGATGGTGGCGTAACCAAAAATGTTAATCCACCGTTGCTGACGACTGCTAGTCCTGGAATTGATTGCCCGATCTTGTTCGGAAGCTATCTCTTGACGTAAAAATGCTGCCAGAAAAGCCAGAGTGCAATAAACTGGACAGCCATAAAGTCTCCCATATAAAGCGTGTGAGCAGGAGGTGTACTATAAATATGTGTGCCTACGCATTAGCTGCTAGGGAAGAAGCGAATTTCACCCTGCGATGTGTTGTGTGGGGGGGACTGAGAAACGGGCGTCCGGGGACGATCGGCGTAAGCACCTGAAAGTAAGGTCTGGGTTATGCACAACAATAGTTCTACTGTATACTGTATAAATTGGGAAAACGAATCAACGGAGTAGAAGGAGGGACAGAAACAGAAACAGAAGGGAAGTGAAAATTAGAAGCAAGTAGATTCTATAAAATTAGAGGTGATGATAAAAAACAGGAAGAAACGGTAATGCGAAGAAATCAGACTTTCTTCATATCGTAATCGATTTCAACCACTTCTTCTTCGACGGAGTTGGCGGCTGAAGAAGCGTGTTTTTCACCGCTCATCAAAGTACCGTCACCCAGAGTGGAGATGTCAAAACCGTTTTGACTCAAGTAGGATAAGAATTCGAAATCTTCTCTCTGCATGGCTTCCTGGTCGACAGCTGGTAAACCGAAGAAAGCCAACAAACCTGCAACGATGGCCAAGGAGGAGGCCAACCAGAAGGGAACCTGGTAGCCTTTGACACCTGGGTAGTGGCTCTGGAAAGATGGGAAGGCGTAAGTACCGACGAAAGCACCAATTTTACCGATAGCAGCTGCGATACCGTAGTAGACACCTCTCACTGGGGTGGCGGAGGTCTTTGCAGCCAACAACCCAATGTTATCACCAGGACCGAATTCACCCAGAGTTAAGAAGATACCGTAGACTGTGACAAAGGCACCGATTTCGGTTTCGAGCCTAGGATAAAGGCCGGCCATGATGTAACCGATGATGGCTTGTAAAAAGACACCGAGTGTCAAGGTCAATCTTGGGCCGATGTAATCTGTGGATATGGCTCCCAAGAAGGAACCAGGTAAGTAGAAGAGGTTAAGCACGACGTTCCAACCGAAAGTTTTGTACATATCGTTATCCTTGATGATCTGTTTCAAGATTGGGGTGGAATAAATACCGAAGGCGTAAGCCGAAAAGTCGTAAATCCACCAGATGACAGAAACAATCAGAAGTCTAAACCAGTAGTATTTTATGATCAAGAGGAATGGGATGGTGGCGTTTTTCAAGTTCAACTTCTGGAACTGCTTACCTTCTTTGAAGAACATTCTTAGGATGAACAAGGAGATTGGTGGGATTGCACCAATACCCAAGGTGATTCTCCAAACAGGCTGGAGGTGGTCGGTACCGCAGATCCACAAAAGAACCATTGGCACGAAAGCGGAGACGACGAAACCAAAGTCGATCATGAAGTTAGTGAACCATGTGAAATATCTGTTTCTTTTACCTGCTGGCAACAAGGCGGAAGCTTCAGCACATGCGGCTGAACCCGTTGGGTATTCGGCTCCAATGAAGTAACCCAAGAAGAATCTGTAGGCGGTCAAGGCTGCAAAGAGGCCACCTGCGTTACCGCCGTATTTGGCTTCTGTGCCGACACCCCAGCAACCGGCGGCCAGGATCGAGAAGACGATCAACCCACCAGAAGAGACCAACATACCGACTTTTCTGGAGATGTAATCTGAGAAGACACCAAACGTCAATTGCCCCACGACGGTACCGACGAAGGCAATGGCGGACACGTTTCTCAATGCATGGGAGTGGACGTACTGGTCACCATAGATGACGGAGAGACAGGTAGACGCGGTACCTATGGAGTTGTTCACGTAACCGTCGGAGAACAAACCTGCACCGGCGGTGAAGATGGGCCAGTAATTCTTCTTGCCGCTTGGGGCAATGTCCTCTTCGTCGATCTCGACAATGTTACCATCTTTGTCGGTGACCTCCAAGTGCTGGTGGTCTTCCTCGGTGAGGATGTTTCTGCCCCAAGTGATCTCTTTTCTGAGAATTCCTGGTAAGGTTTTGAACGGCATCGTGGAAGCTGTGTGTCTGTGTGGGCGTATGCTGTCAATTTAATAGCAAGTGGTGCGTATAGGAATACAGTAGGTGGAGAAAAGCGGGTGGACTCAGAGTTGTTCGTAGCAGAGCAATCTATCTGTGGATACAAAGACAGAGGGAGGACGGAAAAGGAAATGCAAACAGAAAGGAACCCAATCAGCCGACGAGCTAACGGGATAGGTGAGTACAAAACGGTGGAGAAGAAACTCAAGGAACGGGGGGAGGGATTGTGCAGCTTTATATCGAGCTCAGATGAAGAATGCTCTAGATATATGTGCCGGCCCGGCACGCCTAGCAGAACAGTCGGTGCTGTAGTATCTGTCCGAATCTGTCAGAAAACTCAATTTGCAGCAGCGGCGGCGGAAGAAGCACGAAAAAGTAATAAACCGCAGAGTGGAAGGATGGCAATAAGCAGCATTGTTTCTCCTCTCCTCTGCATCTGCTGCCGGCGGCATATCTTCTCCTATTGTTCTTCTGGGTCTGCTGTGTAGGGCACCCCCGTGGTAAATAACCCATGTAACGGCGGTGGCTGCGCCCTCCGCGGAGAGCGGGCCGCAAGCCGGATAGCAACACCTCGCATATGCGGTGCCGTGCCGTGCATCGGGATAAACCAAGGCCGGGCTGCACATAACGAATGCAAAGTCTGACGCTGAAACTTATCTAGCCCACGCCGGCTCATCCACTGACTAAGTCCAGAGAAGTAATACACACCGGTGTTCTGCCCACAAGCAGATCGTGGAGTGGAAAAACGTCCGCTCCCTTCTCTATCACCCACAGAGAGCGTTGACCCCTTCCAGGACAGGCCCCCGTGTTATGTTTACCATTTACAGTAGTTATTTTCCGTTGTCATCGGACGCACAGCGGCCGAGGGCGTTGCCGCAGCCCGCCAGCGGCCCGACCATCTTCTACTGCTCTATCTACGACTTACCACTATCTCCCGCAGGTAGAGGCGTGCTTGTTATCTCGGTTCTGCCGTCCGGGGAGAAAGGAGTTGCCCGTTTAGATAACGCCGAGCAGCAGAGCAGTCCGGTTCTGCAAGCGGTCTAGGGCGGTACCTTGCCGCGCCGCGAGGCGGGCCTTGTGGGAGGACATAGTGCGGGCCCCAGGACGGGGAGCCCAAGGGAAGGACATAGTCCCCCCCCCTGGACCGTTTTGTGGCAGGGAAGACTTTGTGACAGCGGAATGACAGGATGACAGAGAAGAGCTGCCGGCAGAGAAGGAGCGGTGCAGTGTACCACAAGCACGTGTGGTATAGCCTAAGACAGAGCACGAGGGAGGCACGGCAGAGCACTGGCCGGAGGGGCCCGTGCCCACTTTCACGTGCGCTATCTATTTTGATCCTCGCCTTTGCCCCATTTAAGCGCTGGAACGGCGCCCCGGGTATAATTCGCTGGCTTCCCATGGGCGCGCACGTGTGCATGTGAAAATGGCCCCCCCCCCCCTCCGCTTATTGCGTGGCCGGCATTGGCAACAGCGGAAAAGGAGCCAAGCATGCTTCGCTGTGATGTCATGCGCTGCGAAACTGCCTATCTCTCATCCCGCCGCATGCTTTTCGGGCAGTGCAGCATTTGCGGTCGATCGACCTATATGTCACGTGATTGTAATTTTTTTGTTTTTTCCATTTTTAGGAACAGACGCGTGTTTCATGATAGATTGCCGACCCCATTACGCGTACAGGAAAGTGTTCCATAGGTCTTCTACTTTCTCAGAGTATGTCTTCAAAAGTGTACCTCCGTGTCTCCATAGGTGACCCATTTTAATCCCCTCCACTGGCTACTATCATTGCAAAGAATGGACGCGTTTGTGTCGCTGGAAGAGAATCTGGAGCATGCTCCGAAAACCATCGACTTCGTGTCTGCCGCTACCCCTGCCTCCGGAGCTTCGGACAAGGTTCTATCCACACAGGTAGTGGGGCGGGAAGAAAGTAGAGTGGACGAGGACGATGAGGAGGACGAAAACGACGCATATGAGCTGCACCAATCAAAAAGACTCGCTGAGCAGTTCGATATGGTTGACGAGGAGCCTCGTGTAACTAATCCTGGCTCCACCGCGTCCACCACAGACCCGGGCAGTTACTTCCAAACTGCTGTGCAGCGAGTGAGGCAACGGATACAGCAGCGACAACAGCTGAAGGAGCAACAACAGTTGGAATTGAGTGTACCAGCCAATTTCATTGAAGAAAAGACCCAAACACAGGCCCTAATGGACGAGGAGTTCGCTCCAACTCAAGCTATACTCACAGAAGCGAGCACCAAGCTCGAGACTGGAGCTGGCATCGATGATGATGATGATGATGATGATGACGATGACGATGACGATGACGATGAGGAGGAGATAGTGAGGCCAAAGCAGAAACATAAGGCCCCAGCGCCTCTTTCCGAAGATGAAGAGCAATCCTCTGACGAAACAACTCACCCTCCTACTCAACCTATCGCAGAAACCGCAGCCTCAGCTTCCTTGACCTCGCTGTTTGTCGATGAAAACCAGAGTGAGGAGGAAAACTACCCTGATGCCGACATCCCTTCAGAGGATGAGCTTAGCTCCAAGATCGAAAACTATCACACCATGTCCAAAGAACAACGTTTTTTGGCAAGGAAATTGGAAAGGTCCAAGTTGAGAGCTGCCAAGGCTCTTTCACAGAATGCCGAAAATGAAACTTATCTCACCGGTAGCAGAAAGCATCTCATCAAGAGCAGACAGCGTAAAGGCCTGATTGAAAAGAACAAATCGGATGTACTGAAAAAGCAAGAATTACTCAGACAAAATGAGCTTTTGAAAAGATCGATAGCTAAAGATCCTGTCATTGAACCTACAAAGTTTTCTAAAAGCAAGCTACTGAACTCCTTAAAGCTCGGATCCGACTCTGAGTCCGATAATGATAATGAAGCTCGAAGTTCAAACAACACTTCTGAGCATTTGAAAACACCACCAACCTCGCCTCAAAAGGAGGAAAAGAGAACATTTGTTCCGAATATTGTGAGGATGAAGTCTTCATCCACAGATAAGGTTATCGACCTTGGTTCAGCTTCCGATAGTGACCATGCTGACGACATATACCACGATGGTGGTGACGAAAACGGAGGTGACATTTCCATCAACAAAAAAACGAAAATGTTAGATGTGAAACTATTCTTCTCGAAAAAGAAGAAGCTGAAGTTGGAGAAGAAGAAAAAGGCAACGTTGACAGATAAAATCCGAAAATTCAACGCCAAACAGTTAAAGGGAAAGATTCCAAGTCTTACTGACGGTGGCCATAGCAAAGACACTCACCTCACCGATGAAACCTTGGCAAAGATGCTGTTGAAGGAACAGATGAAAAACTCAAAATCTCGAGCTAAACAGCTAAAAGAGGAAAAGAAATCTGATAGACAGAAAGATTTACTCCGAAGAGGTGAATTCCCATCCCATAACGACGATCCTGAATTCAGTGACTATTCGAGCGATTATGAAGTATCAAGTGATGATTCGGCAAACTATGATTTGGGTATCGATTCACCACCTAAGGAAACGAAAGAGGTTCTTACCGAAACAAATCAAACCAATGATGATGCAATACCCCTGACCCAAAACATTCCACAGAGTGATGAGTTCCAACTGACACAGACTGATGCACTAAAAAAATTCAACCTGTCTTTCACACAACTCTTTGATAACTCTCCAGTGAAACAAACCGATGGTCGCCTGACAACCTTGGAAAAGTTCCAAAAAATGAGAGATAATAACAATGGCATGCCTCTCGAACAAACCCAAGAAACAAACGATTCCACTACTGAACATAGTAGATTATTGAATGAAACCTCATTTTTGACCAAACAACTGCGAAAGGACGAAGTCGAAAATTATCACTATAACGCGATGGAAAGCGATATAAAGAATGAGATACATCAATATGCACACTTAAAAGATATTCTTGATTCACAAAACTTAGTTCTTGAGACCCAGGTAGATAGCTTGGGTATGTCAACCCAGCAATTGGATGCACCATTAGGTGAATTTTCGACGCAGGCTGTATCAGTGTCGGCTCAGGTCAGCGTAGCCACACCGCCTCAAGAACTTTTGCTAACACAACATGATACTGGAACTGATTCAAAATCTAGCAGTAACGATGTTGCTGATATTGAGGATGATGATGATGACGATGAGAAAATTAAAAGCGGAAGAAAGTCTAAGATGAAAGATGATCTGGATAACAAAAGTGCAGCTGAAGACGAAGAGGAGGAGGAAGAGAGTCAAGAAATGAGACTCAAACGCGTTGAAATGATAAAAGCAGCAAAGAAAAAGGAACGTGAACTCAGACGTCAACGAGAAAAAGAGTTTAAGTCCAAAGGTTTGGGTCAAATGATGGAAAATGAAGCAGTCGAATCCGATGATGAGTATCACGGCACAGGTGGTGTGGATAGGGATTTATCCGACGAAGAAAATAGTGAAGATGAAAAGTTGATTGACGATGCAAGTAATATACATATAGATGAAAACGAGTTGCGTCGTCTCCAGCTTGAAAAAGATCTTAAAGAAGATCAAGAAAAAGTTAGTAAGACGTATAAGGATGTGAAAACCCATAAACTGGCAGAGAGACGTGCCAAGGATGGTGTTTACGCAGTTGACTTATCTGATGATGATGAGGTAGATGAAAATGATCAACTGTATAGATGGCGTGAATTCATCAAAAAGCGCAAACTTAAAGAGAGAAAGGAATTCTTGGAAAAGAACAAGATGAACATTGCGGAAGATGATCCTAAAAAACCGTTTTTTGATGCAATGGCAGTGAGTCTCCCTTCTCATATATCCATCTACAAAGACTCTTTTCCGAATACCCCGAGCGTGACTGATAGTATTGAAGCAAATATCAATGATCAGAGCAACAATATCTTAGCGAATGACTATGATGACCAAAAGCTGCCGTCGAAGAAAAGAAAAACAAAATCTAAAATCTATTCATTTGGGGATGACGATGATATCAGATTCAGTTCTTTCAAAGATCAAGAGTTTGAGCGTGCTCGTGGGGATGTGCTCTCTGATGATGACGAGGATGATGATATTGATGGGGCAAAGGAATTGAAGAGGCTAAAAAAGAAAACTAGCGTTCATTTGCACAGAAAGTTGCGTGCTTCTAAAATTCCTCCACCAAGAGCTGCTGTCGTGGAATATGAGCCTAGTGAGCTTGAATCTCTCAGTTTATTATCGAGCAAGTCAAGCTCAATTACGGCATCATTCAAAAAGGCCACGGAAAAGAAAGTTAAGATCAGTGCTAATACTGGTAACATCATTAGAGAAGTTAATGTGACAACTTCATCAAAAACCGTCACTAACTCAAGAGCTGCAGTTACAAAATTGGCTTCAACTGAACTAATCGATTCTGAAAGTTCATTTAAAGGGGTAGTAAAGGGTTCCGGAGTAGACAGATTAGATAAAATGCTTGCAAGAAGCAGGAAACTGGGGATAAAAAAGTTGACTAAAGGCGGGTAATTCAAATTTCACTCAAATGTGTACACGAATTATTTAACGATTCTATCGGCGTAAAAGTGTAATGATTATTAGGAAAGGTGAAAATTATAAATGCTAAAAATTAAATGAGAAGACGAATTGAAAAAGCAAATAACCAAAAATAAATGTAAAAATGAGAAGTAAAAATGGGAGATTTCTTAGACTATATCAGATTCTAGAGCGTCTCTCAATGCGCCATGACTGATACGAGAACTAATGACGCTGTTATTGAAACTAGAACCATAACCATGGCTAATGATTCTTTCCCCATTTTTGTTGATTGTTAGTGAAGATGAAGGTCCATTAAAGTTCGTCCTCACCTTTCTAAAGTTGATTGGGGTCAAAGTGAAGGACGTTGGTTTGCCACGTGATCTACTCAAACTACCTTTACCTTCAAGGTTTTTTGCAGATGGCTTGCCTATTAATTTCCCTACTTCAGGATTTGTAAATGCAGAATTCGGAATAAAATTTGAAAACCAGGATGAGATACCATCACTACCATTGTTAAATTCTTGAGACTCGTTTGATTTAATTGGCATCGGGCTTGAAAATGTGTTGCTGGGTATGGAAGATTTAGGTGATTCAGGTTGAATCCGAGTTGGAGTCTGTGGGTCTGATTCGGTGTCTATATTAACACCAGAATGTAAAATATTTATGATATCATCGTGTGCGTTGTTATTGAGAGCAACATTGTTTGAAGTAACGAATGGTTGGGTGGAAAATGACACTGTTGGATTGTTCGGTTTTAACCACTTCATAGTTTGAGCTTTTAAGTCTAAATTGCGTTCCCTCATTGGGAAATCACTGGTACTTATGGCCATTGTAGAAAAAATACTTTCATGGGACTTGCACTTGTAAAGCGAAAACTTTGATTCTTTTTTCAGTATTAAAGGGGTGGCATTTTCATCCCCATAGCTTTCGTCGGAATCAGAATCAGAATCAGAATCAATGTGGAGAGAATTCACACATTGGGTACTGAATTTATTGTTATCATCTGGTCCACCATAAAATGATTCATCATCAATATAGCTCGCTTTGAAAGTCGAGAACGGCGATGATGATATCATGCATGGATCTTTGAACTCCATTTGTTCTATACTATTCTGCCCAGATCTATTACGAGGCTCATTTGGCTTCACGAATAAAAAGTCGCTAATGTTGAACTTTTTATGGCTAGCATATTTTGAGTTTAGGCCTGTTTCGTATGACGTGAAATGCCTTATTGATTCATCAGAAGCTAGAATTAAATTATTCCCATCTAATGAAGACGTTTCAGGAAGTGATGAGTAGCGCCGGTGAGATTTTTGATCGTATAGGCCGGGAACTTGATGACAATCATTGTCTTTAGCGATATCGAGATCGTGATGCTCAACGATTACATTATCACGTTCTGTACGGTAGTTCACTTCAGGGAAACTATGATTTTCCTCTGCTATGCATGGCAAACTAACTAGGTCGAGTTTTTTCTTGATAGGCCTTGTAGGCGCCTTTCCCAAATGCAATTCCGGCTTTGGTATATTCTCTTGCCCATCGGCGTGTATCGAAGAGTTATCTTCAAATAGTGGATTGTCATGAATGGTGTTGATATTGAACCCTCTCAGAGGGCCTATGTTGTGAGATTCTTCCTCTGCATTGCTTTCTTTGTTATTCGAATTTGTATCAGTGAAGTTCAGGAAACTTTCCATTTTCAATAATTTTTTCTTCTTAGCCTGTAGGTTAAGACCAGCTCCTGCATACTTGGATGTAGAATGATCCTTTGTGCTACAAATAACTATAGAGCTAGAGGCATCATCCATTGAAGGTATCTCAGTTTCGGAAAATAAAGAAGCAGATCTATTCGTTGAGGAATGGGAGAGAAGAGAGTCATCGTGAGAAGAATCCAAGCGGGTCTGATTGTTAGCAATACTGAGTTGCTCTTTGAGATATTTGAACTCTGTACAGAGGTTTTCAAAAGTGGTTTCGGTTGTCCTCCATTCTATATTCAGAGTTGAGCGATCCTTGAATCCCTTCAATCCGGAGTTTGCCGTCATTTTGGCCAAATGCAAGTTGGTGTTGACGAGCGGTGGAGAAACTCTTTGCTTGCTCTCCAAGTTTGAAACTTGCTTATCCAAAAACTGGCATCGAAGATTCAAAGAGGTCAGATGCTGCTCAAATATATCCAGATTCTCTAGTCGTGTTTCGAGGTTGTACAGTTCCGTATCCTTAGCATTCATTTGCTGGTTCAAGTCTTTCAGTCTCTGCTGCAAGTTTTCGTTCTGCATCAAAACGGATCGGGACTCCTTATTGAGGACGGACATCTCCTGCCAATAATCACAGTGCACCCCTTGCATGGCTTTTCTGAGGCTAGTTTAGGATGATTCCACCCTATTGCTACATCCTCTCAACAACACAGGACGGTGTAATCAAGAAGTCTACAAATGATGCAGTCAAAAGATGCAGTCGAAGGTTCAGAAAAGTTTGACGCCTATGTATATTTACCTTTTTCCGCTTTGGGTACGGCGCGGAGACGGTGTTGATAAAGCAGACTGCGCACAATTAATAACTGTGAAGGATATATTGAAATTACATAGTAAAGAATTTACGGGGTTGGTTGACTGCTTGCTTGTAAATCAGTGGTGCGCCAGATGCTAGAGGGTGAAGTCGTTGATCAACTTTAGCTGCTCTGCTATGTCTGATTGTACGCTTTTCTCCTTCTCTTGTATGCGTTCGTCCTTTGCCTGATCGCTTCTCAGTTGGTGCGTCTCCAAGCTACCAAGGCCGTTAGCGGGCGAGGACCTTTTATCGCCTTCGTTGTCGGACACGGCCTTGGTGTCTCTCTGGGTTTCGACCGATTTGATTATGTTGAAGATGTCATCCTCCGTAGTGTGTGTGTTCATTTTCTCGATCATGACTTTAGTGCTCTTTTCCAGCGCACGTTGTCTCTTCTTTGAGAGGGGCTTTACTGGCTTCTTTTTTATTGAGCTGCTGCTGTCATTGCTAATCCGGCTTTTTGTTGTCTTGACCGACTTTTTCGCTGCCATGTTTTGTAATATCTTGTACTAGCTGCTAAATATTCTTCCTTTGCCGTAGTTTGGATATTCCCCTAGGACTCCTCAGGCCCTCTCTCTATGCTAAGCTGTTAGACTAATTTTCTCTGAAATTTTTTTGTTTTCATCTCTTTTGGAAAAAAAATTAAAAAAAGTAGGGAATGAGAAAATAAAGGATAATGAGAAAAAATTTTGAAGCTTTTTAACTGTTCAGACGATAATGGATGGAACCTTCATGAAGTAAAAAAGAAGAACTGCTTAGCTGTTACTAATCAGAAGCACCGGCACCAAAGACAGCACCAAGAATAAACCAATGGTCTCTACGCACAAGAAAGAAAAACCTTGGGATACCCCAGATATTGACAAGTGGAAGATCGATGAGTTCAAGCCAGAAGATAACGCAAGCGGTTCTTCCTTTCTCGAAGAATCATCTTTTGTGACGCTTTTCCCAAAGTATAGAGAAGAGTATCTTAAGCAGGTTTGGACAGAAGTGGTGAAAGCGCTCAAAAAGCACAGTATAGATGCAACTTTAAACTTGGTCGAAGGTTCGATGACTGTGAAGACCACAAGAAAAACTTTTGACCCGGTGCAGATTTTGAATGCAAGAGATTTGATTAAACTGTTGGCAAGATCCGTTCCATTTCCTCAAGCGGTAAAGATTCTTCAAGATGATATAGCTTGTGAAGTTATCAAGATTGACGGTTACACCAGGAATAAAGAAAGATTTGTGAAAAGAAGACAGAGGTTGATTGGTCCAAACGGGAATACTTTAAAAGCTTTAGAATTGTTGACCGACTGTTACATCTTAGTGCAGGGTAACACTGTTTCCATCATGGGACCACATCAGGGTTTGAAAACGTTGAGAAAGGTGGTTGAAGATTGCATGAAAAACATTCATCCAATTTACAATATCAAAGAGTTGATGATCAAGAAGGAGTTGGCAAAAAGACCAGAACTGGCAAACGAAAGTTGGGATAGATTTTTACCACAATTCAAGAAGAAAACTGTGGCACGTAAGAAGCCTAAGCAAGTCAAGGATGCAGAAGCTAAAGGTAAGAAGGAGAAGGTTTACACGCCATTCCCACCTCAACAGATGCCTCGTAAGGTGGATCTTCAAATTGAATCTGGTGAGTTCTTCTTGAGTAAGAAAGAGAAGAAGGTGAAGGAGTTGCAAGAGAAGAAGAAGAAACAAGAGGACATGAAAGAGGCCCGGCAGGAAGAAAAGTCAAAGGATTATGTTGCTCCTGATGAAGATGCAAGAGAGAATCCTCTTTTGAAAAAGCAAAAGAAGAGAAAACATAGCGAAGACGATGAAGAAGCTGGCGACGAAAAGAAGGTGAAAAAGGAAAAAAAAGAGAAGAAAGAAAAGAAAGATAAAAAGCATAAAAAAGACAAGAAATCATCTCATGATGAAGAATAATGCAACCTTTATTCGGCCTTGTATATTATACACTTATATAATTACTACTCATACATAAAAAAAACAAAAAATTCAGAAAACTATAACTCATGGTGACCATCTCTTTGCATGTGCAACTGATGCAATATTTTCTCCTATAATTGAGAGGGTACCGTCATTATATGTATCCTGATCACTTTTTCCATCTTCTTCATTATCCCCTTTCTCATCTGCAGGGTTGCTAGTGCTTGTTGAATTGCCCGTACTATTAGTTGAGTCCATTGACACCTCTGCCACTGCTTGACACAAAAAAGTGTCGTAATTGTCGTACAGGCTACCGTCCTTTTCTTCCGGTTGTGGTTCTGTTGGCGTCCTTGAATAATCCTCCTTCTTTTTCAAGTACTTGTCCTTGAAATTCTGCAAAATATGAGAAACGCTAAACATGTGGTGTTCCCCAAATTCATCGCTGTAAACGGATCGCAGTGTACTGCCATCAAACGGAATTTCAATCGTTGAATCGAAGTTTTCCTTGTTCCTGTCGTCAACCTCTAAAGCTTTCTTTTCGCTTTTACGGATATTTCGTTCTTTCAAGAACAAGATAATCAGTCCAACAGAGAAAAAAAGAAACCAAACCACAATAATTCCTATTGAAAGGTACAGTAACGTAAGGCACTCGGACTTATAAAAACGTATTGCATCGTGTAATAATGTTTTGGCTTTAGATTTGAACTTTTCAGCATCATCGCCTAAAGAACTACTAGCATTGGAAGACTCGATCTCCATCATCTTCCTCATAATTTGCTTGGGATCTAACTCAGGCATGCTAAATTTTGCGTTCTCTTCTAGCCATGTCATGGCTTTTTCAATCTTCCTTATTTTGGATTCAATAACACATCCGACAATCTGCTCAATAGGCTGGTATAGTGGGGTACCTTTGAACAAAGAGTCAAGAGCATTATTCATCTTTTCGTCAAACTCACTTACTGTGTCGTTAATAGTAGTTGCTGCTGTAACAACCCATGAAAAGAGGTTATCGTTGACATTGTTTTCATAGTCATTCATGTAAAGGTTGGTTTCATTTGTCCATCGATTCATCGAGCTGTTAAATTTAGCATAAACCTCTATTTCCGTACTGTTAAATATATTTTTGCTTGCAGTAGCTATATCAATTCTGGATATTAGAGCAAGAACAACATACTGGCAAACAACAGAAACCACTCCTAAAATTCCAATTAATAAAAAAGGTAGCAAAAATGGGGAGGCAGCATAATTTATGATCCATCGTGTATTATTAACTGCAACTGGACTCTTGAGTCTAAGAATTTTTTGAGTGATAATATTGCCAATAAAGTTAGACTGTCGATCTTGCATTGACTTTATCACTTCAATATTGTATTTTCTTTTACTGGTTGTGTTGATGTATGACTCGTTGGCATAATTTAAATGCTTGGAAGCTTCTTTGACCCTTCTCCAATCCTTCAACTCTATGTAATATTCGTACAATATCAGTATCAATATCGCAAAAAGAACTAATCCCATAATCACGTGTGTCGTTGTTTTAGCCATCCTTATTAGCTCTGAATATAATTTGTGTATTTGATCTGTTCCATCACTGAAATCAAGTGATACCATTTCAGGCACGAACATATCGTCGGCATCAAACGTTTCGTTAAGGTGAGAAGAAACTTGGCGCTTTAGCTCAGTAAATGGTTTGTCGATGATTTTCCTTGTGTAGTATTGCACATCTGTAAAATTGAGTACATCGCCTTTCAAGTTTTCAATCTTGTCGTTTATACTTCCAGGTATCTCCCAATCTTTCATGGAAGAGATGGTCAAATTTATATGACTCATGTGTTGTTCAACTGAACTTATATTTTTTTTTGAGGATTTATCTCCAAAAAGGCGTTTCAATGCATCTCCGGTATCTTCAGCAGTGTCAACTAGCTCATTCAACGCAGTTGATAAATCCTGGAGCCCGTCGTTCAAGTCAGTCGCAAATGAGACCAATGTTTCGTTTGCAACCGTTATAATGCTTTCGGTAGCATTCAAGGCAGAAATAACGGTATCATCGATAGCAGCTGTAAGCAAGCATGCGTATGTTCCGATGGACAAGTCTATCACGAAGTATATCAAGTTCTCGGAAGCACTTATCATCAATTGCAACGTTTTCACTAAGCCCTTATTTGCTGCCTCAATAGATTTTGCAATTATGACATTGGATACAAGAGCCATGTAATGTGGGAATGAAACTAGGTTTGTTGCGTAACCTTCGAGCGAGGAGTGTAGCAAGAGAGTCTGCGTTCTTGCATTTTCTAACGTGTTAATCAACGAATTAAGGAAAAATAGGAGCTTTATGATGAATAAAAAAAGAACGAATGAATATGGATTTATGATGAGTTGTGTAACTTTTTCTTTAAAGTTCAGGTATGGTCTCCTGTACGTGGTGCTTCCTATAGTGGATGGGTTGGTGAACACTTCGGTCATGGTGGCTATACTTCTGTATGCTCTCAAAAGTCTAATAATCTAAGGTTCTGTGAGGCGGAAAGGGGAGGTAAAAGCAAGGGCATACTATTAAAGGTATATTTGTCTGGTAAAATTGTTTGCAAGTGGCTGGAAGCTTGGACGGTGGATAAAGCCCCAAGAATTTGGCAACTTTCCAAACGGCACAAAACGTTCCTGAAACAAGGGTGTTTCATCTTCCCCCGCGATAAACACGGCAATTTATTTCCTCGGTGCTCGGAGTTCGAGCTGTCTCAAAGGTTGTTCATTCGTTCAGACGTTTATGTTTCTACTACTACTAGGGTTATTGTGTAATAAACAAAGCTGCAGAAAAAAGGTTCAGACACCAGCAAGTACATCAAAAGCCGCTACTTTCAGTAAGCCCCCATCCGTACAGGTTCCAGCCTAAAGAGGCGACGAGGTCAGTGTAGAGGAGTTTACATTTGTCGCCTCTGGAGGCGCCGGCAGCAACAATTGCTGGAAGCAAGTGTTCGTTTGTTGGATGAGCACCCACATAAATCCTGTTCAACTCTGGAGATTCGGGGAGTTTTTTGAACTCCTGCAATATTTTGGATGGATCCTCGTGTGTCAAGATGTTGGTCAACAGGCGGTTGAAAGGTGCCGCATAGCCGTACGTCTCGTCAGGTCCCGGGGACCTGAGGTCTTTCAAGTTATGCACAGAGGCGCCAGAAAGTATCACAAGACAGTTCTGGTCCCTGTACTTGCTCAGAACCTGTCCAAGTCTGAAATGGGTCTCTATGTCAGGGGTACCTGCCAACGAGACCTGGATGACTGGAACGTCGACATCGAGCTCCTTGGAGTCGGAAACTTCGGTGTCGGCAAAAGCGATTTTGAATGGCACAAATACACCATGGTCGATGCCTCTTTCCCTCGTCCTTGCCTTGAAAAGGTCTGACTCCTCGATGGTTTTGACAATGTTATCTGCCAGAGCGCCGTTTGCCACCGTATGGAATTGCGAGTCATAGAACTGTTGCGGGAAACCGTAGAAGTCGTAGATGAGGGCGTTTTCGTCTGGCCTTAGCTTATGCGACTTGATGCCGTTCTTAGTGTAGATATCCTCACCTGGTCCTGGAACAGAGACTTCGATCACGTTGGGGGCGTCCGACTGCCAGTGCGCAGACACGACAATGATATAGTCCGGCTTGAGCTCGTTTTTGATGTAGTCACCGATCTGCTTCGTCTTGTTCCAGGCGCCGACATTGCTTCCTACCTTGTCATGCTTGTCGGCAAACGTAGGTCCGCCGTGAGAGATGAAGAAGATGGGTTGTGGCTTCGACTCGTGCAAGTTGAACTGCTTGGTCTCTGTCATGGTCGGTACAGTGTGGCAACGCAATTATGAAATCAACTCAAGCACCGAACACACATTTCTGCCGCTATCGAGGTGCAAGGCAGGGAAACTACAAGCTATATACTGCAGCACCACCGTCAGAGGGTCCATGTGTCCGCCAACGCCTCTCTTCGCCTACTCCGGAAACCCTGACAACTGAGGACCCCCAGCGAGGCGCCACACTTTAATGTCGGTGAAGCTGTTTCCGCCTACTTCAGACTCGTCTAATTATTCTACGCGGTTTCCTAGCACAATTCTTTATTCAGTAGGGAGGTCGGTATATAAATACAGAGTCTATTAAGTGGGCTACAAGTCCTTGTTGTTGGTGGTGCCCCATCTGTAGAGGTTCCAGCCCAAGGAGCCGGAGACGTCGCTGTAGATGAGCTTACATTCATCACCCCGGGAGGCTCCTGCGGCTACCACGGCCGGCAAGAAGTGTTCGTTGGTGGGATGGGCGGACCTGTAGAGCTTGTCAAGTTCTGGGGTCCGAGGGATCTGCTTGAGCTCGTCGAGGATCTTGGACGGGTCCTTATTTGTGAGGATTTTGGTGAGGAGGTCGTTGAATGGCTTTGCATAAGGCAACGGGTCGTTGTCCATCGCCATGGCAATTCCCATGTCCCGTAAGTTGTGCACGGACATGCCGGAGAAGAGTAGCAGCCCGTTGTAGTCTCTGTACCTGCTGAGCGCCTCGCCCAAGTGGTAGTGGATCTCGATGTCCGGTGTGCCGGCCATGGAAACCTGGATCACGGGGACATCGACATCGAGCTTGTGCGAGTCCGGCACGTTGGTGTCAGCGAAGGCAACCTTCATCGGGACAAAGGCACCGTGGTCGATTCCCCTCTCCTGCGTCTTGGCCTGGAACCAGTCAGACGCCTTCAAAGTCTTGACGATGTCGTTGGCGATGAATTTGTTCGGGATGGTATGGAACTGCGACTCGTAGAACTGCTGCGGAAAGCCGTAGAAGTCGTAGATCAAGGCGTTCTCGTCCGGGCGGAGCTTCTTCGACCGTACGTCGTTTTGAGTATACCACGCCTCGCCGATACCGGGGAGAGACACCTCGATCTCATCCGGCACGTCTGTCTGCCAGTGCGCAGAGACAACGATGATAAAGTCCGGCTTGAGTTCCTTCTTGATGTACTCGCCGATCTCCTTCGTCTTGTTCCACGCACCGAGGTTGCTGCCAAGCTTGTCAGTCTTGTCGACGAATGTGGGACCGCCGTGGGACAAGAAGAAGAACGGCAGCGGCTTGGCGGATCTGTTGAAGACGAAGTGTTCAGATTCTGGCATAATAATGTTTTTCACGTGATCGGCGACTCGGGCAGAGGACTTGTTGAGGGTGTTTAGAAACTTGTAGAAGAAGGACATGCAGACGACAGCGGCGGCAATGACTATGCTTGTGAAGGATATGTTCATCTCTCTCCTCCGCCGGTCCTCTTTCGTTATATGTTTCTGTCTCTCTCAGGAGAACCACATCTCCGTGCCGCTATCTATATGCCGGTGTTCCTCCCATCTGCCGCTGCCGGCCTCTTAAATACATATTCGTCAGCGATTGCGTAAGCGTCCCGGAAGCAAGCCCGCTTAGTAAGATGACAAATTCTCCGCGCTGCTTACGTAACTAAAAGATGTGTATGTGTATTCGGTTGGTATTACAAATACAGGAGAAATATAATAACATACATAAAATGCTAGGTGATGTAGTCAAAAAAGGCGGTAGAGGCAACAACATCCTCAATTCTCAGCCTCAACCCTCAATTGCTCTTCTTCTCGCCCGTACCGGCCTTTGGTGGAGCCGCAGAGTGCTTGCTGTCCAGGACGTGCTCGCAGGTGCACCAGTCCTTCTGTGGGTACTTTTCCATCACGTCTTGGATGTCGTCTCCTTTCACAGGCTCGCCCGTCCAGGAGACCCCCTGGCACAGGGGGCAGATGGCGGTGGTGCATGGTCCTTGTGTCTCGCTCATGGTTGCTGTGTCTGTTCGTTATCTACTTGTTCCTGACTATCCTTTGTGCAATGGATGGTCCGAAGAAAACTCCATGGCACGCTGAGTTGAGCAGGGTAGATCATCCTGGCAGAGAGAGGAACTACCGCCTTTATAAGGCAGCGTGCCCTTCCTGCCCGGCGTCGGTCCCAGGAATACCCCATGTCACGCTGACGTGATGCCCGGCTGTGGGCTGTGCGGGCAGAGTGGGGGTGGGAGAGGCCGAGCGATGGCCGCCGGGGATGAGCGGCGGCGGGGAGGAGGCAGGACAACTCCGAGCGTGTCGCTTATCTCGCTCTGTCGGAGAGCGAGGGTGGGGGTGGGAAGTGGATCAGGTCTGTGGGTGTCTGGCCTTTAGATGGCTATTTAGAAACTCGTGTCTACATACATGCGTCGGGAGAGACGATGTGGATTACATAGGTATGGAACGGTCTGGGGAAATGTAGGAAAAGTGAATTCAGTAAAAGAGGAAAGGAGGAAAGGAGGAAAAGATCGAAAATAGAGAAAGAAAACAGCAGAAACAACAAAGGAGGAGAGATCGGATGATTCTCTCCAACTAAGCCTTTTCGATAATCACATCGGCATCATCATCTGCCTGCACCTCAAAAGTGATGTTTGGAACAGATTCCTTCTTGACTTCTGACGCAGCAGGGGCCTTCTCGATGATCCTCTCAATCACCTTTTCAATGACAATCGGCTCCTGCTTGACAACAGCGGGTTCGACAGCCTTCACTTCGGGAGCCTTTGGCTCAGGAATGTACGTTGGACCGACAGTCTCGGTGATATCTCCCATACCCCAGAACGTCATCATACAGAGGAAGCCGGTAACGATGGCAACTTCAAGGTCGACCTTATTCTCGTCGACAACTAACTCGTAATCAAACTTACGTTGTCTCATTAATCTGACTTTTGCAATACGTTCTCTGGTCTCTTCTTCGTTACCGCCCGGATTGGTGACACGTTCTAAGAATTTAGAACCCCTAGTCCACACGTACTTGTATCCATCATTCAAGTAGAAGGTTCTCAATCTACCGGATAACCCGTTTTCACGCTCCAATACCCTGTGTTGCATTCCAAACTTGTTGTGGAAATCAAAAGACTTTAGGAAAAACCCAGCTCTGATGGTAGCAACCTCGTGTCTGTGAGGATATGTAAACATGGACCAGGTAGGCGTACTGGCAGACTCTCTTTCGATGGTGTAAAGCTTGTCACCCTTGTTATCAAACACATTGACCTTGGTCTGTCTACTGCTATTGTCCCTTCTTATATGTAGCGCCTTTGTTGGCTTGTCCAACGGAATAAAGTTTGCATCGGTGGAGTGCAAATCAATTATAGGCTTGACGTACGCGTGCTGGATAAAGTACGTAGCGATAGTAGTCAACACACTCTGTACATATATGGCAGGAGATTCAACAATTGGCATGTCTGGATCTTGTTTTTTTACGTCTTTTTATAAAGCTTTGAGTTGCTTGATTGGAAGGTTTTAATTCTTATTTCTGGTTAGCAAAAAGTTCTGAGAATTTAAGTTATCAAGAACTACCAAGCTAATACTTAAAATTTCTATATGGGCAAAAAAGAAGGGAACAGAGCTACACAAGGCCATAAGTCTAGAAACCAACCTCAAAACAACTACAAGGAACATGCAGTGCCCTTCATGGGGCCCATCCTCCTCTCCCCGTTCTCTCTTTCTTGGTTTCTTCGATAGTAGGCCTCTCTGCGACGGAGAACGTTGTCGTGGGTTTGACGCATTTTCATATTCGGAGCAGTTTCCTTTTTGGGAAGGGGCAGATTTCTCTCCATCTATAGTCTATGCACTATATTCTATAGTATATTATTTATTAGCATTATTTATGATGAATATACACATACATACACATACATACGAGGATCAACTTGTAACAATGTGACTAAAGAATATTCCACGCGTCCTCTGCTCCGTGACACATCTTGCTGCAGGCCACAGAGGCAGAGAGCGGGTATTCGGATAATCCAATCTTTTCGTCGATCATCTCATCGGCGAAGTTATCCTTTCCTCTGGCCATTGCACCGACAAACACACAAAGACTCTCGTCATCGTCTAACTTGCTGATATATTCTTGTGGTCTTACAACTTCGGAGTCGAAGGAAAGTGTCACTTTACGGCACTTGGTAGGAAGATGGTCAGTTATAGGGTTCTTGATCACCTTGAGTAGTTTCTCTTCCGAGTCGACAGATCTGATGGATAACTGATGCAGAAGCTGGACCATCAAACCGGAAAATCTCTTGAATGTTCTAGGAATACGCACAGATGGATTGATTTCAATCAACACGTTTTTCGATGTGAGAATGTAAACTTGCAATTTTCCTGCCTTATTTATGGGAGAGTCCAAAAGAGTCAAAAGACACTGATGGGTGATGTCTGGTCTAGCTTCAGAGATATCACGCCCCATCTTTCTAAGCAACCCTTGGTGGTCGTCACAGTTGAGTAGCACGTACTTGTCATGTCCTGGACCGCTACTACTGCTCACTTTGTGTGTTTCAAGACAGGCCTGTGTGAGAACCACTATAAGTCTCTTTGTGGTTTTATCTTTGGAACTTAGCGGCTTGGGCTGCACCGGAATGAGTGATGCCTTTGGAACTTCTCTTTTCACTCCGTGCTTTTTAGCATTCAATGCATCTCTTTCTTTAGAATCGCTCACCATGACTAGCCGCTGACGTCAATTTCCTGTTACTTGACGCTTCGAACGGCAAAGGCAATAAAGCTTAGATCGTCCAAATGCTAGATTCCTCCGAAAACGGCACCCTGAAAAATTTTCTTAGTTTGTAATCTTCACCTTCATCTTGCAGCGAAACATGAATCTTTCCGCAAACACCGGGAGCACGTGACCGTTTCTGCAATGTCTTGTACGCGTTGCAGAGCTGTGGTCTAATGACGAAACACATTGAACAGATAGGAACAAACCCAGTCTTCTCTAAAGAAAGAGAGTGAAGCAAGGAATGCCAAGCAATAATGCTTTCGGAAAATGATGACACCTTTGACGATGACGATGATTTTGACTTAGACCAAGTGTACAACAATGCTCAGTCAA
This sequence comes from Pichia sp. PH4023, assembly GCA_025531575.1. Lineage (NCBI taxonomy): Eukaryota > Fungi > Ascomycota > Pichiomycetes > Pichiales > Pichiaceae > Pichia > Pichia sp. PH4023. The sequence goes on from JAMGYR010000003.1 coordinate 1,307,889, forward strand.
CACAACCGTTAAGACAGTCCCAGACATATGGTCCCACGGAAGATATCTACCAGATGAAGGGAGAGAATGCAATTTTGAGAGGCCAGATTGAGAAGATTCACAAGGAACAGAGTGAAACCCAGAAACGCCTAAAAGAAGATTTTGACAAAATGCTAAAAGATAAAGAATTGTACATCCAAGCATTGAATGAATCTCTATCAAAAATGAAATCGGAGAATGAGTTCCTGGTCTCCGAGAACAAAAACCTATATCAGACAAATAGCAGGAAAAGGAAACTAAGATCGGCTGATATGAACTTGACAGGTACAGCAATGTCGCAGCAGGACAATTCTACGCAGAATACTTCCAGTATGTCTGCATCTACCCAAAACACTACACCAGCTATAAATCTAGAGGGTAATAGCAGATCTGAAGCAGAAAGTCACCTAGAGAAAAAAGCACATACTGATATTAAGGTGGTAGTTGTGAATCAAGCCACGTTTTTTCAAGATGAGAAAACTTTGTTCATCGAGGCAGTAACAAATTATGTTGTTTCAGGATTGCCAAGGCCTGCGTTGAATTATCTTGAGAACATTTCATCTACTTTCGACTACTCATCAAATGACTTTCAGATTTTGGCAAATGAAAACAGTTTCAAATCAGCAATATTGCGATATTTGATCAATTTCCAGGATAAAAACCGAATTGATTATTTGCTAACTAATTTCATAGAGATCTTGCTAGAGTACGTTATTCGGACTTTCGAGCTTGCCGAACCACAATTGCTACCTATTCCTTTCTTATTGTCACTGATCAATTTTGCCTTAAATTACCGGCCTAAAGCCATCAACGAAAAATTCATTGGCGAAACTACAGAAAAGATTACATCAATGCTATGGCATTTTCAAGGAATTTTCAAGCCCGAATTTGATTACTTGTCCTTACCGGGATCAAGTCATATGATGAACTTTGTCACTATGCAGGATAAGGAGAACAGTGGACTGATGGACTATAGTTTTGTCGAAAAAACAATGCATGTTAAAATTTTGGAAGTGTTTAGTGCAATCTTTTTAATGGATCTTCTAAGTACACTAAGCAAAGTTGCCTCTTTTCACGTTTTCACATTTGCCAATTCCAACGCAAATTCTACTTTCTGGAAAAAAATTCCTCAACAGAATATGGTCAATAGCTTCTTGTCAAGAAAAACTCCCATCCATTTTGTGTACAGCACTGTTGAAATTTTGCTCAATTCGATCAATGACGACGACAGATTTGCCTTTGGCAATACTCGACGAAATTCGATCACTAAACCTAAATCGGCTAATGAGATCACTATACAGATACTAGAACAAGTCATGCAATTTTTGACGACCATTGCACCGTCTCAAATTCACTTTAATGCGTTTGGATTGAACCATTTGATAGGAAGCAATCACCATCTACAATTATTGGAAATGGTCTCGATACCCTCAAACAAGTTATCATCATACCCACAAACACATTCTTTTGATCAATATGAGGAGATCCTTAAAACAAAATTTGAACATTTTCAAAAGCAAGAGCATTACATTTTAAGTACAAAAATGCTAATAATGGATCTCTTTGAGTCCTTTTACTCTACTTTGATAATGATAACGTTGCCGCTTAATACTAACTCCAAACTCACTAGGATTTTATGCCAGATGATTGGAGAGGAACAGGAGATGATAGTTAGATCACCACGTTCATCAAACAACAATTTGAGAATCGAATTAATATCCAAGTCGGTAGAAATCTTACATCATTTAATTGCACAAGAGAGTAGTGTCAAAATTAACGAGTTATCGAATTTGACGTTACGTGAGATGATAATTGTATTACTTAGAATTTCCTCCAGAAGTATGAAAAATGAATCCATAGAGTTTGTGACTAAATTGAGACACTCTAATTATAATGGAGTTTTGTTCAACGGCGTACAAGAAAAGAATGAGTTAGACAAGTACGGACTTTGGAATTCGATACTTTCGATCACAAAGCTGCCTTTGGAAGAACAGAAGAAAGTGACTCAAAATCGGATACAGATTGAAATTGATCTGTACAATGGGATAGAATTTGGGTATTCAGATGAAACTATAGATTTGGCTAGAGATATAGTCGGTATGTGTGTTACAGGTGATGAGGCCGATAGATTGCACGATAGTATCAATTACGTGAACGATGAAGACGACGACTACGAGATGGCAGAATTAGGCAACTTCGAGGGAATTGCCTAGTCAACATTATGTAAGTGTAATGTACCACAAAAGCAGATTTGCAAATTTTTTTAAAGTTATATCTAAAAGTACTATACGATTTTAATTAATAATAAACTTTGAAAAAATTAGTTTTCAGATTGGAAACCGTTCTTGAACTTTCTGGAAACGTATTTCAAGTGGGTCATTCTACCGGAACCAGTAGTTCTTCTTCTCTTAGCCTTAGCAGCCCAGTTGAACTTTCTCATCTTGGCAGCTGGGTAACCACAAGAAGCACAGGTCTTCTTTTGGTTGTGGAATGATCTCTTACCACATCTTTTGCACAAAGTGTGGGATTTGACGTGTTTCTTACCTAAAGATGGAGTACCCTCTGTAGTAAATTTAAAATGGAAATGGAAAAAAATTTGCGTTAGTATCTTCATCGAGTCAATCAAAAACAGTGGAGAAAAATGCGTATTACGATGCTGTATATCAAGTCGTCATACATGGAAATTAACTATTTTCTATCGCCAAACTCTTGATTCGCCCTGTGGCTTTTGTCTCTACCGGCGTGGTTGTTTGTGCAGTGTGTGGTCAAAAATACGGGAAGTCTTACTCAATGAGTTATATTCTACCCAAATCTATCTCACTGTCATCTCAACTTTGGTCACATATTTGAATGATAAATAGTTTTGAATAGCTCAGTTGTTGCAGTTTCTTTGAGTGGAGCCTGTACTTGTCTTGTTAACAGTTTCTACCGTATTGACTATGCTTTCGTTATTTTTCTCTGCATGTCTTCAGTCATCGTATCTTTGCATTATTCCCCCTTGCATATCTACGGTTTCAGTAAATGTAGTACATACTACCCATGTTGTCTGTGTATTGTTACTTGTTATATGAAGTAATAGCATTTCAGAATGCAATGACCCGTCAATCACTCTTCTAGATAGACAGAAATGCAGGTATATCAAATTTCCAGTCCTCTCTCTCCCTCTCGCCTTCCCCCTCGCCCGTTCACAATTTTTGCAGATAGAGCGGTGCGAGGTGTCTTCCGTCAGACTCTTCTTTTGCACCGAGAAAGTTTGCTGGCGGGACTGCGAGTAGGAAATTTTAGCGCGAACAAAGCCCTGTAGTGAAGCACGTGATGCAACACAAGGGCTTGAATATTTTTGATTTGAGTCGATCGGCTCTTATTACATGGAGAAGAAGATGGCCTACGATAAGCACTTTTCAGTTAACCAGATGATCATTTCAATGCCTGGAGCAGGAATATGCCAAGTCGGTCAGTTTAGACCGGGTCTCAAACGCTATAGACGTCAGAATTTATCTTTTCCCTTTTTTAAAAAGGGGAGGGTGGGTTCTTCACTACGGAGGTATACCATTTCATAACTATGGAAAACCTTCCCCCAAAAAACCGCAGGATTTTATAGTCCACTTATGCTACATCTCTATGAAAAATACGATTACAGTCAGAGAGTTGGAAAAAACATGTAGTATTTGAAAACCCTCGCAGAACAGGTAAACTGCACGTGACATGACGCGTTTATCCGCTACCGTTATCTACAGTACAACTTACTTGTAACAGAATCTTTTCAGGTCTCCAGATCTACAATGGGTGAGCATTTACCAGATTATAACCTTCCAGAGATCTGGGTAGGGTATATACTAAGATGTGTCAATAAGAGCCTTTGCTCAGCAACCCCGACGAGTGGAAAGAAGGGGAAGTTACTGCGGAAAACACGGACGCGGTCGCTTTTGGCGTTTGCTTTTTTTCTTGTTTACGTTTAGCACACTTTAGAAATTTTATTGTTTGCGAGCAAGCAGAGTGCGTTAGGCGTGTTTGGAGTCATGGTGAGCTATTCCGGTGACGAGCTTTGATATTCTTGTTAGTTTCGATGTGTTTGTTATTGCTAAACCATCTTGTTCACAACATACAAAATTCCGTCTCTGTAGAATTGTTGATGAAAAGTACCACGAGACATTGAACTGGAAACAACTGAATGAATATTAACAGCCAATTTCCACCTTCGTCACCATTGCTCCATAGTGAGAATGAGCTGGACAATGCTCCTTTCAAAGACGGGTTCGATTCACTTTCCAAGGCAAAGCCATTTAAGTCAACCACAAGGGATGAACAAAGAGAAAAGGACAAGTATGATACCTATCCGACCCCTGACCCATCCTCCTCATTGGGGGATGTTTCCATCACCAGTGATAATTTAGAAGCTGAAGAGTCGATGATAAAGATTGCTGCCGACTCCTCGCCTTCCAAGATGTCTAGAGTTGCACCAGAAGAAGCGGAGTTCTTGCGGGATGTCAAGAGAGCTAAGCTTGATGAATCGACCGGAATTGACGCGTCGCAGCCATTGAGCACGAAGAATTTCCAAAACGTCATGTACATCCCTCTAAATGGGGATGTTTTTAAAATTGGTAGATCTGGGCTTTCGTGTAGTTTCAAGTTGAACTCTAGTAACAAGCTGATTTCCCGGGTTCATGCTGAGATCCAATTCGATATGGAAACGCAAATGATCGTGTTGAAGTGTCTTGGGTTCAATGGACTGAATGTCACCATTCCGAAATTGATAGGTGTCGAAAACATCAAAGACAAGGAGTTTTTAATCAAGGTCAACGGAGAAGATATGAAAGAGGAAAATGATGGTGTCAGCGAGGCAGACCCTTCCAAATCCAGGATTCTCACGAGATCCTCCGCTTTCACAAACTTCTACATGCTCAAGGACGAGTCTATCAAAATGCCTCTCATTGAGGGGACTGTTCTTGACTTTAGAGGTGATCTGGCGTTGCTAGTATACAAGAAGGATCCTCTCAATCTTGCTTCGCAGAATGCTGCCCGTTCTAGTTTTGTTGATAAGCCAAACAGAAGAAAGCTTTCTACTGGAGACCTGCTCAAGATCGTCGAGGAGAAGAAGCTCCAGTTTTCCACACACCCGACTCTTGCGGAGCTGAAGGAAAAGAAGAGCGTTGTGCTGTCGCCTTCTTTGTCGGGAGCAAGACCGATTGTGAGAAAGAATTTGGCAAACACGATCATCTACAAACGTGCAAGTCCAGCTCCATGCGAGCTGCAACCTGCAGAGGAACATGTATCAAAGAAGGTCAGTGGGGGTCCGAAGGCAAGCGCTGTTTCTCCTGTCAAGTCCGATTCTACAAAGATAATGAAAAAGCCTTTTGGAGATATCACAAACATGCACAACAAGACCGCAGCTGCTCCTCCTATTGAAAAGAAGAAAGCAGCTGGAGTTGCAAACAAGAACTCTGCTCCGCAAGCTCTCGTTGCAACCACCACTGTTGTCAAGGAGAATGAACCACCGCTACCACCAGCATTAGAAACGCCTCTCACCGGGAAACCTGCAGCTAGGGAAGACCGCAGCAAGACACCGGAGCCAAAGGCCGCAGACCTGCATGCCGAGGAGCAGAAAAAGCGGGGCCGGGCCAAGAAGACAAAGCAGAGCGAGGAGGACATCCTCAGGTCGATGCCGCAGACAGAGGTTGACGCTGTGTTATCAACGGTGCCTCAGCTTGCCAACATCTCGAACCTGGTGACGAACCACATCGCCTACTCACGGATCCTGCAGACGCCGTTTAGCTCCATTCGCGACCTGAACTCCATCAAGAAACACAATCTCACGAAGCTGCAACTCCGGTGCCTTCTCATCCACTCCGTGCCATGCATCGGCGTCATCTTCAGACAGGGGAAGGATGCGGCGGGCAAGCCGTTGGACGAGGAGTACTACTATGTGCCGGAGAAGGACTCCGACATACACCGTGTGCAGCTAGTAGAGGAGCTGAAGGGCTCTTCATCGCACTTGAGAAGTTGCAGAAAGACGCACAAACAGTACTTCTGGAAGAAACCGAAGCTGTAGTAGGCCCCGTATAGATATATATAGCTAAAATAGGTATAGGCCAAGAGAACTATCGTGTGAGAATAGATAGAATAGCGTGAGGGAAGGTGATTAAGTAATAATCTTCAATATGAAACATATAAGCAATTATACACATATAACAACTGAAATGTACAACGAATGAATTGTAGAAAGAAATATGATTCTCGCCTTAAGAGAACTTTATTCCTTCTTAACATCAGATCATTTAAGATCATAAGAAAAGACGATTCTTATGCAACTTGGGCTTATATAAAGTAATTATGTATCAAACATTGATATCTAGTTGAATACTACACACTTAACCGAAATGAGCAAGGATAACACCTCATCTATGATGGACATTGATGGCTCATCATTCATCACCCTATCTAAAATTTATTCCGATGGGACGTTAGATAACAAAGCAAAGATGGAATTCAACAAACTAATTGATTCATTATCCCCCAACGAAATGTTGAAAAAGGCGCTCAGCAGCGCAAATAATCGTAGCTATTTAGGATCAAAATCCGCACACACGCGCCGGGTCCGAAGCAATAAGTCGCGTCACGTGCCGCCGCGCACATCTGGCGCCGCATTGAGGGCCTTCCTGCTGCCTTACCGGGCTGACTCCGGGGGAATGGGGGTCCGGGGGCAGGAGGTCTCAAGGGGTCCCTTACCTTCTCCCAAAAGACAACCGGGGCAGCAAGAGAGAGCCCCGGTGTCTGGCGAGGTAGACAGAACTTGCCACGGGCACCCCGAAGATGACAGACCCCCCCTACCCCCGAAGATGGCTACTGCCACAACCACATGCCTGCCGTTTTCACATGTGTGGTGCCCGCCGGTACGAGAAGCGCATGTGCCAGTGCAGCGAGCTGTACGAGCGGGCGAGAGAGCACATGCAGCGGGGGCGGCGAGACGAGAGCCCCAGGCCTGTTCCGGTGCTCGTCTGCATGAGGGCCGTTGTTGCATCTGAAAATTTTTTTGGCTCCGATGTATAAAGATAGACCCATTTCCCGCATCCTGCAGACGGGCCTCCACCGTTGCTGCTTTCCTGGCACGCGGCCTACGTTTACTTTCCCAACAGACGACCTTTGTACAAGCAAAAGCGCCTACACCTCATACACACGAAGAAGAACACACAATGTCTGAAACTTTCCTTTTTACGTATGTACCAGAACGAATCGAAGAAAGAGAAGAAGAAGGAGATTTGACGAAAGAGAAGAGAGTACTAACATGATTGAACCCCCCTCTCCGCTTTATACTACAGCTCTGAATCCGTCGGTGAAGGCCACCCAGATAAGATCTGTGACCAAGTCTCAGACGCCATCTTAGACGCATGTTTGGCTGGTGATCCATTGTCTAAGGTCGGTTGTGAAACCGCCTCCAAGACCGGTATGATCATGGTTTTTGGTGAAATCACCACCAAGGCCAACGTTGACTTCCAGAAGGTCATCAGAGACACCATCAAGCACATTGGTTACGACGACTCTGAAAAGGGTTTCGACTACAAGACCTGTAACGTTTTGGTTGCTATCGAACAACAATCCCCAGATATTGCCCAAGGTTTGCACTACGAAAAGGCCTTGGAGGAATTAGGTGCTGGTGACCAAGGTATTATGTTCGGTTACGCCACCGACGAAACCGACGAGAAGCTGCCATTGACCCTCTTGCTTGCCCACAAGTTGAACGGCGCCATGGCCGATGCCAGAAGAAGTGGCTCCTTGCCATGGTTGAGACCTGACACCAAGACCCAGGTCACTATCGAATACAAGAAGGAGGGTGGTGCTGTCGTCCCATTGAGAGTCGACACCGTTGTCATTTCCGCTCAACACTCCGACGACATCTCCACTGCCGACATCAGAACCGAGCTGACCAAGCACATCATCAAGAAGGTCATTCCAGAACACTTGTTGGACGAAAAGACCGTCTACCACATCCAACCTTCCGGCAGGTTCGTCATTGGTGGTCCACAAGGTGATGCCGGTTTGACCGGTAGAAAGATCATTGTCGACACCTACGGTGGTTGGGGTGCTCACGGTGGTGGTGCTTTCTCCGGTAAGGACTTCTCCAAGGTCGACAGATCTGCTGCTTACGCTGCAAGATGGGTCGCTAAATCCTTGGTCAACGCAGGCTTGTGCAGAAGATGCTTAGTCCAATTCTCTTACGCCATTGGTGTTGCTGAGCCATTATCCATCTATGTCGACACATACGGTACCTCCGACAAGACTTCCGAAGAATTGGTTGCCATTGTCAGAAACAACTTTGACTTGAGACCAGGTTGTTTGGTCAGAGAATTAGATTTGGCAAGACCAATCTACTTCAAGACCGCTTCCTACGGTCATTTCACTAACCAAGAAAACAGCTGGGAACAACCAAAGAAATTAAAGTACTAAGTTAATTTTCTAGAATAGATCTTTTCTACCCATTTTGTCACTCGAATTAAGATAAAGAAATGAATGGAAGACAAGAAACAAAAAAACAACAAGTAACCCCCCAACGTTCTTCTTCTCTTTAAAAATAATCAAATCCAATTCCACGCTCAACTCGTCGAATTAAAAAATTAGTCAACGAATTCTAATGTATTCATCTTTTTTCCTTACACGCTGTTTATCACTTTTTCCTTTCTCCGAAACTTTATTTATAGTTCCACTCTTTTTTTTTCTTACCAACACTCCCATCAATTTTGTGTATAATCCCTTTCCCATTTATATATTTGAGATTCAATGATGGATTGAGTCATCAACTGGCATCTTTCTGTTAATAACATAGACTTATTAAACTTAAGTAGAAGTAAAACTTTTTAAAGAGAGCGACCCCCCTAAACATACGCGTTATTTATTTTTTCATGGACTGTTGAAGAAAACAGATTCCACTCAACACTTCTCGACTCAATTTCATTGTTATCTACATTAGGACGGGTTCTAGTGCTGGAAGGACAATTGAGGGGTTAGAACTCCAAGACATCAAGGTAGAATGGAGAACAAACAGAACCAGTTTACCATCAACAACAATTATCAATCAAAGGATGTCACCCGGATAAGCGAGTTGCCGGATTATCCAGTAGATGAGACGATTGTGGGCTTATTGCTAGGGGTTTCGAGAAACAGACCTCCCTCGAAGGTGACGAACTCACCCTACACGTTACACATGACCGATTTCAGCGACTCGAGATTCAATTTTCAAGAGTACTTCGATGGGAGAGACTTTAAGAGGAGGGAGTTGCAAAATAGGACGTTCGACGTTGTCACGTTCCCCGGTGTGTTTGAAGCTATCAGCAAGGACGTGAAGGATATCGTCGATTTGCGTGGGAAGGTGCGATATTACAAGTTCCAGAACGGAAGGCCGTACTACGAGGACGAGTGGAACAGGAAGGACTTGGATGTGTTGTACTTGAAGCTTGGGATCGAAAACAAGCTAGCGGAGAAGGACCTCGGGATCGACTACTGGTTGCTGGACAGGTTCCACATCTGGATTAAGGTGAGGATCCGCGGAAAGCGGTACAACGAGAAGATGGAGCTCGTGTGCATGAACAACTTCTATGTCATTCCAGAGCTCATTTTACAGCGGGAGCTGCGTGCATGCGGCCAGCAGCAGGTGTGGGAGGAGTTTGTGCGGGTGTACAACCACAAAGACTTGCTTGACGAGGACTTTTCCGACAGCGATGTGGAGGAGCCGAGCAAGTCAGGGGAGACGCAGCGGCGGGAGAAGCGCCGAAAATTGGCCCTGAACGAGGAGAAACCACAGGAGGCACTCCAGGAGAAGGAGAGGGTCACCAGAAAGAAGTTCGGCGACATCCAGTACACTCTTGTGAGTGAGCTCGCCGACGACAATGTGTGGGAGGACCGAGAGCCTGCGCGGTACGCTCCGCAGTACATCCTCGTGCGGCGGGTACGCATCTGGAAGAAGCTCGACAGTTACGTGTACATGCACCGGCGGGCGCTGGGAGTGAAACGGGCGAAGTTTGTCGTTGCCGACGAGCGGGGGGACGAGCTGGTGCTGACGATCCGGGAGAACCGGCTCACGGATTTCCTCGGGCTCAGCATTGGCGACTTCAAGTTTTTCGAGGACCTCAACGAGGCCATCAAGGCCCGCGTTGAGCAGTGGGAGGGCTCCATCGGCAGTGCCAGCGCCGACCCATACCACGGGATGGTTGTCTCGCGTGCACGATTTGCGCCCGGCGTGCACAAGTGGTGCTGGGAGTACACGACCGCAGAGGCGGTGCCGGTGCCGGCAGACAGGGCACACGCCGCTTAGGCCCTGACTGCCCTGGCGCCATGATGCCCCTGCTGTCGGATTGTCACGCGGCGTGCTCAGCCGTTGTCCACAGCCGCACGTGGTGAAGATTGATAGATGGATAGAGAACTTCCCGTTTGGATCGTTGCCTCCTTTTTCTCTCCGCTACACGTCCGGCCACGGGGCACTGTGCTGCTCTATTGATGTCCTTGTCTCTCCCCCTTTCTTTCTCCTCTCTGCACACCCCACTCACCCCCACTGGAGCAGCCAATCGGCGCAGGTGACCCCGCCCGGGCGTTCTAGACCGCTGTCGCTCTCCTCCGCCGCCCGAGGTTACGTCATCCCCCCGGGCGTGCGCGCTGGGACGCGGCAGAAGAAGAAGAAACGAGCGGGCGGCGGTGGCGAGGGCCCCGCCTGCCCAGGCAGCCGCGGGTGCGGTGCTGCGGCCGGTGTTGTTGTTGTTGATGACGGGGATTGTGTTGATGGCTGGCGCAGGACACTTCTGGGAGACACGGTTGACGGAAGGCTGACAACCCGCTATCGAGGCGTCTCCGTCTCTCCTGTGTCCCCACCCTCCTCTTGCTGTTGATAAGCCATCCAGTGAGGTCTGTACGAGATTTCTATTTGTGTTGTCCAACCGACCCCTGCTTGCTCTTTCGAGATAGCCATTCGCCGCCGTTGACCGATCCGAGCACCCTCCTTCCGACTCGCCTTGCAACCCTGCCTCTGAGACGAGCCTCTGTCTACATATACACGCACACGCACACACACGTTTATACACATTATATGCTGCAATCGCCTCGCTAGATACAGACAACGATCCGATTTGCGTTTTTACTAGTCACAACAGCCACCCGCCACTGACTCTCTGTCAGCACCATTTTTTCCCCTCCCTCACATTTCTGGTCCTTCCTTTACTATACATAACCATACCCGATCAGAGCGTTCACCCACCACCAACACCAGACTTTGCTACAACTGCCCTTTCCCCAGCCCCCAAACAAAACATCACTTTCCACCGGCAATCTCACAGCGATAGCGACGACTTTGCTTTTGTTTCGGAAACGACAACTAAATAGAAGAATAGAAATAGAAATAGAAGGAAGAAAAGTATTGATTTGATACCTTACTTTCACTCCGTACATCAGTTCATTGCTTTCAATTTTCACAAAAAATTAATTATAGATTTTGTTAATACGACCACACACCGACGACTTCTGTGGCTTTCTTCCCACCGCTGCCCCCAACTCTTTACTCAACACCGAACATTTCCTAGCTTTTCAACAGACCGCTTCCAATTATTTATACATTTTTATACACTATAGAACACAGCAAGGGCTTCGTCATGTCATACGACCAAAGAAACCTGAAATTCACCAACGGTGCAACGAACTTTGCGTTCGACGCAAGAAACACATTTGGACAGCAACAACAACAACAGCAATTGCAACAACAACAAGTCCAGCAGCAACAGTTGCAGCAGCAACAGCAATTTTTGCAGTTCCAAATCCAACAGCAGCAACAGCAGCAGCAATTGCAACAGAGAGGCTACCTACAAACGCCACAGCAATTCTCATACCAGAATCCAATTCAAGATTCGAATGATCACCAGCTTTTACTGAATGCAACCAGCAGCATTTCCAACAACATTAAAAGCAAAGGTCCTTTGGATAAGGATTTCTACCTGAACCCCCACCTCACCTTCACAACTCCTAGCAATGACGAACTGTTCATTTCCCCGCATTCTTCGACTAGCTCGGTTAGCAAGGATTCGCTGCTGTCCAATAACACTTTACAACATACTCAGTCGTTAAATCAAAACCAGTATAACTCGAATTTCAACCTACCCCTCGAACTCCAAGGCGGTGTCAACAACATCTTCAACAGAAGACCCAGCTACGCTGCAGATTTGCATAGCAATACCTCTGCGGAAGATAACTCCGCTAATAGCATGAAACTTTTTCCCCTACAGTACAATCACTTGAACAACCAAAGGAATGAAATGTACGACTTGAGAAACAATAGTAAAAACTTAGATTCTTCTCCTTTGTCCACATTCAACCCTCCTCCTCGCTTACCGAATTCTAACTCGAACTCGAACTCAAACTCGAATTCGAACTCTAGAAGCAACTCGGAATTTGACTCAACCTACATCACCTTGGATGATGGGCTTTTGTTGAACAAGGCAACAAATACAATTGTCATTTCACCCGAATTAAAACGCCAGTTTGATCAGTGTTCAGCGTATTTCGGCGACTTCAATACGGCAACCCAAGTCATCAATCAATTGGACAACCTACTAGGATTGTCAAACAATAGAGAAATACAGGATGACCCAGCCTCCACTGCCCAACTGTCTATAATTAGGCATAGGATCGATAAACTCTTGGAATTCTTGCTGAAACAAAATGAAGACTTGAAATCTCCTAATCACTTGAATAATAAAAACTATTCTCTGATATTGAACAAAAATGGTAGGCTCGATATAATATCATTCCCTAAAAGTTCCAACTTGCAGCTCATGCCAAAGGATTTGATTATTATTGAAGGCGATAGGGGGAAAGATCTTGTTATGGTCTTGAAACCTGTGATTGAGTTCAAGTTTGCCCTATTTTTCAATTATTTGAAAAAGAAGTTACATTTGAAGAGCTTGGAGTTTGGCAACAGCTCGAACAGTCGTAGCCAACCGAGTTCCGCCTCCTCATCTTCTTCAGCACCTTCCTCACGCCACTCGAATCATAACAGCAGCAACCACAATAATGGTAATAACTCCCATCAAAAATCAATTATCAACGAGGACGAAAATTTCATTACTCTTCCAAACAAACAGATTTTAAGATTTGCCAAACCCCACGAATTGAATCAACTCATTTTGAAATACAATGATGAAACTATGGCGTACAAAATCTGTCTGAACTACTCCGCTTCACTGAATTTGGATTTGATTATCAAAAACGTAGAATTTCAGTTTGATAAGAAGAAGTTGATCATATACTACTATTGTTTACAACGTCTAGATTTTAGAGGTTTGATCAAAGAATTGTTCAAGATCTACAAAACTAGAATTTGGTTATGTGCAATTCTGCCTCTTGAAAAAACTTTCAAACCTTTGTTAGATTATGAGCTCGAAAAAATCGATATGAAAATCGGGAACTCTAGTGGTTCCACTGACCAGACTTCATTAAAAGGCCACTCCAATAGAAATAATCACGATAAACAACTTTATAGATCTAACGCTAATGTGGTCCATGACAATTTTCCTTCATCCGATCAAATTTACCAATTCAGTGAGATAGATGAACCTATTTTCTTTCACTGTAAGATTTTCACAAATCTGATCAACATGTTCCAGTTCGAAATATCTAACTATGAGGTTTTCAAAGATAGATATTGGTTCTTGGAAGAGCAACAGATTCAGTAAACAACAAATACACCTTTTCTACCATCATCCCCTCCTTCATTGTTTTACATCTTATCAGCTTTATTTACAGTTTACTTTTTACTGATCCATTAATATTATTTATGGGCTTTTTTTCTCCCGGAGAATATCATCCATTGTTTGGCGTTTTTAGCTCCTTAGCTCTTTAACTGTTTTTAATATATCAATTATTTTTCTACTTTTGTTTTTAGGAATTCCCTCTATTTTTGGCTTTGCGTTTTTCCTACTTTCCTTTACTTTCCTCTTTCTTTTCTCCTCTTTCACTGAGATATACTCTATCTTGCAGGCCCTCGACATAGTTGTCCATCTATAGATAGAAAGATGGTTACACATATAGAACCTAGAACCCGAATAAACAGATTTATAAATTAAGTATTTTGTGGACCACATTTTCTGTATCACCAACTTTTTATGAGCAACTGACATTTACCTCTACCTCTGCAGCGAATTATTCGCTGACTCCATTGTCGTCGCTTGATTCGATAATGTAAGGTGCACACCAGGGGTTCTCCCGTATTTCATCGATAGTGGCACGTTTGTTTCTCTTAGCTAGCAACCGCTTCACAATTTGCTTTGCCGGCCCATATTCTTCACTCAGCTTAAGATCTTTCATAACATACCACTCCCATAATATCATCGCTATCCTATGTGCAGGCTTAGACTTTCTTTTCAATCTATTTTCACGCTCATTCGGCAATGGATCGAAGGGCAATCTACTTTCAAGCATCGTGTATAGCACAACTCCAAGTGACCAGCAGTCGTTTTGCTTACCATCGTAAGGCATCCCAAGTAGCAATTCAGGCGACACGTAATCTTCAGACCCACATCGCGTAGTTAACATTGGATTGAGAGGGTCTATCTTCTTGCTCAATCCAAAATCTGACAGAACAGCGATTGGGTTATGCTTTACAGCCAAGACTGTTCCATAATTCAATATTTCCAATTGGGAGTGTTTCAACAAAATGTTTTCAAGTTTGATATCTCGATGACAGACATCCATCTTATGCATGTAAGAAACGGCAGATACTATGTTGGCGAAAATACACCTGATTAGCTCAGATGTCATTTCAGATCTATGGGCCAAAATAAAACTGTATAAGTCTCCACCTTTGCAGTATTCAATCGCCATTGTAATCTTTCCCATTGGGGCATTCCGATCCGAATCGTAGTCTGTACCAACGAGCTTTATTATATTGGGGTGATCTAGCACTCTTAAGATTCCCAGCTCCCTTGTCAAGGAGTTTTGAATTCGTAGTTGCAGCTCGCTTGACTGGGTGCCATCCTTGTTGAATTTTATGTCTGTAACTTTGATCGCAGTTTTTCCGTCATCTGCAAGGTACACTTTGCTGAAAGAGCCTTCGCCGATTTCACAGGAAAGCTTCCAAAATTGAGGTCGTACTGGCTCGTCAATACTGTGTAACTGTATCAGGTAATTGGTGGAGAAATCCGATTTGGCTATCGATTTCGGCAAAGGCTCCGTCTGCGGTAGTTTAGGGTCAATTTTCTTGGACCTTCTTTCAACATCCGAAGAATGTTGCACGAAACTATCATGAAAGGGTAAAGAAACGACCCTATCAACTGGTCTGATATTAGGCAGAAAAGAAGACTTCTCCGGACTATAGGGCGACATCTGCTTTGTGAGATCCTCGAATGTATTCACGATTGATGGAGATGTGTCACTTGAAGGAATTCTCTGCTTTACCCGGAACTCAGAGAAATATCTCTGGTTATTTGATATGTTCTTGTCTGCTAGGACTTTTTTCGTCTCCATGCTTTTCTGGCGGGCCTTAGGTATGTGTAGACAGGAAGGAGAGCCATTCTCCACATCTATGCTAGCAGCACTGCTGTCGGTATTACGGTCATCGTAACCAACACCACCCTTACCTACATCAACACCGTTGCTACTAGCATTAGCGTTATTCTCGTAATCAGCATCATTGGGCGACTCGCTGATGGGAAACACTTGGTCGTTGGAGAGTGTCGGACTGACCAACGAATACTTACGTATTCTGGCTCGGGAGTTGTTGAACACCAGCGGAGTGGGCAAGTTCTGGATCTCACCGTATCTCTTCTCATTGGCGCTGTTCATATCGAACGTCATTTGCGTCTGCATTGGCGGTGTTGTGTAGTCGTGTAGCCCAGGGCTCATTAGAGAGGGTGGTGCATCGGCCAGATCTGTGTCGATATTGGCCGTGTGATCTCTGCTCGAGGTTTTCCGGCTCCGGACATTGTTGGAAGTCGGGAAGTCAATGCCGTTGTGTGAGTGATCCATGCTGCAGACGACTCTTGGTTTTAGCTTTACTGACTTTTTGATCTCTTGTTGTGCAAACCTGCTGCTGCTTTTTTTCCCTTCTTTATCTGCTCACAGTCAGTTTTTTCTTCCGTGCCGGGTTTCTCTTCGGCAAAATTTCTCTTCACCAGAACCGCAACCAACAGAAACTTCCACCGACCCACACGTACACAAACCAGGTCATCCGCCATCTTCTGTACCCCCCAATCACAGGCAACCGGCGCCAAGACCCGTTTATCGGCAGTGTATTTACCTATTTACAAGCCTAGCCGCTGTAGTCGCTGCCCAGGAACCCGCCGCTTACGTCAGCACATCTCGGGAAAGAGATGTTGCGGTTTGCCTGTTTCGTGCACCGGGAGGGAGAAGCAGGTCTGTGCATGAAGGACGTTGGAGACAGTGAAGACGGGAGCAGAACGGGTATGGAAGAAGGAAAGAAATAGGGCCAGAGGGCACGATCACGCCGAAGCAACGGTCACAGAGAAGCGGAAGGTTGAGAAAAATGACTTCTGTGGAAAACAACCGTGCAGCTATGGTCGGGGAGTCGTCGTTGGCGTTGCCACCAGAAACACAGCAGGTGCAGGGCTCAACGGCAACTGCGACAACAACGGCATCGACGGGGACGACGACAACGACGCCAACAGCACTTATAACACCGGCAGCGGCACAAGATGGCCCGGTGGCCAGCAAGGGACCGTCGCCACCGAAAATCCCACACATAACGATGAACATGACTCCTCTGAACGTCATTCTGGAGCGTGTGGCACTGGACACATTCAAAAAGTTGAAGGAGTACTTCAAGTTTCTGGAGTCGGGCACGGAGCCTGAGATCATGAAGAAAAAACAGCTTCTCGAGCTGCTTGTGATGTTCAGAGAAAACTTTGTAAGGTTGTATGTGCTTTGCAAGTGGTCGAGGAACCACGAACAGATCAGCAAGCTGATTGATCTGTTTGTGTGGTTGAGAGACCAGAACCAGGAAATTACCAACAGCATCATGTCATTTGGTGCCATCAAATCATCTTTGATTAGTGCCAAGATGCCCGAGCCCGATCTTCTCACTTCGTTGGAGGTCTTGCTTCAGGGTAGACCTAACTTGCCGACGTACAATTTCCTACCGGCAGAGCCTCTAAGCCCTCAGTTTGTGCTGAAGGTGCTACATAACCTGAAGGTTGAGCTATCGATAAAAATGTCTTTGCAGAAGAATCTTCCGAAGGCTTTCCGGAGCTACGAGATCAAAGACGGATGCGTATTCTTCAACGTCCCAAACTACTTTTCATGCGTATTATCGACCTTGAATGATGATAGATTCCATTTGATTGATTTTAAGCTGGGATTTGCCCTAATTGGCAATGAACTAAAAAGTTCCACTGAGAAATCAGACCCGAAGACATTACACACCATTCAGCAGTACTCAAACAGTCTTCTAAATAGCGAGAAAGGCTTGGGAGAATTCTACGAACTATTATACACATATTCATTAACGACAAAAATATACCTTTTACATAAACAGTTGATAAATATGAGAATGGGACTATGGAGAGGCCACTTGACACATAACTACAATGCAGAAGCCTCGTTGATCACTATAACCTACTGGGCACAACGAAAGTACGCTAAACCATCAACCATACAGATTGGGATATTCCAAGATTCTAAACTAGATTTCAAATGGTTCAAAGATGGCATCCTTGATGACTCTCATGGGTTGACATTGGTAGATGACAACGAAAACATCAGTTTATTGAAGTTGCTGACATCCTTGATCAGACACCATGTCCAATGCATCATTTCAACATTGAAACAATCACTTATTGGGTGTGTTGAAGACGTAGAGAAGGCCATCTCACTATCAAACAGTTCTGAAAAATTGATTTTCAGAGTCTCACAAACAAAAGAAATAATATACAGCATAGATTCATTGAGCGGTTCATGCTACTTTGAGAATCCAACGAATTTCATGAATAGAAGTGCATTTAAAATCAACACCGGAAATAGTCTGGACTTTATAGAAATTCTCAAATTGAAGATGCTTATCCAGGAATCAGAATTCTCCTCCATGATGAATGCCACGGGCTGGGTAAGTTTGAAATCCGTTAGACTCAATCAGGATGAGATTTCAAAGCTCAGCATTGATTATTCAAATTTGAAAAACAAAAGTCTAGAGCCAATTTTAACTTCAGTAGACATATACAGGCGAAAAGACTGGCCGATTGGCTGGTCGATTTTAGTTGGAACTTTCGGGTTTCAGTCAAATGCTCAACTCTGGTGTAGCAAAATTCAATCTGTCGAAGGGCAGTGGATTATCAATTGGTGCAGCGAGATAAATATTAACGAACTGAGTGATGAGTCTTCGTCGGAATTTTTAGTTAACTCCACCCAAACGGACAATAAAAATGTGGAGGAGGATGATTCTGGGTCGGGTGAAAAAGCCAATGTGAACAGCAACATTAGTGGTTCCAGGTCACTGACGTATAACTGCCTCATCAATATGATTAAAATTTCAAGTTCGAAATTGATATCTAATTTGATTGTCAAGGAACTCAAGGATCAGGGTTGTGAATTGAAGGTTTTGAATTCAAACGATAAATTGGTCAAGGACTTTTTGCAACAAAATTTTAAGATCGATAACATGAACTTAACTTCGACTGATAATGCCGTTCTTTTGATCAAAAACAAATCCTTATTCAATATCCAAAGCGCAAAAGAATCTTTAGTGCTATTAATAACGATAAAAAACAGTGATTTGAATGCCAAAATGTTTGGTAAATTGATCAATGATAATGGTGTGAAAAATTTGCCAGATATTAAATACAATGACGGAAACTTTACCCATTTTGAATACAATTCCCAATCCAAGATTTTCAATATCGAATCGGAGGTTGACCTATCGCACCAGTTTGTTCCAATAGCAAAAGACAATTTCATGCGTAAGGACACAATGATTTTGTCAAGTATACTATCCTTCTTGAACAAGTTTGCAAAGTCATTGAATTTATTGAAGATGGTCAGTGGCAACCCTGCATTGAGTATCATGAAGGTTTTATCGGATGGCGTCACTTTCAAGTACGGTGAGAATCAAGACGAATACATGACTTTAAAGATTACAAGACAAGGTAATGATAATATCAGTATTGAATTACCAGAAAAGAATCCCCATTACTATTGTTTGCCATACTTGAATGAGATTTTGTCAAACGATCAGGTCAGTCACATTAACATCAAAGAGATTGTGCTTTATTTGAGGCTCACACTTAAGTTCTGCAGGAAAATACATGATTTACGTTCCAGGACAAGTGTTGAGCTCAATAAGTTCAACCTGCAGAACGAAGCAGTTGACTACGAAAACAAGCCTGATGATTTGCAACATATGCCCAGTTATGGGTATCTCCCCTTTGTTTGTAGCCTCGAAAGCTTGCGTTTGATTTACTTCAAATGTGTGAAAGTGGATACTCAGCAGTCAACAGGGAAAAAGAAGAACACTAAGATTGTCTCCGATGTTTTCAAATTCGAGATCAAGGTTGAACTACGCCACAGGAGTACATATGTCTCGAGGAAGCACTCTAAGTTCTTTATTTCCCTCGGTGACTTGAGAACGGAGACCACGGGGAAGATAACCTCTCCAGCTTCCATAAACAATGCCTGCGGAGGAAGTGGAAAGGTTCTACACGATCTTACGGGCAAGATTTCGGATGTTGTTGGGAAGTACTTCAACGGCGAGGACTTCCCAACGAGTTTGAACAACGGGAATATCACATTTTTGCGAGACGGGCTTTGCTGTGATTTTGACAGTATCCACATGGTGTTGGAAGACTTGCATACGCGTCTGTACGCTTTGATAGACAAATAACCAGCTACTTCACTGATCAAAAAGACCTGCTTTCACCCTCCCCTCCTCTCACCCTCCCCTCCTCTCCTTTTGTACTTATCTAGTATACACTGTGTAACAATAGCCTGAAATGTATCTCGCGGCGGATTGGTGGCATGAATTTGCGATTCAAAATTCAAACTGTTTCGTGAACAAGTTTGCCCACTGTTCTAAGATGCTGATCGATATTCGCCGGGCACACATAGGACAGCAATGAGAGGTGTTGAAGAGATAGCGAAGGGTCGTGACCCTGGACTGTACTTTTCCTCTCTTTACCACCAGAATCCCAGTGGCGGAGTCGGGCGAAGAGGAGTTGCTAACGCAAATTTTGTTGATTCAAGAAGCGGAACTCCTGGAGGAGATACCATTGGAGAAGCAGCAGGAGTTGACACCATTGGCGGAAATGGAACAGCTAGAGGAGCTGGAGGAGGTGGTGGCGGTGGCGAGATGAGTATAGCCGCCAGACAAGCGGTGATGCCTTCCTCAGTAAAGCGTAAAAGGGTGAACTACAATATACAGCAGATCCAAGCGGAACAGTTTTTGACGGGACGTCCCAAGTCTAAGTCCATAGGAGAAGAACTAGAGGCTGAGCTGATTGATCTTACTGGCAACAAGAATGCTCAAGTGAGACGCAGTAATATCTCAATGGCTGAGTTGAAAAAAGCTCAGAGGCGATTCGAGGAATTGAATAGGGAAAACTATAATGAGAACGTGAGGATAGAGATACCAAAAAATGTCACAGGACTAGTGGTTAAACGTAGCACTAATGCTGGGGCTGTTGTGAAGCGGTTGCTTATATCAAAAAAGGGCTGGTCCAACTTCGCTGATGAGTTGAACAAAAACGAGTTGAAGTTAGTCAGCAACGATGGCCCCTTGGAAGTCAGACCAAATGCCTTCCAAATCGAGAAGTTATGTACCATATGTGGTGGCGTCAGCTACAGCTCGTGCATAAAATGCAGGGCTCGGGTATGTTCTGTCAAATGCCAGAATATTCATAATGAAACGAGGTGTACGCATTTTTGAAAAACGTTAAGTAATTGTATTAGTATGTATAATAAGATTAAACACAAGTAGAAAAAGGAGGTTTCTTTAAACAGTGGTGAACAACGTCCAGACACCATTGAGGTAACCAACGATTTCATCTCCACCTAACTTGGAGTCACCGTATATTCTGTCAACAAAGGAAATTGGCACTTCTGCAATGGTAAATCCTAAAGCCCTTGCTCTGACCATCATTTCCATCTGGAAAACGTAACCCTTGGACTTGGTCGCTTCAATAATCTTTGCTAACACATCTTTCTTGTATAATCTGAATGAACCTGTAAGATCCGACACATTAGGTCTTAAAACAACAGTGGCCAAAAAGTTTGCACCTCTGGAAATGAGTTTTCTTTTCAAATCCCAACCGTAAACACCACCGTTGCCAGCATATCTGGTACCTGTGACAATGTCGTAGTTACCCTCTTTCTGTTTCTTAATGAATTCTGGAATTGCTTCTGGATGATGGGAGAAATCTGCATCCATGATAATGACAAAGTTACCGGTAACGAACTTTAAACCGTGCATGTATGCGGTACCAAGACCCAACTTGCCGGCACGTGGTCTCAATTGAATATGTTCGGCCCCGTAAACATTAATGAGCTGCTTAGCAACATCCTGGGTTCCATCTGGAGAAGCATCGTCCACAATAACAACTTCCCAATCGAGTTTGTTTTCAGTGAAGGTCTTCGCAATAAGATAGGTGATGATAGGAAGATTCTCCTTCTCGTTGTATGTTGGAAGAATAACGGAGTATTTGTCGCCAGCCATTTTTTGTACTTATATCTCTAGTTGTCTTCCGGCGGGACTAACACACTGCCTCCAAGAAAAGGTTTCTCACGGGGAGGAAAGACCACGTTACTCATACACCAGGATACAAACAAAAGATTAGCGACGCGAGGGTGTTGAAGATGAAGACAGACACAGGCTTGGAAAGTTTTACTATGCATCGAGAGAGAATGAGACGATACTGGCTGCTGTGTGTGCTAGACAGGAGCTTAAAGACATATATCTATATATTAACGCAACGAGATGGCAGTGGACAGCTATATTAAGCGCATGTTTGGCCCCGAAGCCGACAGCTTCGCCCAATCCAAGGTTCTACTTGTTGGTGCTGGTGGAATAGGGTGTGAGCTTCTCAAAGATCTAATCATGATGAACATCGGCGAAATTCATGTGTTGGATTTGGATACGATTGACTTGTCTAACTTGAACAGACAGTTTTTGTTCCGTCACAAAGATATCAAAGAATCGAAATCGAAAACGGCCATAAAGGCCGTGGAATTTTTCAACCATACATCCAAGCTCGTATCTTATCATGGTAGTGTGCTGGATAAAAATATGTTCCCGTTATTGTTTTTCCAACAGTTCAACGTCATATACAATGCCTTAGACAACCTTGAAGCGAGATTTTACGTGAACCGAATCTGTCTTTATCTCAATATACCACTTTATGAAAGTGGAACAACAGGTCTAAAAGGGCAAGTGCAACCTATATACCCATCTCTCAGTGAATGCTTTCACTGTGTTCCTAAGGAAACCCCTAAAACGTTCCCGGTTTGTACTATTAGATCTACTCCTTCAAAACCGGTCCATTGCATAACCTGGGCTAAAGATTTCTTGTTCTCACAGCTTTTCGGGGAAGGAAGCCCGGATGATATCCCAACTCCAGATGACTCCGAATTCACCAGCAAGAGAAAAGCAGAGGCTTCTGCTACTGAGATAAATGAGCTTTCTGATTTGAGAAAGTTAGTCGATTCCTCCAAAGCTGAGGACCATGATTTTACTGTCAAAGTATTTGATAAAATATTTGTCACTGATATAGAACGTCTCCTGAAAATCGAAGATTTATGGAAATCAAGAGAGAAGCCATCCATTGCTGAGCTGGGGGATTACAAACAATACCTAGCAACTTTGGGAGATGCAGCTAAAGACAGAACATACGAGTCTGGCACTTTAGAACAGTCCAATGTTAAAAGCGTCATTAAGACTTATGTTGCATCCTGCTTGAGATTAGCAGATCGTCTTCGTAGTGGTGAGAAATTAGAGTTCGACAAAGATGATATTGATACATTGAGATTTGTTATGGCTACATCCAATATTAGATCACTTATATTCCATATCCCCACAAAATCCGAATTCGATGTCAAGCAAATTGCTGGTAACATCATTCCTGCAGTTGCTACCATGAACGCCATAATGGCTGGTTTTTCTGCTCTTTCGAGTGTCAATTACTATCTTGAAAAGACCAATAAAGAAAGAGCTGCTAAATCTAAAATGCTTTTTGATTCTTCCGCTACAGATAAGGTAGTGAATTCTTCGAAACTAGCAAAACCGAATCCATCATGTAGTGCATGTTCAATTGTCAAAGGTATTGTAAAATTGAATTTGAAACAACTGAAGTTGTCTGACTTAAGAGATTCATTGATTGAAAAATACAATTATGATGATGACGTTGAAATCATGACGTTGGATGCGAGATTGTTGTATGACTTTGATCTTGAAGAAAATCTTGAAAAAACATTGTCTGATTTTCTTGAAGATGGTACGATACTGCTCATCAGTGATTCTGACGAACGTCTGGATATGATAGAGCTTTATATTATCGATAGCCCTTCCACTTCTACAATAGAACTCCCAAACTTAAGGATACCTCCTAAAAGAATCAAAAAGTCAGAAGATGATAATGAAGAAGGTGCTCTAAACGAAGATGAGTTAATTGAAAATGGGGTTGTAGTTGAAGACGAGAAAGACGGAAGATCAAATGGTAGTACTCACAATGGAAGCTCTGTTATCGTTCTTGAAGAGGATGACATCGGCGAAGCGCCTGCCGCCAAAAGGCAAAAACTTAAATAAGGTATACTTTTGTAATAGGCTTAATGCATTATTAAAATGTTGTGGTGTTGCTACTTTACATAAAAAAGAATACGTAAAAAGAAGTGAAAAAAGGAAAAATAAATTACAAAAAAAACATGACATATGTGAATACCAACCGTAACTTGACAAACTGTTACTACAGTCTCTTTGGGTTTGACCTGTTTTTCAATTTATCGAACCAAGTCAGCTTATCTTTAGTTTTATCCTTAATTTTCTCTCTCTCTTTCGATTTTTCTTCTTCCTTCTCTCTGAGCCTTTCTTTGCTTTTGATATCCTTACCTTTTTCTATAGTTTCCTTTTTGCTTTTGCCTTTTTCCTTCAAGTTGGACTTGGAAAATCCAGGAGGATAATTTACTTTTTCTGAAGATGACACAATGTTGCGATTGGTATTTGAGTTAGGCATATGTGTTGCAACAATTGAAAATATACCAAACTGTTTATTCGCGCCGGAGTTACCAGTATCTTTGATTTTGGATGCATTTGTCGAGTTGGATCTCTTCTTACTGCTTATCACACCAGACTCGTCATTAAGACTTGCATTGGTACTCCCAAAAGAAGGGGTAGTTGCAGTCTTCCGAAGAAGAGATGGATCATTGACAATATCAGGATGGGAGTATTGAACAACCTTGTAGTCCAGGTTAGGAGAAGTCTCTCGCTGAGTGTGTGACGGATGCTCAAAATTCTTCGAGTTTGCTCTTGAGTTATTACGTGCTCGAGTGCTAACCAAATGCATGTCATCATTGCTTTTGTGGCCTTGTAAGAGGGATGGCTGAAACGAAAAGGCCAAAGAGTTTGATGACTTACCTGTATCTTCATTTGTACCAATCATGCTGTCACTCTCATAATCGCTGGCTGTGGACATATTGCTCCGTTTTTCTTCACCACGAAGAGAGTAGTACTCATCAATACTGTCTGCATCCATATTTTTCGAATGCGAATTTTCCAGTTTATTGAGACAGGTAGACTGGTTATTTTGGGAATTTTTAAACATGTTCTCCACATCTGGGGTACCGTCTCTACTCATTGTAGCCGTGGTCGAGGAAATTGGAGGAATAAACGAATGAATTTTCGGATCGTGATTGGAGAATGAAGAATTGCGCAATCCAGGAGGTTTCGTTAAACAGCTTACCCCACTGGTGGTATCGGTGAATATGACCTGGTCTTCATGAACTGCGTCTGGTTGATGCAAGCCCAATTCGTTGACAAGCTTGTTCCCATCTACGGGCGCCAGAGCATTATCGATTTTGTTAGTTGTGCCTTCTGCCGCTTCAGATTCTAATCTGGATGATAGAAGGGAAGAAACACCACTCTGATTTGACATTATTCGGCTCAAGTTATCATCTGTACTACCCAAAGCCTTGAAATTTGATGAGGTTGAACAAGAAGCCGGTATCCTTACCACTTCACTGTGGGGGACGTGTGATAATGATTTACTATGTGGTCTCGAGCGGATCACTCTTGGGCTTGAAAATAGCGTAACCGGTGCCCCCAAGCCTTCCAAACCTGCGATATCATGGTTACCCTTCACAGGTGTAAAAACTTGTCTCAATGGAGATCCTTTGAGTGGTGAGGACCTGCTATCGTTAGGGTGGTAAAGGATTTGAGTCTGCGTTTTCGAGTTTGGAGAGGTCATTTCTGGTATTGGATTTGTTTCAACAGTTATTTCTGGTTTAATAAGAGTGAACGTACCGCTTGTATTGGGGTAGTAAGTTTCACTGTCGACTTTAACATTTTCATCGTTTTGTTCATTTGGCGCTGCCGGGTTAACGTTGCTGTCGCCATGTTCATCACTTTCGTCCAACTCGTCCAGTTCATCTGCTTCTTCTACGATTTTTTCGCAATTGTCAGAGGGGATTCTGGACGTGCCGGCAGCTTCTTTCTTTGGTGAGGCTGAACCAAGCGGGGGGGTTGGATTTTCACGTTGAACATTGACCAAGATTTTATGTGAATAAGTTATCATGAATTCGATGACCAAACTGTTTGCCGCATACTCTTCTGGATTCATGTCATGATCCATATGGAACAAAATTGAAGGCTGGAAGATTGCAGCCAAGTTTTTCGCAGGCATTCTGTTTTTGTCGGACTTCAAATTGAACATTGCAAGCATGTCCACCAAATAAAAAAGCACTCTATGTTGGATGGGAGGTAGTTTCTGGAAAAGAAGAGAGTATTCCTTCAAGAGCCCGCGTCGCTGGGCGACTATTATTCGACGCTTTTGCTTATCAGGCTTGACATGGAGAGATCCCTTGGTATCTTTCTCCTTGAGGTACTGAAAAAGCTCTTTCTTTTCCAAGAGTGGGTCTCGGAACGAGTTATAGAGACTGAAGGGTATGAGGGGCTCAGAGAGTGATCCCAGATAGCGCCTCAAGAGGGAGGCGGCGTCGTGCACTGTGTATCCGTCCCAGTCGATCTTTGCGCCGTAATCTGGGGGAGTGGAGAAGATCATTTGAAGATGTTTAATTCTTTTGTTGGAGCCCGCGAGTCTGAATACACCTTCCACGTTCAAAGCGTTGGCCTTCAAGTAGGAGCCACAGGAGACGATTACAAGAGGGACTTGGCCGTAAGCGACGTTCAGTTGTCGCTTTGTGGAGGGGGAGGTTAATGTGCCGGTATTGGGATCGCGGTCGGTATTGCTGGTGTCATCAGCGGTGTTAGCCGGCAAGTCTGCAGAGATGTAGACGGTTCCGTGGGCCAATTTTGTGGATGTTTCTATGTCGCAGCCAAAGATGGAGGAGTTGCCAATAACGTCCAGCTGGCGCTGCTGGAGGAAGGAGTCCCTGTGGGACCTTAAACGTTCGTTGGAGTCGCCGGAACCCTCGTTGGCGGCGCCGGCGTTGCCATTGCTGCTGTTGTGGTGGTCCTGGTGGCTGCTGGAGGACTGGTCCAAGAACTGGGAGAGAGGTCGAAACGAGTGTGAGGAGCGGGATTTGAACCCGAGAAAGGGTCTAGACGGCGTTGGGGAGGAGGACAACGGCTGCGGAGTGCCGGACTTCTGCGGCGACAGCAGGTTCAACGATAGCGGGTTGCTGTTTTTCCGTGGGGAGGAAGACAAGGTGGTGCGCTTGGTCGGCGTAGGTGCATAGAGCTTGCTGTTTGTCGGGGCCGGGGCCGGGGCCGGGTTGGACGCCGAGGTGTCGGACCCGTTCTGTTCGGAGGTGGACGCGTTCATGGCGAAGGAGGACTCTGTCAAGTCCAAGTTGCTTGGGTTGAACGTCGAATTTGACGGCGAGGTTACGTCGTTTGAGCTGTCCGACTTTTTCAGGAGCTTGAGCCAGTTGGAGATGGAGTTCCGGGAGGGCGACATTGTGTGCGGGGAGGACGCCATGGCAGGCGGGAGGATGCTGAAAGACGCAGGGCACTGAGAGATGCAGGAGGCAGGAGACTGGAAGAAAAAGTGCAGAAATCCCCCGGAAACGTTTGATGGGTGTGGGTGTTAGCGTGAACGTGTGTCGGTGTCTAGTCTGTGAGCGGGCTGTTGATTCCAGGAGATCGATCACCCATGCACACACATGCAGAGAGGAGACAGTATAGCGGCACACGGCGAGACCCCGCCTGCTGGCCCAGGAGGGGCACACCAGTCTGTTTCTGGCCACAAGCCTCCCCTTCTGATAACGACAGGCACTGCCTCCGTCTCTGCCTCTGCCTCTGACTGTGCCGCCTCACGCTCTCAGTCGGGGACGAGCCCAGCCAGACACGCAGAAAACATGACGCCAGAACGGGCACGGGGGAAAACGCTTTTTCTGGCTGGAGCAGAGAAAGGGCGGAGAGGTGGGGGGGGGGGAACAAGAAAAAAATAGCGACGCGTCGATAAAACAGCTAAAAAGAAAAAACGCGACGCGCCGATCGGCGCGTCGATTGGCGGAAAACCAGAATTTGGAACATCCGTGCACCGTTGAGGACTGTGCTTACGTAACGGATGGAGAAGGTGAGGATTGGTGTTGCGTCCGGATTGGCGATAGTATCGGGGGTGGGCTCAACAACAGAAGAGAAGGAGAGAACACGAGCAAGGAGGAGTAGCGGAAGACGGAAGCGGAAGGCCTACGAGAAGAGCACGACGAGGAGTAAGTGAACGAACCAAACAATTAAGCAAGCGAAACAAGCTAAGCAAGCCCATTAAGATGAGTTTCAAGGGTCTGCAGAAGGCCATTGTCCGGGCGCCCCAGAACTTCCGGCAGAAGATGCACATGGGCACTGTCACGGAGGATGCGGTGTACTCAGACGCAGAGCGTCGATTCAAGGAATTGGAGACGGAGACGAAGCGGTTGTCGGAAGAATCGAAGCGGTACCACAAGGCGGTAAACGACATGTTGGACCACCAGCTGGGCTTCTCGAAGGCGATCGAGGAGATCTACAAGCCCATCTCAGGACGGATGTCCGACCCGAATTCAGCGATCCCAGAGGGGAACCCAGAGGGAATTGAGGCGTGCGAGCAGTACCGTGACGTGGTGAATGAGTTGAAGGAGATCTTGAAGCCTGACTTGGAGTTGATCGAGAGCAGGATCATCGAGCCGGCGCAGGAGCTACTCAAGATCATCCAGGCGATCCGCAAGATGTCGCAGAAGCGGAACCACAAGCAGTTGGACCTTGACCGCCATCAGAACTCGCTCACAAAGCACCAGAACAAAAAGGAGCGCACCGCCAAGGACGAGGAGAGACTCTACAAGGTCGAAAACGAGGTCGCCATCGCCCAACAGGAGTTCGACTACTATAACGAGATGATGAAGACCGAGTTGCCCATCCTGTTCCAGTTGGAGGCCGAGATGGTCAAGCCCCTGTTCATCTCCCTCTACTACATGCAGTTGAACGTCTTCTACACCCTTTCCTCCCGCATGGAAGAGATGAAGATACCCTACTTCGACCTCTCGCAGGACATTGTCCAGGCCTTCCAGGTCAAGCGTGGCGATATCGAGGAGCGGGCCGACGCCATTGGCATCACCCACTTCAAGCTTGGCCATGCCAAGAGCAAACTCGACCAGACGAGAAGACGTTTCGAGATGCAGAACGGAGGCTCTCCAGGTGCACCAGGATCTCCAGGTGCTTCCACATACTCGCCGCCACCTTACGCCGGCGGCCCGGCCTACGGCGCCGCCCCCGGCGTAGCTCCAGGCACTGCTGCTGCCGTCGGAGGTTACGGTGCGGCCGGTGGCTATGGAGCAGCCGGCGCATACGGCGCCACCCCAGCAAGCCCTTCCACAGCGTCCACTTACAGTTCATACGGGGCTAGTGCAACGGGCTACGGAGCATCCCCACCAACCACTGCGACAACTGGCTACACCTCCCCGGCCGCCGCCGCTGCCGGCGCCTACGGCGGCTATGGCGAAAAGGCCGGAGCCGGTGCATACGGAGGGTACGGCGGTTACGGCGAGAAGGCAGGCTCGGGTGGCCCTCCTTCCTACATGGGAGCACAACAAGCACAGACATCCTCATATGTCAGCCCGCTTTCGCCTGTGTCCCCAACCCCGCAGATGCAGCCTCCTCCAGGAATCGCTCAGCCGCCTGCAGCGGAGATGTGCACAGCATTGTACGACTACACGGCACAGGCTGCCGGCGACTTGACCTTTCGCCAGGGGGACCTCATCAAGGTGATTCAGCGCACGCCAGACCAGAACGGCTGGTGGAC
The DNA here is from genome assembly GCA_025531575.1 of Pichia sp. PH4023. Taxonomy (NCBI): domain Eukaryota; kingdom Fungi; phylum Ascomycota; class Pichiomycetes; order Pichiales; family Pichiaceae; genus Pichia; species Pichia sp. PH4023. The sequence goes on from JAMGYR010000003.1 coordinate 1,337,315, forward strand.
AGGGGAGTTGAACGGTGTCCAGGGAGTGTTCCCGGGCAACTACGTCCGTTTGAACTGAGCAGAGGTTTTTGTTCATCCAGCCAGCCAGCCAGCCAAGTACAGTCTTTGGTTCTATTATACTTCTACTTATATTTTTTCTGTCCCTTTTGTTCGTCTTCTTATTTTTAATCTGTGTAATGGAATGTATCTATTGATCAAAACGCGCCAATACGGGTGAAATTCCTCTAGTACTCATTTTCCAAACAACAATCCATCATTTGGAAGGAGCAAACTAGCTGCATCCTGCGTTTTTGTTTCAGCCCAGCGTCTGGAAACGACATGCCCAGGTGCTTTGTCGAGTTTGTGAATTTACAGCGGAAAAATGGCTCGAAAGGCTCTGAAACGGAGCACCCGATATCATTCATAGCTACGGTGAAATTGTTTTCCAACACCTTGCCCAACACTACCCGTGCCGTTGCGCAGCTTTTCTCCGGCGACGGCAATGACGGCACAATCACGTACCGGAAGTCGCAGCTCACGAGGGTGGTTGCCCCGGAATACCTCGTGCAGTTCGGGAAGCCCGTCAGACGGTCGAAAACTGGCGTGCAGAAGATCAGGCCCCTTGTCGACGTCGAGGAGTTGCAGCACTGTAAGGCCAAGTTGGCAGAGAAGATCCGTGGGCGCCGTGGGTTAGTGTGTCTAGCTGCTAAAGGCGAAGACGAAGCCGAAGCCGATAAGAGGTCTGTCGAGCTATGCATCGTGTTTGTCCCCTGGGGCGAGTACCCCGAGCTGGACGGGTACGTCGTTGTCGGAGAGTGCAAGGAGTGGGCCGAGCTACGCAAGTGGATGTCTACGGTCGACGTCCAAGAGGACCCGGTGACCGGCTCGTGGGAGATACCCACCGGAAATGGTGTCTGGGTGAATAGGTGTGGCCAGATCCTGGAAAAGGATGCAACGCACAAGGACAAGGACAAGGACAAGGCCAAGAAGGAGGCGAAGGAGCCTAGTGCAAAGAGGCCGCACCGGGTCAAGGCCATCGACCTGCTGTTCAAGCGGTCACGGGTCAGGTAGGCTACGCACATGTCGAAGTGAACATGACCGAGAGAGTCAGCGCTTTGCTCATCAACCGGAGATACACACTTCGCAGAAGGAAAAAGGGAAACTCCTTCCTTCCTCACTCTTACATCCATGCTGCAGGTGGCCCCGTTGGAAAACGGGGCGGCACCCGGGCCTTCGAACCAGACTAACGGCATAAGTGTGGTGACGCCCGGGGATGGATGTGTGGTGAGCAGAGCCGTTCCTGATCCTGTCTGTGCAGAAGAAGGAAACAATATCGTTGACAGAGAAAAATGCTCGTTTTCAGCAAAACAGGCTCATTCGGCCCTCGAGGTCTCGAAACGGTGCGAGCGAGCGGGCCGTCTCTGAGGGTTTGTTCCATACGTATACATATAACTAGTTACTCAAGGGCCTTGCCCGTGGACTTGTAAACGAGGCCGACAGGCGACTCGTACACCTCGAGCAGGCCGGCGCCTATCATCAACGCTAGCACCCAGTCGAGGCCGACCCCGCGGAACTTGACGATGTTCACGCCGGGCCCCGTGGTGTCGGGCTTGTGCTGGGCCGTGCCGACCCTGTCGGTCGTGTAATACTCCCGCTTGAATGCGGTGTTGGCGTTCGTATCCAGCGGCTTCTTCATCTGCGTCTTGGGCGGCACGTACGGCCGGAACCACTTTTCCCGGAGTACGGACGCCAAAACCATGTGCTCCCTCGTCTTCTCCGTGAGGCTGGCGATCCACTTGCAGGAGCTCTTGACGACCCGGAGCAGGCCGCCGAGATGCGGCAGCGTGATGTTGTAGACGCCGGTGGCGGACTCAGCGGCAGAGATGCAGATGAGGCCTCTCGAGATCAACGTGGAGAAGCCGATGTCTGCGTCCAGCAAGTCCGAGGCGGCGATCTGCGTGGCGGCCGGGTCTGCCGAGAGGAGCTCCACGTATCGTTCCCTTAGCGGCGACTCTGTGTCTCGGAAGTTTGCTCTTGTCGTACGCAAGAACTCGTCGTTGGGCACGAGCACGGTGAAGTTGAAGTTCTCGTAGTTCATGTCGAGGACACGGAGGTCGCCGTCGGCCACGAGTTCAGAGACAAGCCTGTCCACAAGCGTCTGGTGCCCACCGAAGACGGCGTAGAACTGATCCTGGACAAGCACATGCGGATACTGGCGGGAGATCCGTGCCGTCTTCGAGTTCTGCGACAGGAGACCTGTGCCCACACCAACGCCAAGCTGCGGAAAGAGGTACGCTCCGGAGAGCCTGCGGGCGACCGCCAGCAAGGCGGCCCTCGTTGGTGGACGCCCTGTGTCGACGCCGGGGAAATGCATGTTCGGGAGGGCATTCTCGGGCGCCTCTACGAGTCCCGTCTCCGTGTGCTCGTCGTCAAAGAAACTCTTCTTCCGTGGCGCCGACTCCGACTCCGAGGTGCGGTCGTCCTTACGGGCGCCCGTGCTCTTCATCTTCGGCGTCCCCGTCCTCGCCGTCTTCGATTGTAGCCTGGCCAACCGTTCTCGTAAAGATTCACTCCGGGCCATCCTCGTGTGCTGACTTTGGTGCCTTCGGACAACCAACCGGAGACGGAGAAGCTCGGAAACATGTCGCCGCCCTAGTGTGGCGGGTCTGCAACACTTTTTATTCTCGCTCCTAGCGGGCTATATATATAGAGGGGGCGCCGTCTCGTCATCTCTGCTGCTGCTACTGCTATTGTAGAGAGTGTTTTCACTGTGACGCAGACACCAAGACAAGATGCATTACCAGTACAACGTGAAGATGAACTGCTCCGGCTGCTCGAACGCCGTAAGCAAGGCCGTGAACCGCCTCGACGACATCGACAAGGTCGAGACGGACCTCAAGACGCAGACCGTGGACGTTTACACAACGAAGGTTGACTACGAGACGGTACTCGAGAAGATCAAGAAGACTGGCAAGGAGGTTCTCGGCGGAAAGGTCGTTGCCTGAGCGTGTTATGGATGGGTATACCAGTAAATGCTTGTAATTCTTATAAATAAATAAATAATAAAGTGCACCAGCGAAAAGTTTTGGACATTTTCCGGGGGAAAAGTCTTCGACATGAATGGACGACCTTGGGTTCGTAGGCCTTTATTCTTTCCACAGAGCCTACATTCGTGGTAATGACGATGACGGAGCGTGCTGACGAGAGCGAGGCACCCTGGACAGTGCTGCAGAGGGACCCGTGCCTGTCGTTCATCTGCGGCGGCGCCGCCGGCGCCCTCTCCCGGACGGCAGTGTCGCCGATCGAACGGGTGAAGGTCTTGTTCCAGGTGCAGGGTGGCGGCGGCAGCGGCCGTGGAGCCCAGTCGTATGGCAAGGGCACGCTGGCGACGGTGGCGCAGATCTACCGGGAGGAGGGCTACAGGGGTCTCTTCCGCGGGAACGGGATCAACTGTGTCCGGATCGTTCCCTACACTGCAATCCAGTACACGGTGTACGAGGACTTGAAGGACGTGGTCACAGGCGGGCAGCGGCCGTTGACGACGGGCGAGAAGCTGGCGTGCGGCATGGCCGGAGGGCTGGCCAGCGTGCTGGGCACGTACCCGATGGACCTCGTCAAGACGAGACTGAGCGTGCTCACGGCACGCAGCTTGAAAGGCGTTGGCTCTGCTGAAGCTGGGGCTGTTGTCGACTTGTCCATGTGGGGGAACCTCCGCAGTATCTACCGCCACGAGGGCGGTCTGCGGGGCCTCTACCGGGGGTTTGTTCCGACAAGTCTTGGCGTGGCGCCCTACGTGGCCCTCAACTTCGCCCTCTTCGAGCGCATGAAGGAGGCCGTTTCCAGGACGTGGCCCGGCACCCAGAAGAGCCACTCGCCGGCGGCAGAGACGGCTGTCGTGCTTCTGCTGGGCGCCCTCAGTGGCGGCGTCGCCCAATCCCTCGTGTACCCATTCGACATCCTCCGGCGGCGGTTCCAGGTCGCCACGATGAACGACGGCAGCCTCGGGTTCCGCTATACGGGCACCTGGGACGCCCTCACACACATTGTCCGCCAGGAGGGCGTCCGCGGGCTCTACAAGGGCTGGACCGCCAACATGTTCAAGATCATGCCCAGCATGGCCGTCCAGTGGGCCAGCTACGACCTCATCCGGCGTCTCATCGCCGGGTAGGTCCGGCGCCTTTTCCAATGTACATATCTGTAGACTCTAATAGACAAAACTCGACGTTACACACTGTCTCGCTTTTGGTTCCGCTAGCGCCGCTCTTTTTTCCGTCCTCCATCCATACTGACAACCTGTCAGGCCAGTCGACCCGGACACCCTGCAAGGACCCGTTGCACCCCCACAGGCCATGAGATCGTTATCCCTCCCTTCGCAGGGCCCGCCACGGCTCCCTGTGCGGCCGCCGCCGTCCCCGAGAGAAAACGCCCCCTGCCCGGGACACGAGCAAGTCCTCCATGGTGGTGGTGAAGAGAACCGGGCAGCAACAACGACAATGCGGCTGTTGTCTCCGCAGGCGGGGGGGCCCTCTGCCGGCAGTGGGGGTTCTGGCACAGACGCTGGCACAGACGCTGGCACGGAGGAAGACACGGACGACGACACGGACGGGCAGGTGGGCACGCCGGACACAGAGGCGCCCGTGCTGCCGAAGCGGCCGGCCCTGCTGACGGACCTATCGTCGCAGAAGGACTACTACCAGGAGGAGGAGAAGGGATTCGCAAACCTGTCCGAGTTCTTTTTCCTGAACCCCGTCTCCGGCACGAACACAGGCACAAAGAATATTATGGACAACCCACCCAGACAGCTCCAGCCGTTGAGCCTCACTTTGCCCAGCATCACCTCGGTCGCCAGCAAGGGCACTTACTCGGCGACCCACGGAACAGGCGGAATGGGCCACTCCAGCAGCGGCAGCAATGGCAGCAATAACTACAACAATAACAGATCTAACAAGGGAAACAGTAGCCGGAAGAATATTAGCGGCATCCCCAGCTTCAACGGTAGCGATGGCGGAAGCAACCACGATAGCAGCAACCACAGCAGCAGCAATAACAGGTTCTACATCCGGCTCCTAGAAGACGTGCATCTGGACGACCAGACGGTGCTCTTTGACCTCGTCGACACACTCATGCGCGTAAGGTCCGAGAACGAGGAGTTGAAGGAGGGCTTGTGGGACAAGGTCGACTCCTTGAGCACCGCCACGAGGAGGAAGGCCGGCCAGGACCGTACAGAGGACGCAGCCAGGTACGACCACAACAGCTTGATGTTCGACTCCAAGCTCTCTAACGAGCAGCTAAGGCAAATGCTAGACGAGCAGCGCACGTACAACGGCGTATTGGCACAGACCGTCGACGAGTTCCAGGACTCGCTGGACACCATCATGAACTCGCTCGTGGGCTCCAACCAGGAGGCCGGCAAAGAACTCATTTCTGCCATCCGGAAGGGAGAAGCTGTCGTCGAGGAGAACTCCGACGAGATGTGGAAGTCTTGGATGGAGGTCGTCTCGGCCATGGAGGATGTGGCAAAATTCGACAACGCGATCGTGAAGTCAATACACGGGCTATAGTATGGACAACATCGCTGTCGCCATCGCTGTCGCCATTGCAACTGTCATCACCAGCGTTGGTTATGGACAAATAATCGTGTATTTTTTATCTAATAAAACCTATATCTGAGTAAACCCAGTAGGGATGAGCCAATTGGCGCTGTTACGTAATCATGCCTTCTGCGACATGAAAGTGATGTTTTTCACCGTTTCCGACTGGCACTTTACGTGTCTACAATCACAGTCCCATTGGTCTGAACAGAAACAAGAGCAGGAGAACAAAAATGGCATCCCACGACACAGATACATTTAGGCCGCCAACTGTGCAGTTGCCGACCCCAATCCACACATACACAAACCATTCTCCCGTCCCAAGCTCGCTTCAAGCAAAACGCGTCGATGGCTCTCCTCCACCAAGCATCATCATCGGCATAGACGAGGCCGGAAGAGGCCCGATCATAGGACCGATGGTGTACTCTCTCGCATACTGCTCCTGCGAGTTTGGTACAAGTGTGTTGCCCAACTGCGAGTTTGCAGACTCGAAAAAATTGACAGAACCAAAGAGATGGGAGCTCATGAAGAGAGTCTGCACAGAGTCAACTGGCGACGAAGAGGATGAGAACGCTCTTTCGAGGAACCTCGGCTATGCCATAACGTCGCTCACTGCTCTCGATATCTCGTCATCGATGCTGCGTCCTTCCTCGCTCGTAATTAACTTGAACGAGCAGGCACACACTGCAACGATTGAACTGATCAAGGAAGTCATCAAGCGATTACGTGAAGAAGTCAGCGAAGAAATCGTCATTGCCGGCGTGTACATTGACACGGTGGGTCCTCCTGCTAGCTATGTGAAAAAGCTGCGTCAGTTCTTTTCTGTCGACGACGTCAAGGAGATCAGAGTAGAGAAAAAGGCCGATGCAACATACCCAATTGTCTCCGCTGCTAGTGTGGTGGCCAAAGTAACGAGAGATTGGTTCCTTGAATGTGCCGCCAAGGAAACCGGCTGCGAGGAAGAATGCGAAAACTGGGGGTCAGGTTACCCTTCGGACCCTCGGACTTCCAGCTGGATCAATGGCAAACTGGACCCCTGGTTTGGCTGGGACCTGAATATCCGATATTCGTGGGGGACTGCCAGAGACGCATTCAACAGGTCAAAGGTGTCCGTCGAGATGCGCTGGGAACACGAACTCGTGAAAAAGCACGGCTTCGATGACGTCGTCGGCTTGATTAGCAATCCGGGGAAAACCTCTGCAAATAGCTTCGAAGTCGATCGAGACTGGTTTGTTGTGTAATTTATTAGAGTTATCTATAAGAAGATGGAAGTTATATATATATAACTGGTTTCTGTTCCAGATGGTTCCAAATGCTGTAAACAATTAGATATGAATGCGGTTATCAGCTTGTAGCGATGTTGGTCAATGGTTCTTCTTCGTACTCGACCTCGATTCTTGCTCTCTTCGTCTTTATCTTCTTTCTCTTCGGTTGCACGCTCTTCGCTCCGGCAGCTGCATCCTTGGTTTCGTCGTCGTCTCCCCCCTCGTCGTCGTCTTCCTCACTCTCGCTCTCACTTGCGTCACTGTCATGTCCTAACCACTTTTCCAAATCTTCCATATCCACCATCTCCTCGTCGTCGTTCTCGTCGTCCTCCACGTATTCGATCTGGCCCTCATCCTCGTCCTCGTCCTCGCTTTCCAATTGGACATCGTCCTCGTCACTGTCGTAGTCCTCTTCGTCTTCTTGCTCTTCCTCGGTATTCCTGGTCTCGATCTTACCCAACACCTTTTTCCAGATCTTGTCATCGACATTCAATGGCTTATCACCATATGCCCCACTCTTCAACCTGTCCAAAAGCTCCTTTTCAATTGCCTTTTCGATTCTAGCAGCGGCCAAGGCCTTACGCTCTCTCTTTTCTTCTCTCTTCTTCACCTTGTGTTTCACTCCAACGTAGTTTCTTTCGCTGACCTCACCTCTCTCCTCCCTCAATGCCATTCTACGCTCTGTTATCTGCACTTGCTTGAGTCTGGTAAACCGTTGTTTACATTTGTTGATGTTGAACTCTGTCCAGTACATCAAATGTTCGTCGATTTGATGCAATGCTTTGGCATACTCCTTCGATAGACGTATCCGTTGCCACAAGTTCCTTGGCGTGTGCGCACGTTCCACTGTTTTCATATATAGATAGAGCTTGCCATCAACCTGCTTGACTGTCGCATACTGTGCATTTGCCAAGGGGCAGGATCTACGGTCACATAGACCGGTAACATTGTATTCATTACGGCAAAAGTTTTGATTGTTCTGTGATTGATGGGGACGGATCTGAAAAGAGCAGAACTGTTTGTTGATAACGTTCCAGATGAGATCGTCGGACATGTTTCTTTCCTTTCTGTTCTTTGCTGTTCCTTCCGATAGATTTACAGGCTCCAAATAAGTTTTTTCTTTGCAAAGAAGTCTTCATTATTGGTCCGTAAGGTATGAAAAAAATTTCAGTTGGAAAAAATAAAATTTTGAGGAGTAATCAAAAATGGGAAAAATATAAAAAATATAAAAAATATAAAAAATGCATAAAAAATGCATAAAAAATGGAAAAATCGTCGATCGGCGCAGCTCACCCTATCACAAGCTGATCTTGGAGAAGTCAGAAAGACGAGCCTCCCCCTTCACTCCGCTGTACCTCTCTACCTTCACCACCTGGATCTTTTCTGTGTCACCGAAGGAGACGTGGCCAGAGACACCGGCCTTGCGAATGAGGGCATCCATGGTTTGGCTGCGGTCCCAGCCCTGCTCCTTGGCGACCTCGGGGAGAAAGGTGGACGAGTACGACCTGCTACGATAGCGGAAGGCGAGCCGGATGCCGTGCTTGCCAACGGTCCACTCCAGCGGGGTGTTCGTGATATCTTCGAAGCTGTGAAGAACGGTGACGGCACACTGCAAGTCCTGTCCGGGGTCCTTTTCGATATCTGCGAGCTCATACTTGTCGATCGGCGGAAAGCGGGGGTCCTCGAGGGCAGAGACCAACGCATACTCCTCCACGTACTCCGGCAGCTTTAGGTTGGAGAAGTTGCCAATGCAGCCACGCAACTCGCTCTCGATCGGTTGGCCTGTGCTCTGCCGCACACTCAAGATATTCCACGTGACAAACAACGGCGACTCGATGCTTTCCTGATAATTGGCATAGTCGATTGCCTTTGCGATATCGGCGATGGGAAGTTTCGGAGTCTTGTTAACTTTGCTAAGCAACTTATTTATCGCCACGTAGGCGAAAAAGGTCGCAGTTTCTTTTGACACTACGGACGAAGACATTGGTTTGTTGTGAGCTTGGTCAAAACAGCCGAAGCGGATTTCTAGAATGGTTGAGCAGCAATGTCCGGTGACGAGACGTCACGCAGCTGCAGATAATACAGCGATAGCCGGTCTGGAGAAGGCAAAGCATTGCCCGCGCTGACGTAAGCGTAAGGGCGATGCGAAAAAACTGTGGCTCCTCTCCTTCAGATCTTTTCTCCAGGAATAAATAAGTCACTTTGTTCACCACCCATGTCAGCTTTTTCGGTGATCTGATACTGCGAATCCCCTTTGAGAGCAGTCGAACAGAGTTTGAACAGCGTCAGAAAACAATCAAAAATGAGTGTCGTATCAGCCATCAAAACCACAGAGACCTCCCGTTTCGCAGTGTTCGCTGCTGGGTGTTTCTGGGGTGTGGAGTACAACTTCAGAAAGTATTTCCAGTTCCCATCGCAAATCCTGGACATCAAGGTCGGCTATGCCAACGGCAGAGAGAACATCGCCAACCCTTCGTATAAACAGGTGTGTTCCGGAGAGACCGATTTCGCCGAGGCCGTTCTCATTTCCTACGAACCTAGCCAGACGAGCTATAAGGACTTGGTTGACTTTTTCTTCAGAATCCACGACCCAACCACCCTCAATTCCCAGGGCCCAGACATGGGCACTCAGTACAGAAGTGGGATTTTCACCACCGATGATGAGCAGAAGAAGATAGCCGAGGCGGTCAAAGACACTTTCCAGAAGAATTGGTACAAAAACAAGCGGATCGTCACCGAAATCGAGGACTTCAAGAGTTTCTACGACGCAGAGACGTACCACCAGCTGTACTTGAACAAACACACCGAAAGAACGACCTGTGAAACCCACTTCTACCGTGAAAAGCCGGAGTGAAAAGTGGCCCCGACAGCGTCACAGGTAGCACAACTACCTAAATTTCGCTTCTTTTCCGTTTTTTTTTATGTCAAGTGCTTTTTTACCTCTCTATAGTCTGTATATTTCCTGTGTAGGACAACAAAGCCCCCGTATTTCCTTCAGCGACTCACCGACATGAACAGTAGTGACGAATACAACGACTACGATGATGGTTACGCCTCAGGAGGCTTCGATGAGGACGCCTTGAACGACCAGGACTACGAACTCCTGCATGACATGCTTCCTTTCTTCAGAGAGCGTCTCCAACACAGCAGCTACACCGGAATTCCAGATGATCTTCTCAAGGAATATATATGGGAGGCGAATTTCGATCCCGAAGAGGCCTTTGTCATTGTTCAGGAGAACCACAAACGTACGTATACCCCCTCCCCCCTCAAACTTCCCTCTCTCTTCTTTCTTTCTTTCTTTCTTTCTTTCTTTTGGCAAATTTGACCCACGGAAAATCAACGCGCCGCCGTCCATGATAAATGTCAGACTCTTCTAGGCACACTTTCTCTCTTTTGCATGATCAAGTACACCATGCTTTGGCAAAGGATACAGATTAAGGACTTGGGAAGTAAAAGTCAAACATAATGTCAAAACTACGGCTGTTGGCACAGAAACGAAAACAGCAGCCATCCGCAGCTTCCACGGGCGTTTCCTCCGACGCTGCAACTGAAGATTTGACAGCTTCGCCATCCAACGGGTTGTCGAAGCTGATGCAGAAAAGAAAGTTGGCAGCGTCAGAAAAGTCCTCAGCTTTATCTTCCCTACTGTCTAAGAAAAGAGAGCTACATGCGGTTGTCAAAACCTCGGATCCAAACACTGAAAACAGCATCCAAAGGCAAAAAGATATTCCTATCGAAAAACCGCCACAGAACGAGCTAACCAGTCTTGAAAAGGTCGAGGCACCCCAACAAACAAAGAATAAACAGCAAGTCAAAAAGTACATTTTACCCAAGAATGATAGAACTAGAGAAGGACAGTATTCGAAGATACAGCTTGCCCCCACACATATTCTTCCCCGTGTAATCTTCTCAAATGATACTTACTCAGACGAAAACCAAGAGGTGTTGCCTAACCTCAAGAGAAGAAAGATTGAGACAGAAGATCTACCGGAGCTTAATGCAAATAAGCAGTCACCACATGATACTAACAGAACCCTCTTTCAACCGATACCCGATCTTCTAGCCCAAAAAATCGCAAAAAATTTCAAAACTCCAAGTCCGGATGACAAAAGGAAAGTGGTAGAATCGCTTTCAGAGAAGGTTTCAAAGGTTAATTTGGATAAAGAGAAAGAAAAGGAGCTTGCTAAGAAGAAAGAAACAAGCGCCACAAAACCAAAGTCGAAAATCAATATACAGGAGGAACTTGAACGTAAGGCAAACAAACCATTACTTTCCTTGATTGTAATAGGACATGTTGATAGCGGAAAGTCGACGACTATTGGTAGGCTGTTGTACGACTTGGGCATTGTCGATTCTCGTACGTTACATAAGATCACGCGTGATGCTGAACTCGCAGGTAAAGGGTCATTTTCCTTGGCCTGGCTTATGGATCAAACCCCAGAAGAAAGATCTCGTGGTGTTACCATTGACATCGTCCAGACACAATTCGAAACCGCCAAAATGAGATTTGCAGTCATCGATTCACCAGGGCACCGTGATTACGTTCCGCAGATGATCAACGGTATTACCCAGGCCGATGTTGCCGTTGTCATTATCGATGCATCGTCTGATTTGATCTTTGAAGCTTCCAATGTTAACAATCATTCCATTTCTTCGGATGCTTCTCCATCTGAAATAGCGAAAGGGCAAACTTTTGAGCAGCTTACCATTGCCAGAAACATGGGTATACAGCGGGTCTTGATCGTTGTAAATAAAATGGATGTTATTGGATGGGATCAGGATAGGTTCAAATTGATAGAAGAATCCCTAACAACGTACCTAGTAGAAACGCTCAGCTTTTCAGAAAATGAATTAAGTTTTCTGCCAGCATCGGGATTCAAAGGAGATAATATCGTGAAGAAAAGTGATCAGTGTCCCTGGTACAAAGAGTCATTAACTCTTTTTCAATATTTAGAAATGATGAACGAAGAATCACATCGAACTTTTGAACAGATGACATCAGATGCTAATGACCCATTTGTACTCACTATTACTGATGTCACAAGTGGTTCAAGTGTTGATTCTACCAAGAAAACTGATCAACTAATTGTACATGGTCGTGTTAACAGTGGTGTCTTACAGCCAGGTGAATCGGTGAAACTTTGGCCTTCTGGAGAAACAGCTCAAGTAGATAGTGTAGTGACCACCATTTCACAAATCTCGGCGTTGGCTAAAAAGAACACTTCTGGTACAAGTACTCGTGTCAATGAAAAAATCACTGTTGCAGGTGAATTTGTGGAAATTAAGTTACGCAAGATAGAATTGCCTGATGCTATATGTATTGGCGATGTGGCCACCAAAATCACTTCTAGTTCTGGAAAAGACGGAAATGTTAGTTGCTGTCAGAAGTTGAAGTGTGAACTTCGTATGTTTGGACTATCGCGTCCAGTTTTAGAGGGTACACCATTCGTTCTTTTCCGGGGTAATGTCTCATATGCTGCAAGGTTATCGGCTATTGAATGGGTTGAAACAAAGGTCACTAATGATGACGGAACCGTAAAGCTCAAGAAAAACAAGAAAAGGAAGCATTTGAGCTCGTTTCAGCGAGCAAGAGTTATTATCGAAACAGAGAAGCCTGTTCCCATTGTAGAACTATCAGCTGTGGAAAAAGCGTCGGAAAATGAAGACGGATTACATGGTATTGATAAACTGAAAAGAATAGTACTTAGAAAGGAGGGTATGACTGTAGGTGCTGGCAAGATAGTATCTTCTGTATGATCGGTAGTTACTTGAACCTATCTATCCAGATGTGGAGTGTTAGATCAGGTTACTTTATATACACTAGAGTTACGACAACTAAAGGATGTAATCAACCATCAACAAAATTACTGCGGCAAAAAATATTGCCCATGCAAGTGTTCTGTTCCTTTTGCTGTTTCTTTCATTTGCCTTAACCAAAACATTATTACCACTCTTCACGTTGCCCACGATCTCATCTTTGTGTTGATCGAGCAATGTGATGTTTTCATTTTGCATGGAAAGCTGAACTCCAACCTCACGCACCATGCTGGCAACATCCAGCATAGACGATTCGATCTGTGTTACTGTGTCCAATGTACCTTTCTTTAGCTCCTCAGCTAGAGAATCCTGTTCGGATTGGAGTTGCGCCAGCTCTTGTTCTGGCAACTGATCTTGCAACTTCTCATAGTCATCAGTAACGTACCTTACCTCTGGTTCTCTGTAATCGGAGAAGCTGCTCGAGTCATTCAGCTTGAACATGTTAGAATTCATCTGTATCGACTGAGGTTGGCTGGGCTTGTATGATGACGAGGTACTCAAGGCAGACTTCTTCAACTGCACGAGACGCTCAACACGTTTGTCATGCATGTCATTCCATGTCAGAAGCACTGTCTGTAAGCGCAAAGCCAATAAGCTAATGATGTTGCAGAATATCGTTCTCAAGGTACCATTTCTCACCGAGATGTAGTCGGAATAATCTCCCATGGAAATCAAGTTCCGTGTCAAAGTCTGTAGCTTGTTCCAATCCTGGCCCTGGGATGAAATGCAAAAGCCTATTTTGTCGAGTGCAGAAGTTAACTCCTCAGAGTCTGCACTCATCTTTTGTAAACGAGCTTCAACATCTTGGAGGTTTTTCACCTTCCCCGTCAACCTCTGAATTTTGGTCTTGATTTCGGTATCGAGCAGGATCTTCTGCTCTTCGGAAAGCACTTTCGAATTTGCCAGAAGATATTGAGGTCGAACAGTGTTGATTAGCGTTATTAATGACACTAATGCATGATGGATTGATGTAGCCTTCGTATAAAAGACACTGCTTGCGATATGATACTCTGCACGTGGTTTCTTGCTGTGAGGTGTATCAGCCAGTTTCTCTTTCCCCAAGCTCTCTTTCTCCTTCAACGAGTCGGTATAAATGTCCACACACTGTCTGAAAAACAACGTCTGATCCATGTTATTTGCGGCTGGGACACTTCTGATCAACGTGTAGGTAGTCTACTGCGTTCATCGTCAGCATCTTCATCACCGAGACAAAGGCCCTTCAATCATAAAGCAACACACGTCAAAATGCGCTCCACCTTCCGTTTCCATTTTTCCCACTCCACAGATCTTCGTTGGCCTTTCCGTGTTGCGCCTCTGATTCTTGCTTGGATGAAGCAGGCATACGCTCTTGGCTGCACCAGCACAACAAGAGAGGGCGGCATTTCGCTACAAGGACAGCAAGTATCTAACTATGAGCTCAGACATGGAAGGCAGTAACGTCTGGGGCGAATCCCCGCTGTCTACCGAACCCAATTCTGCATCGGTGCTGTACACTGCTGCTTCAGATGCAGATACGGCTTATCCTAATCCGTACAATGCCTTTTCAGCAGACGACACAATGGACACAAAGCGGTCAGCAGACGATTTGGACGATAGTGGGAGACCTGAAGAGGACAGAAACAGTGATGCAAGGGAAGAACACACAACTGGTCATCCTTGGGACGGCGACACGCAAGGTGCCCAGCCTTACAAATCATATTCGTCAATATATGACAACACAAGTCACATAGATGAGTTTAAGATCCAAAATGAGCTTGCGCAGACAATGAAGTCAATTCTTTTGAATGAAGAGAAGAACACTGATGGCGACGGAGGCTCTGACAACGACAATGAACAAACTGATGACGGTCATTTTGATCAGACAGATCATGTACATTATGTCGACAATATACACAGGAAATCCGATATGGGAAATCCATTCCTAGCCTCTTCTGTGAAGAATAACGAAGGTGATGCTGTAAATCATGTGGACATCAACTTATTGAAGGAGAAAAAAAATGAACTTATAAGCTCACTCACAAAGGACACCAATACTCGTGGATTTCTGGAAGATGATGATGATAGCAAAATCAACACCGATGAACTATTTGCGCCATCTCCTGCCAAGATTGCAGTAGGCCTTAGTAACGGCGTGGACGACTCTCCACTCAACAATCTTTTGAGTCTTGCCGGAACCAACGCCTCTGCTGCAGCTGAGGCAAATGATAACAACAGTTCAACAGCAGCTGCTGGTGATCGTTTATCAAAGTCAAAAGGTTTTGTTTCCCCAAACAGAAAAATCAAAATTCTACGGCCCAGAAGGGTCACAAAATCTGTATTGCGTTCAGAGCCATCAACGTCGGTGAAAGATCTTTCGTCGGCAACAAACAGTAGCAATTTGATGTCCATTGATCCACTTTCGGCGCCTTTGCAAAATGATACCCAGAATGGGAATAATTTTGATATAGGTTCAGTGTCTCCGAGATCGAGGAAACAAAAATTCATTACGGAATCGGAAGCTCCGCTTTTCAATGTCAACAGAGATCAAGTATTGGAAAATAATCGTCATCCCATTTCGCCCATTCCTTCGGCTCCCGTTTCTGGATCCTTTTCGCCATCAAAATATACTCCGGCTGATGAAAAGGTTGAAAAATTTGATATCACTGTTGGAGATCCGATCAAAGTTGGAGAGATCACGGATGCTCACGTTGTTTACACCATCAATACGAAAACCAGGCCTGATTTATTTGACAGCCAAGATACCACTGTGACAAGAAGATATAGAGATTTTCTATGGTTATACCATCAACTATTGAACAATCATCCGGGATACATTATCCCACCTCCTCCTGAAAAGCAAGTGTATGGGCGCTTTAATGATAAGTTTATTGAAAACAGGAGGCTTGCATTGGAGAATATGTTGAACAAAATATCACAAAGAAAAGTACTTCAAACTGATCCCGACTTCATCATATTCCTACGTTCAGAAAATTTCACAGAAGACTCAAAGGAACGAGAAACGATTGTGCGTCATGATCCTGATCTTAAAGTCCCTGCTTCCGTTGATGAAAACACTCATTTGGATGGGCCAATGAACACTATGGCACAGATATTGAATGCAACAGCAAGTTTGGGGATTTCTGAGTCATCATCTGGTGGCGGATTTTTCAGCTCATTGATAGGTCTAAATGCGCCAAAGTATGTTGAGGAAGATCCTTTTATTCTGGAGAAACAAGCATATATTGATAGTCTTGATACTCAATTACGCCAACTTACCCAAAGCCTTGACATGATTCTAGAAAAACGTGATGAGTTAACTTTATCATTGCAAGATGTCACGACAGTTATTCAACAATTGGTCGACCTTGAGGTCAATGTTGAAATTACTGCTATTTTATCCAACTTTGAAGAGTTGCAGTCTAAAGTAAAAGAAATACTTGAACGGGGGAATCTGTCGCAAGTACTTACTTTTGGGTCCACAGTTGATGAATATGTGCGCTTAATTGGTTCTATTCGAAACTGTTTTGAGAACAGACTAAAGATCTGCAATAGCGTAGCTACTTTAAAGCAGCACCAGGAAAAAAAGGAGCATAGTTTGGCGAAGTTTAGGGCCAAGAATCAAAATCAACCTGAAAAGATCAAGAGGTATGAAAACGAGCTATCAAAAATCAACAGTGTATTGGATAAGCAAGTATTGTTCAAGGAGGAGTTTGATAAGGTTCTCAAGTCTGAATTATCGAGATTTGAGTTCGGTAAAATTAAAGATTTCAAAAATATGGTTGAAATATACTGGGAAAGTTTAATTGAAAACCAGAAGATTCTAATAGAGCTGTGGGAATCATTTTACGAGAAATGTGTATTTGACAGTTAAGTACATATTTTTCCATTTTGTATAAGTTCTATAATTCCTACACATAAAAAGTAACATTCTCTTTGATGGTGAATGAGCATGTAAAATTAACTTGGAAGAAGATCTATGCAAGCAGGACCTCCCATCCCCATTCTTTCATAACAGTGGTCCAATGAGTCCAGCTTCCAACCATGTTATCCTCGTCATCAACCAAATCCTCATCGTTGCCGTGAATTACCATACTAATTCTCCTTTTCACCTTGTTATATTCTAGATCACTTTTGTCATCAGTCTGTTGAATTATGTCCAAGCTTGGATCTTTCTCTGTAAAGATTTTGCTACGTTTTTTCCCTGAAAGAGCGTCTTTTCTTGCCCAAACTTCTTTGACCACCTCCCAGGCCCTCTCAATTGTACCAATCCACATTTTGTCAATCAATTCAGTCCATCTTTCTCTAGCCCATTCCCTTTCTTCCCCTGGCTTAGCTTCACATGAAGCCACGAAAAGAGGGAACATATGTGTAACTAAAGTTCTCGAACTCCCTGGAACACTTGCCAGTAACATCATGACATTCTCCGCCAAACTGTGAGAACCTTGGCTTGGTACTTCTGGGACAGTCTGGTGTAAGTACAAAAGTGTAGCATATCGGTAAGCCTCTGCAGTTGCCACTGCTGCATTCAAATCAAAAGTAGGATCTTCTGCTTGTACTTTATTGGGAAGTTGAGGCAGGGGTGGGATTTTCCAACGTTCAATAGCAGTTTTCAGCTCAACAGCTCTAGATATCAATCTGAGAGGAGTCTTTGAGTTTTTATCGGAGGAAGCCTTGGCTTTTGTTTTTGCTCTACGCACTTGCTCAATAAGAGTTGCAACGTCACTCATGATGGGAAAAAGAGTCTGAGCAATACCTAAGAGAGGATCAATTGTATCACCATCTTCAAGGTTGAAGTTTCTGAACTTAGCAATGACGGAGGAACTATTGTTTTCATGGTGTTTCTTCTTTTTCTTCCCACGTTTCTTCGATGGCTGCTCAAAGTTCTGGCTGAATTTTCTTTTCATAGGCTTGTCTCCCGGTTCGTCGTCAGCACCAATACTTTCACTATCATCAGAGTCTTTCAAAGCATCATAGTTTTCATATTCTCCATCATCAATTGCCTCTTCGTCATCACTATCTGAAAAGTTATTGTCGTCATTTTCACTAGTCATCCTTGCTAAGACGTCAAAATACATCCAAGCATTAACTAAGAATTGCAACTCCTTAGGAAGTTTTTTCTTCTGCAACTCATTCTCTGGTGTTTCGGAGCCTAAATCTTCGATTTTGTCAAATGAATTACCATGATTGCTTTCTGAATTGGACATCAGTACGGAACCCGTATCTGAAAATGAGCCAACGCTGCTACTTCTTCTCTTTTTGCTCTTCTTCTTACCTTCCAACTTGTTGAGAACCCTGATAATCATACTTTTAGCACCTTTCAAATGTGCGATACCCGTACTAATATGCCTATCCCATGCTTCACCCATAGCCAAAGCAATACATGTAGCGAGGGCAACATCTGGTGGTGTACGAGCCACTATTTCAGTTGATGTATCTGACGATTTACCTTTGAGTTTTTTCGTTTTATCCTTCGAGTTATCGGAGCTTAAACTATGAACCAGAGTGACAATTGCATCCTTCATGTATCGAACTCCTCTCGCTCTCAGCATGGGGTCACCTCTTGCCACGTGGAAGCAAGTCATTGCCAACAAGGCACTCCGAACTACGGGATGATCGACCGACATTGGTAGCAAAAATGTACGCCATGGATTTTCTGTTGGACCATTCTTGATTGACATGATCCCGCATGTGTACTGATCAAAGGCCACTAGCGTTGTTAGATTTTCGTCCGATAAATGCAAGGAATAAAGATTGACTGGTTTCTGCGCCGTCAGCGACTGAGGACGGTTTGGATGCTCAAAAATGTCAAGAGTAGAGCTCATATCTGAAGCAGCTGATCTTGGGGAGCTTGCATCTACGGTGATGTCGTTATAAGTTGATGGTACGTTTTTGAAATTCTCAACGACATCTTTATTAGCTGTTTCCTCCTCGATTTTGGGGCGGATTTTGTCAGGGAGTTGGGTGGCATTGATATAGTTCAGCATTGTTGTGTAGGGGGAAGCCGGATTCGAGTGACCTGGCTTTGGTGTCTCGATTTCAAAAAGCGGCGATGGCGCTACACTGGGGAAGGCCGGTAACTGTTCGTTACCTGTGATAGCTGAAAGGGAGCCGATATTCGGAATTGGGATATTTGAAGGGTCTCCTCCACTGAGAATCGAGTGTAAAGAGTAGAACTGCGGGCTATGCTGGGCTCGAAACCCGGGGTTATTTTTCAAGGATTGGTCGTTACTGGACTTGGAGAGATCATGATCGTACTGCTGTTGGAACGACTCTGATGGCAACGGAGAGAATTTGGCGAATTGCTGCAAGTTGGAGTATGAGTCCATTTCGTCCACAAACCTCGGGGTTGCGACATTTGAGTTTGTCGCTGGCCCCGTTGTCGAATCGAAATTTGTGTTTGGATAGGATGATAGCAGTCCGGAGTTGTTTGGGGACCGAGGGAAGATGGAGGGGGAGAAGGCGGAGGAGATTTGTGGCGAATCTTTGAAAAAATTCAGCGGAGGGTTGTTTCCCTTTGTTTTTGAGACGATTTCCGGGTGCAAAGGCGGCAGGGTTTTGAGGTACTTTGTTGATGTTGCCAGGAGGGGCGATTTGACAAACGAGTCTGGTCTCTGTTGTTTGATGCCTTTCGTCGGATTGAACGGTTCACCGAACGGCGAGAGGGGCCCGACGGGGCTGGCGGGTACCTTGGACGCTATGTCTGCCAGGGAATGCAAGAGGCTGCTGCTTTTGTACTCATTATTTACAAGTTTCTTTGGTTGGATGTCGAGGACGGCGTGTCTAATTTCCTCGCTTGCGCCGCCGTCGTCATCATCACCTTCATCTTCGTCTTCTGCTTCTTCATCTTCTTCGTGCTTTACTCCTTGGAATTCTTTTTCTTTCTCGGTTTCTTGTTTCACGATACTTGCGTTAGCCCGCTCCGTCTTGACCTTGGTTGGTCTCGAGGTTTTTCTTTCCGCGGGTTTTGATGTCCCGTGTTGGGAGTCGCCAGCGGTTTCGAAGCCCTTCTTGGAGACGAGCTGCAGGATGTCGTCGCTGTTGACGAGGCCGCTGAGGGTGGAGGCGACGGCGGCGGCCAGGTCGGGGTTTTTCCCGTTGGCGATGAGCACGTTGGCGATGGCGATCTCCTGCGCCGACTTGCCCGTGACAGAGAGAGTCGCCTCTTGCAGAGCCTTCTGCAGCGGGTTCTGTGCCGGCTGGTCATGTGTGTTGCGCTCGTGGTGTGGGGGCGCCGGTGTCTGATCCGGCCGAGAGTGGGAGTGGGAGTGGGGTTTGCTGTCGGAGGATGTTGTTAGTGCCGCCGACGCTGCTGCCGCCGGTGCGGTCTTGTGGTTGTTTGTTTCTGAGAAGTCTCGCCACTTGAAGTTGATGGCATAGCCACCGCAGACGATGCCCTTCTTGATGCAGTTCTGGCACAGGGGCTTTGTCTCGTCGCACTTGAGTCTGCGTTTCTTGCATGTGACACACCCGTTTCTGGACTTTGTCTTCTTGGGCTTCTTTGTGTCTGCCGACGCCGGGCCTCCTCCGTTTTTCTTCTGCGAGGTGCTATTGGTCGACATCGCAGGTGTGGGTGAGATCTGACTACTGCTTGCCTCGGCTCTACTCGTCCAGCGTGTCGATCACTAGCTCCACTGCTAGCTCCAACTATTTTGCTCCCCGGTCCACAAGGAGACAGAAAACGGCAAGCAACGTACAACAGCGCAGGCCATGATACAAGCGATCAGCTACAGTGCTCCTACGGGCAGAGATAGCGGCCGCAGCGTCGGGCACGGCTGGCAGGCCCGGCCACGCAGGCAAGCTTATTCAGCATTGTCCCCCCAGCGCAGACAGACGCGATGGCCTGCGGGAGATAGCAGATAGCGCCAGCGCCAGCGCCAGCGGAGCTTCCTCTTTCCTGTTACGGCTGCTCTTGTCTGCCAGCCTCTTCTTGATTCCCCCTGTATTATTCTCGCTTGTCCTCCTATGCCCCTCTCCCCCCTGCCCTCCCGGATTCAGGGCATTCGCCCGGATGTGTTTTTCCGAGCTCTTATCAGCCCGCTGCCGGCCTCGGCGCAGGCCCGCAACGCACTAGCCGTTCCGGGGGGGGTCGCGGCGGATCGCGCTGCCCGATGCGGCAATCGCGTGCGAGCGGCCGTTGTCGCTCGCCCCCGCGGGGAAGCACCCCCGGAAAAAGACGTTTGCCGTCGATCGGCGCAGCGCGACGGAAAAACGCCGATCGACCCAAACCGGCTGCCCCCACCTGCTTTTCTCTTCTCCCTAGCCCCCCACTCGCCGGCTCTGCCGAAGGCCAAACGCCTATCGGGCGCCAAAGTCGCCCATATCACCTGGACGGCCGCGACAAACCGCCCCACCGCTTATCGCCGCACTCTGGGCCACCCCCCACCGTCCGGGCGCCGGCACTCTGGCCAGCTTAACGTCCTCGAGGACTATATATCCCCCAGACGGTGCTGAAGATACAAAGGGGAGAAAAGGACACTGGGGAAGGGAGGCGTAACTGCTCTGGTATTATCTGTCACATAGTACTAGTTCTTGCACAACACCATCCCCAGCACTGGCACAAGCATGTCCTTCCCATACGAGTTCACCCCGCTAGCAGATAAGCAAACGCTTCTAAAGGCCTACCAGGGCAAGAAAAAGTCGGAGCTTCCAACTCCGTCTCTCATTGTCGACCGGACGGTCTTCACGGACAACTGCGAGAAGATGCTCCACAACGCATCGAAGCTTGGCGCAGACTTTCGGGCACACGTCAAGACCCACAAGACGCTCGAGGGTACCGCTCTGCAGTTGGGCTCCGGAGACATCAAGACGGATAAGATCGTCGTGTCCACGCTCATGGAGGCATGGGGTCTGCTACCCTTGATGAAGAAGGGTCTCATCAATGACATCTTGTTCAGCTTGCCCGTCGTCGAAAGCAGATTGCCAGAGTTGGCAGCCCTCTCCGAGCACGTGCCTCACTTGCGCTTGATGCTCGACAACTACGCCCAGGTGGAAACCTTGGTCAGATACAGCAAGGAGCACGGCTACGCCAAAAAGTGGTCCATTTTCTTCAAGGTCAACATGGGCACTAACAGAGCAGGATTGGGCGTCTCCGACGCTGACCTCGACAAGACCCTCAAGGCCCTCCTCAAGTCCCCTGTTTCGGAGTACGTCTCCCTTTACGGCTTCTACTGCCACGCCGGCCACGCATACTCCTCCTGCAACTGCGAGCAGGCCGAGTCCTTTTTGGTAGACGAAATCACCAACGGCAACCTCGCCTGCAAGAAGGCCCTCGCCATCGACCCTTCCCTCAAGCTCCAGCTCTCCGTCGGCTCCACTCCAACCGCACACGCCTCCGAGATCTTGGAAGTGTCCAAGCTCGGGCCTCTTTCGGGCCAATTGGAACTCCACGCAGGTAACTATCCATTCTGCGACTTGCAGCAGATGAGCACCCGCTGTGTCTCCTTGAGCAGCGTCTCCTGCCGTGTTCTAGCAGACGTCTTGTCCTCTTACCCTCAGAGAGGCAAGACCGAGCCAGGTGAGCAATTGATCAACGCCGGTGTCATCGCTTTGGCCAGAGAGTTCGGCCCCTTGCCAGGTCATGGTAGAATATATTCCCCAGAGGGCTACGAAAACTGGATCGTCGGCCGTTTGAGTCAGGAACACGGGATCCTTGTTCCATTGGAGGAATCCAAAGATACCAAATTGATTCCTTTGGGCACAAGAGTGGAGGTCGTGCCACAGCACAGTTGCATCACCGCCGCATCCTACCCATGGTTCTTTGTCTTCGACGGCGATGACGTTGTCTCCGACATTTGGGTTCCTTTCAGAGGCTGGTGATCTTCTCATTCGGAATATTTAACAAATAAATTTTTTCGTGTATATACAGTATACAAAGTACACTCCCATTCTTTTACATCGTACCTGTCAGTGCAAAATATCTGCGGAGATCCAGTACTTCTGATACAGTTCATAAATTTGGCGTACTCTCGTCCAAAGTGCCAATCGCATTTCTTAACTCGTTAGCCAACACTCAAGAGCCCGACAGAATTATTTAGCCGTCTATCTTGTCCAGAATCGAGCAGCATTGTCTCAGTTTTCTACTCTTTTTGTTGATATCCGGTTTGCTTACTTCGATGATTGAGATCCAGAGCCTCTAGATAACTCATCACGCACCCGCCTCAAGATTCCATCGCCATCTTTAACAGCAGGAATGATGGTTCGTAAGATTTTCCAACTAGTAAATTAGACTCAGCGTCAAACTTGTGAAACGTGTATAACCACGATATCAAAACACACGATATCACAATATTGAGATGGTGTATTATCGGATCCTTAGCATACTCGTAACAATATTTAGAGGTATGTAGTGAGTTCTTAGACAATAGTAGCATCTCAGAGAGAAGAAACTACGAGTTGAACACTGCCAACTATCCTTTCACACTGTTGCTTCATGTCAATCCATCTCACACCAATCTCAAAATCATGCTGTAAAATAGGCACATTAGTCCTTCATGGCAACCCTCCAAAAACAGTATAAAATCATAATATGGTACCTTCAGGCAGATCTGCGTAGCAATGTAGTTCGGCAAATTGCATACTTTATCTTCAAGTAATAATGGCAATGGTAATGGAGTTGCTGTTGCGCCAGTGCAATGGACTGGTCAAACAGCAATCATTGTCAGCTAGTTCGACCGTTGAGAGATATTTTGTTCAGTTTGCAAAACGGGATTTATAAGAGCAGACAAGAGAATTTGTCGTTCAAATGGGTCAACTTCAACATTTCCACTTTTCAGTAAAAGTCTTAATGTATTCACGCAAAATGGGGGTCTCAGTGATTGATAAAGGAGTTTTATTTTTATTAATATTCTGACATTCCAAGATGTCATCCGAACATAGTAAGGAGAGCTTAAGCTGATTAGCAAATAATGCTATGGGATGGCAAACACCACAGCATGAATTGTGTCCAAGTTGAGAGAAATTAAAGCCGCTCGTTCTCAAGCCAATAGTTTTAAAAAAGCTCGAACGACTAGTATCTGAGGTCAAAGCTTTCATAGGATCATCTTCCAAAATCAGACTTCGTCTCAGAAGCTGGATTTTACCGCTATTGAAAATGCATGCACGCTCGTCTATAGCTCTAGATGAGCATTCCACCTCAAATGTCTCTAATATAAATAGGGTCTATAGAGCTCACACTTTACATGGAAGTTTTGAGTACCCACCGGCAAATACTGCCCAGCTCAAAAAATCCAGTAATAGCGAGTGAAGGTTGAGAAGGGCTACCAAGGTCAAATAAGCGGACACTTTCTCCTTAGCAAAGGGTGCCCCAGTCATGATTATACTCAAAAATAATAGAGGGTATGTTGCTAGCATGGAAAATAAAGAGTGGTGTATGAGAGAGTATTGGCAATGGTATAAGCCAATATATCTCAAAAGACCATTGATTTTGGGTATAGCGAAGTCCGAATGTTTTTCAAACACTGGAATAATACCATATCGAATCTTAACTCTTTGATTGGTATGTGAGTTTTCCATAGGAAATTCTGGTGATGGAAACAAAACCGTTTCCAAAAGCTGGACTGAATTTAGTGCAAACTGATCTTCCTCAACCTGAAGTAAATCTGATGGTTTGCGATAAAAAGTCCCAAGCTTCCTGTGGATTGTCGACTTTTGATAGCCTTTAGAAAACGTCTCTGGAGACTCAGAAAAACTTCATCTGTTGCAGCTTGCAAAATTTACCTTCTCTTTCACTCTCTAGATGAGCTTGCTTATGTTCAAAGTTGATATGTAATGGTTCTAAGGCTCAATTGCGGATGATTTCTCTGTTCGTGCCTTCTTTTCTCATCAATTCTTGCGAAGAGTCTATTGCAAGAAGAGTCATCGCATCTAAATCTTTGAGCCGAGGGGTTGGCCTTGTGTCTTTTGAATCAATGGTCGTGGATGTAAGGAACGGGGTTTTTCTTCGGTTTTTCAGCTCTTGACTCTGAACTATCCATTTGTTTGCTGTACAGCCGAAATGATCCCCTCTACCTTCAAATATTTGCTACAACTACATTTCAAATGGACCCATTCTTACCCTGTGGCAGTCCAAAGAGTTTGCTCTAAGTCTTCGGATATACATTGCTTGCTTTTCCGGACAGCTTCTCGAATGGTTCATGCCTTCCGGAAACTGAGGCACCAATTATAGCCGCACCTTTTCTGTTATCAGTGACGAAAACGGAATCTGGTGGGGGACAGTGGGGGAGAAAAAGGACAATTGTGAACTGATAGCGGGAATCCATCAGTGTGATTGGTGGCAGTGGATAAATTAGTATTTGGTGATTTAGTGACAAGTTGAATTAGTAAATAGTTATGAAAAGAAAAGATATATACACACAACGGCTACAGAGGTTAACTTTTTTTCCTGCGATAGTAATAGACTGGACAGCTAATCGAGTGTTGCAATTGCCTCGAGTTCGTACTTGATAGCAGCATCCATGAAAGCCACAACAACACAAGAACGTGCTGGCTTTTGAGGGAAGTATTGGCCGTAGATCTTGTTGACGGTGCTCGAGTAGTTTGCGTGTGAGATGAACATGGTCACCTTGAAGACCTTGTCAAGAGAAGAACCGCCTGCAACCAGAACTTTTTCTAGGTTCTTGATTGCCAAGTGGACCTGCTCCTCAAGGTCTTCTGGAGTTTCACCAGTAGCGTAATTTGAGCCGATGATACCAGATGTGAAGACATGGCCATTGCTGACGAAGGCTGGAGAAAGAACAGGGTGCTCTTGACCTTGGATTGAATCCCATGTAACTTTTGTGGCTGGCATTGTTTTGTTTCTGAGTGGCTTGTGCGTAAAGAAAGTTGCTTCTACAAGGTTGAAAGACCTACTTAAGTTTTTACGACATGGAATCAATTGGGAGAGAAACATGCACACGGGGAGGTAGTGGGTTTATATATTTGGCATTTTAGAAGGACGTGAAAATCCTGGGTTTACGGCTGATAAGCGGCTTATGCAGTCAAGGAATAGTGGGGGCTTTTTTCAGAAACCGGGGGAAAGAAGGCAGAGTAGGAGGGATACGGGGCGAGTGGGGACACAAAGCGGCGAGTCGGTGGGTGGACACGGAAACTGGCTAGGGAAGCTGGTCGGTTGTCGTGGCACCGCCAGAGGGAAGTACCAAGAGGCATCCTCCGATTCCGCCTTAGGTGGTGGGGGGATGATGGGGGGATTCGGTGTTTTGGTTTTGGTTCCGTGGTGGTGCAAGTATACTATATTTTTTGTATTATACTCAGAGTGGCTAGATAGTAGATGCATATTGGTTTGGAAGGGAAAAGAAGAGAATTGAAAGGGCACAGGAGGGGAAAAAACGATTGAGGAGGATGGAGGTAGTAAAATGAGGTGGACCTATTCAATCGCCTGTTTCCTTCTCGAGCTTCGCGTCGATGGTGACAAGAGTCTACACATAGTTGTACAACCTTGCGGTCTTGCCGCAGAACCTGTAGCCCGATATCATGGAGAGATAGATGGCCATTCCGATATCGCACGTGATGAACTGCTTTTACTGGAAGTTTGACATAGAAGCGTTGTAGCCGTTGACTAAGGTGAAGAAGGAGAGGAGGATGTTGATCCAGGCCAACAAGGGGAAGTTGGTGGACGGGGACTCTTTGCAGTTCATGTATGCCAAGAGGCTGACAAGGGCAGCGAAGAGAGACACGTAGTAAGAGTTACCGTTTCTGTTCAAGCTGAGGAAGATCTCAGGAGCCGCCTCTGCCACCGTAATGGGTCCGGGAGCCGAGTTAGATGTCGGAGCTTGCAGCGGCCCCGGCGAAGAACAACAGCACGCATTGATGAAGAAAGGAAGGATTTTGATCTCCGCGATGTTGAAGACGACGACAAAGGGGGATGCGGCTAGAATTGGGTTGAGTGGGGAGACGGTGAGGCCCAGTAGGCAAAATTAATTCTGAAGAACACCTGTCGGAGGGGGGACGGGTTTGTTGGGCCCGCTGGACCGCCCGCTTTAACATTCCGAACCGGCTGATCACCCGGTCCCCAATGCAATGGCGACGGTCATCATGCTCATCTGTCTCGGCTTGAAGTCTCTGCTCAACACCTTGTCCCCCCAGAATCGGATTCCTGTCAGTATGCGTAGAACTCCTTCAGCTTGTTCATATTGCTCTTGCTATTGTTGGTGAATACACGGCAAACGAGCGGGGAAAAAACATGCCGCTGATAATTCCCAGCAGCAACATAGCACTCAGTGGAAATTGCTCCTTTCGTAAACCAATTCTGGCCTGGCCCGGCCCGGACAGGTTTAATGATACTACCCTCCTCGACACCTTCGACGCTTATCGAGCCCTTATCAGCCCCGTCTGCTGCCTGCCCCGCCACGCAACGTCTTTCTCGCCGTCTCCCCATTGGGATTGCAAAAGTCCTTTTCTCCCCTACAAGAGGGATGACGTAAGCGGGTTCCCTGGCGGGGGGGGAGAAGCGGAAGCGGAAGAGGGAGGAGACAGGCAAGCTCCTCGGTTCAGGTAAACAGAAGGTGTTGTCGTGTCACTGCGACGGGGGGAGTCTCGGCGTTGGCTGCTGGTAAGAACCGTACATCCTGGCACACCCACCACGCTTCGCCAAGACCACAAGACCACAAGACCGCCTTGTCTGTGTTTGCCTCCCCTTCTCCCTCCAGTCCGCCATGTCCACGCCGCAGAAAGCACGGGACTCGATGGAGTTCCAACAAACGTCGCTCCACGACAGCGCCGTCGCCGTCGCCAGCAGCATGAATATCGCCAGCAGCGATGGCATTGCCCACGGTAGGGGTAACTCGGGCGCCTACGAGTTCTCCTACCTCAAGATCGTTTTTGTCGTCGTGCTCTTTGTCATCTCGCTTTTCTCCTTCGTCACACAGACAGAGCTCACGAGCCTGCTTTACTCGGCCTATGGCTTCAACGAGCCTATCTTCTTGCTCTACCTTACCCATGGTTCTTGGTGGCTGCTGTGGCCGCTGCAGTTCCTTTCGATCGGTGTCTTCAAGAGCCTCCGCAAGTTCATCCTTCACCGCAGAGGATACACGCCCGTCGGCGGGAGACGCTGGAAGGGCCTCCGCAAAGCCTTCGCCAGCTCCATCAAGGCCCAGCACCAGAACATTTTCCACACGGCAGAGTTGACCGCACACTCGAACATCGGCGACTACGAGATCCGCTACAAGGACCCTCGCAAGAGCTTTCGCAAGTACTCCCAGTTCTTTAAAAGCACAGCCATCTGGTACGTCTTTAAGATGTCCGCCCTACTCTCGCTCATCTTGAACGTCGCTGGCGTCACCTGGTTTCTCGCCATGTCCTTATCCACAGGTAGCGACGTCACCGCCATCTACAATTGCAGCGCCTTTACTGCCTACATCTTCGCAATACCCATCCTCAAGGAGAGGTTTTCTTGGATCAAGGCTAACTCGGTAGTCATCGCCATCGCAGGCGTCTTCATCGTCGCATACATGGGCAAGTCGTCATTCTCTTCCGACGGAGACACGACTGTCCCGGACGCAGGCACAGCCTACCCTCACAGACTATTTGGGAACTTCATTATCCTGCTCGGCGCCATCCTCTACGGCTTGTACGAGGTCCTCTACAAGAAGTGGTGCTGCCCTCCCTCGGAACTTGTCAGCGCTAGAAGACAGGCAACCTTCTCCAACTTCATCATGTGTCTCATCGGCGTCAACACTTTCTTCATCATGGGCGTAGGGATGCTCGTGTGTGAAGTCAGCGGCCTGCACCATTTCGAAATACCAACCCACGGCAAGGCCATGCTTTATATGGTCACCAGCATCATCTCCAACCACCTCTTCAGCGTCTGCTTCCTCGGCTTGATGTCCTTGACCTCTCCGGTCTTCTCCTCCGTCGCTTCGCTAATCACCATTCTAATCGTCGGGCTTTTCGAATGGCTCTTTAGAGACATCGTCATTACATTCTATCAAATTATAGGTTATATCCTCATAATAGTCGGATTTGCGCTATTAACTTATGCCTCCTGGAATGAGATCTCCAAAGAAGACGTCGACGACGACTACATCACAGATACAGAATCAACCTACAGTACCGCGAGCTCTCAAATGGCATGAACGATTCTTATCCCCTTATATCACCTTCTATTTCACCACTTATCTTTTTGTATCAACATTTACAGTTATCGGCGTTGGATAACGCCAGAATCAAATTAGAACATTCAAAAGTACCCAGACACGTAGGTCGTGTTGCAAGAAAACTTGACGGCTCATCATTGTCTCCCGCTAATAAACGTTCCACAGCAACAGCAACACATTCTTGAATGTACACGCTTGTAGTAGATAACCTCATCACAGACTTTGCATGCTCCCCTCCCCCTGCACTTGTTCCCCGGTGCAGTACTATTATGTGATACTCTGCAAACGATTCACCGCGCAGACGCAGGTCGACAATTTCATGTCGAAAAAAAAAGTTCATGAATAACTGTCACTAAATGCATGAGACAAGTTCCTCCATGTTCAGCTGTGAGAACGTAGACCCATCTTCCTCTATTATAAGGTGACCCCATTTCACAACATGACGGAAGAGATTACCAAAAAAACTGAAGAAATCCAACTCGCTGAAACCGAGCAGAAAATTACCCCATGGGAGGTCGAAGGTGCAGTCGTCGACGGTCAAGCAGTCGGTATCGACTATGATAAACTTATCACCCAGTTCGGTACCAAGAAAATCAGCGAAGAGCTTCTAGACCGTTTCCGTTCCATCACTGGTCATGAACCTCATCATTTCATGAGAAAGGGACTGTTCTTCTCAGAAAGAGACTTCAACCGTATTCTCGACCTCTATGAACATGGTGAACAATTTTTCCTCTATACCGGACGTGGTCCTTCCTCGGATTCGATGCATTTGGGCCACATGATTCCTTTTCTCTTCACAAAGTGGTTACAGGAAGTATTTGACGTCCCTCTCGTGATCGAGCTTACTGATGATGAAAAATTCTTGTTCAAGCAAAAGTTGACCATCGAAAATGTGAAAGATTTCGCCAAGGAAAATGCCAAAGATATCATTGCAGTTGGCTTTAAGCCTGAAAACACCTTTATTTTCTCAGACTTGGAATATATGAACCCAGCATTCTACGAAAACGTCGTTCGTGTCTCTAGACAAATCACCACCTCCACTGCTCGTGCAGTCTTTGGTTTCCAAGATTCAGACTGTATTGGTAAGTTGCATTTTGCATCCGTTCAAATTGCAACCGCTTTTCCTTCATCTTTCCCAGCCGTGCTGGGCTTGCCTCCAAAAACACCATGTCTTATCCCTTGTGCTATAGATCAAGACCCTTACTTCCGTGTTTGTCGTGACGTTGCCGATAAGTTGAAATTCAGTAAGCCTTCTTTGATACATTCCCGTTTCTTTCCAGCTTTACAAGGCTCAACAACCAAAATGTCTGCATCCGATGAAAATACAGCCATCTTCATGACTGACACTGCCAAGCAGGTCCAAAAGAAGATCAATAAGTACGCTTTCTCCGGCGGTCAAGTTACTGTGGAAGATCATCGTAGATTGGGTGGTAACCCAGACGTCGATGTTGCATTCCAGTATTTGTCTTTCTTCAAAGATGACGATAAGTTGTTGGAAGAAACTTATGACTCCTACAAGAGGGGTGATCTTTTGAGTGGTGAATTGAAGAAGCTTTGTATCGAAACTTTACAAGAATTTGTGAAAAACTTCCAGGAAAGCCGTTCTAAGGTCGATAAGACCACTCTTGATAGCTTCATGAAGCCACACCAATTGGTTTGGGGCCAAAAGGAAAGACTTGTTCCTGCAAAACCAAGAGAGACAAAACAATCAGCAAAGAAATAAGCTTGCATCACTGCCAACACTTTAATTCATCTCTTTACAGTATTTTTTTCATTATCATTAATTCTATACTTATAACTTTCTAACTTCATTAGATTTACACACACCGAATTAAATCTCCTTCACTGCTGTCAATGCGTCTTGCTCAATGGTTTTGTAGCATTCGTTAACAAATTCTCTGGAAACGTTGAACTGTGCACCAAATTCGTCAGTTGAAAACCAGTTTTGAGTAGCCTCCTTAGCTTTAACAATACTACCTTTGGTCGAAACAAGAAGCTCATCTCTATCAATGTTACGGCATTTCTGCTTCACAAGCTTATGGGTTTTGCTTACCTGAGCAAGCTTGGATTTCTTTCCGAAAAACGAAGCAGGGGAGCTCAGTTTGATAATAGTGGACAGAACTTTTTCATAGTCCTGCAGTAGGAAATAGTAATTGTTACACTCTGCTGAAAGTGGATCTTTTGGACCCTCTTCGATTTTAGGCTCCAAAGGAGTATCTTTAACAAGTAACCACTCTAAGCTGGATAGAATTACTTGCTCCATGCTTGAAAACGATTTCAAGTTGATGCTGTTTTCTAAAAGGCTCAGATATCTGGTTTTGTAATCTTCCCATACTCTACTATGTTGATCATAGATGAGCAATTCATGTAGCATCCAGATTGACACATAATCAATATCGACTAGGCAACTAAATCTAGATTCAACAAATTTTTGTGGAACGGGGTGGACCTGATGGTCACCACATGCCCATAAAATATTCCTATCACCGTTATCATGAAGTTTCAAATCAACATCAGAACCATCCAATATCAAGGTATGATAAACCTTTTTCAATGAAGGAATATAGTCAGCCTTAATCTTTTCAATCACTTTATCACCCTCACGCAAACGATTATTCTGAATGCTTTTCAATATGGTGTCGACATGAAAGATTGAGTTTTCGACTCGTATTTTAAACTCCAGAAATCCCTTGAGTTTACTGAATGTGCTATGCTCAAAACATGACATGACCATTGGAGGAAGTTCCGCTGCAACATTTTGACTATAGAATTTCATAGCAGCAGATATTAGGTCATTCTTGCGTGTCTTGGATGATATGTGATTCGTGAAATGTGAACCCAATGTGTCTATCTGTAAATTTTTGATCTTCAAATTTTGATAAATTCTCGCCAATGGGCTAGAGAGATTTGTGTTTGAGTACATGTGTGCTAGCCAAAGTTGCAAGTGAAACTCATAACTATTTTTAGTCAATGCATTTTCGATAAGAACGATGAGATTGAAGTAGGTTTGTGTATTAACTTTATCCTTATTGATTGTGAAATATGATTGGATGGCAAGAATTAAGAACTCGAAGCCTGCATAATAGTCGAATTCAACCAGCTTGTTTTGCAAATGTTTCGTTACATCGTAATATTTGCAACAAGTCGAGAAATACTCTCTTTCCATGAACAAGTGAGGTTTGATAAACGTTTTGATCTTGATGTAATTCACTAGACAAATCAGGTCGTTCTCTGTAGCAATTCTTTCTTCGGATACAACAGATTTCAAATCTTGTTGGGTATATCTTTCCTCTAATATTTCAAGTATAGTCTCAGCAGGAAGAATATGGTTTTGGAGGAAATGATACAAGTCCAAGAAGCAGCAGAGTTTATGCATGTATAAGTTCAGATAGCCATGAAAAGCATGTTTTTTGCCAATTACATCGGAACTTTCTAATACCTCGATTTTTGCAAGTTGGCTATTTCTTCCAACTTTATAAGTGTTTATGACCTTGTTTATCTTTTCCATGCTATGTAACTTTTTCGCAGCAAGTATAGCCAATTTCCATGTATCCCA
The DNA here is from genome assembly GCA_025531575.1 of Pichia sp. PH4023. Classification (NCBI taxonomy): domain Eukaryota; kingdom Fungi; phylum Ascomycota; class Pichiomycetes; order Pichiales; family Pichiaceae; genus Pichia; species Pichia sp. PH4023. Next base: position 1,369,593 of record JAMGYR010000003.1, read on the forward strand.
GTCATCAACACCAATTTTCACTAGATAATGAACACAAGAATCATAAAGCTCATCCCAAAGCTCGTTTTTCTTAAGCTGTTCAAAGAAAATTAGACGCAACTCCAAATCACTTTCTTTATCAAGAAAGCTTCTCAACTCCTCTAAGCATTCTTTACTAGACCCTTTCTTGACAAGTAATTCACATTTAACAAACGTTTGTTGTGCATTCAAGCCCTTTTCAAACGATTGTTCTACAGTTTCTATGATCTTCAATCCTAATGTAGCTAACAATTTGTCCTTGCCATTAGCCAGTCTGTCTTTATCTTTACAACAATATATCACAACTGTCATTGTTGCAGCTGCCCAGAATTTGACCATCCTGCCATTATCAGTGTCAGCCTTGAACACCTTTGACAAGGCCATCGAAGCCTTTTGCATACCCACAAGATCATTGTTATCAATGGTTTTCTTAAACCATTCGTAAGCTAGATTTGAGGATTGATATTTCCGCATTGCAGCTTCATAGATGTCATCTTTAGGTTTGTAGTCTAGTAACCGAAATGTTGAGTCAAGAATGTCTAGGCTGTTAGGATCAGAGGGAGTTTTTCCGACCAAAGTCAAAGCGGCAGCAAGCGCATCTTTAGCCGTAGTAGAGTCAGTAGCGGAGAGTGCAGCATTTGCAAGGATGAAGCAGCGGCACGCATGATTATGAGAAGAGTTAGGTTGCTGTACGATTTTCTTATCCACTAGTTTTAGAGCGAGCTTGAAATTTCCCACCTCCAAGGCAGAATCAATCAGTGGAAACCCAGTGGACATTTTTTTATTCACTTGGAGTTTATATTTTAAATACTTGAGTAGGCCACGGCAATATGATGATATGAAACGAGTGATTTCCAAACCTGAGGAGCTTGCCTGATAATTGTTCATCTCGAAGACTTCAAAAAATATAAAGATTCGTTTTCAAAATTTCACCCTTTCTTAGCGATTACGTAAAGTTTTTAGTGTTTTTTTACTTGGTAAGGATATACCTGTTAAATAGGTGCAAAACATTAAACTATCTACTCACATTAATTATTTTATAGATTCATGCATTTATGTAGAAAAATCAGCAAGTAGCTAAGTAAAAAAATAATCTCCACTGATCCATCTGTTCACCATATCCAAACTATGGGACGGTTGATCGAACGGAACCATATGTCCAGCATCAAAAACTCTCAAGAAAGTCAACAATCCGTTGGATTTGGCAGTTCCTGCATGCGATCCGTCTGCCTTTGAATACCAATTGGTCGTGTTGGCGGCGTTGAAAGAATCTTTTCCAAACCAGCTAAGTTTATTGGACCATCCTTGATTTCCTAACCAGTTACAGATGTAGTCTTTGTCTCCCGCATATATCAAGACAGGAATATCAAGCTCCAAAATTTCAGCAACATATTGTTGGAAAGGTTTAGGCTCATCACCTGAGAGAATGAAATTCCTAAAGACCTGATTGTCACATCCAACATAAGACTTGACTTCGGAGCCTAGCGCGGCCATGACTTCAGGCTTGTTCAAGTACTCGTCTATGGCGCTCATTTGTGGATAGCATCCATCGCCCAAACATGGCTTTCTGATATCGTAATAGTTCAAACCTGTTTTCTCAAACGGAGTCATCATTCTCTCACAGTACAAATTTGCTGGCACGCAGGTTAATGCTGTTTGGGACCTGTAGCACGTCTTGATCAATGCTGCACACCTTGGATACATTTTCTCCAGATCTTCACATTCGTTATCAGGAATCAACTGCTTGTATCCGGATTCGGTTGCATTGCATGCCATTGGAATATAGTAGTAGTATTGAATCAATGCGTCGGTGATACCGTTACCGATCATCACAGATGTCAAACTAAAGAACTTGTCCTCCTTATTTGCAATTACACTTGCAATGTTTGGAATATAATGGCCTGCATAGGATTCACCAGCTATGTGGAAATCGTTTGGTGCAAAAGTAATGAACTTTGCGAAAAATAGCTGCAGAAATGCATATACGTCCTCTGCTGCTTGCTTGGTGGAAGAGACTGTACTTTTATCGGCATAAGAGTATCCGACACCGACTGGTTGCTCAAGAAAAATAACCGAGGCGTTTGAATTCCACGAATAAGGGTTAGAGACAGGGGTTAAAGTTGTGCCATTGATGGAAGACGGACCCAACTCAAAGAACAACCCAGTCATGGAAGAACAGCCTGGGCCTCCATTCAACCAAAGGATAACTGGGTCGTTTTCTGGGTCATTTCTACTTTCGAAAAACCAGAAAAACAAATGCTTGTCTTCTTCATTGATGTCAAAATAACCGGTCCACTGGTTGACCGTATCGACTCCTAAAACAGAGGGGTCCGACTCCACATGCTTCTTCACTCTCAATCCATACGCTGAGGTAAACTCTGCCAAGTTGATGTGCTCATAGTTCGCCGCGTCTTTCAAATCAGGTTGTCTTAGTGCACTTTTGGGAGCCTTGGACTCGCCTGCGCTGTACCGCTTAAGCTCCTCCTCTATTTTCGAGGCATCCACGGTCTGCTCCAGCAAATCCCATGCCTCGGAGGTGCTCTTATCAACCAATGCCTGGTCGAAAAGACCTTCCTCGACGTACTTGTCGAGAATAGGGTGGTGGTGTTGCTGGTTGTTCTTGAAGGAAAGCGCATTCTGTCTGTTATAGCCCAGAACGGGGTTCGCAGCTGCGGAGCTCACAAGAAGTGAAACAACCGCCGCAGTACTCAATGCAAACTTCATCTTTCTTTGTGCCGGTGAGTGTTGATGATGCTGTTGGTAGCCGCCCTCCCCTAACTACAGGATAGGCCCAGGCAAAGATAGCTTCAGCCCAGAATGAGCCGAATAGGACAATAGCGATAGCCCAGAGGTCCCCTCTCGCCTCTGGACAAGACTCTTTATTTTCTCGGCCCTATCCCAGAAAAGGAAGACGGGGAAAGCTTATCGGAGGCGTCCCAGCCGGCTTTACAAGGCTTTACTAGGACTTACATTAGAGAAAGCATTTGCACATGTCATATGTTTGTAGTGTGGCACAGCTAGCTGTGCATTATTAGTATATAGGTTCATGGGGTAGATTCTATTTGTCGAGGGATCCTCTGTAGATATGGTAGGCCGAGGCTTGGTTGGTGGCGAAGACCAAGGTTTCTGCAATGACGGTGTTTGCTGGTCTGGAGACGGCAAACAAGATCAACTCGGCAATGTCCGAGCCGTACAGCGGAGTGGTGTTCTCGTAGACCTTCTCAGCCTTGGACTGATCACCCTTGAATCTGACGAGGGAGAACTCCTCAGTGGCAACATTACCTGGCTCAATTTCGATGATTCTAATACGGGTGTTGATCAACTCTTCTCTCAACACATGCGTAAAAGATCTCAAAGCCGCCTTGGTCGCACAGTAGATACCTCCACCTGGGTATGGGTTTCTGCCTGCAACAGACCCCAGCTGGACAATGTCTCCGGCATTTCTCTCCTTCATCTGCTTGACAACCAACTGGGTCAATTGGATCATACCCAAGACATTGGTCTCAAACATCTCCTCAACGTCCGCAGAGGCGACAGAGCCGATGGCATCCAAGCCCAAGGCCTTACCGGCGTTGTTCACGAGGACGTCGACGGTGGCAAACTCCTTTGGCAACGACTCTAAGAATGGCGCAATCGTGTTGATCTTGGACACGTCCAGCACGTCGATGTGGACCTTGATCGAAGGGTACTCCTTGAGCAAGTCGGCCTTTAACGCCTCGAGCTTCTCCTTTCTTCTTGCAGCCAAAACGAGCTTGAGGTCACCCTTGGCGGCCTCGGCAAAGTACTTGGCGGTGTGGTAACCGATACCAGTAGAGGCACCAGTGATAAGAATGTTCTTTCCAGCGAGTCTTTGTGCAATGTTTCCGAACATCGTGTCTGCTTGTCTGCTTGGGTAAAAGTGCTAGAGAGCCCCCACTTTAGCTCTGGCCGTCTTCCAGCTGTCCCACCCCCTCCAGCCGGCGAAATGATCTACTTATAAAGGCTAGATCCCCGGCGGCAGTGTGGCGGTCGGAGCGGCGGGCGGGAACCCAGCTCCGCCTTCGTCGGGGCGGCATCGTTTCGCCGAGAGCGGCAGGTGCCTGGTCGCTATCGGCCAGAGCTACATGTTTGGCAGGGTGGAAAAGATGGATTGGGAGACAGAAAAATAAATAGGAGAGTAAATAAACAATGTGAGGTTCTAGTCGACAACCTTTCCAACGACGGCGCCAGAAGAGATGTGTTTCTCACTCTCGTCGACCTTCTTGAGAGAGGTGCCGAGGGAAATCTGGCCCAAGAGGGCGTTGATGTTGGGGGCGCCTCCGGACGGTGCCGGTGCAGGAGGAGGTGGCGGAGGTGCCAGGGGTGGCAATTCCGGTGCAGCAGGCGGTGGTGGTGGAGGTGCCAGAGATGGCAATTCCGGTGCAGCAGGCGGTGGTGATGGAGGTGGGGTTGTAGATGGGAGTTCTGGTGCCGCAGGTGGTGGCGGTGGAGGTGGGATTGTAGATGGGAGTTCTGGCGCTTGGCTTATAGGGAGAGGTGGAGCCTCGAGTGGAGGTAGCGGTGGAGCTTCGGAAGATGGCAGCGGAGGAACCTCGCTCGTAGGAAATGGTGGGGCCGCAAAGGCAGACTCTGGAGATGACGGTGGGGTTGGGTCTATGAACGACGATTCCTCAGACTTGGCATCGTAGAACTCGGAGTCTTCTCTACCCTCGTTCGACACTGGAGGGACATCCAAAAGTGTTGCAGGAGGAGCAGCGGCATGGATTGGTGGAACGCCATCAGGAATAGGTGGTTGCAATGCAGCCAGCTTCGCCGGCTGCATTGATTCTTCAGTCGCAGGCGGGAAAGTCAGTGGTGGGAAAGCGGCAGCGGCAGCGGCAGGTTCTTGCGGAACTGGTTCAGTTATCTCCACCTCGCCCGGCTCCTTGCTCTCAGAGACTTCATCCACGGCTGGGGCTGGTGCTGGGGCTGGTGGAACATACGAAGTCGTTCTCGATGGCTGCGAGTTCCCTCCAAAGAGCATTGAGGCAAGCTCCGCCTGCTTTGTCGCAGTTGGCATCTCATCGTCAGAGGCTTCGTCGCCAGAGTCAGACCAACCGTCGTCATTCCCGGTACCCATCTGAGATGCTCTTTGAGCCTTCAGTTTGTCGTGGTCGACCGATGCGACTTCACTGGTTGAGTTGGAATTGTTCTTCTGTAGCTTCGAGAAAGGATTGTAGCTTGCCGTCTGAGGAGTCTCTTGCTTCTGCTCAACTGGAGAAGCAGCAGCCTTCGAGTCGGTACTTTGAGCACCCATCATCGATGCAAATGGATTGTTGCTATGGTTGGACGTCTCTTCAGAGTTGTTTGGAACAGAAAGATGGGGGGTTTCAGCTGCCTTAGGTGCAGGAACTGCCTGCTTCGCTGGCTCGTCCCAGCTGTCATCCGAATCTTGTTCCTCTTCCTTTTTCATAGCAGCCATCTCTGCCTTCAGTCTAGCCAGTTTCTCCTCCTTCTCACGCTTCTTGCGTTCCTTTCTAACCTTCTCACGTCTTTCCATCTCTCTCTTCTGCTCCAATAAAGCCTTGTACTCTTCATCATCTTCATCCTCACTACTGCTATCGCTGTCAAATGAGGATGGTTTGGCAGACCTTTGTGGAGTTGGTCCAGTAGAGCGAGATACCGGTGGTGCTGGTGGTGCTGAAGGTTTAGTTGGTGGTGCTTGAGCAGTTTGCGCAGGTGGGACCTCGTGTTTGGCAATCGGTGGCTGAACTTGAGTTTGAACTGGCTCTGGAGCCGGAGCTTGAGCTGGAGCTTGTGTTTCAGGTAAAACAGTTCCATTCTTTGTTGATGGCTTCTCTCTTTTGATACCCATCTTTGCCAATCTTTCATTCATCCTTTTTTCGGCCTTTTCCTTGATTCTCTTTGCCCTTTCTTCGGCAGCCGATAAACCAGGAGAAGGTCTCGAAATATCAGCAGAAGTGGGGGTAGCAACGCCTGTCGTATCTTGAGAAATTGATGAAACAGAACTGGATTGTTTACCATCATTATTTGCACTTGATAAATAAGGATTCGACAACGATGATGGTGCTGAAATTGATGTTTTGTGAGCAGGTTTCGTGGAATTCAAATAATCAATGAAATCTGAGACTTCTGGACTTTGAACACCCTCTTTCTTCTCCCATTTAGTATGTCCAACGGACATGGAATTGGTTAAATTGAGCGAATCTGAAACATCAGATATTAACGCTTTGATCGAGGTCGAAATATCCTTTACCATATCCTTTTGCTCATCGAAATCCTTGCTAATCTTAATGATTTCCTGGTTCAGCTTAGCCTCATTATCTTCAAATGCATCAAAGTTAGGCGCAGGTTTGCCTGTCAACTTGGCCATCTTAGCCTGCAACAGCGCCTTCTGTCTAGCAATTCTCTTGTCCGCTTCGGTAATTTCCCCATTAGCGCCTGTGCCTCTAAATTCGACACCTGAAGGATTCTCCTTTTGCAACTTCAGTCTGAAAATTTCAATCTTTGCTGTTTTGAGCTTATCATCCATCTGGCCAATCGCATCCATCAGCTGCGGAACTTTGTCTGCAAATTTGTTCAATTTGGCACTCAATTGTTCCTTTTGTTCGATAGAATCAACATTTCCGGTATTTGAAGAGTTCAATTCTGATTGCAAGCTTTTGATTTTTGTTTTGAGCAATTCAACTTCGTTCAATGCTTTTTGCTCTTCACGGTCAACAGATGAATCACCATCCTGAGCATCAATTGCAGACAATAAGATTTTTTTCTCGTGAATCTGTTTCTTCAAATCATCAATCGAAAGTTTTGTAGAGAAAGCACTAGATTTATCATCCTCCTTTGAGGATTTTCTCCTGTGTCTTGAATTCGAAACATAGTTGATAGAATCATCATCGTTTTTGTATGTTGTTCCAGATCTAGTGACACCTGGCTTTACATTCAAAGAACTTCCAACACCGCCGTTGGATGCTTGTTTTTTCAACTGATCCTTGATACTATCAACAGTAGTTTCGAGAACTTTCGAAGATGGTGGAACAAGTTCTGGTGGCAAATAGCTAGGTATATCAAAACCGTTTAATCTTCTATAAATCAAATGCATTGCAACTGCAAATTCATCTCTGTTCAATTTTCCTTTATTACCTTGGTCGCAAAGAGTCCATATTCTTTCCAAATCACCAAAACTTAAACCAGATTTGGTAAAGACTCCAATTGCAACGTCACCAGTAACAAAACCATTTTTTTCTTTGTCCCACTGCTTGAAGATATTATCATAAATCAACTTTTCTTGTTTAGTTATAGCCCATGTAACATTCGAAGCAGAAGAGCCTCCCATTCTATTCTGTAATAAACTAGACTGGGATTGTGCATTGGGCATAAAATGGGACTGCATCATATCCAAACCTGGAATTCCACCAGTAGGGGTCGAAACAAAACCCCACTGACCGGGTTTGCCTGTTGGCATTGCTTGTAAACCAGTTTGTTGGGGTAACAGACCCGTTTGCTGAGGTAACAGACCCGTTTGCTGAGGTAACAGACCAGTCCGTTGAGGCATGAGCCCAGTTTGTTGGGGCATCATACCTGTGGCTTGTGGTTGGAAGCCAGTTGCTTGTGGTTGGAAAACCGTTGCTTGTGGTTGGAAACCCGTTGCTTGTGGTTGGAAACCCGTTGCTTGTGGTTGGAAACCAGTTGCTTGTGGTTGGAAACCAGTTGCTTGTGGTTGGAAACCAGTTGCTTGTGATGCCAAACCGGCAGGTTGCTGGTTATATCCGGTCACCTGCGGCATTAAACCACCAGTTTGCTGGGCCATAAAACTTGTCATTGGCGGAGCAGTACCAGTTGGTTGAGGCATCAAACCGCCAGTCTTTTGAGAGAAAAACCCGGTAGGTTGAGAGGTCAACATACCATTTTGTTGAAGGGGAACCAAACCAGCCGTTTGTTGGGCTGTCAATGGTGTCAACCCAGTTCTCTGAGCATTCAATGGTGCAGATGAGTAACCAGTAGCTTGTGGGACCATAGGGTTATTGGTCGATCTATCATTTTTGACTCCGATGTTGAAATTAATAGCGTCGACAAACCCGGTGACTTCATTCTTGATTTTGGTGGGTAATTCATATGGAACAGACTGACCTCTCTTTGACATGTTTGCCAAATGCAAAGCAACACAAAATTCAGGAAACATTAAAGAACCTGATTTATTAGTATCTGCCAATTCCCAGATTTGAGACAGTTGAACAGCAGATAATTGAGATTTCATCAAAATCGATCTGGCAGTATTTCCATCCATAGCGTTCTCACCCTTAGGAACATTGTTTCTGAAAATAGTTTCAAATCTCTCTTGGTCTCTTGCTGTAATAAATGAAAGTCTGATGTTTGGTAAGATCAAATCATTGTTTTGAGAGCCCATGCTTGTCAATGATGAAATAAAGCCAGTTGGTTGAGCAGCCAATGGTTGAACAGATGTGAGCTGAGGTTGCAAAGGATTAGCATTCCAGCCGGTGGCCTGTGATTGCAATGGCATTGAACCAAATGTGGTTGCTGGCTGTTGCTGTTGTTGATTCCAGCCGGTTGTTTGCGACATTAGAGATTGTTGGTACCCAGTTCTTTGGTTCATCAGACCTCCAGTAGGTTGTGCTTGGAAACTAGTCATTGGTGGTTGCTGAGTTTGTTGCTGGTAGCCGGTTCTCTGATCCAATAAGCCACCGGTTGGTTGAGCTTGAAAACTGGTCAATGGTGGCGCTTGTTGATTCCATCCAGTACCTTGAGACATGAGCTGTTGGTTTGGTTGCTGTTGTTGCTGTTGCAAATAACCAGTTCTTTGAGCCGTTAAGCCTTGACCACCAGTCTGTTGCGGTTGGAAAGAGGGTTGGAAACCGGTTCTTTGCGGCATCATTCCAGTTTGTTGAGGCTGAAAGCCAGCCGGAGGTTGCGGTTGTTGTTGCGGTTGTTGTTGCGGTTGTTGTTGCTGCTGCTGCTTTACTAGCGGTTGATTCCAACTACCAGTCTGTTGTGCGCCAAATTGAGGCTGCATAGGCAATGGTGGAAGAGATTGTTGAGAATTTATTTGAGTTCCGAAACCATAACCCGTAGGTTGAGTTTGCAATTGATTGTATTGTGGTCCCTGAGATGATGGTGGTTGTTGCTGCTGCGGTTGGGGGGGTTGTTCTTGAGTAGACCAGTTGTTCCCAACATATCCTGTTTGCTGAGGATAACCTTGGTTACTCCCATACCCGTACTGTTGTTGATACATAGTCAAGCCTGGATTAAAATGAGAAGGAATACTCTAAAATATATCTCACTAAAGTAAATATATTAGATATTCTTCCCAAACCCAAGTCGGATGTCAACGATGTCGGCTGTAGGGTGTGTGTGTTAGGTATCAGACCTGTGCAGGACGTTCGCTATACACCAAAGCAAATACAAGGAGGTAAAGAAGCCACCAATGCAATAATGAATCAATATAGTAAGCGCTCTCGCACGTCGCAACTTTTTGCCACTATAACAAAACGGCACCCTCTTCTTCAGTGAAAAATCAAAGGCACATCGAGAAATTAAGCGACTGAAAATAGAGACATGGTCAGTGTAATAAATAAAGCAAACCTGAATATGTGTATGTAGACGCAACCGAGGAAGTAAAGATAAGAAATAGTAAAAGAAATATATTAACTAGTTAAAAAGGTTGAAGACTGAAAGTAAGATAGAACAGAAAAAACAGCAAAATGATCTCTTTAAGAAAGTCATATGAAAGGCGTACAAAAATTAATATTACATAAAATGAGAAGATCAGACTTCGTTGATCTCATTCATGGATTTGACTAATCCATCAACTAAGTAAACCTTCAACTCTGAAGAAATGTTTATCTCATCAGAAACCCTTGTTTCCCCTAAATGTATTCTCATGAGGCCCAATATCTCAATCAAAGGAACATTCACCTTGAAGAGCGTTTCAATTTTGTAGTCATCATTATTATGGTCGATTTTTTCGTCTTGAATTTGTTCAGCCAAAAAGGTATTATAGTTGATGGCATATTCGTTTAATGCTTCCACAAGTTCAATGTTCAAAGCTTCAAAAATGTTGAGCAATGAAATGAACTGGAAAAGGCTCAAACTGCTTTTATCTTGTAAGTCTGCAGACTTCAGCTTGTTCAAATACTTGAAGATTTTTTCATAATTGCGAGCCTTTGTAAGCTCTTGTTTTAGAACAGCACATAATAATCCTAATTGAATGTCTTTGTTGCTTCTAAGGGTCCTCGAATTTTTGAATAGGGTCACACAACTTGATAATAATTCTGAGCTCGGCTTGATAAAATACTCCAAAAGGTTCGCCTTCAAAATTATTTCATCATTGAGCATTTCTGGTACGGATTTAATCTTACAGCACATTTCACTTATGCTGTACTTGAGCTCATCGCATTGTTCAAAAATGAGCTTGCGCTTTTGTTTTTCGAAGCTCTCTGGTTGCATTAATTTGACTCTAAGAGCCTCCACTTCCACAAATTTCTCCATTGAAAGTTTCAACTGTTCAAGATCCAGATTGTAATTGAGAATTTGAAGGAAGTTTGTTGAAACACAATTTCTATCTGCACGCTCAAAAATCTTTTTTAGGTTAACTTCATTGAAGTCTTTGCAAGTGAAGTCGGCTAGTCCATTGCAACTGAGGAAATCGAAAGATTGGCTCCAATACTTGGAGCCTGTTTTCTCAAACAAAATGCCGTTCAGTGTAGAAATTGAAAGGAAAAAGTGTCTTTGCTCATTCAGCGACTCACTTATTCTCTTCATATACAATGCCTTGAGGAAACAGTTCTGCGGAGTGTTTTTCAAACTTAAGGTCTTTATGGTCGCCAAAATGAACTTTCTGTCCAGTCCATTATTCACTAATGAACTAAGTAAACTCTTTTCAGATTCAGTGTATGAAGCTTGCGAGTTTTTTTCTATAAAATATGATGGAGTTGCCAAAATACAAAATAGATGTAAAATGGAATCGTATAAGTTGGTGTTTTGGTTTTGACGGTCCTTCCTGAGTTTAAAGTATGTGTGGATAATTGAAGGAAGAATATAAGAATGGAACAAGTAAAAGGAAAGTGATAATTTGATAATGCCTGAAAGAACTAAGTTGGTATCGAAAGTTAAGTCATTCACAGAAGAGATAGAACCCAATGAGAAAATTGGCAATGCGGAAAGTCCTTTTCGATCAACAGCAGAAGAACTGGAAAAATCATCCAAAGAGGACGCACCTAAAGCGCAACTAATACCACCCATCAGTAATTTATTTGTCAACGATTGATGGTCAGGCATTATTTGATTGCCTAACCGATTAGAATTCGGATTGGCATTGACATTGGCATTGTTACCATTCACGTTAACGTTTTGATTTGGTATGTGATTATTTTGTATTTGGTTATGCATCTGGCCCTGCATCTGATTTTGCATCTGATTTTGCATCTGATTCTGCATTTGACCTTGCAAATGATTCGAGTTCAAAGACTGAAAGTTTGGGTCGGCCGGAGAGACCAGATTGCTCCCATTACTACTGCTATTGTTGAAAGGAGAAGAATGGAGGCTTGGATTCTGGTATATCTGTTGTTGATTGAACAAAGAATCTGACCTAATACCACTTGAATTTATGATTTTTCTTAGTTGATAATTCTGCTCTTTCAGAATTTCATTCTTCTTTTCCAAATGTCTGATGTATTCAGATGCTTTGGAAAGGATTGTTGCCTTGTTCAATTTTTTAGCAGGCTTCAAGCCATCCAATTTTTCCTCGTCATCTGAATAACCATCACCCTCGTAATAATCATCCGTTTCTTCAATTTCTTTCCCGGTGCTTCTTGTTCTATGGTTGCCATTTTTGGCGACGAGAATTCGCAATGCAGGAACACAATTTCTCAACTCAATGATCTTTGAGTTAATATTGGTTCTGTATTTCTTCTCGATGAGGTTGTGAGAAGATTTGACTTTGCGACCTTGCTTCAATAAAGGAGATGCGTTGCCAGAGTTGTCTAACTGGTTTGACAAAGGTGATTCCTTTTTGATGAGATCTTCTTCTGCTTCATCCACTGTATTTAATGTTGCCATATTTTGTTGCACATTGTGGTAATTGTCATGAGTGTTGAAAGTCACTGTACTATTTGAAGCTGATTCGGCCATAGGAACAGGAACCAAGGATTGAGGATATAGGATATCATTGTTCAAGTTCTGGGTATTGTTTAAATCAACGTTGAAATCATTTTCATCTTGGCTATATTGGGAGTCGACATTGGAGTTTGTTGCACTGAGAAAGAAATCGTCTGGCGAAGAGCCTGTCGAGTAGGGGGACAAGATTCCTGAATTGATGGAACTCACAGCATCGTTCAAGTCGTTGAAGTTGACTTCAGAATCAAAGTGGGACGAGCTGCTGTTATAACTGCCGAATCTAGGACGTTCGTCTTGCTGACCTTGTTGATTCTGGATGTTGTTGATACCATTTTCGTAGGAAGGAGAGAAAACAGAATGGTCAAAGTTGTTTGTTAACGACTCATTTATTGCAATTGAAGGATGGTTCTGGGACCCTTGCTGCTGATGGCGGTGTCGCTGTGGAATATTTTGGTTTGATGGAGGATTTTGTGAGTCTTTTCGTGATTGTTGAGCCTTCTGCATAAGTTCTTGCTGCTTCAATTGCTGCTGCTGTTGAAGATATAGCTGAGTTCGCTCTCTCTGCTGTTGTTGCTGTTGTTGTTGTTGCTGCTGCTGCTGCTGCTGTTGTTGTTGTTGTTGGTTGTCTGGATTCAAGTTAGCGAACAGCTGTTCGTAATCGTCGAAATTGATGTTTGACATCTTTATCGGGGGTAAGTAAAAGTTCCCGGCTGTATAGAACAGAATATATTAGTGAAAGCCAAAAGGGAGATTCAAGGACTGCTGTTCTTCGTTCCTTGCTGTAGTATATTTACCCTTGTATTTTTTTAACGGTAAATGGCTAATAAACAATCCGGGGCCGCTCAGAAGAAAGCGTCGGATCTGTATTTAATAGACGCGTCGACGGTACCAACACTATCGACACGGCCAGCACACGCACACTATCTGCTACGCTGGTATTCTGGCTATCGGGAATCTGGTACTCTTTGCTCTGGCAAGGACAACACGAGCGGAATAGAGGAACCGTGGAGATAAGAAGAGAGAGGGAAACCGGGCAGGAAATATTTTTCCTGGAGTGAAGTATCTGTCGGGCAGGGATGTGCTTCTTGTAAATACACTGTGACGACACGACGACGGCGAAGAAGGCAGGAACAACCAAATGGAGGAAACGTGAATCAGCACCGACAGCCCAGGCCTGCCTACTGGCCAGCTAGCACTTGGTGTTAATTTTTCCTCCTCACCACCGCTGCACAGCGCAGCGGCAATCCGCCCAGCGGGGAGAGCCAGTGCGCCCTTCCTCCCACGGAGTTCGGTATTTTACTAATACTGTCGCTGTTACTATTATGCTGCACTAGTTAGGCACTTCCACCGACTACGACTACGCCTTGTCCAGATCGAACGGCTAGCTGGAGTTTTGACTCGCTGAAACAGGATATACCCCCAGGTCTTCTGGAAGACGCTCCGACCCGAGCCCAGGGGTTGCGGAGCAAGCGTGCGCCAATTTAGCTCCGGAGCAGCTTACAACGGCAGCTCGAGGTGTAGGTAGCTGCCAAGGGATGTTATCCGCCAGACAGTACATTCCCAATGCGTATCTCTGTGCCTGTATCGTGCGTCAGCGTAGAAGGGGAGGCGAGAGAGAAGTCCTCTGCAAGAGGACAGGGCGAAAGCGGGCTCAACGTCGGCATCTGCCATGCTGCAGCCAGCCGGGAGAGGACAACAGGAATGGAAAAAGCAATAAGCCTCTATGGCTATGCACTCAACACATTAAGGACCGGGGTGCGTAGATCCTTTGAAAAAGATCCACGGTTGGCGGTTCCAACGTGCGTACGGTGCGACGCATCGGTCGGTTCTTCGTTCTAGCAGAGGAGCAGGAACACAAAGAGGCAGGCAGGTGAAGGAAACGCGGCTGGGAATGAGGTGGAGAAAAGAATCGTATGATTTCTACTTAGGCTTTTTTGCATTTCTCAACTCCATGAAGGAAACAATTTCCATGCGGTGCAAGGAGAAAAAAAGAAGCTGCGACCTCTGTGGATCGAACACAGGGCCTCCAGATCTTCAGTCTGGCGCTCTCCCACTGAGCTAAGGCCGCTTTTGTTGCGACGTACACATCAACTCACTTCAGACTGACCAGTGAATGAGCAAAGTGGTTCTGCTCTTTCTAAAAGGTTTAATGCCAGCAAGGCTGCTGTTAAATGAATTGTTTTGTTAAGTCTTACTAAAATATATATGTGTGGAAACTTCATTTGCAGCACAAACCTTTTACCTCCGCACTAATTCGAGAATTGCACCCGAAGAGCAACAACGAAAGCTTTCCAGGAGCTCTTCAGACCAACTATTTGTAGAAAGGACATGCTGATTAAATATGATATAGATAATTAAGTCAGCTAAGAAGTAACATGCAACTATGAAAGCCGTGCTTGACAAATCCCTCGTAACAATTACGTAAATATTCAAGTTTGGGGGTGTATCTCATGTGTTACATTATCATTCAGCATCATAGATACTGTTATACAATTATTAGCTTTCTGCTCGTCAAGTAAGGAAGTCAAACACAGACTGGTAGTACAAAGCCAATAAGTATGTTGTTTCTATTCAATACATACAAATACACCATGTTCATATGAATAATTAAAAAATTCCAAACCTCCGGCTCAAGTTTTCTCCATCATTATCGACTTTCGAAGATATTGAGTTCAGATTGTTTGTCTTATTTTCTATGTTCTTATGCAGCTCCTTCAAAAACTCTGCATAAGACCAAACCAGATCCAATGACTTATCCTCGACAAACATGCTTTGGAACTCCTGCTCGTTCGGATCCGCCCTGAATCTGCAAATCTCAACACTTTGCTTCTCCGTCGAGTTAAAATGTCTTGCCAAATAGTCGCATATGTTACGAACTTGCGACGAAATATAGGTGTCCAACACTGGCATTTGAGAAACATATGTGGTCAATTTCTCCAAAGAGTCGACGTGAGGACCAAATAAGTCCTGTAAGAGCAGAACACTGACATCACTGTGTAGCCAAATAATAGTTCGATCGCCATTGAAAACCAAATAGGCACCACCAAAGGCAAGGTTGCCAACACTGACAGGGATAGATGGAGAAAGGTTCATCATGCCTGTTTGCTCATTGTTAATAAACTCACCTTCTTCCAAAGAGTGAATACAAAATAATAATGGGTATAAGTAGGCTGATAGCTTGGTTAGATCATACTGCGACAACTTGAAAAAAGAATAAACACGCAAATCGGGGAAACCTGTTTTGCTTGCAAATGCTCTTGTTTTCAATATTGATAATAATACCATAGGCAAAGTTCTCAGGCTCTGAGGTAATACCAGCTGGGTTGGCATTGCATTGTGTCTTGCAATATAATACTTATACGCTGCCATAATTTCACAGCACTGCATCATAAGCGAGCTCTTCAATGCAACAAGATTTGCAGTGCTAATCTTCTCTAGCGCTCTCTTAATGAGAATTTTGACTATCGTATCCTGGTCACTGAAATCAAATACGTCCGAAATCCTTTGGGTGACAGACAGTATATTATTGATTACTCTGACCTTTCTCACGCCTTCACTTGAGGTATACAATAATGCTGCTTGGAAATGAACATCTTTCTTGGTATCTAACTTAGAATCATATACGAAATCACAAACAATAGACGTATCTCCGGAGACAATAGGAATGTTAGGAGCAAAGTCGCCATTAACTGTTGCAAAAGGCCCGTAATAGTTATTCACCTGCAACCCATGAGAGCAACGAACTTTCAATTGACTCTGATATCCTGCTATGTTTTGAACAACCTTTTTAACTTCAAAGATTAAAGTAACATCATCTCTTTCAACGTTGAATGGAAGCCATTCTTTCACTGTTCCACCTGTGCTAATAGCTAACGTACCTAAATTGATTAGATCAACGTTGGTATTGGAAGCAACAAAAAGATTCAAGCCAATATTATTTTTCACGAATTCTGTAGCCAAGTTCTTGTAGTACTTACTTTCAGGCGTAAGGGTTTCCTTCACAAAATCCGCATCAAGTTTGCCATTATTATTTCTCGGCAACGAAGCACCAGGCCCAAATGATGGTAGCGTCGATAAAAAGGCAACAATCTGACCGCCCCCCACATCTTTTAGAAGGAGTCCAGCTGCAGTCAAGGCGGATCCCAAAGCAGGCTCCGGCGTCAAATACCTGGAACTTTGTTCAATAGTCGTTAGTGTCAAATCTATTATATTGTAGGACTTGACAGGATCAACAAATAGACCATCATTGAATGGCACAAATGGATCTTCCAAATCTGTGACTACAGATATTGTAGCTTGCTGTAATTCAGATGATAGTTTGTAGAAGTGCAAATTGTTATCGAATCCCATGATTGATATCAAAGTTCCAGGTGGTAGGTTGGATGAACCATCCTCTTTATAAATTGCCATCCTAATAGCCGAGCAAACAGTCTCAACAAGTTTAGATTTGTAGGAGGCATGAGTCAGGTCGATCAGAAAAACTCTATGAAGAGTCGAGAGGTCCTCGTTTTCGTTGAGATTGTACTCTTTTGGGACAATATAGTCAACAACACCAGTATGCAACTCTGGACGAAGATGATAGTCATCTCTAACGCCCTGGAAATTGACAGTCGATGCATAAGCTTCAGGAACCGGAGAAGCAAAACCACAGATATTACATATCATGTTTCGGCCGTTATGTTGCATTGCGGGATTGAGATATGCTCGGCACCTTCTACACCTAGGGACCACTTCACCTTCTTCAATTTTGATCTGGGGAACTTTCATTGGCACTTCAGGTTGAGGAACATAGTCAGCAAAAGGTCTCAAACAAATTCCTAACGGTATTTTAGATTTTTCTCTCAGCTCTTCACAAAAGGGTATACTATACATTGACAATCTTGAGAACTGAGGAATAGAATTTGCTTGATCGACTGCTTTGTATTCTGTACCTGCAAGGGGCGGCGAGACGTGCTCAAAACTCAAGAACTCCTTCTCCTTGTAGATTTCGTTCAAGTGATTTCTGAGACCTGGCACAGAAAGATCTTCTGTCACGGCTGCTTGATTGATGTTATAGACATCGTTAGAGAAACCGGTTCCATTTTTTTGAGACAAGACATCCTTCCGTGACGTTTCAAAGATCTGAGGTGAATTACCAAAATTAGGCAGAACAAAATTTGGATTTGCATTTTGTGAACCACTACCGCCGCCGTTCACATTACCTGACATGAAATCATATTGATTTGATAACTGGGGTGGGAAGAGCCCAACGGCGGAAGCAGCTTCATTTGGATCGACGTGCTCATGCTCGTAAATCTGTGGTGCTTGCGAAGTAAAGTTGTGAAATGCGTGGTGTCCTCTTCTCTTCTTTGCTGATGCCGATGCTTGAGTGCTCTGGCCTTGTTGGCCAACATGATATCCATTTTGCTGTTGCGGATGATCATCCTGATGAGTGTTCTCATTGTTGAGTGAGAGGTCTTTCAACTCTTCAACCAACAGGTTCTGCTGGCCACTGACAAAATCATTCACCATAGACATAGTGATCTTTACTCCTGGTAGACAGAGGTTTTTGAGAACCAATACCCATGACAAACCCACAGCAAGTCTCTGAAGCCGTTTGTTTCTGAATTCTTCGAGGAACACATGTGCCAACGTGTTTGTGAGGAAAGAGGCATCGCGAAGGAGCCGATTGATCTAGATCTCAAACTCGAACACCGTGTTAAGGGGAGAAAAAAATTGCAACGCGCTTTGTTGATAGTAGCTTGTTTTGGTTTGTAGCTTCTCCCTGTAAACAACAAGTCAAGATTGAGTAGGTGATACATTGGAACCGAACCAGTCCAAAAGTAAAGGAAAGAACTACAACACCGACAGACTGAAGCTTTGTATATAAACACAATGGGAGTTTCAGGATTGTTACCGGTGTTGAAGTCCATTCAAGAGCCAACTACACTAGAACGTTTTAGAGGAAGAACACTTGCAATTGATACTTACGCTTGGCTGCATAAGGCATCATTCACCTGTGCTGAGGACTTGGTCCTAGAGAGACCCACTAGAGCGTATATAAACTACTTCAAGAAAAAGCTAGATATGCTGAAACATTTCAACATTACTCCGTATTTTGTTTTTGATGGTGATTATCTCCCAAGCAAGGGAGCTACTGAAAAGGAGAGGGAAAGCCGTCGGGCAGAGTACAAAAAGCTCGCCTCAGAAGCCAAAAGTAGTGGCAATTTGAAATTAGCTTTTAACTATTATCAAAAGGCATGTGATATATCGCCAGAAATGGCAAAGTCATTGATAAATGAGTTGAGAATGAGGTATATCAAATACGTTGTTGCACCTTACGAGGCTGATTCCCAAATGGTAATGTTGGAAAAACTTGGTCTAGTTGATGGTATCATTAGTGAAGATTCGGATCTATTGATCTTTGGATGCAAAACTCTGATTACGAAACTAGACGACAAAGGGCAATGCATTGAAATCAGAAGGGATAATTTCAAAAATTGTAAGGGTTCACACATCAGCACATTCAATGATGGCCAGTTGTTATTGATGGCTGCAATAAGTGGCTGCGACTATACCAAAGGAATACCCGGAATCGGTATGCAAAAGGCCATATCGTTAGTAAAATACTATAAGACTTATGAGAGAGTCATAATGAGCATTAAAGTTGAAGGTAAAAATATACCCGCTACATTTGATGAAGAATATAAAAGGGCTGAAATAGCCTTTAGACATCAAATTGTCTTCAATCCTACTGAGCAAGTGGCACAACATTTGAATGCGTTGCCAGAGGAAGTCACCAACATATATTCTCAGGAGTACATTCATTCATGCACAGGATTCATACTTGATCAGGAGATTCATAAGAAGATAGCCACGGGGGAACTTGATCCATTTAGTAAGAATGTTTTGATATCATGGGAAGCAAAGGTAAATTCGCCAGCCAACCGGTCAAACTCGTTACCTGTTCAATCTAGTCCAATATTCAACAACACTATTCTGAGGAGGTCGAAAACAGATAACGTGATGCCGCAAAGGAGGCCCGAGGCTGAGCCAGTGACCAGAAAGCGGAAATCCACCATGAAAATTGATCAATTTGGGCAATTTATAAAGAAGAAACAAATGACATCGATATCCAATAGAGATAACAAAGGTAAAGAAGTTATAGCCGATCTTTCGCCAATCTCGAAGAGGCAAAAGCTTTTGAGTACCAGTCAGAATGGGCCCGGAACATTGAGCAAATTTTTCTCTCATCAGAAGGAGGTGTCCAACGAGACGAATGAGAAACAGTTTCCAGCCACGTCGTCGGATATCGAGGACATAACCGAAGAAGATTTCAATGACATCAACATGAAGTTAAACAAGAGCATCGACGGAGGGGTACAAGAAAAAAATGCTGACTCCTCCGATGTTAACTTGACCGAATCTGAAGATGAGACCGAAAAGAACACTAACAGCAATATTTTGCACAGTGAATCTGATATGGAGGATATTATCAACAGCTCTGAAATCTCACAGAGTACCATCACTCCAGACAAGACGTTCAGCCGACATACACCTACATCTTTGATGATGGAGGGCAGCTCTATCTCCAGTGGAATATCCACTGATCCTGGCGAGGTAAACACAGAATGCTACCTGGAGGACGACAGAAACGAAGGAGAACTCAGCCGACACGATGACAGCAACGACGAGGACGTTATAGTTGATAAGAGCAATTTGCTTGCCGAGATATACTCATTCAACCATAACAGCAAGCCCAAGAGATTCTTCAATGCAAATATGGGGACCTCTTCGACATTAGCGCCTGTCAACGGCAAGGACAACAGCAAATCTACGGGATCAAGCAGTGTCTTTTCGCCTGAGAAGTGGGTTCGGAACCTCAAGGGAGGAGGAGTAGGGGCTGCTGGAGTAGGCCGAGTGCACCGTCCTTCACCTCTACAGAATAGGATACCCCTACGCGACGTTACATCCAGCGCAAACATACACAATACAGGCACCAATGGGGGCAAGGACGCTGCCAAAGACGGCAGCAAGACTCAGCAACGCAAGAGTACCACGACCAGACCAGACCTCTCCTCGTTCCGATACGTGAGCAAGTAGCGCCAGCGCCGAATGCATATCGCATACATATATATTCCGTACTGTATTGTCCTTTCGCTCTGTGTACATCTATTTATCAAGACATCGGTTATCAGGAATTCAAGGCGTAAGCCCTGCAACGCCGGTAGCACCACCCCACAAATCTTCTCCTCCAGCTGTCTGCGCCGATCGACGACCGGGGCCTCAAAACGCAGATAGATAGAGGAATCAGAATTACCCAAATAGGCACGCACGTCAACAATGGCAAAGAGAGGGCGTCCGAAAGGGGAAGGTGCGGGCTGCCCGATTCGGATGGCGGCAGAGAATGTTCAAAGGGGGTACTTCTTCGTTACCGTTCCAAAAGAGGGTTTCCGGCTCTGGCGGGCGGCGATTCAAACAGAGGGAGCAATTGTGGGCGCCAGAGAAGGCACAGCTACAGGCCAGATGTCTACAGCTGGACGGGTGGAGAAAGCAAAGCAGACAAAAGAGAAGGAGAACGGAGAAGAGCAGCAAGGCCCCGAACGAAAAGGGCGAAAAAAAGAGTAGAAGCTGAGCAGCAATTAGGCCCGAAAAGGAAGAGAATAAACAAGAGGCGAGGCCGGTGCGGGAGTGGCAGGCGTGGTCGTGAAGGAATTGGAGGCATTGGGGAGACGAGACGGAGTAGTCGCTATATCTGTGGTGCAATTCCCGCCTACTAAGCACGTTCTGTGTCTGCACGAGGTGTTTGCCGATAGAGGGGCTCTTCCTTTCCTTCTTCCTTCCCCTTCTTCCTTTTCTTCTTCTTTTTCTTTCTCTCCTGCTCTTGATCTCCTCCCGAAAAAAAGTGAAAGTCGTTGACAGTAGCTTGTACATTACCGAACAACAGCAATAACAATGCACAGGACTTATTCATTGAGAACTGCAAGAGCACCAACAGCATCTGACTTGCAAAACCCAATTCCTGTTCCACCATCCTCCACCAAAGGTCCTAGATTCTTTGGTCCTGGTGGAATTGCCAGCTCTTTCAGAAGAACCACTGCTGGCTCCTTTGGCCCAGACTTGTCCAGAAAGTTGGCCCAATTGGTCAAGATGGAAAAGAACGTTATGAGAGCAATTGAGATCTGCTCCGGCGAAAGAAGGGACGCTGCAAGACAATTGTCTCTCTGGGGTGCTGACAACGAAGATGACGTTTCCGACATCACCGACAAGCTTGGTGTCTTGATCTACGAGGTAGGTGAGTTGGAAGATCAATTCATTGACAGATACGATCAATACAGAATCACCCTCAAGTCGATCAGAGACATTGAAGGTTCTGTTCAACCTTCCAGAGACCGTAAGCACAAGATCACCGACCAAATCGCTTACCTCAAGTACAAGGACCCTCAATCTCCAAAGATCTCCATTTTGGAGCAAGAATTGGTCAGAGCAGAAGCCGAATCTTTGGTTGCAGAAGCTCAATTGTCTAACATCACCAGAGAAAAGTTAAAGGCCTCATTCTCTTACCAATTTGACTCCGTCAGAGAATATTCCGAAAAGGTTGCTCTTATTGCAGGTTACGGTAAGGCTCTCTTGGAGTTGTTGGACGACTCTCCAGTCACCCCTGGTGAGACCAGACCTTCTTACGACGGTTACGAAGCTTCTAAGCAAATCATCATTGATTGTGAAAACGCCTTGGCAACCTGGACCTTCGAAACCGCTGCTGTCAAGCCAACTCTTTCATTTAAGGTTGGTGGTTACGAAGACTTGAACGAAGATGTTCACAACTTGAATATTGACGACGAGGAAGAAGAAGCATGGAATGAAGAACAAGAACAAGAGCCACAAGCTGTTGCTGTTTAAGTTGCTCAAACCCATTGATCAATATTAACAATACCAAGGATAGGAAAAAAAAGCGAGAAAAGAGGAAAAGAATAAAGATGTCAGAGATACAGTAATTTTCTCATATTTGTGTGCTTTCAATCTGATGCCTTTACTGTTTTTCTAGGACCTAACCTTTACTTACATTCTATCTCTTTCTTTGTATTATCTCGATTTCCTGTTTTCAGTTCAATCCATTTGTCTTTTTATCATGCTTTTTTTCTAACATTTGTCGTTGTTTTTTCTCTTTGGACATCTTCTTCCACTCTTTTTACAGCTTTTATATCTTTGGCTTTATTTTGCTACAAGGAACTCACATACTCTCTTTATTTATAATTTTTGTTGTTACTATTATCACTACTATCACTACTATCACTACTACTCTTACCATTATTACTGTTATCTTTGTCTCATCATCAACTCACCGAACGTTAGTAATGTTTGTACAATTTTCGTTATTTTTTCATTGTTTCACAATATTTGGCCCTCTTATCTTTTCCTTTTTTACCACTTTGTACATTGTATTATATAGTTTTACTTATAATCATCCGACATAGTATAAGTGTATATTTGCTTGGAAGTCAGTTTTTGGAGTGAACGTGAACATTTAATGTGATGGGACTCAGTAATTTCTTTTCATATTCAATGTTAATAGTCTTTTTATCCTGAATGGGTAGCTCACTTTCCTCAACTTCTGAGTCAATCAGTTCAATTATCTCCTTTCTCTTGTTAGTTGTAGTATCCGCATTAGCAAACTTGATACTTCGTACCATTAGTTTTCCACATTTGTTCCAGTTAGTTCTCCCCAAGTGTCTCTCGACACCACACATCCAATCTCGGATAAACTCGATATCATCCCAGCTTATGAAAAGCTGACACTTCCAGGAATCGTTAGTAAATGGAATAATTAATGTCTCTGAATCTTTAAATGCATGATGACTGACCGAATCATTTTTCTGCGTATCATCATCATCGGCTGAACCCCCTTTGGTACCTCTCTTGTAAGTATTCAAGCACACAGAAAACACTTCCTCCTTTGACATCTCTATCAAAATAGCAGCAAGCTTTTTCTTTATCTGAGGATCTCCATATAACTCTCTTAGATGTCGATTAGAGATAACCATCCGTTTGCACTTAGATAGTTGAACCGGGAGTCGATGGCCATCTTCGTGTACTCCCGACTTCGAGTCTCCCCACTGTGGACACATCAATAGAGAATGCTTTACCCGATTTTTCTGGATTTGTTGACGATTGAGAAAGGTACGTACTGGTAGGACATGACTTGTTGTGAAATTAATATGTGATCGTCTGTAAGTTAAGTTTATAGTATTGATAAGAGAATGTAAATCGTTAGTATCCCTTAGCTCTTTCAAATATTAAAACTAGCAGTACCCATTAGACATACACCGGTGCCATCTTGCTGTCTTTGAGGAGAAGGAGTGACTCTGGTAGAGGGAAACAAGCACTCACACCTTGAATAAACCAAGAAGATCGGTGGTGCCTTGGTGAATGAGAAATCCGAGGGTTTTTCAGCGGACACGGAGCTCTCTGTTTAATTCTCTGTCTTCCGTTTAACTCCTTTTTCCTTCTGTCTACCAAATAGTTAGCTTTTGTATTGTATTTGAAAAGAGTAAGACAGTAACCTTTTTTCCCTAATCAAGAGTTAAACATGCAACCATTCATACACGAAGCCGGCAATTCTCATGCCGTGGAAATAGCCAAGAAAGCCCAGGAGGCAGGAATCACCACAATGTTCAACGAAGACCCCCAAGTTTCCGTTGACACATTTGATTTCTACAAGAAGTATACCTTCTTCCATCCAGATTGTAATGAAGAAGATGCAAAGGCATTTGCTACATTGGTTAGAGAATGTGTTCATTTTGAGGTTGAAACTGTTGCCAGCATGCTCACTTTTGGCCTCGATCTCAACTTAGTGTATCCTCAAGTAACCCTTTCATATATGTTCAGGAGTTGCAGGGCTTTGCTCAAGGACAGATACGCAGATAAGGGTGCCGATGAGGCACTCGCCGAACAGTTTGCAAGAGATCTTGTACAGAAAGTATATGCATTCATCCAGGGCAAGCTTGATCTCCCAACAATGAAATGGGAAGGAGTCTCGGCCAACCTTTTATAAAGAGCTTATGAGCTCTCTCTTTCCACGATTTTGCGTTGCTGGTACTTGCACGATCCTGCACCCTTTATGTATTTACTCTCATATAAATCCAAGTAACCCAACCACTGATATATACAGCGTAAGAACAATATGGACACCACAGATGGGTTTGAGCCCATCATCGCCATGTTCTACTCTGTGTTCCACCCCACGGAAGGAACAAAAGTTATTCATCAAGTACCAAGTGGAGTGATAGTCCCACCTTCTAATGATGACAATAGGCTTAACAACAATATACCAGATTCGTCAGCTCTAGATGAACCCTTGTTTGATTTCGATACGATTAAAAACTATGTCATACCGAAGCCAAGTTTGTGCAACAAATTGATTACGTTGAAAATTGACAAATACAGAATTCTTGGGTTCCCAGTCAACATCTATGCTCCACAATATGCTAGAAACTCTTTTGGCTTCAACTTTTGTTTTGTTTTTTCATATGAAAGTGACACAACCCCATACGAGGGAAATATCAAAAGAATAGGCAAAATGTTCAGAGCTTTAGAGGAACAGAGTCAACTTTTATCTAAATCACTAAAAGACTCTCATGTTTACTATCAACTAAATACATCCACCAACATACACACTAACCAGAACATGCCTACAAAATTCAACATGACGAATAAATATCTTCGAATAATTGATGACTGGGACGAAGCAAGCCATCAGATTGTCTTGGACAAAAAAGCTCCAGGTTTGGATATTGGTCCACAACAGAAAATTTCATCAATTGAATCTTTAATACAGCAAATCTTCCAAGATTTAAACAATTACTCAGAGTGTATGATTCCAATTGATGCATCAAACTCTGTTGACCTCAAATTATTTCCAATTTCACCCCCACCTCCTCAGGTGCATTCACACGATGTGCCAATAGCCTTGGTCAAGTTGTATTTGCTTATTGATTCATTATGGGATCCTACAATGTTGAAAATCATGCCTTTCATTAATGGCATAAATTCTATAGCGCAAATCAGCGAGCTTTCTGACGCCAACTTAGACTTAACTAAAGAGTGTATTAGACATTTGTTGCATTACAAATCGATTGCATTACTAGACATTTTTCAATTCCAAAATCACTATACAATTACTTCTTTGATTGGGAATTTTTTGAGGGATCCAGACATGGCCAACGCTTGTCAAGACTATGTATTGAATGTGAAAGGGACCTTTTCAGATATACCTTTAAAGTCCACAACACGAAGACAATCTAACACAAATAGTATTAGTTCTAACATGAATGAGTTATATGGTTTATCAGCATCCTATTCTTCTGCAAAAAATGCAAGAAAACCAGAATTGTTGACTATGGATTCGTCTTCTTCCAATCCATTTGGCTCACAAAAAAAGCAACAGATTCGCAAACTCACGCTACCTTCCAAGGCAACCCTTTTTCAGCTTTATAATTCTCTGAACTCAAATATGTCAGTGTCTCAGTGGTACATGGAAAATGCCAAGCTTTTAGAGTTTATAGATGTTCGAAAGTTTATCACTTTTGGTACACGGAATGGGATTATAACTAGAATTCACTGGTATCCTGTCTGTGGGAAGTTGGATACCTCACTTGATTCGGGTACCACTGATACAGAGAAAAAGAAAACGAACTTCAACGTGTTATCGTTACCTGTTCCTTCTGACGAAAGATTGGTTCGAAGTCAAGAGACTAAAATTAATGAGGATAGGAAAGAAGACGATGATGAAGAGGAAGCAGAGGCAGATGAAGACATAGAAGCCGAAGATGTCGATGATGAAAAGGAAGATGACGACTACGATGTCGAGGTCGATGGATTAGGAGTGAAGGGCTCTACTGACGCAGGAAGACGTGAAGACGAGGACTTTTTCGATGACTCCAATGATCACAAACACAAACGGATTGAAAAACGGGAAAAACTTCAAGAAAAGAAACTGCTTCGTCTCATGAAACACACTCAGCATATGGATGCAATCTGTACTACGATGCGTTTAAGCAAAAATGAAGTGATGAAAATTCTAGAGAGAATTGGCGATATCGAAGTCATCGAAAGGTAAAATGTGACGGCCGGAAGAAAATTAGCCAATCATTTAGAGTTCTGTTATTGGGATACGAAATACATGCATTGTAAGTAGAACTTGGGACTGCATCTAGCGCCATCTAACCGACTTGGGTTTCAAACTTTTAACCCATTTTGGCTTCCCCTTATGTACAATATGATGTGTCAATTGTAGATAATAAGCGTTTCAGGGAGACTGGAGTTTCAAACGTTCCGAATAATGGGGCGCGCCCGCAAGAGGAACGTACATGTTTCTGTTTTTGTTTTGTTTACATTGGCAACCCAGTTACGGATTGCGAGTTTTAACATCTATACGATGAGACACGATGAGACACGAGCTGTTCTTCGGTTCGCAACTTAGTCTGAACTTTCTTTAGCATCAATTCAAAGATGTACAGAAACAGAGCACCCATAGCGAGAAAAACTAATGAGACGTCGGACATGAGTAGAAGAACATCAACATCCTCGACAAACTTCTCTCAAACTTCTGTGAACCAACAACGTCCGCATTCAGCTAGAAGAAGCAGTCTCACTGACGACTTATTTACAGAATCCATTAACGTTATTGTAAGGTGTCGGGGAAGGGGTCATTGTGCCAACGAGGAAGGTAGTCCGAATGTCGTGTCTGTGCCAAGTGATGGAACTCCACAAGTGAAAATAGTGATCCCCGAGGAAGCACGACTTTGCGCCAATGATCGGACCGGAACCAATGGCATTGAGTCAACAAGGAAATACAACCTGGATCAAGTGTACGGACCGTCATCCGATCAAACGACTTTTTTTCAAAATGCAGCAGAGAATATTTGTGACGAATTTTTGAAAGGTTACAACTGTACGATCTTCGCTTACGGTCAAACGGGTGCCGGTAAAACATACACAATGTGTGGAAAAGTCAATTCTGATTCTTTGACGCCTGAAAGTGGAGTCATACCGAGATGTTTGAAAAAGTTGTTTGACAACGAGTTAAACAAAGATGTAGTATTGAAATGCTCATTTGTGGAAATATACAATGAAGTATTGAAAGATCTACTAAGCGATGGAACGAATGATGGAAAACTAAAGATTTATGAAGAAAACAAAATAATCAAAATCAAATCTTTGGAAGAGTTTTATATAAGGGATTTCAAAGAGGCAATGAGAATGCTCAAAATCGGTATAGACAAAAGGAAAACGGCGTCAACTAGAATGAATAAGCTTTCGAGCCGATCACACTCTATCTTCACAATATATTTGATGAAGAAAGTTCCCAATGGTTCTGAGTATAGGTTTGCCAAGATGAATTTGGTAGATCTTGCAGGATCTGAAAATGTAAACAGAGCTGGCTCAATAAATCAACGTGCTAAAGAGGCAGGGTCAATCAATCAAAGTCTTTTGACTTTAGGAAGAGTTATCAATTGCTTAGTTGACGATGCTTCCTTTGTGCCTTACAGAGAGTCTAAATTAACTCGTTTGCTTCAAGACTCATTGGGGGGAAGGACAAAAACAGTCTTGGTTGCGAATATTGCACCAACTCTAGTTGATTTGCAATCGACAATCTCTACTTTGGAATATGCCTCAAAGGCTAAGAATATCAAAAATACTGCACAGATAGGACCACTTGTTGCTGAAGATTATATTATGAACGATTTGATAGAGGCTAATCGTCGACTAAAACTTGATCTTCTGGCCACTAGGAAGCGGGAAAACTGCATAATAATGGATGATGGTAATTACAACGAAATGCATCTCACACATAAAGCATTGAAAGATGAAGTTGAGGAATTAAGAGGCTTGAAAGTCTCGTTGTTGAACCAAATGGATTCTCAAATGAAAAAAATTGATTTGCATAAAAGTGAAAAAAAATTCCTCAACGAAAACATACGGAGTTTAGAGCAAAAGGTCATTAACTTTGAGAATAAATTTAGGGAGCAGAGGCGCCACGAGGAAGAATTGAAAATGACGTGTACACAATTGTATGATAAATTTGTAGAAAACTTGAATGTTATCTACCAGTCTCAAATCAACACTAGGTCCGTCTTATCAGACCAAATTTTGAAATCTTTAGTTAATATAAGTTCCAAACTAGCTTCGATAAAGGCTGACGATTCAATAATAAGTCCAACTTTTGAAGAAATCAAGGAAGATCTGAACAGAATTTGCGCTAAGGTTGACAATCTAATCAAGTCCGAGGAGAATATTTCTTCAAACTTGAACCAGTCATGCTCCAAAATGAAAGACCTAAATACGAAGCTTATTAGCAACAAAGATACTCTATTGAATTCTATTAATAACTTATCTGGAGTTGCAGAGACTCAGGCTTCGTTGAACAAGAAGTTCCATATGTTTCTTGAGGAATTTATGAATAGTGAAGATACTCATTTTCTCAGTTCAATTCATAGAGAGGCGAAAGGTAAAATGACTGAATACAAGAAGGAATTTAATCAGAAAATGGATAATTTAATGAATGAAAGTATCGAACACCATTATGGGCTCTTTCTGAAACACTACAAAGGAAAACTTTCCGTCGATGAAAAATCTTGGAATGCAGCCACTGAGGAGCTCATTTCAAAGAGTAAGAGGACCAAAGAGTCTATAACAGAAATGGTTGGTTCACAACAAGAAAATCTGTCCAACATTGCCAGCCAATCTATATCGAATATAAAAAGTGGTCAAAAAGACATGTTGTCTTTGAAGGAAAGCCTATGTTCGATAAGTAGTATGGCACGTCCTTTGATAAGTCAACTATCATCTGCTGAGAGGAGCCAGAACGAGAATAATAAACAGATGAACTCGGCAGTAAACGGTGTTCGGGAACATGTTGGTAAGTTGGAATGCGCCGTCAACGAAGTTGTAGGCAACGATAACGTAAATTTGGAAGCCAGACGAGAAGAAGTATGGACCCAAATGAAGGAAATAACCGAGCCTGAGAACGTGAATATTCTCAAGAGCTCAGGCAATGTGATACAACCTAGCTCAAGTAGTGCTAGTACCAAATCAAGTCCACTGAGAAGTACGATAAGACTCATACCATCAACATCGAGAAATTCTGTTGAGTTACGGTCACCCGCCAGGAGTCCGATGAGGAGCAGATATGGGAGTCCTCCAAAAAGTCCATATAAAAGCCCTAGCAGGAGACAAGGAGGAGACAATCTGTCGTTTGGATTGAAAAGGGAATCCAGTGGAGAATCTTTCAGAGAAGCCAAGCGGACGCACACGCACAACTGATGTATAATTAGCAAAACCTTTGTACAATATGTAGTGTAAATTAACAATGTAACCAAATACATGGCTTATGGTAAAATATCAAACAGTTTTTAGCACAGTTGTGAGTTTATTTTATATGGCTATACTTATATACAGCTATATAATTAAAAGTACGGATTAGAAACGGCGTTGGATGTCGAGAATTTATCTACCACCAGTTGAAGTTTTCTCTGCTGAGCTTTGTTCGGATATGCTTCTGCGGAACATTTCCAGACTTCCATTGGTGCTTATACTGGCGACACCTGAGCTTGATCTCCTACGTTGTTTTCGTGCCATGTTTGGTTCGACATGTGCTTTACCTAAGGTCTTTGCAAACAAAGAGAGTATATCTGTGAGTGACAAGACTCCCACCAATTGACCGCTGGCGTGGACATCTTCTTCTATTGTTGAGGCATGATGTGAGTGAACGTGAGAATGCATGTGAGTGTGGGAATGAGGGTGCATATGAGTATGAGGAGAATCTGGGGTAGTTGGGGTTGAAGAATTTGAAGAGGAGTCAGGTTTGACTATCCACAGACGGTGACTCTTCGTTGCAACCATTTTAGCAATTGCTCTACCTAAGGAAGTGAAAGAGGTGACGTGAAAAATAGGGAAAGAATCTTTACCATTCTCCAAACCTCTTGAGTTCAATATGACAGAGATGAAATGTAGACAAGATTTGTATAATAAATCTGACTTGGAAGTGGTGGAAACCAGCCTGACGTCTGTTACGCTGATATTACCCAAAAGGTGAGAATTACGATCGACAACAGCCAAGGACGACATTTTCAAGTTGTGCATTGTCATCAAGGCTTCGATCAAAGGTTGATCACCGAATATTGAGATTGGGTTTTGCGATCCAATGTGTAAGGTACTAATAGAAGAAGATAATAAAGGTTCCATTGAAGGGAAACGACGTGCGTTGTCCCACAAGAACTTGACCAAACGTCTCTGGGATAGAATACCACTTAGTTTGTTTTCATTTATAATTGCGACCCTGTGAACTCCAGTACCGAGGATCTCTACAACAGATGATAAAGTGTCAGTTTCGGTTAATTTTATGAATGGGTTTTTGTTTGTTAGGCGGATGACAAATGAGACAGGAACTTGTTCACCAACTTGGGCCTTCTTGATTAATTTTGGAATATCCTGTTTTGGACTATAATCTATATTTTTCAGATTTTCTATTCTAATTTTGTTCAACACCAATAATAGGTAAGCATTTAGATCTGTGTAGTCGAAAGTCAAACAATTTAAATCGTCTGGGAATTCTTCAACTGGAACCGAAGTTAAACCGTTTGTAACAAGCGTGTCGAAGGCTTGTTCGACCGAGACTGTTGAGTTGATGACAATCAACTTGTTTTTTTCAACAAGCTCGCTCAACTTGATATCTTGCCATTCCAATGAGGCGCCATTCAAATATTGGGAGAAATTTGAGGACATTGAAGGGTTTCTTGAAATCGAGATGTTTGAGTCGCCGGGAAAGTCACTAGTGTTCAAGCTCACGTTTGTCAGACTGTCATTGTTGAGCAGCAGGCATTCCTCGACTGCGTTTTCATCCATCAGTATGCTTGCCGGTTCTGCAGCCGGGGTGTTACTGCTGGTGCTGTTACGGGTACTATTGCTGGCGCTGCTGTGATTGGAGCTGTTGTTGTGTGCATGAGTTGCAGTATTTTGATTCACGTTATTATTGCCTGAATTATTTGATGAAAGTAATACTGAGGAGATGCTGGAGGAGGCTGGGGAACGGGGAACAGATATGTCCAGACTGGAGATGAATTCTGTGTCCAATGGCGGAGGGCTGGATAGCATTTCGACTATCGAGGTTTGTCTTCCTGGTTGTTTGGGAGAGTTTGGTGCCCGCATTGCTGGAGACATTGGGTACTTGCTGGAAGGCATCGGAGATTATAAGTGTGTCCGGAGATCTATAATTTGGGATACGTATAGTTGTTTCAGGGTACAACGATATCGAAGCACAAGCGTGGAGGGTTTCTTTTGTGTCTAGTATAGCAAAGACGGGGAGGAGTATGGGTCAGTGTGGAGGAGTGTATTGGGCAGAAGAAAACACCGGTGGAAGATCCAATCTGAGGCAGCTAGAGCCAGTAAAATGTTCCAGATAACGACTCTAATTACAGTTCGAATAGAGGGTCGTGGCGGCAGTAGTGGTCGTAGAGGCTGAGGGGAAACGGGGACACGGAGAGTCCAGCTGGTGCACGTCTGTGAATGTCCTGCAATGTGTGAGTGTCAGAAGGAGAGACACACTGCTACGATACGAATGGCCAGGAGGAGAAGACAGGCCGTTGGGGAGGGCAGGTAGGACGGTAAATAATGACCAGTGTTTCGGTCAGTCACATGTGGGTATATGTACGCCTAAATAATAACGAGTTGAGAAAAAAAAAAAAGAAAAAAAAAAGATGAGCAGGGCAGAGAAGGACATAGAAGAAGCGGGAAGAAAAAAGGGAGCAGGAGGGCGGGGGGGGTCGCTTTATCGCACCCGGCCGGGCAGCCGGAACAAGTGTTTCTGTCGTGATACGACAAGATCTCGAGTTGTGGGCGGGGCAAGGGGGGCGAAAAGGGGAAAAAAGGGGGTGTGCGCACGCGCACGTGATGACGGGCGGGGGAGGGAGAGGCTATACAATGCAGGCCGGGTGTTTCTGCATTGTGAGCGAGCAATCGAGCCGCCGGGCAACCAAGGCAAGCGAGGCGGGCGACGTAAGCGACGCCGCCGCAACGTCTGCAGAAGACGTATTGCGCGGCCGTCGCCGCCGGAGAATCATACGTGTAGCGGCTGGCGGGCAATGACCGATGATGGGGTGGAGGGTGGAGAGGGGCGTGCCAAAGTGAGCCGATTCACGCGAGCGAGACGGGTGAGGGAAGGAGGTTGGCCGTATACGAGGGCCGCCTGCTCGTATATAAGTGACGGGGTATGCCGGGGAGGATGAAGAGGAGGTAGGGGAGGAACAAGCAGTCTCGCAGGTTGCAGCGGTCCACACACGCAGAGCAAACAATGAGTGAAGCCATGAAACCTGGGGAGTCCGTGTTGGACGCCTCGCTACCGATCAAGGTGCAGATGGAGCGTCTCATCCGTCAGAAGCAGGCGGAGATCTGTGCCGGGCTGGAGACGCTGGAGACGAAGCAGTTTGCGCCGGACGAGTGGGTCCGGGGAAACGACGGCGGTGGCGGGCGGTCGATGGTGCTTGCGGACGGGTCGACGTTCGAAAAGGCAGGCGTTAACGTGTCCGTCGTGCACGGAACGCTTCCTCCGGGCGCCATCGAGCGCATGAAGAACGACCACAAGGACATCCAGACGTCTGCCGAGGGCACCGTCAGCTTCTTTGCCTGCGGCTTGAGCATGGTTTTGCACCCATGGAACCCGCACGCGCCAACGATGCACTTGAACTACCGCTACTTCGAGATCATCAACCCGGACGGCACAACGCAGACGTGGTGGTTCGGCGGCGGCGCCGACCTCACCCCGAGCTATCTCTACGAGGAGGACGCCCGCCACTTCCATGAGCAGCACAAGCAGGCACTCGATCCCTTTGGCGCAGACCTCTATCCGGAGTTCAAGGCCTGGTGCGACAAGTACTTCTACATCCCTCACAGGGGCGAAACGCGTGGGGTCGGCGGCATCTTCTACGACGACTTCAACCGTCTCCCGGCCCAGCGCTGTCTCGAGATGGCCGAGTCCTGCTTCAACGCCATGCTCCCTTCGTACCTCCCGCTCGTCGCCAAGCGCAAGGACACGCCCTACACGGCCGAGGAGAAGCAGTGGCAGCAGATCCGCAGAGGCCGTTATGTCGAGTTTAACTTGGTCTACGACAGAGGCACCAAGTTCGGCCTCCAGACCCCGGGCTCCCGTGTCGAGAGCATCCTCATGTCGATGCCAAAAACCGCCACGTGGCTCTACAACTACGAGCCCGAACAGGGCACCCGTGAGGCAGGGCTCCTGCAAGTGACCAGGAACCCGGTCAAGTGGGTGTGACTGCCTCTTCTCTCTGGAAACCTTTGTGCATAGATAGACAACTAGACTGTATGTATCATCACGACACGAAAACATGTCATGGAAAAAGAGCCCTACACCGATCGGCGCAATTTTCCCCAGACGAGCCGCCATCCCCGGTTTCGTCGCGACACCCTGTGAGCGTCTGCCCCCCGTGGCCGCCTTTGTTTATTTCTCGCACTGGCCCCGTGGCGATCGCCGCCGGAACTCGACCGGTCTGGCTCGCTCGATGGTTCTTTTCACGCATGCACGCTGGCTATCACGGTCGGCACCTCTGTTCGCAGCTGCTGGCTCGTTGTCCTGCCGTTCTGGTCCCTGATCTGGACCCTTTTCTGTAACGGTCCTCCTCATCCACTCCCGTCTGCTTCTTAATCCTGCTCCTGCTCCTGCTCCTGCTCTACTTGTCCTCCCTTGGCTCCTTACTACGTCCCCCGCTGTACTTTTCGTCTCACCAAGGGCAATTGATCTATCGTCGGTGCACACGTTTGCTTCCACACCGCACACCGCAAATCCACAGCCACAGACCCAAACAGAGTCAACCATGGCTGGTGCATCGTCCACGCCTATATACAGAAACACCTCAACGTCCAAGATACGGTCCCGCTCGAACACAGAGACTGGGTCCGGGTCCGGGTCCGGGTCCGGTGCAGGCACGGGTACTGGCGCAGGCGTAAGCCAGGGCCAGCTAGATGCCGACGCCAGGCTTTTGCGACAGAAGTCGGCATCGCCGGTGTCGAACCAGCTACGTGTCGTATCGCCGTCTGCGTCCGGCGAGCCTGTCTCGTCCTCATCGTCATTGTCCTCCTCTTCCTCAAGCAGCAACGGACACTCAAAGAAGTCATCGCTCTCTCTGCAGCCGAAAAAGTCCCAGAACCACCGGAGATCGCAGTCGTTCCTCGCACAGCTGTCTAGCCATGTTCGGAGCTACTCCAACGACGCACAAGCGAAAGAACCCTCAGGCAACGGCAATAACGCCGGGCCGGGAAACTTAGACTCTCCCTCGATGAAACTTTCCGTTCCCAACTCCGGCAACTCCATCAATGGCAGCAGCATGCTGGCGAAGGATTTCTCACCCATCAAGGGGAAAATGAGTCCAGAAAACAGCCCCCTCACAAGCTCTATGGCGTCCCCCGTGAAGGTCTCTGGAGTTGCAGCAGGCCCCAACACCCAAGACCTTATCTTGGAGATTAGCGATGACGTGGACATTGACCGCTTGCTACATAACGAAGATCTTCTCAAAAATATACCCAGATTAAGTGGAGAAAGCAAGGCAAAAAGTGGTGAAACATTGTCCATCAGAACCGTACTTGATGACAATGGCAACAGCAACAACAACAACAGTGGCAACAGCAGCAGTAGCTTTTTCCGCAAACTCAATGCGCACTACCCGAACCTCAGGATTACCGTCTTTTCGATTTTGCTATGGTATGCATTTTCGATGGGTATTTCTGTTTACAATAGATGGATGTTTTCGAGTGAAAACTTAGATTTCAGATATCCCATCATCATAACCTCATTCCACCAACTGATCCTCACTTTACTGGCCATGTGCACCCTCATTTTATTTCCGAGTTTCAGACTCTCTACCGTGAAGTATCAAAAGGTCCCAAACAAAGGGCCTGACTTTGAAGAGCCCGATGGAGATGACAATCAGTTGGAGAATGGTACACTTTCCTATACGATGCCGATAAAAGAGTACCTTACCAAGATATTACCCTGCTCATTGGCATCTGCCGGTGATATTGGTCTCGGGAATGCCGCATTTAGATTCATTACACTTTCATTATATACCATGGTTAAAACCTCAGCTCTCATTTTCGTGTTACTCTGGGGTGTTTTTTTCAAGCTTGAGAGGCTGACAGTCAGAATTTTCACCATTGTCTGCGTGATGACATTTGGTGTCTCGATGATGATCTGGGGTCAGCATGACAATCCGGCGAAATCTGCGGCAAGTACCGTCGACACTGCGACTGACAACGCTAGCGGCGATTCTTTCGACCAATTTTCCAAAGGGAATCAGTATCAGTTGGTGAAGAGACTTTCCTACGAAATCAGAGAGACAGGCGAGCTGAAAGGGTCACACATCATTTTTATTGGTGTCTCATTGGTATTACTGTCGGCCTGTATGTCCGGTCTCAGGTGGGCGCTAACGCAAATCATGTTGAAGAAGAACAAGAGAACAAAGAACCCGATCTTGACGATGCTCTACATCTCTCCGGGGATGTGTTGCGTCCTATTTCTTGTCGGCACTGTTGTCGAGGGAGTCAGCAACTTCCTCAATGCAGAGATCTGGGAGGCAAAGGGTGTTGGGATGACCATTGTGTTAATTTTGATTCCGGGGCTCCTAGCGTTTTTTATGACCCTCTCGGAGTACGTTTTGCTACAGTATGCGTCGCTATTGACTTTGTCGATTGCGGGCATTTTCAAGGAGTTGTTGACGATCTTTGTGTCGTGGGTGGTCTTTGGCGACGAGTTGACGTTCATCAACATCATCGGGTTGACCATCACGTTTGCGGACATCGTGTGGTACAACGTTTACAGGTTCCAGCAGAACGCCGAGCTGGCGAAGAATGGCTCCTCGCAGCCACAGAAATTGGACAACGAGTTTGTCGACATCGAGCTGAACAGCATCAACATGAACAGCAACCGGTACTAGCGTGTAGACAGACAGACTTCTTTTCTATAATCAAGCAAAACAATACTATTCTGTATCACGTGCGCGAGCACACGACAAGCTCTTGGCGGCAAAACGGCGCGCGCCGGAGCCCAGCGGTGGACAACGGACTGATAACAGGTGGACGACGAATGAAGAGAGGCAGACAATCCTTTCTCGAGACGCCTCCCAGAGAAGATTGCAGCCTGCAGTAAGAGCCCCCCCCGGCACCCTATACTAAACGACACAGACACCTGACCATGCCCAAGGGAGGTGCAAGAGGATCTAGAAAGAAGACCACGCTGGACTACAGCTACGGCGAGGAGACGGCTGCTTCGACGACAACAGCAGCAGCAGTCCCGTTGGCTGAGGAGCAGCCGGGGCCCGACGGCGACGACGTCAATGACGAGCTCGTTGTCGGCTCGCGGAAGAAGATGAAGGACAAGCAGGCGAAGGAGCTTGAGCGGCATGAGCGTGCCCGGGCCCGCCAGGCCCGCCGGGAGAAGGCGCAGAAGTACCTCGGCTACAGCGACTTCCTCAACAGCAGCGAGTGCGACCGCAACGGGTACCGCTTCGACGAGACCGACGACTTCCACAGGCTCGACGAGGCCGGCTGGAACCGTGTTGTCGGCTTCGTGCTTGTGCGGATCGTGTCGCCGCTTATTCTTCTCTTGCAGGGCATCGCCGTCGGACTAGTGCTCTGGCGCGTCTACGACTTCGACTTCTCCCCAACGGGCGTCCTCGCCCAGCAGAACTATCTCCCGTGGGTCGTCGGCGCCCTCAGCCTCAACGCCTTCCTCGTACACGGGCTCAACAAGCACGTCTTCTTCCGCAAGAGCTACTACAAGCCCCGCGCGGGCCACGGCCCTTCTGGAACATAGCGATTGACCCTTCGCTCCACCGACCATTCGATAGACAGACAGATAGACAGAGCGGGCTGGCCCTCGCCCTGTGTGGAACACCGCCCACCTGTGTAGAACGTTCTACCGCCTGTGCAGAACACCCACCACGCCTGTGTACTAAAAAATAGACACGCAAGTCTAAGTCTAGACGTTTCGTTATCTCACACCACGCAGGACCCAGCTTTCCTCGCCTCGCCCTCCCCGTCCCCCCCGCCCCGCCCCGCCCTCTGCGTCGCTTTTCCCCCCTTTCCCCCGCCTTTCCCGCCGTTATCTGGCGTTATCGTGCCCCCAAAGGTCTTTCTGGAACGCGCGGCGCAAGACACATCCCGCCCGAGCCGCCGCAGACATGCGTCCGCTGACGCCATTGTGACGTAGCGCCGTTCGTACGTCCCCGCCCGCTGGCTGCTACCGCTTTGTATTCTACCTATTACTGCTCTGTTTCTAGACGCAAGCGGCCGTCTTAACGCACAGCGGCCTTCTTTCTCTTTCTGCGCGCTTCCACCGCAGTCGCTCGTCCCTCCGGAGCCAGGACGACGTAATGCACGCACAGGGGACGGACAGTATCTAAGGCAGATACGGACACGACAGACAGATCCAGACATTGCTCCTCGCCCCGCTACGGAGTGTCGTATGTCACACAGTGTCGTCAGGCACTGCCGTCATGCTCTAACACGATGTAAGACATATGCACAATGCCTACATGCAACCGCCTATCGTTAGTTTCCCCGGAAGATAGTAAGTGACAAAGGACCTCCTGAGAGTTCGCCCGCCTCTCCGACTGACCAGCCTGTAGTGCAGCTCCCCGCCCTGCTTTTCTGTTGCGGGACAGACGGTGTTCTCTATATAAATAGTCATGCTTCTCCTCTTTCAATCTTGTTGTTGCATCCTCGGAGTGGGCTACCCTTTTAGGTCCATAATGTGCTGTTTTACTTTTTTTCTTGGCATCTTTTAGCATCTTTCTCTGTTCCCTTTCACCCCTTATCTATTCCTGCCTATTATTATTATTTCTCTGCCGCTACTCGCACCCACGACCTAAGAAGTAACTTAACCGAATAATGACTACGATGAACCCTATCACCGCTGCTCCTATAGCCACCAAGACGAATTGCGTCGACGAAACAACGGACACGACTCCCCCAGTGCCCACATCCTACTTGAACAATGACAACATTGACAGCATGAAGCCAGAGTCTAAGGAGCCTGTATCCTCGATTTCGTTGAGCGATCAGCTCGTAGACTCCTTCCCAAGCATGAGCGCCTTTGCCAAACAGGCTGCTGCCGACGTGAGCCAGAGGGAGAAGTCCCTCAGCAATGCCCTGAGCCCACACCGCTTCAGCTTCAGCAGTAACCTGCTCTCCAAGCCCCCACAATTCAAAAAGGACATTATCGACCACCCTAGAGTAGCATCTTACGCCTTTGCTTTTGACATTGACGGTGTTCTTGTGAGAGGACCGGAGACTCTTTCTCATGGTGTCGAGGCCATCAAGTACCTCGATGGTGAAAACCCATACAACATCAAGGTCCCTTACATCTTTGTCACCAATGGAGGTGGTAAGCACGAGAGCGTTCGGGCTCAAGATTTGTCCAAGAGATTACAGACCGAAATTACATGTAACCAGATTGTGCAGGGTCATACACCAATGAAGGAACTGGCTGGCACCTATAAGAATGTGCTTGTTGTTGGTGGTATTGGCAACACCTGCAGACATGTTGCCAAGGACTATGGCTTTGAAAACGTGTTCACCCCCCACGATATAATGAGGTGGGATCCCTCCGTCACTCCATATTATGAGATGTCTGAGGAGGACCTCGGCTACTGCGAGTGTGACGAAGATGTTGACTTTTCCAAGACCCCAATAGATGCCATTATGGTGTTTGCTGATTCCAGAAACTGGGCAGCAGACCAGCAAATCATTTTGGAGCTCTTGATGTCTAAGGGCGGATACATGGGCACGATATCGGATACTTTTGAAGACGGACCTCCAATCTACTTTGCACACTCTGATTTTGTCTGGGCCACCAATTATAGATTGGTCAGATACGGAATGGGTGCTTTGCAAGTTTCCATTGCGGCTCTTTTCAAGGAACACACAGGCAAGGAACTCAAGGTGATCAGGTTCGGTAAGCCACAGCGGACCACCTTCAAGTTTGCCGAAAAGGTGTTAGATTCCTGGAGAAAGGATATTTTAGAGGACCACATTGAGGAAATGACATCTTGTGCAGATAGCACCACCTTCACCTCGGACATCTTCTCTAGCCCGGACGACTCGAAGTATAAATCTGTCTTTCCGAGCAGCGACTCGGAGACTGACGACAGAGAGTCTGAGGATGATGAGAACATTGATGGGTTGACCATTCAAAGCTTGAACAAGCTAAGGTTGGCAGAGGGCAACACTGCCGGCTCACCGGATACCACTGCCGCCACCGCTGCTGCTGTCGCAGCCGTTGAAGGTGCCACTTCTACACCTACTGCAGGCTCTGCAACAGGCACAAAACCTAGAACACTCTCATGTCCCGATGACTTGCCTCCGCCATCCACTGTTTATTTTGTTGGCGATACCCCTGAATCTGACATAAGATTTGCCAACTCACACGACGAGTCATGGTTTTCCATCTTGGTGAACACTGGTGTTTATCAGTCCGAAACCACGCCTAAGTACAAGCCTAAGAAGCAGTGCGATAACGTTTTTGAAGCCGTGAAGTTTGCCGTCGAGAGAGAGCACCAAAAGGAGTTGGAAGAATGGAACAAGAACGCCATCGATCCACAAGCATACTAAAATTCTACCTGCACGTCATGACATTTATTTCTTTTTTTTCGTTTCTTCTGCTTTTTACCGTTTTCATTTTCAGTTTTTTACACCTTGGTTCCTTACTTATTCTTTTCATATCCCTTATTTACGTTGCACATTTATATACCTTACATTTTATATTCTCATGCTTTCTGTATAATAATTTTATCTGGTTAGATATAACTACCTCACGAAGTGTTCACTCACACTAAAGGGGCCTGTGCAGGCACCGAGTGTGCGCTGTTATCCCTGCAAACCCAAGTTTCACTTCTGGGGATGCAGTAGTAAGCCCTACACATGTTATACAAGGGTGCCTGAGTAATCAAACTATCGCCGATTGTCGTTGCCGCAGCCACCGCACTAGTAGTCGTCGGCGTAATAGCTGTCGGGATTTCCCAATTTCGTTGCTTTAATAGCATTCTCTTCATACCTTCTCTGACCGCAGCATCGCCCACTGACCACACATATCACGCTGCATACTTCCTCTAACCGCCGATTTTTGTCCGCCTCGTCCATCTTCGCCTCACACATAAAGCTCAATCTGGAGAAGGCTCATAAGCCTCAGGCAACGTCAATTTACGAACATTTTTTAATTTACCGAGAATGGTGGGCATTTCTGTGGAGTTAAGTAACTTGCGTGGATCGTGCTGTGAAGGGCCAGCAGTGTTTCCGGGCATAAGCCGGCAACATCCACCAGAAAACAACTACAATTTTGCCGCCGCGCCCAGATCTCCTGCACCCGAAACAAGGGTAGGTGTGGCACAGACACATTAACTACGATCGGGTTTACCAATTGCAGCGAGCCATTTCAAAATGATCTGCATTGCCGACATTGTAGGGCTCAATAGTGGGATAACACACTCACAAGGGGGAGGGGGGAAGCAATGCGCAGATAATAGAACGGTATAGCTTTTATAAAGTCCCGGCCGCAGACAGAAGTGAGCAGCTATAGTGTGCCTCTCCACCATGCTGCTTCTGGACCTTCCATTGGAGTGCTTTGGAAAAATTATCTTTCTTTCCGTACCGGCCCCCTATTTTTTCCTCCTCCCCTTGTCATCTGCCGCACATTTCCGTCCACAAACAGCAATCGTGTAGCAACACACTAATATCTTGAAATATCCGTTACAGCTATCTACGAGTTTCTTCATGCACGTTGACCGCACTGAAGCGTTGCCGAGGTCCACCGTACAGTACCGAACATACCCGTGCAGACCACTGACCATCGATATGACTACCCCCTCGTTTCACATTGTCCATTTTCTATCCTCACTTTTTAGCATCTCACCTTTTCCATGTGCGACCTCCATACTTTCAATGCGGTAAAAACTTCTATCCGTACACCAACAATCGAGAAACGAAAAATGACTAGGAACAAGAAGCAAGAACAAAAAGACGAAAAAACAAGAAGAACAAATAAAGTTTCAGCCGAGGCAATCAATTGATAAACGAAAAACACATCTACATAAATAACGACAAACGATATCCCTCAACCAAACTAATATTACAGGTTATGGCATTAATATTAGAATTTGCCCTGTGCACTACAACACCGGCCAAGAGCGGCAATATACAACCGTTGAAGCCCTAGTCTCCAGCACTACACGTTCATTTTGCCGAATGCCTCCTGTTCTATCCCCTGGTGACGTACCTGGACACACTGCCGGCAGGTGGCAACCGCAATGCAGCACTGCGCTCTCAATAGCTCACGCATCGGCACTAAATAGGGGAGGATTTGCTCTCGCGATCTGTGCCCCCCCTCCGAGCTACTCCATTCATGCACATGCAAACCGCAGATTTGCACTGCTTCCCTGTAGATAGCGCTGTTGTTTCAGCACTGGTGCTTCTGCCGCGCAGGCTGGACCTATTGTTTTTCGATAGAATTTACTCCTTCTGTGCTTTCAGGCTATAGTGGTGAGAAGTATTAATGTAACATTCGTTCGTTCTATGGCATCTGCAATTGTTTCCCATTCCCATCAACTTGTCGCATAGCTATCTCTGCATGCTTTATATAGTCCAGTGGGTTCCCGCATCCTCTCTCCACATTCTGCTGCGAACTCTCGTATCAAGCTGTATCTTGCTCTAATTCCGCCGTTGTAACGTTCTTATTGTACTGTTTGTTCCTCTCCTTCGGTTCCTCTTCCCATTCATTATTCTATTACTTTACCTTGGGATCAGTCACCTTTTGCCTCCACCCTCCACCCTCCACCCATTTCATCAGACTCTTCAATTTTTTTTGCTGTGGAACTCACTATATATTAACCCCTTTCTCCCTTTCTAAAAGTTTTTGTTGCACAATCTCCAAACAATAAAGAACACACTCTATAAGACTTGCAGCTTCTATTCTCGTATTCTAGAAACATCACATAACTAGTTAAGCATATATTTCGATTTAACTTGATCCATTTTGATTCAATTCTTGTGCCTCATTTCTTTTGTCCACTCTAATTTATAGCTTTCTCATCAATGTCCAACGTATATTATCCCCACATCAACCCAAAGTCAAAAAGCGCTCCAAACCAAAACCAAGGGTATGCTGCTCCCCTTAATTTGATGGCCCATAAACTAGCAAAAAATTATAACCACCCCTTTCCAAAACAGAACGGCCTCCTGCAACCGCCTGCCCAGCTCCACCACCCTACTACCCATCTTCCTCCTCATTTTCATGCTCATCGTCATAATCCACAACCTCCTCATGTACAACCATTACCTTCAAATACTAATTACACTCAAATAGCAACTGTCAATCATGAAATGAGCTTTTCATTTTACCCTTTTCACCAGCCAAAGGATGACAGGTTTGCAAATCCTAATCCAGCGTTGCTAAAGAGGAAAAGAGCATTTAGCAAGAGAAGTAAGACAGGTTGTTTGACTTGCCGTGAAAGAAGAATCAAGTGCGATGAATGTAGACCAATGTGCAAGAATTGTGAAAAGTCGAAAAAGAATTGCAATTTCCCATCATTAGAGCAATTGAAAAAGGAAAAGCATCACATTAAGAGAACTAAATTGTCACGCAAAAAAAAAAAATCAACTTCCATTTTGGCTATTTTGGATAGAGAAAATGAAACTTCTTTCAAAGAATCACCTCATTCAGACATCGCTAGTGTTAACACAAATTCCAATGCCAATGCTAACGCCAATATCAACAGCAGTGTCAACCGTAATATAAGTAGTATTACGCTTTCAATAAATCAACCAAGCTATCAGGCTTTTAAGCCGCAAAATAACTTGGTGGATAACAGATTCATTCTGTCACCTGTCAGCCCTTGCGTATCAATACCAATACTACCGCCAATCACTAATACCCACCCTACAGTTCAATACCAAATTTATCAATCAGCTAATACGCCTTCAATCAAAAACTCAGCTAACCACCATGTTTTTGATAAATCTATTTCGGAGGATAGAAACATATACCAATATGAAAATCAACTATTATACCCAACAAACCTTAGCAATACCCTAGCCTCTCCTACAATAAACAACTCGAGTCTGATGGATAAAAAACCTAGACTAACCAACTACGACCACAGAAGAGAACAAGGAAACTCCTCTTTTTCCACAAATACTTCGACGAGAAGTAGCTCAGGATTTTCTACTTCAGGCTCCTCAATCTCAACCAATGATCAGAGACAGTTCCTGTATCCACAGGTCAAATATACTACTGCAACAGCAACTCAGAATCCTCCAAACTCATTATCTAGTAACAACAATGGTAGCGCTATCGCCAATAGTATTAGTGAAGTTATCGCTAACACATCTAGTAATGGATTTAAAAACTCAAATGTTCAAATGTATGACCAAGGAAATTTACCTTTCACAGTGAGTTATGCGCTTTAGTGTGCTATCCTGGGGAGAACAACTTACACATGAAGGAAATAGCTGACTAGTTTCCAATAGAAAAAGAAATGAGTTTGGATTAGAATTAAATTATTACTGATCATGTTTGAACAGATCAATGATTTACGATGTGCCTTATTTCTTGGACAAATAAACTTAATTACTCACCCTATATCCCTTTTTTATTGATTATAACCTTTTTTCTATCATTTTTTGCTTTGCTGATCTGTAGAAAGTATTTTTCATATTGTCTTGACAACTTTTATCCACTGCCTAAATGCTTACTTTGATTGTTGAACTCAAATTCTCGTTTTGGTTCTCAGTTTATAATCTTAGTTTTTTTTTCCTGTATTGAATTCTGCTTTTAGATTAACTTTTTATATTTTGCCTACCCAGAGTCCCGCTTCCCTAAAACATATATATGGCAATATTATTCGCTCTGTGATTCAAACCTTAGAAGAGCTACCAGCCACTATTAAAAGCTTGATTTTCTTTCTTCTAATACCTTAACGAATATTTAAAGAATTTTAAGGCTAACTATTGGCACGAGAAAAACAAATGTGAGTTTTCAGTGGAGAATATGCCGTCCATTTTATAACGGATAGCTGTGTCGATAGCAGTTTTATACTTCTACTGACATCGCTCTTTATGCTTCGTACAACCGGTTGAACGGATTTTCAATGTGTTATAAGGCACAATTCTTTGAGTTACTCATCATTATCTTAAGAGCGATGAAATAAAAACAGCTTTATTTGAAGCTTTAGAAGTATATCAGTTGTAATATAGTATTGGTATGTTTCATCGGACCATAGCGTGTCCTCGTTGATTCCCAATTCTGTCGTAATAGGAAAAACGTC
This sequence comes from Pichia sp. PH4023, assembly GCA_025531575.1. NCBI lineage: Eukaryota > Fungi > Ascomycota > Pichiomycetes > Pichiales > Pichiaceae > Pichia > Pichia sp. PH4023. The sequence goes on from JAMGYR010000003.1 coordinate 1,414,079, forward strand.
GATCGTCCAAACACGCAACTGCTTTTTACGTTAACATGAATATGTTCTTTTTTGTGGATGAAAGACCCCACTAGGCATTGCTTCGCTTCGGCAAAATCCATCATTGGCCGAAATTAATTGAAATACCAAAGATTTGAAATCTTATGAAAACATGTTTATAGGGCTAATTTCCCCGTTCTTATTTATCGCCCATGCATGCACATTAGAGATATTACGTGGTGTGTCACCAGAAAGCATTGTAAGATATCAACCTGATGAAAACGGAAATTGGCACTGCTTGAACGATCCAAGTATAGTCATACCATTTGATAGAGTCAATGATAATTATTGTGATTGTCCAGATGGTTCCGATGAGCCCGGAACTTCTGCATGCAGTAATGGTCTGTTTTTCTGTGAAAACGTGGGATTCGAATCACATTTCATACCATCATTCAAAGTAGACGATGGTGTATGTGACTACGATGTTTGCTGTGATGGCTCAGATGAAGCTCCGGGAGTTTGTGAGAACAGATGCGTTTCAATGAAAGCGGAGTATGAAAAACAAGTTCATGAACACAATAAAAAAATAACACAAGGTGTTGCGATTAAGCAAAAAATGGCTGAAAAATCTAAAAGTATAAGATCCGATTTAGAGAAAGCGATCTTAAAGTACAACCAATACATTGCCAGTACTGAAGAGAATATTGCAGCACTGGAGTTAGTGAGAGGCAAAATGGACGAAAATGAAGAAATGATAAACGACAACTTCAAAGTAATCGAAACGGATTTTGAAATGTTGACAAAAAGCTTACTCGGTTCTTTTAACCAGTTGAGTGGTTATATCTCTAAACTTGAATTACTTGAAAGTATATTAAAAACGATGACCGAAGAATACAATCACAATTTTAACGATCCTGCAGTTAAGCAGGCTGCTCAAGAGTATCTCAATTTTGCCGCATCATTTGATGAAACTAGTGACGACTCTAGTGATGATAATGGCACAAAGCAAAGAATTACAGTAGAAAAAGTGGTGGATGCCTTTCAAGAGTTGTTAAAAAGTATTAACGAAGATATTGCTAAGGTAAAAAGCGAAATTGTGTCTTTGAAGTTAGAGCAAAATAAGAAGGAAGATAACAACACCTCTGATTCTTCTTCATCTTCCATCTTCTTTGAAATATGGGAAATTATTGTTATAGGACTTAAGAGACTTGTCGATTCCTTTTTAGGTGTGGAATCAAGAATAGTAACTTATGAAGAGTCTATTGAACCGTACAAAGATATTCCCAAATCAGAAATATCCAATAAAGAAGCAGAAAAACAGATTGCTTCATTAAGTACAAGTTTGGAAGGGTTAAAGTCCGAAGTTAGTAAGTCAGAGTCAGAACTCAAGAAAAATTATGGGCCTGGCGATATTCTGCGATCCATGCCAGAGTGCATAATCTCTAAGATCGGAAGCTATAAATATAAACTTTGTCCGACTTCTGTATTGGAGCAGATAAACAATGACGGGCGTGGAACCAAGATTGGTGTTTTTGAAGATCTTATCTTCTCAGAAGAGACTAATAACTATCAATTTATCTTCAAAAGAGGTGAGAGATGTTGGAATGGACCTGTCAGAGAAGCTGTTGTCGATGTCGTTTGTGGTACAAAACAAGAAGTTCTGATAGTCACAGAACCTGAAAAGTGTATTTACCACTTGAAGATGGTTTCACCTTTGGGTTGCTTCGAGTCCGATTTGCTCTGATTCAATGGAAATGAATTCTCAGGTATATTATTAGCACTCATGAACTAGACTTACTGCAGAAGATTTTCTTTTTCCAGAAAAAATGTTATTTGACACTGCGTGTGTTTATATATAGATATATACTAATGTATATAACGAACTATTTAACATAAACCATAACTGAAGTAATATCGTCTGGCTTCCCCCCAATATAATCCTGACCTGTAAGAGAACTTAACTTTTGTGAAAAGGCACTCTTGAAGTTTGTGTTCAAACTCAAAACTGTTGTTTGCTGAACTAGAATCTTGTTCAAAGACCCCAAATTCTCCGACAATTTAACACCCTCATTGGCGTTATCATTCAAATAGATTTCAATATCATCTGGGAATACGTTATCTACCATCCCATCGGTGGTGAATACAATAATATCTCCACTCTTTAATTCATATGAGTAATCTGCAGACTCATCAGGCTCATTCATCAAATATTTGGAACCTCTCTTTTTGGCTAGCTCCAAGAAATCATCAGGTATTATTGAAAGTTGGTATGGGGCATTGAAGTAGTAAACTTGTTCGACGGACTGGTAAGTGCATTTATATCTGGAATTTTCATTTTTACGGAAAATACCAAACCATGAATCACCTAAATTCAATGCAGACAGTTTGCCAGTCTTCCCATCGATGATTCCAAAACAGATTGTAGTTGAGCCAACTTTGACTTTTCCTTCTTCTTTCACTGCTTCGAAAGATTTTTGTAGTATTTCTTGTGGAGGTAATGAGGGATTTTCAAGATAGAATATGGTAACTTTATTGGCCAATTCTCTACTTATTGCACTAGAGTCGAAACCTTGTTCGGACCAGCCTCCCACACCGTCCAAAACACCTATTATGATCCCGATTTCAGTATACGCTAGAATATAATTATCTTCACCTGTAGGAGATTCATAAACGTTCTTCGCATTCAATGCTTTGAAGTTTTGAACAAACTCACCATCATCAAAGGCACCATCGTCATCTGACATATTATTTTTGAGTCTATCCTTTGGTGAAAATGCGACAGAAACAGTATACTGCAAGGACGAATCGACAAATCGCTTTGTAAATTGTTCACCATTGGCAAAACTGCGAAATCTTCTGAAGGCATCTTCAGTAGAGGAGCTGAATTTTCTGAATGAGCCAAAAGTTGAAAAGCAGCTGTTCCTTTGATTCACATTGCTGATACTATAAACGTTACCATTGTTATTATTGTTGCCATTGTTACTGTTTTTGGCCCTGTGTTTTTGTCTCGTTGAATGAAATGAGATTCTCTGCCCGTTCTGCGAAAAGGAGCATTTCACCTTCAATGTCAGAACGTCATGATTCCTCAATAAATTCCTATCAAGGACCTTTGAAGTGATTGTTATTAACCTTTTCGAAGTTTGTGAATACATGATGTGTGAATTCTTTTGTAAGGATCGATTGAAGTGCCTATAGAGAGATTAACACTACTCACCGGACCTTCCTTTTATCAACCAGAACCACTACTGCAAATGCAACTTTGATGAAAGAAACAGACGTCTTCCTTTTGTCTCTAGCAGGCTCCCAGTAAGAAATGTATGGCCAATAAAACACGGCAGCCTATGGATAGGCAATAAAATTTTTTTAATGGCTCTTTTTTTGCTCTGGCGGTTCAGCTCCGCATTTTATTATCTGCTGGCTCGGAGGAGAGAGGATGGGAAAACATGTGATTGAATAAATATGAATATAAGTATGAATATAAATATAATTATAAATATAAGTAGGATATAAATATAATATAAATGGTAGTCTATATATAGGCAATATATCGGCTCAAAATAAATACAAAATGAATAATCGGGGAAAAGAGGAGGAAAAAATAAATGTCAGAGTGATTTGGATCAAGAAGAAAATGAAAACAACACAGTAACAAGCAAACAGGATGGAAAGACACGAAGCGGAATTAATGAAAACAATATGAATAAATAAACACTTAAGTAGTACAATCATATGTCTCCAAACAATTTGGTGACATATTTTTTTTGTTTCCGAACAGTATTATTTCTCATTTTTGACTTTACCCTCTTCATTGAAGTTATGCATTGTGATCAACGGTATTAATTTTGCTTTTTAGTTTTGTTCTAGGAGAAGAAAAATCAAGGCTCAATTCAAATCATGGCATCATTATTATTCTAGTACTATTATTTTATTTTATTGCTGGAGGTTTCGTAGATCAGTCAGTTTTGAATTCTTTATAAACTTTCAACAGCAGATTCAATCGCCTTAGCAAAGTCTAAGTTTGGATCTTCTAAGTCGAAACCAGCGGAAGCCTTTGGTGGGTTCAATTTCTTGTATTCTGCCTTAGCATCTTCAATCAGCTTGATCTTCTTTTGGTATTCAGCTTCTTCCTTCTTCTTTTCACCTGCAGCCTTTAAGGAAAGATCATGAGTGAAACCATAAAGGACACCAGTAACCAATGCACCGTATCTGAAAACCTACAAGAAATTATAGTAACAGTAAACGTAACGCAGTACAACTGTTAGTATTTGTTTAGCTTGGGCTCCCCAGCAGGGGCGTATTCTGTGAACATGGAGAACCAGTGCCTTTTTTCAGCTTTAAATAAGAGGAAGCTCAGTTTTATTTCTGTCATTAACCTCCTCTGAGCCTTTTGCCGGCAATCACTCAAAAACTATTATAAAAGTGGCACTTTCTTTCATCCAACACATCAAGTCCGCAATCTTTGCGTCTTTTCTTTCGAACTTACGTTTAAAGTAGACATTTTTATCTTTCTATGCTTGCTTGCTCTTCACCGCTGGCTCCTGTTTAATTCACAGGTCCCCGCTCACTCTTCCCAAACACCTCTGTCAGTACACACCCTTTTCTGTAGCTCTCTCTCCCACCACCATAGTGCGCAGCGTCCTCGATGCTCGCTCGCTCCCCCGCTCGCCGCCTCGACTTTGTTTCCTTTCTCTTTTTTTTTCAATACATGCTTCGGCACCGCTTCGCCAGTGGAGAGGAGGAAGAAGATTTGTCTAGACCAATGCATGGTCGGAGGCAGAACTGAGATAGGGACTTTTCTTGCAGGCTGTTCTTCACAAAGCCGTAGTGACCCCCCTGGGTATACTTATGCTGTAAAGCTCCCTGCTACTCACAGCTTCCCTCCAAGATTCTCACAGCCACAGCAGCCGGCGAATCAACGGTCTCATCACAAAGCCCAGGGCTTCGTAACCGGTGGAGCGCGACACTGGATTTGTTGCAATCCCACCATGAAAATCGACACTACGAAAAATAAAAGGTGCCTGCATTCGCCTTTATCTATAAATTTGTCATCTAGCTACTTCCCATGTACGCTGTTCAGGACAAAATTCTTGATCTTGTCTTTCTCTGTACGTATTCTCTCCTGCTCCTTTGTAACGTTGATGGCAAGACTGGAAGAGTCCGGCACCGAAATGTCCTTCTGCTGCACCTTCTTACCCGACCTGCTCAAGAAAGTGAACCTGACACCGCTGTCTTTTTTGCTGTGATTATAGTGAACAGTGCCTGGGTTAGCAGTAGCTAAAACACCTGTTTCGTTGGTAACTGCTTTTTTAAGCTTATACATTATTGATTCTGGTGTTCCCATGCTGTCACTTAAGAATCCCTTGTTCGGTTTGGCGGCCGCAGCGTTGGTCAAACTTTCGTTCATGATCTTGGCAAATTCAATGTCAAGTTCTGCGTCAAAAAATGCCTTTTCTCGACTCGCGATGTCATCATCCTCACCATCCTCCTCTTCGTCCACGAAGTCCGAAACAACTTCTATGTTTCCTTCATCACCGTCGCTGTTATCGTCACTCTCATCACTGTCCGATACTTCTTGGCTGTCATCACTGTCGGAATCGTAATCACTGGCACTCCCATCATCATCATCATCATCATCGTCACCATCATCAGCGTTGTCGTAATATTCGTCATCTATGGCATCTTCTTCACTATCACGGTCTTCAAACTTGGCCGGATTTTTGACTTGACCGTCATAACTACCCGTTCTGTAATCATCATCATCATTATCATCATCATCCGAATCGTCATCATCATCCGAGTCATCATCATTTTCGTCATCATCAGCATCATCAGCATCATCAGCATCATCATCATCGTCTGAGTCGTCACAGAGGTCAGAATCAGCAACATCGCCATCATCGCCATGTTCTGTATAATTTTCCTTCCTCTGAGGATGATCTTTACTATGGGCGAAATTGCTAAAGCCGCTCTCAGTATCACCCTTGACCTCCCCATTCCTGCTAACATCTTTAATATCTGTTCCTTTAGTATTGTTGATCGGTTTAGAAATTGCCTTGTGAAGCAAAGCAAGAGACTCTTCATACGAACCTGGTCGAGAAAAATTCTTTGAGTTCAAGCATGAGTTCAAGTACATTGATGTATCATCTAACTTGGAATTGAGGTCAACAGCTAATGGTCCAAACTTTGTAAAGGTATAGTGATTGAAATATTTGTAAAATATCTCAATATTAGTGATCGTTTCAGGTTTGAGCTTTTTCACATCAAGAGCTAACAACATCGTACATATCAATCTTATTCTGAAATGGTCATCAGGCCGATCGATTTCACAGTAGCTCTCTCTGGTAGGATTTTTATCTTGATGGCCAAAACATACAATTTTATATAGCATGGAAATCAAGTATTCTTCCTCAACAATTCCCAGATTGATAATGTGAATAAAATACACTCCTTGAGATAATCTTGTACGGGATTGTTGCAAATCGTTCTCTTCTAAACCTACCGTGATATCTTCAACCAATTGGTCCACAACTTCAGTTCTCAAAGTGTAGCTAAAAGGAACACATAACAGCTTAAAAATTTTCGCCAAAAATTCAATGTTAACGAAGTTTATGTTTGAAGGTTTGGAAAGTAGTTGAATGATTGTTCGGTAGATCATAGGGTTATCCCAATTCGAAAATTTAAATCTTTTAGCAACAAGTTCATATGTCTTTTCCGAAAGCTGAGTCTTAATTATGTATGAGAGAAATCTTTCCTCTTTGGACAACACAACAAAGTTTTGTTCCTTAATTTTTGGGGGATTAAGAGATAACAAGAAAACTTTCACTGCATATTTATCTGTATGAGAAAACTGTTTAGTCTTGTAAACCTGAACTAATAACTGAATTAGTCCTTTCGTATAATCCTTATATTCTTCATCATTTAATAAAATTTTCCCACATGCATCAAACATCAAGGAGAGTAAGTCTATATTGTTATTGACTTCGATGTTTAGAATCAATGTTCGTACCTTATGAAAAATCATACGAATAGGGATGAGCTTAAACTTCACCAATTCTGCAAACAATAAAATGTCTCTTTCGGTAATGGCATCGTGGTGCATTTGGAATCTGAAACTTTTGTCCAACCTTGCAATCAAATCTTCGATACATTTCTCAAAGTAAGCTTCATTGATTTTGAGGAACCGGGCAATATTTCGAAATTTGGTAGTATCTCGAAGTTCAACAATATGCTTACTTAATCTATTTCTTGATGCTTTATTGCTAAGACCCCATTCCCAGAAATCCTTCACAACACTGTCAACATCCTCCGCCAACTCCGCATTATCTAATCTCAATATGATGTCTGCACTTTTAGAACCCTTCATTTCGTGGGGTAAAATTTTGGCATTGATTGATTCAAGGGCTTCTTTTGATACAATCGATTCGAGACTAGGTATGTCTTCATAAAACCTTCTAACTTCATCATTTTCCCACATGAGATTTTGTTTTGAAATCGACTGCTGGACAGTCACCACAGAATCCTCTTCCTTCTGAGTTTCAGACTCAAGAACCGGTAATGAAATATCTGCTAGTGGGCAGGCAAACTCGCAAAACGAATTAAATTCCTCGAAAGTTTTTTGAAGTTCTTCTATCTCACCTTCAATATTTGCAGCAATCTTACCGGTTTTCAATGAAACTATCTGAGCCGTAGCCTTTTTGTTTATAACACTTTTATGATAAGTCTCAGTAGTAGATACAGCATTTTTTATGTAAGACTTCATGAGCTTTCTCAGGAAATTCATATAGTTTTCTGAATACCGTGGACCTTCAATATAAATTAAGTTGCCAAACCTTTTCAAAAAAGATAGAATTCCTGGTAAAGACATACCAGATAGAAAATCGTAGCTCATTACCTCCTTTAGCAATGGCACAATAATCGGTATATCATCCTTATTTGCAGCTTTTAGTTTTGACAGATATGGAGGCAATTCTGCCACTGGCATATCATTAATGGTTCTGAATAATCCACACAGAAAAAATTCCATAGCTAATCTTAACAAATTTTTGATTTTGAGCTGTCTGTCTTTTTCATCTTTCTTCAGTAACTTTTCTGAAGGTTGAACTATACTATGCACAAAGAAAAGCTCAACGAATGGAGTGAATGTATGAGTAAATCTATGGTGTAAGGCAGACACAACCTCTACTGCACATTGAATATCTGCAGTTTTCGAAACTTTGCACAATGATTCACATAATGCCGAAGATATTTCGTTAAGATACTTTTCCAGTGAGATAGTACGTATTCCTTCGACAAGCTGAGATTCACTTTCCTTAGTTATTCCTAGTCTTAATCTTTTGATGAAGGCAGTATTTCTTTTCAAACTTGTGTCAAGTTTGCCACTAGTTTCGAGCAAAACGCCGTTCCAGGCCTTCACATTTAATTTGTAAAGTTCATTCCTTCTCTTTTCAAATTCGTCATTGGATGACATTGCGCCTGCTCACAATTCAGCCCCTTCGAAACAGGTAATCTATATACTCTTTCTCAATAACTTCAAAAGTTGTACCTCATGGAAAAAACATGAAGGAAGCCACGCTTTTTTTGATAAGTGCGATTTCGCTATACTAGATATTAGGCGACTTGAAATATGTGATTCGTTTACTTTTTAGAGCTATAACAATATAATTGTTATCTACTAGGTTAGCATAGTTGATCATATGCAAGATCCAAAAGTTCAGTTGATTGGTCGTAGCTTGTTTAAAATACTGGTTTCCATTTTTTCAAGATCATCTTCAGTTGAAGGCTCCAAGTTTGTGACTTCTACGTTTTTAATCGCGTAGTCGTCGTTATCACCCGGATTTTAACTGAACATCACAGAATGCAGTTTTACAGGCGATTATTTTATTGATTAAGGTACTAGATATAGAATTAAATGGTTGGAAAAATAACAAGAAATATTAAGAAGAGTAATAGCAAAATAATCAAACAACTGTAACAGGAAAAGCAGCACACTCTGTTTTCGCCTTTCTCGGAGTAACCCCCACATGGATTTTGTACAATCTAGAAATCTTGCAAGATTGAAATGACGGTAGCAGTGCCTTGGGAGCCATCAATATATTTTTAACGTCGTATTCCAAGGAGACTTTAGTTTTAAATTTGTAAGTTCCTGTTTCAGAGTCCAACACCCAGCAATTAGGTAGCACATCAATATTGACCGCTTTAAAGACATTAGGGATTCTAATCTCTTGGTACCTTACATATGCCATTCCCTTGAGCAACTCATTGGTAGATTTAGGAATTGCTGTTTCCAGTTCTAGCATCGATTCTCCGATTTTAGCATAGTATGCAGCAAACTTATTGAAGCGAGTTTTGTTAACATCTGCACTTTGTCGAACGAAGTCACCATCGATTGTAAAAGGGATATTGTATGCCGATTGCACATCGACAGCCATCATTGTTGGCGTAATATAGAGAGACGAGGGCAGCTTCTTATCTCCCTGTACTAAAGGTTCATAAGTTAGCTCCAAATCCAGGACAGGGCTGCTGATTTTCATATACTCCTCATTAAAAAGGACGCTGGCTGGATTCAGCTCCAGCATCTTTGGTGAGAAGCTTTTTAAAGTTGTTTCTCTGTCCATTTTACACAGTACTGATAGCTGGCCGTTCAACTTTGAAAAAAGATCTTTTTTGAAGTGGAAGGTCATCAATTGCTTATAGCTCATGTCCAAGGGCAGCTTTTCGGTACCTCGGCTACGGAGAACATCCATGGAAGCTTTTCTCTTCCCGGTAGAGCTGAAAATAATTTCATCTTGGTGATGAATATTTGTAATATCAATATCTTTCAACATTTTTCTTTCGGCTAAAACTTCAATGGCTTCCTGAGCCGTTTTTTCAATAAGGTCCAACTGGTCCGCCGTAGATCCATAACTAGCAGTGGATTCAGGCGACTCAGAAACTTTGCCTACTCTAAAATAGTGTGCTGCATTCTTAAGGAAAATAAAATCGTACTGGTGAGTGGTATTCTTAGTATAAAACTTTTTATAAGCATCAAGCCTTTTACCAACAACCTGGATGTTGATAAAAAAAGAACAAAACTCACCCTTGAGGGCGTAATCATTGACTTTGATGGGAGACCCAACTCTATCTAGCCTCCCGTAGCCCAAATGTGGATTAATGTTTATTGCAGAGGCAACATTATTCAAGCTGTGTACATTGACACCAAAAGAGGGGGGAATCTTCAGATGTTCTGGAAACTGCTCCGCACAATTGTCATCTAACATGGTTTGCGGGATCCTGAACTTGAAGAACTTTTTCACACGGGCTCCCGGGTCCATGGCTCTTGATCTGAATCCAATACGAGTGTTGTCACTTGGGTCTAACAGGTTACATTGAGTATTCTGGGAGTCAACGTACAAAAAGTTATAGGACGCCTCAAGGTCATACATTCGTAAGATTTTTGTTTTCACCTGTCTTTTATTTTTCGGGTGGGAGACTCCAATTTCACATTCCATCGAAACCAATAGCATCTCGAAAGGCAAGCTGGTGTTGCTTTTGTTTTCAAAGATAGCAAACCCATACACCATATCTCCAGGAAAGTAAGACTTGAGTGGGTTTCTACTTTCAAAGGGCATCCCTAATTGGGGCATCTGCTCCGTTAGCGTTACCCGAACATCGAAAGGTAGGTTGATTTTCTGGAGTTTGTGCAAATTGTTTAACACGAAATTTGCAGGGTTTAAGGTTGGCTCCGACAAATGCACAGAGTCGTTGTTTTCGGTGGAAGAGCCAACCGTATCTGTAATACTTTCTTGGTAAGCTGGTGGTAGGTCATCGGTTAGCGTGCGGTTGAACATGAAGTTGTGCATCTCAAAAGATGGTAAAAGGTCACTGAACTCATTGCTGATGTTAGCCTTGTCGGATACCTCTTCGGGCTCGTTATCTGACATGTTGCAGTCCGACTCCGAGTTGATCACAATAGTATGTCTGGTATCCTCCATTGCCATATTGCTGGCTTTACTATTGGATAAAAACAAGTCGAAAGAGAAAAAGCGGGGGGTTCCTTGTGGTTTTACTAAATGAGAAACCCGAAAATCGTGTTATAGTTCGGAAAGAAACTTCGGAAAAACCTTTATTGAGTTGATCTGATTGACGTTAATCGTCTTCAAGAGACTAGCCCACCCAGAGTTGGCCAAAAAGAAGATGAATTTTTTTACTTTTACTTTTATAGACTCTACGCTTATCTGAAATAGCACACTAATAACTCGAATGGTATTGCTGGCAATGAGTAATGATGAGTAATAGGTAAACCCTATTTAGGTTTACCGTTTGTCGCATTTGCCGAGGTGCGCTCTCAGCCTCGATGATAAAGGGACGAGCCCCGAGCGGTAGTCCATCTTCCTCTAGAACATTCTCTAGGATGCTACTGTAGCAGACAATCAGTCATTCGTGCTGTCACCATAGCCGACGCTGAACGCGAAGAGAATTTATTATTAGAACAAGCAGGGCGGTTAGAGCAGACAAGAAGAGAGGTAGCCTTCCACTTTGGGGTTATCTCCGGCAGTATGCGTCACTCGCTTACGCAAGATAACGGTATACACAGAACGTCTTTACCGCTATAGTGGCCTACGTGTCATGATTTCAGTCATGTCTGATGACAGCTTATATCCGATAATATACTATGTACAAAAATTTATGTAGTTCTACACGGTGGGGGTGGGGATGGAGAGGAGAGTAAAGTAGATGTTTTGCAATGGCGTGGTTTGGCTTTGCAGATCAGAGTCTGTCTCTGGAAAACACTCTACCTTCAGGTAAACCGTACATCTTTCTGACCTTATCGGTGTTGAGGTCCCAAATGCTTCTCCAGACGTGGGCACCAATCGGAGCCAATTTGTTTTCTGCCACGAACTTTCTGATATCGAAGTTCTCTCTCCCGATGGCGGCAAGAGAACTGTCGAGCTTGCTGTCCTGTCTGAAGACCCAGACAGCAAACCGCTGCTTGCCTAAGTTCTTCTCAGGGACAGGTGGGAGATAGTCGACCAGAGTGTATTCTGGGTGCTGGTCGAGCTTCTTTATGTCAATGACTGAGTCGCTGTTTGAGAGCTCGACGTCCTTCAACCCCCAGTGGAGGGTGGTAGTGAAGGAATCGTTCTCGACGTCCGGGGTGTCTGGATTCACAATGAGAACGGTGTACAGGTCCTTCGTCGACTCCTTGAACTCGACGATCTCTAGAGCAGGGGGTCTCGAGGTAACGTTACTCGAAAGAACCTCTCCCGGCTCGATCCATGTGTCGACATTGGTGTGTGGGAACTTCAATTGCACATCGGCCTCAGGCTCGAGGGTGGCAAGCGTGTCTGGGATAATTGCGAGGGTTTCCAACCTTTGCATGGTTAGCATTCTTTTGTACGATTTCCACTGTTCCTTCAAGTAATGTCTGTACACTGGTTGGGTTCTGTCGATGGACTTTGATGCAAACAGAGAGTTGTAGACGACCTCTGGGTTTTCGGCTTCCGCTGCTACGAGAAGCTCCTGCTTCTCTTGGCTCAATCTCTTCAAATCAGCATCATCTTTGGTATTCTCGATCTTCTTGTCAAGTTGTGAGATTCTCTCGTAGATGGATTCGCTCTGTTTCTCTAAGAGCTGGTACGCAAGCGGATATATCTTGTCCAGGCCGAGCGGGGAATGGTACTTCAGCTTGCTGGCCTTCGCCTTGAGAGACACCGGACCCTTAGGGAGGTTTGGCGAAAGCAAAGCGTTCTGAAGAGCAGAACCTTTGACGTTCAGCGTAGTCGATCTATTGGCGAACTTCGACCAGATTCCTCTTGAGACAGTGGTGGACATCTTTGTGTTCTGAGAAAAGTGACGTTCGGTGAAAGTGGTCTTGTCTTTCCGGCAGAGATCAGCACACAGCTTACCCTCTCTTTCTTTTTACTTCTGCCAGGGTGAGAACCGTGGTGTACATTTTTTTTCCAAATTTCATGTTCCCGAGTACTGGTCGATGCTTTCTCCCCCCCAATCCCAGGTGCACGGGTGCAAATTTGTGCGATTCCAGGCATAGCACAGCATATATCTTGTGTACCCGTAGGCACCGCATCTGTGCCAAAAGGCTGACGTAAGACTGCAGCTCCGTTTCTTTCTCCCGCCCCGCCTCGCCGCAACGGCGTTCTTTTCGGCGTTCGGCGTTGATAAAGATCCGGTACCGGCGGCAAAGAAAGCTCGGACGTTTGACAGCTTTTCCCAGGAATTAGCCAGACCTACGTTTGACACATTGGTGGATACTGTTGTAGTTCATGGAGGGCAAACGAGTGAGTACATTAAAGCTGGGGATTATACATGTTTAGAAAAGGGTTGGGAGGCAGCGTGTGCTGCAATGCGCTACCCTGCTAGCTGTGCACGATCGAACAGGGGATAAGCGGAATGTAGTTGGGATCCGACGGGTTAAACTGCGAGTAGTCTATTGCAGGAAAGAGGGAGCAGGGCACTTCCGATGCCCTGGCTGTCCTGATCTCATAGACGTCTGGCAGTCTTGTGCTGGAGCCATCGCTGAACAATCCGAGAGAAAGCTTGTCGTTCTTGAAGCTGAAGTCAGAGTGGGTGGACAGGCTCGATTGGGAGACCACCTCGAAGAGGGAAGACTTCGTCTGCGGCGGCTCCTTTCCGGGCTCGGTCGACAGATCCCTGATGCAATCCGCTGGCTCTGTCTCGTACACATCTTCCCCATCGTCTGTGCTCTGGTCGCCGAAGCAGCCTCCGACGCTTTGTGTAAAAAGTACCAGTAGTACCTGCATTTTTCTGATGTGGCTTCTGGCTCCCTGTATCATCGTATTTGCTAACGCTATTGTCATTCCTCAGACTTCACATAACCTGTGTACCAACCGTAGTTTGATCTGGGAAGCAACACTTCGGCAGATAAACTCTTCTCGGAATCAGAAACCAGGAAGAAGAAGTATCAAATGGACTTAAAGTAACGAAAACCCCGGTTTCAAACCAGTACGAAAACGATAGCATCAGAGTCATACCTGGTATCCGCCGGAAAATACGTAATCAGCTAATGCACATAGAGTGGCATACATAAGGTCCATTGTTCCACTCTTTGGCAAGAAGTTCTTTATACGCGTACAAAGATTTAGCATGAAAAAAAAGCCGTGTGGATTTCCAGCGGCACTGCTGCCGATAACGCAATCTCTACGGCTGAAAGTGCAAAGCCCTACCCCGGTGGCACGTGAGCATACGAGTTCGGTGGCCTCGGCCCGAAAAGCGCTGGACGGGGCTAATATGAACGAGTATGTTCCTAGAAGTTACAAAACAAAGCAAACCAAAATGTAGTAAAAGAATGAAAGTAGATTGCAAAGCGTAAAAATTTAAAGTAAAAACGTAACATCGAAATTCCACTGTAATGGGGAAGAAGAAAGGGAAATGGGGTTTGAAGAGGAAAAAGAGACAGATAAAATATATACGGAAGACATATTTCAGTAGAGGAAGAGTGTATTCGTTTTCTTATCCTCTGAAATGTCTAGAACATTCAACATCGCATAGATTGCTGTTGATATGGCGGGAAAAAGCTCATCAATTAAGCTTTTGATTTGGTTGTGGCGTGGCCAGCTCGGGTATCTCCGATAACACAGACAGTTCAACTATATCCTTTGAATTCTCATCAAAATCAAAAGAGGTTGGCATTGCAGACGACGAAGAAGTATACAACGAGACGTCATCAATCGCGGGTAGCTTCGACCAATTTGTGTTATTTGTGATAGTCGAATTAGTAGCGGTAGTATTGGTGCTATTGTTATTATTATTATTATTGTTGCTATTATCGCCATTACCCATGATGACGTTGCTATCACAGCCTTTGATACTATCGTCCAGGCTGTCGATGGGAAAAGCCATATGTTTAGGTGATATTTGTGTGTCATTCGGTTCTGTGTTGATTACAAGTGAATTGACAGTTGCTTCTTCAAATGAACTGTGGAAGTGATTCAACTCAAGCTGGGAATCGGAATTGTTGACGTGTTTATATTCCATGATTGGATGATACACGGTACGGCCATAACCGTGGCCTCCCATGTTCGGGTTAGTATTGAAATTGCCAATAGAATGTTTCAATGCTTGCCACTGTTGTTGCTGTGGCTGTTGCTGTTGTTGCTGTGTTACATGTAGTGATGACGAGCATTGAATTTGCTGCGGTTGTTGTAGATGCGGTTGCGGTGGCATTTGTTGTTGAGAGAGATGCTGGACACTTTGCGACTTCAGATACGGTATGTTTTGCTGTATCAACGGAGAAGATGATGACTCAGTGGGACTGAACGAGTCCAAAAATGGCATGTTCATGAGACCGTCAAATGAGAGCGGTAAAGACATCAAATCGATTTCATTCATGGATCTCGATCTAGTTCTCTTGTGCCCTCGGGTGAGATCTGCGCGTTTCCGCTGCGTGAGCAATGGCGTACTGGTGATCATTGATGACTCCGAGATATTATTCAAAGCTGAATTGGATCTGCTATAAGCGAAAGGTGGGTTGTGGATGTTGGTATTGGCATTATCAATTGGCAAGTTGAGATTATTGCTCGGCCTAGCGTCTGTTGCGAGATTAATAGTTCCATGTGTTGCGGCCCTTCTTAAAGACTGTGTAGTGGTAGGGGCCATATGCTGCAATGACTGTTGCTGTGAGGGTAATTTTATTGCTCCCAGGTTTTGAGGAACTCCGTGATTCACAGGTGTAGAGTTTTGCTGAAATTGTGCTTGTGGTTGAGGAACACCAAACTGTAACTCCGAATTGACCCTCGATTGTACATTTGCCTTGGCGGCATTGTTTATGGATGGTGACAGCTTTTCGATATTAATACAATGTGGTAAATATTGCCCATCTACGTTGATCAAAAACTCCCAAATGAAAGAATATATGGCAGAACCCCCACTTTTGAATCTTAAAATATCATCATTAGGGAATAAAGTGTGTGTAATTTTCAGTGCACTCACTTTGGAATCATCAATAATACCGTTATGATAATCATTTATCAAATTTGCCCATAACTTAGCCTGCAATGGTAAAATTATTTTGGCAACATTGACATTGTCCTTAGTGAAAAAGCCAGTGATTGGATCACACCGTCTATAGACCAGGCGGTCTCCGCTATAAATTCTAGTTACCGATTTTAGTTGCAAGATTGACGCATAGTTCAAGCTCGAGTTTTTTGATCTATTTCCCGGTATCAGCATTTTCGAAACATCGAGTAGAATTTCAACATAGGAAATCATCTGGTCATTCTCTAGGTTTATGCTTGTCAAAGGATTCAGAGATAAGGGGATTCTACTGTAAGCTAAAGAGTGTGTGAAATTGACATTTGGACCATAGATATCTTCAACACACATTTTCAAAGAAGTGTTTGTTGCTCTCAGTTTGTGTATGTACCTCTCATCATCTCGTTTCTTTGTGATGTTACGTAGGTCAGCAATAGCAACTAGATTTTCATTTCCGTAACCACTCCTCTTCAGTTGCCTTTGATTTATAAATGATCCTATTCTGATGAGATTGATAACAATAGCCTTTGATTTTTCAGGTTTGGTGGCTTCAACTTTAGGTAACAGTTTCACTGTAGTGGATTTTGCAGAAGAGGGTGCACTTGTATCTGTAGTGACATTGGCAAAGGTAGCGGAATGACCGACGACTGGAGTTGATTGGGTTGAAGTGAATACTGGTGATGATTTTTTCGATTCGGACGATTTGGCACTCCTTCTTTTGTTGTAACATTTTCTTCGTTTATCACTTTCAATCAGTAATTGTTTCACTTCCTCGCAGAAGTTCCCATTATTCAGCAGTTGTTTCACATTCTCATCGATTTTATCCTTTTTGATTTCACCAAGATAGTCGTTGATCAGCTTTGGCTTCAACTCATAATTAAAACGCTTTACATAAGAAACCAAGTAATCTGATCTGTTTTGAACCAACCTATTCTCCGAGAAGTCCGTTAAAAGGGATGTATACTCTCTGATACCATCTCTAAGGAGTTTTAGAATAACCACTTTATCTTCTGGAGTTGAAGGAGTGAATGTGTTTTTCTGGGATTCTATAGGGTTTGTGGCAATGCTGAAGCTGATGTTGTTTTTGGTGCTACTCGTAGGTTTTCTTACTGACTTATTCACTTCTGCATTTGCAAAAGTCGGAGGTTCTTGGAAAATCTGGCCCGGCTGGGCCATGAACTGATGTTGAAATTTCTCTGATGTGTTGTTTATATTGCTGTACGACTCTGATTCATCATTGGAGGCGGAGAAAACATGCATGGAAGGTGAATCGACAGGGATGGTTGGAGAGCTGGAATGCTCGACCTCATTTCCGTCCTCTATATCGCTTGAGGTGTCTATTAAGGATTCTTTCCTGGACGTAGTTATGATTTCATTTTGGGGTTTTACCGGGTGAGAATGGTCTTGCTCGATTTTCGGTTGCGGAGAGAGGATGTGGCCGCTGCTGTGGCTTGACCGATCTATTTCCGAATCGGATCTGTTTCTGAACGTATATTTCGATGTGGTGTGCACGTGTGAGGGAGATGGGGGTATTTTTGATTTCAGGTTTAATTTCGGTATGGGCTTTGCTGTGAAATGGTTCATATTCACACGATTCTCGTCGGTTTCGGAACAAGATTCTTTCAGAAGTTTCAGTTTTTCAGAGACTTTTTTCTGTTTCAAGGGCAGAATGAACTTCCCCTTTTCCTTTATCTTGTTGCTGATCATCATGGCGCAGTCGCTTTGTTGTTCAAGTGGCGGCATATGTTCCGCTGGGTTGAGTCGGTTGGCGACCCAAACCAAGCTACTTTCGAGGCTGTTCATGTGATCGGAAACGTTCAAATACTGGCTGAACATGTCCTGGCCGGGGGCCTTTTCTCCCATTTCCACGGAGACAACGTCTTTTGCCAAATCTGGCGAGTTGAAGCTGTGTTTGTTGATGCTTCCCTGTGCCGAGCGACCCAGTAGTTTCTCTTGGGCCATTTGCAAAGCTGGTCAAGGGTTGGACGGGCGTCTTTCTGATGGCTGCTAGTATCTAGCTAGCTGTGGATATGTGTGTGAGTGTATACGCGTGTGAAAGTGTATATCTCTATTATGCCGTGGCGGATATGTGAATAAACTTTTGCGATTGTATTTTCGTCTGGGTATATGTGAATGTATAAAAATGGTAGGGGAGGAAAGGGGGCGTAAGGAAAAACAGGAAAAGAAGTGTCTGGCTAGAAAAAATACGCCAGCCGTATCGTAAACGTCCGTGGGAGAGACGGAGGGAGGGAGAGAGAGAGAGGAAGGAGACAAAGTAAACAGCAAAGGCCCGCAGAAGAGACACAAACGGAGACAAGAACCGGATGACGAAGACGATGTTGATACCGCCAGAACAATCCAAGAGCGGTAATAACAAGATCAAAGCAGGACCTGAGAAAATTGCTTGCGACACGAGACGCGGTGCGGAAAAAGGAGGGGGAGGCGGGGGAAGCACGCGTTCGGTCCGCGGACTATGGCGTGAAGCGGCTTGGCAAATAGCTATGCTTGCTATGCTGTCTCGGGGGTCGTGGTTGTGGTTGTGGAGTGTTTCTTCTGGGTTGCTCTGATGAAGCCCTGCTGGACGACGGCGAAGAAGGCGTCCCTGGCGTAGTTGCCGGCAGTTCCTGCGGCGGAGGAGGTGGCAGAGGATGCGGAGGAGGGAGAAGACGCGGCGAAGGCGGCGGAGAACGGGGAGGAGGAGTCGGACATGGCGACGAGAGTGCTCTCTTCGACGATGCTGGTGGAGTGGACGACGAGCTTGAGCAGGAGGTTGATGATGAGGGCGAGGACGCGGATGGCGAGGACCTTGGCGATGTCCAAAAGTTTGTAGTTTTTGTTAAGGGTGCAGACGAACCTCCAGAGGAGGTTAAGGAGGGGGATGCCGAAGCGGGTGTAGAGAACGAGGGAGAAGGTGTAGAAGGCCTGTATAAGGCTGATGATGAGCTGGTCGAGGCTGTGATCGGCGTGGCGGTGTGGGGCGGAGTAGCTGCGGCGGTGGAAGATGTAAGAGGAGGTGGGGGTGGAGGGAGTTGGGGGTGGTGTGGTATTGTTTGGGAGTTCGATTCCCTGTTCTGCCTTCAGACGGTCGACGAGAAGGTCGTCCGAGAGGTAGAACTTGAAGATCTGGAGCTTTGTTTCGTCGGAGAGGGAGGAGAAGATGGCCCGGAGGGTTTCCGGGTCGAGGATGCTGTTGACGATGTGGGCGATGGCCTGGCCGGTGAACCTGCGGAGGTTTTTCGGGTTTTTCACAATAAGCTCGTTGTTGAGAGACATGCTGAGGAGGGTCATGCCGCGGGAGAAGGCGTCGAGGTCGACGATGGAGGAGTCGTCGGTGTCGGAGAGGGACACGGACTGCGAGGGGATGACAAACTCGATGGTGGTGTCTTCGGAGGAGGGTTCGACTTCCACGTCCGAGCCGCTGTTGCTGGAGACCTCGTCGGAGGCCCGGGACGCCAGCTTGCTTCTGCGGCGGTTTAGCACGCGGGCGGCAACCCGGTCATAGAGCTCCGAGGCTTCGGCGTCGGGCTGGTCCCCCGGTGTCTCTCTGGCGAAGACCTCGACTCGGCCGTCGTCCTCCTCGACCCGGAGGGAGGCGGAGAGGTCGCCGAGGGTGAGTCCTAGCGGGACGTAGCTGTCCACGTAGCTGATGGCTTTGTTCTTGAGCTTTTGGCGACCGTACGATAGCATTGTTATGTGCAGAGGGGACAGATAGTGGTGGGCAACCCGAGGAGAAGGAGGAGAGGTTATGCTTTTGCCTGGCCACGGCCTTGGTCTTGGCCTTGGCTTTGGCGGGCCAGGCATAATATTATGTGCGGGCTCGCGGGCTGTGCGGGGAAGCGAGCAGTGGGCGGGTGCTCCCCCCGAGGCTCGGTCTGATAAGCGGGACCGGTGGCGGGGTATTTAAGGCCCCAACGTCCCGGCGGCAAAACCTAGAACACATCGTATTACCACCAACTACTCACCAAATCACGACCCACCTAGCTACCACCCACCCACAATGAACATCCTACGCCGCTACAACGAGTTTCTCACGAAGAGACCGCTCGTGTCGAACATGCTCATGTCGGGCACGCTTTTCGGCGCCGGCGACGTCATCGCCCAGGTGCTCTTCATCGACGCCGACTACGACTATAAACGCACGGCCCGCAACAGCATCTACGGCGGCCTCATTTTTGCCCCGATCGCCAGCAAGCTCTACCGGGGGCTCAACAGCCACGTCCGCTTTCCGCGCTGGGGGAAGCTGGCTCTCGCCGCCAGAGCGGCTGCCGGCCCCACTGCCCGCCCACTGGGCAAGTCCGCCGCCCGCCGCGGCGCGCTGCTTGACACCGCCGCTCGGGTCGCCGTCGACCAGCTCTGTTGGTCCCCCGTCGGCATTGCGCTCTACTTCGGGTGCATGGGCGCTATGGAGGGCGAGCCGGCCGCCGCGGTGCAGGCGCGGCTCCACGAGGGCTGGTGGGAGACGCTTGTCACGAACTGGCGCGTGTGGCCGCTCCTCCAGCTCGTGAACTTCGGCCTTGTGCCCGTCGCGCACCGTCTCGTCGTCGTGAACGTCGCGAGCGTCGTGTGGAATACATACATGAGCTACGAGAACTGGCGGGCGGGAACGTCCGTGCACCGGCAAGAGGCTGCCGCGGCAACTGCGGACGAGGCCATTGCCGCCGCGGACGTCGCGTCGATGGCGACAGCTGTCCTTGACGATGGGACTGCCGAGCACGCCGACGCGACGGCGCGGCTTGCGAACCGGAGCGAGTAGCGAGAGAGAAGCTATGTTTGCGTTTGCACTGTTTCCGGCAGGGCAGGCGGGCAGGGAGCGAGCGAGCAGGCGGTGCGTAGGACCACGAGAGGAGAGAGAGGCAGACACGGGTCGGCACAGGCACCAGCACAGGCACAGCTGAAACAGCAGGATAGTAGGTCAGGACGCTCAACAGGCACAGCACACCCGCAAGGAGTAACACAGAGACATTGGCTACTGCATCCTTCACCGGCCAATTCGTCACCCTCCGTCTGCCCATCACCACTGTCGTTCGATTCTCCATCGCTCACCCCTGCCATCTGTCCCTCGGTCCACACTCCCGCCCCACATATATACAAACATATACTGCGTATACTGCACATAATACCAGCCTAATTGCATGCTCTCCCGTACAGAGAGTATTGGCCCACACCCCCCCACACGCACAAAATGATGAGAGGATTTAAACAACGCTTCAGATCGAAGGCCAACATGAAGAAGGAGAAGGACGACAAGAAAAAAGACGACCCGAAACGCAAGGACAAGGACTCCGCCGCAGGCACAAGCAAGTCGTCGTCGTCATCATCATCTTCGTCCACCCCGGCGCCCGGATCCGCCACCACCCCGGTTATCTCGTCCCACTCCTCGTCCCACCACTCGAGAATCTCCTCGTCCTCCTCCGTCAACAACACCTCCACAACAGCCTCCGACTACACTCCTAACGACCACCTCTCCGCAGACACCGTCCTCAACACGTCCAACACGTCCAACACCGCAGACGCCAACCTCATGTCCACTCCCTTCGACAACTCCTCCTCCCAGACCTCTAGGTCCACCTCCTCCTTCGACAACAACCCATCAGCAGCCTTCAACAACATCCACAGCACCGCCAACAGCTCATCCAATTCTAACAATAATACCTCTAATATCTCCCCGCACCCAAGCTATACTCACCCATACAACAATGGAAACATAATAACCAACAACAACAACAACATGCTGCAGGACACCCGCAACCCTTCCATAATGATCCACAAGCAACAGTCACAGGGGCACCAGCCAGACGACCCTTCCGCAAATCTCTCCGACCAGCTCCAACCGCAGGGCGAAATAGACTTCCTCAAATACCACACCTCCCATTCACCTTTCGACAAGGTCCCCAAGGACGATCTGGAACTAAAGCCGAAAACCCCACAGAGGCATTCTTCCTCCAGGTTCGAACCTTCCTTGAACAACCAGGCTTTTGAAAAATCACCCCCATTTGAAGAAGTCGACCCGCAGTTCCATATAGACCTATTCATCCAAAAAGTCGACCAGTGCAAAATAATGTTTGACTTCTACGACCCTTCTTCAGACATCCAGGGGAAAGAACTGAAAAGAATAACCCTGCACGAACTCACCGTCTTCATCAGCACAACAAGAATAAACTTCACAGAGGAAATGTACAAACACGTTGTCGACATGTTCAAAACCAACATATTCAGACCCATCCCACCTCCAGTCAACCCAATCGGAGATATCTACGACCCAGATGAGGATGAACCTGTCTACGAATTGGGATGGACTCATATGCAATTGGTCTACGAATTCTTCCTCAGATTTGTTGAATCTCCAGATTTTAACAATACAATAGCAAAACCTTATATCGACCACAAATTCGTCCTAACCTTATTGGACCTATTCGATAGTGAAGACAACAGAGAAAGAGATTGCTTGAAAACAACCTTGCATAGAATTTACGGGAAGTTCCTAAGTTTGAGATCCTTCATTAGAAAATCAATCAACAATATCTTCTTAACCTTCGTTTATGAAACTGGACATTTCAACGGGATTTCAGAATTGTTGGAAATTCTGGGCTCCATAATCAATGGTTTCGCATTACCATTGAAGGAAGAACACAAGATTTTTCTAATTAGAGTCTTAGTCCCTTTACATAAGGCCAGGTCCCTCTCTCTGTATCATCCTCAATTGGCATACTGTATCCTACAATTCTTGGAAAAAGATTCCTCTTTAACTGAAGAAGTAATAATGGGATTGTTGAGATACTGGCCTAAAATAAACTCTCCAAAGGAATTGATGTTCTTAAATGAAATTGAAGATATCTTTGAAATCATCGATCCAAACGAATTCCAAAAAATAGAAATTCCCTTGTTTGCACAACTTTCAAAATGTATTTCTTCACCTCATTTCCAAGTATCAGAAAAAGTCCTTTGTTTCTTCAACAATGAATATTTTGTCTCCTTGGTGACAGAAAATGCAGAAAATATACTACCTATAATTTTCCCATCAATGTATGAATTGGCACAGCCCGAATTGGACATTTTGGAAAATCAAAATCAATCAGAAGTGGATTTTGATGAACCAAACAATTGGAATAGAACCATTTCAACCATCGCTTACAGCGCCTTAAAGATCTTTATGGATACCAACCCAGTTGTCTATGACCGTTGTTTTGTGTTGTACGAACAACAGATAAAGGAAGATAATGAAAGGAAGCATCTGAGAGAAGAGCATTGGAAGAAACTTCAAGAATATGTCGATAAACTGAAGGCAGGAGAGAGCGAAAGAGACGTCGAGATCAAATGAAGATGAAAAACTTGAATACGAATATAAATCAAAAAGAAAATGAATTCATAATTCCATGACCTACAAAGAAAATCCCGAAAAAAATATAAATTTTATATATATTCTTTAAACTTTTATATAAGTTTTTATTTACTTAGTATATCTATCTATATGTATAAATCACTGACTATATATATTAACGTATATAAATTCATACATACCGAAATATATGTCGATATCTATAAATACCACCCGTTTCATGTGGCACTCTTATATTCTCTCAAAATCACAGGGACTGAAGATGGAGGAAGTGCACCAAATTCAGTGATAATTTTCTGGATGTATTCAGGTGGTGTTAAATCATACAAAATGTTTAAGATGTTCAAACTTGGATAAGACTTCCAGTTAGAAAGATCATACTCATCTTCTTCTTTCGATTTCTCCTGTTGTTGTTGCTGCTGCTGTTGCTGTTGCTGTTTGCTATTTTTATTACTGTTGTTCCCACCTTTTTTCCCTTTTGAGCTGTTTTCTTTCTCCATGAGCATCTTATTGTTTAACGTGTTCATATACTGCTGTAAATTGAACCCAGTCTTGTTGAAAGGCTTTGTATTGATCAAGTCATCGGCATCTCCAAGCTCGTTCAACGTGACAGAATCAAGTTGGACCTTATCACTGAATTTCAAACTTTCACAACATACCAATACTGGAATACTTTTGTTCTTTGCAGCCATTGCAATCAATGCAGTTCCAACACGGGAGTAGAGCCGTCCATTTGACAACATCGAATGCGCTCCAAGGAAACAGAAATCAATGTTCGATTTCTCAAGTACAGAACTCAAAGAGTTAATCAAGTTGTAATGCAACTTGATATTCTCCAACTTCGACAACTTCTTCGCCAGCTTCTTACCTTCAAACAAAGGCTTGCTGTCGATTATATATATCTCGAACTTTTTGTTCTGCTCAACCGCACAAAATTCAAATAACTCGGCTAATACATTCGAATGACCGTATGTGAGAATTTTGAAGTTGTTGTTGATATGTCCCTCAGCATATTCAACTATGACACGATCAGCCATGACGATCTTTTCCATGATGAACTGATTTATCTCCTCAATCAGAATCGACTTGGACCGCTCTTCACTTGTGGTGATTGGAATAATGGAAATTCTCTGCTTCAACCAACGGATCGCATTACCCATGGATATACTCAATGGACGACCCGTTTTCAGGTACTCAATCTGGTGGCTCAAGTGTCCAGTAAGATGTCTTTGTAAACTGGCTCCCTCCGGTGTCACATAACTACCAATCACGTCTTTGAACGCCTCCATCATCGCAGTACAACGTGCACTCGAGCCAACGATCTTGTATGTTGAAATCTTCAATGTCAATGACAAGATGCTTGGATGGACAATGGATGCAATTTTAGGAGTCGACGAAATACGTTCTTCTCTCGTTTCCAAATGACCAAACATATGAGGAATCTTCATGGTTGGGTCGTGAATCTTAGCATTATTTAATTGCTTCTTGATATGTGACACAGTTTTCGGGGTTTTATCTTTGCTGGAACCAGATCCGCCCTGTGTTTCTTTACCTTTACCCTGTGCATTAGTTGCTGGATCAATCCCAGCAGCCTCCTTTGCTGCCGCACGTTTAGCAGCTTTCTCACGTTTTTTCAGTTCCTTCAATTCTTTGTTCGATAACTGCTTTTCACCACCAGCATCTGATGAAACTGACGGAGAAGAAGCGCTGCCTCCTCCGCTGGAAGGCTGCTCCTTCTCCTTTTTCTTTTGTTCTGCCATAGGCGGCTGCTCTGACATTACTGCCTATGTTTTTCTTTTTTCTTGCTCCTCTTCCTTCCTTCACAAGTATTTACCCTTTCTAGTTTCTTTTCTGGCTAACTGGTAAATCAGTCAGTTCCAATGAGAAAACTTTGTTGACAAGCAAAAAATATTTTGAGCGCCGATCGACGCAATTTTTTTTTCAACATTTTTCACCGAGATTGAAAATTTTTGGTTTTGCGTGCATCGAAGTTAACGGAGAAGCACTGATCAGAACCTGCAGGAGAGATGGGGTCAAAGAACGGGGGTTCCAAGCTTAATCACCGTTAAAGACACAAAGACACACAGCAAAAATGAGTGCTAACGATGCAGACACAAATGTTGAGATGTGGAAGGTCAAGAAATTGATCAAATCCCTCCAAAACGCACGTGGTAATGGTACCTCCATGATTTCACTTGTTATCCCTCCTAAGGGTCAGATTTCCATCATCCAAAAGATGTTGACGGATGAATACGGTACCGCTTCAAACATTAAATCCAGAGTTAACAGACTTTCTGTTCTTTCTGCCATCACCTCCACGCAACAGAAATTAAAGCTTTACACAAATGTTCCTAAAAACGGTCTGGTTGTTTATTGTGGTGAAGTGTTGACAGATGAAGGTAAGGAAAAGAAATTGACCATCGCCTTCGAACCTTTCAAACCAATCAATACCTCTCTTTATTTGTGTGACAACAAATTCCATGTTGAGGCGTTGTCTGAGTTGTTAGAATCCGATGATAGATTTGGTTTTATTGTCATGGACGGTAATGGTGCTCTTTTCGGTGCATTATCCGGTAACACGAGAGAAATCCTCCACAAATTCACAGTTGATTTACCCAAGAAGCATGGTAGAGGTGGTCAGTCTGCTCTTCGTTTTGCAAGATTGAGAGATGAAAAGAGACATAACTATATTAGAAAAGTCGCTGAAGTTGCCGTTCAAAATTTTATCACCAACGATAAGGTGAATGTTCAAGGTTTGATTTTGGCAGGTTCTGCCGATTTCAAGTCTGAATTAAACAAATCCGATATGTTCGATTTGAGATTACAGTCCAAGGTTATCAAAGTTGTTGATGTTTCCTACGGTGGTGAAAATGGTTTCAATCAAGCAATCGAACTTTCAGCAGAAACTTTGTCCAATGTGAAGTTCATTCAAGAAAAGAAGTTAATTACCCAGTATTTTGATGAAATCTCCATAGACTCAGGTAAATTCTGTTATGGTATTGATGATACCCTTAAGGCATTAGATTTGGGTGCTTGTGAAACTATCATTGTTTGGGAAGGATTGGAAGATATCAGATACACATTGAAGAATGCTGAAGGTGAAGAAAGTATTAAAATAGTTGCACCAGGAGCTTCCAAGGAAAGCTTCCTTATCGATAAGGATGGCTCTGAATTGGAAATTGTTTCCGATATGCCATTTTTGGAATGGCTTGCTGAAAACTATAAAAACTATGGTGCTACGGTGGAATTCGTTACTGACAGATCTTCCGAAGGTGCCCAATTCGTGAAAGGTTTTGGTGGTATTGGTGCTTTGCTAAGATATAAAGTCAACTTCGAGCAGTTAATGTCTGACGATGAAGACGAATTCTATTCTGACTCAGATTAACTGTGATAATGAATGCTTTTTTTACACATGATATTCCCCTCCAAACCTCTTCTAGATAATTTTTTATATAAGTCAGTATATAAATTACAATGTTGCCGCCATGATTTCTTTAACTGATTCATAATTTTTGCTTTTTGATCTTCTTTTTATCTTTTAGAACATCGAGCGCATCCTGTTGTAGATATCCCATAACAGTGCTAGAGCCTTGATTTTTCATCAACATCTCTGCGACATTATTCAAACCACTTGCAATGTATGATCTTCTCCCTGATTTCCTGATCTGCGTTTTGAGCAACTCTCTCAGCTGGGCCCTCATTATTTTAACATTCTGCCTATCTAATGCTTTACCTTCCTTTCTTTTACGATCTCTTTTCAAAAAGTCGTCCTCAAATTCGTCAATATCATCAACACCTAATTCTTCTGCCGCCTTTTCAATCCAATTCTTTTCCTTTTGCACACTTTGCGAAGCGACTTCAGCTTGTGCGATTTTTGCAGCCAAATCCAATCTTTCTTTCAACTGCTCTAGTATGTCTGAATCTATAGGCAAAGATTTGATATCTTCAATCTTATCTTTCTTTGAGATTACTTTTCTCAAATTTCTTAAAGGTCCCGAAGCTTCATGTGGAGAGCACAAAATAACTGAGACACCCTCACTTCCCGCACGAGCTGTTCTACCAGATCTATGAACATATGCGTCGGCTGTTCTTGGCAAATGATAATGGACAACATGCTGGATACCCGATATATCTAAACCACGAGCAGCCACATCGGAAGCAATCAAAACAGAGGATTTATGCTCCTTTGCCGCAATTTCAGAATTCTTCGAAAACCTTTCTAAAGCACGCAAACGCTGCTTTTGAATCATCGATGAGTGAATAGAAACTGTTAGTATGCCCAAATTGTTCAACGTTGGTGTTAAACGTTTAACAGAGTCAATGGAATTAGTGAAAACCAGGGTGGTACCGGGGAAAACTGACACAAAGTAATAAAGCATTAAATCTCTCTCCATTGGAGAGCATGGAATCATTGCTTCAACAATCTTACTGGCAACAACATCGGTTGGGTTAACATCAATGTATTCAGGCTTGCTTCTGAAACGTAATTTCTTACCTAGAATTTCTAAAACATCCTTGAGATCTGAATCTTCATCGGTACTTTTACGCTTTTTCGAGTCGGACGGTTTATTATTGTTGCTCAATTTACCAAATAAATCCTTGGAAAAGGTTGCAGATAGAATCAATGATTGCCATCTTCTTTCGATTGTTGGAACATCTTTCGGCCTGTAACTGTTGAAAATTTCAAGTATCTTTTTCAGCTCATCAAAGTGCCCATCCTGTAACATTCTGTCGGCTTCATCCAAAACTAGTATATCAATTGATGCAATCTGTTTTGCAAGGTTATTTGACTTTTCTAAAAGCTCTAAACAACGGCCAGGTGTCGCAACCAAAACACGGGGTCCATAAGAAAGTAAACGCTCTTGTTTTTGGATAGATAAACCTCCGGTTAGAGACATAACTGTTTTGTCACTGAAGGGTGAGTATTTGAACAATTCACGTAAATGCTTCATAACTTGATTTGCTAATTCACGAGTTGGAGTAAATATAATGGCTGTTGGATGATTTTTGTATTCCTCAGGCAGTCTATTGATGCTTTCTTGCCCTAACAAAGCCTTCTCCAAAATTGGAATACCGTAGGCCAAAGTTTTACCTGAACCAGTTATAGCCTTACCAATAACATCTTTTCCTTGTAATGAAACTGGAATTGTTCTTTTCTGGATTTCAGTTGGCTTAAAAAATCCCAAATTCTGTAATCCGTTTAGCGTGCAAGTTGAAAGCGGTATTTCAGACCATTCTGGTAGATCAACGTCATCCGTGGGAACCTCCGTATCATCCAAGTTCGCAAAAGTGTTTTCTTGTAATTCATCTTTTTTTGGTATTTTCTTTACTTCTATTGGTGGACTCACAGAAGAAGCATCTTTCGGTAGATCAGGAATGTTTATTTCATTATTTTCATCTTTTGATGCAATAAGATTAGAAATCTTCGTTTGTTTTTTTGTTTTCTTTCCTGGAAGCTTGGAGGAACTATCTTCTGGAATAGTTTTCTCTTCCTTTTCGCTGATTGTGACCTTCTCTTCAACAGAGTGATTGTCGTTTTCCAGTTTTTTTCCTTCATTGTCTAGCTTTATGTTGCCTTCACCTTCTTCTTCTTCTTCTTCTTCTTCTTCTTCTTCTTCTTCTTCTTCTTCTTCTTCTTCCTCTTCTTCCTCTTCTTCATCGTCATTGGTTTCTTCTGCAGCTAGTCTCTCATCTTCATTTATATCCTCAGGATCAATCTCAAAATTACCTTTTGGAATGCTTTTCTCTTTCTTGGCAGCTTCTTCTTTGCTTAAAGTATTAGACTCATCCTTGGTGGTAAATGTAACATTACCATCTACTATATTCACAGAGACATTGTCAATTTCTTCCAACCCGTAAAAACCTTCAAAGTCATCTAACGTATCTGGAATCTCCACAGGTTTCCAGTTTAGATCGCTTGCATTAACTTGATAAACTTTTTCATTGGGATTTCCCTCTAATGTTTTCTTTTTTTTGAGAAGTTGCTTCTTCTTTAAGACTTTCTTCTTCAACAATGAGCTCACCATTTTCAAAAAAATACTGCTGGTTTGAGTTATTGTGAACTTTCCAGAGGTAAAAGGAAAGTTTCTATGTATGGAATGTAGGAAGTTTTGAGTCTAGAAATTTTTCAAGAGAGAAAATAATTTTTTCTCCCTCATTATTATTTTTTATCCTAATATTATTTCTAGACATCAGCATGATGAAGATAGTCAAAGATAAATGATGCACTTCCCGTGACAAATGGCCAAGGGACTTCAGAAAAAAAAAAGCTTATTGAGTGGTAAAAGAAATCGTTCGATCACTCAGTCGCATGAAACAAAACCCATCCCGAAAACACTAAAACCCCTTAGAGCCAGACAACTTATACGGCGGTTTCATGTATTACTGAAGTACAAATCTGCAATACTAAATAAACTTTCTCAGTTGAAATCTGAGGACACCATTGAGTACGGGGAATTTTCTGTCCAATACAAGAAATGGATCTACGAACAGCCGAAGCTGAAAAAGATCTATGAAATTGCGTGGAAAACCACGTGGGATGAACTAAAGATAAATAAAACGCCAGAGTCAGTTATTGATCCAAAATCCAATGATGTAATAGACAGTTCTGTAACTATAGAAGAACTTGTAAGAATTCTAGGAAAAATTGATTCTGAGGCTGAAAAAAGAGGCGGTTTAGAGACTTATCAGACAGCTAGTACCCTGGGTCAAGATGCTCAACGAGGTGGTGATTCGAGCAAGATATTAGTCAAATGGCTATCCGAATTAGGTTGGGGTTTTCCTGACTGTAGTGCGTTAGAAATAGGGTGTTTGTCGTCCAAAAACATGATTTCCAAATGTGGAGTTTTCAATGTCATAAAACGAATTGATCTACATAGTCAGGAGCCGGGGGTCATCGAAGAGCAAGATTTCCTTAAAATATCACCACCAACAAGCGAGTCAAATAAATTTGATTGCATCAGCTGCTCATTGGTTGTAAACTTTGTTCCTAGTCCTGAATTGCGAGGAGAAATGATGTGTAGGATGTGTGAGTTTTTGAAAAGTCCCACTGGAGAGAGACACAGTTTGTTATTTTTCGTGTTACCGCTTCCGTGTGTAAACAATTCCAGGTACTGTGATATCAACACAATAAATTTGATCTGGAATAAACTAGGATTTCAATCCCTCAAATACCACCAGTCAAACAAATTGGCATACTGGCTCCTCAAGTGGAAAGGAGAGTCAGAGGTTGATAACAACTTTACTATTAAAAAGAATGAAATTCGTAAGGGGAATAATAGGAACAACTTTTGCGTGGTTATAAAATCAGAGAAAGTTTAGTTATTTAGTAAACAATTATCGGTTTATATGTAGAAAAGAAACTAAGTTTATTTTTCCCTTCTTTCTTAGAAAAGTGTTAAGTTGAAATATGTAAAAAAGACAGATCCGTGAATGCAGAATCCCATGCATTACTCAAACTACCTCCTTCTGTCACTCTCTCCATGGTGATTTTTTTGAAAAATGCGGACTCGAAATTGTAATTAACCACAGCTGGCGTGTATTTGATGGCATTTCTTCTCTTTCTTTGCTTTTTTTTTGTGATAACTTGAAACTCATCATTGTCTGCTGCCTTCGGGGGCACACCTTTTTCATTTAATTTATCTTCTTGTTCCGCTATAAGCTTGGCTATACGTGCCGAGTTCGGATATAACTCGAAGAATTTGGAGTCTGTGAATTTGTTGGCATACACAGTCAAGTCATTTGATAAAAGATACTCGGGCTCTGTATCAGTAATGAATTTCTCCAACACTTCAATGGGAAAATGAGGCATATAGAACAAAGTGCTTTTGACTGCCTCCTTGTCATTCTTGTCCTCAACTACCTCATACTTTAATCGTTCCGAGAGGAATTTTCTATCCAATTCTGTAAATATAGGATCCCATAGAGATACTTCTAGTTCTTCTATTTCCTTCACCTCCTTGAAGTGATCAACAATCAGGCTCAAGAGGCACAACTGGTACATCGCATGCAGTGAATCTGCCACTGCACCCAACCCGAGGCATCGTATTTTCTTTATTTGTACAATAACGATTGATTTCAGTACCTGCTCAAAAACCTTGGACGTCTTCAGTATCCTTTTCTTTTCAACGAAAGAAGCCCACAGCGCTTCATCAGCTTTAGCAGACACAGACGGCATTGTCTCCGCACTGTTACAATTTTTCTATTACGTTGCTACAACCTCT
This sequence comes from Pichia sp. PH4023, assembly GCA_025531575.1. Classification (NCBI taxonomy): domain Eukaryota; kingdom Fungi; phylum Ascomycota; class Pichiomycetes; order Pichiales; family Pichiaceae; genus Pichia; species Pichia sp. PH4023. Next base: position 1,445,603 of record JAMGYR010000003.1, read on the forward strand.
GCTTCTTGCAGCCACCTTGTACGGTAATTTTGTCCCAGACTGGGTTTACCAGCTTAATTTTCATGATAGGCTGCGACAGCTTTCTTGTTGCTCTTGATCTGAAAAAAAATTTTCTCCCCAAAAAATGCACTTCGAGCTGAATAAACAAATCTCCAACGATGATTGGCTCGCACAACACACTCGAACGGAGGGCAGATAAACAAACGGATCAGTCTACATGAAGGCGAAACAAAGCAAATTCTACTGTAAATAAGTTGGAGCCACTGCGGATAAAAATGGAAGAACAGTTTGACCCTGGGGCCCCGGCTACGCCCGCTGGCAAGCCAGGAAGTCAGAAAATACAGGCTGACCATTTAACCGTTTCTGGTGCAAGCTAGCGAGAAAGTGGAAATTCGAGAGTGCCAACGTTGGAGGTATTTTTTTGTCAAGATTTTCTTTCTTAACTTGGGCCTTTTTTCTCCACCTTCTAGCAAGGCAGCCAAAGTCTACTTCTCGCCAACTTGTATATACTCAACCACAGCATAGAGATCATTGCCAGCAGTCTCTCTTTGTTCTTGCACATATTTTAATACTACAAAGTCTTGTCCCGGTTTGTTGTTAGCACTCCTACCCCAGTTTTGTTTTCGGAAACTTCTCGGTTCGACACACACATAGACACCAAGTTATACTTATATCGTTCCGATCTTCACATTAAGCTTTTTCTCCGATCCTTTTTTTCCTCTTTCTTTTGCTACGTTTTACGATACCGATATATTAATTTACCCCACTTTTAACCCCCTCAGCATTTCTCTGTGCATACCGTTATCGCATATACAATTTTTCGAATCAATCATATTCCAGTTACACACAAGTATCACTAGCAGTTATGTCCCATATAGTTCAAATACCCAAAGTCTTTGATCACGACAGTATCAAGAATTTCCCAAAAGTGGAGTTCGACAACGACACTGTCAGAATTGGATCTAGAAAATCTCTACTAGCTGTCCGTCAATCAGAAATAGTCGGAGAAGCAATAAAACGTTTCTATCCAAATCTCAGCACAACAATTTCTAAAGTGTTTACTTTAGGTGACCAAGTCCAAAATAGACCATTGTACTCCTTTGGAGGTAAGGCTTTATGGACAAAAGAGCTTGAAATTCTCCTACTTCAAGATGTTGGGGAATATAAAAAAATTGATCTTATAGCTCATTCTTTGAAAGATATGCCAACCATCTTGCCTGACGAGTTTGAATTGGGGTGCATTATCAGTAGAGAAGGTATGTTACTTTAACAATTGATTTTATACCCTTTTGACAATATTATGAATTCATGTTTTCTTATGATGATTTTAAGCATTTTTTAGACGTTAGACTACTGAACTATCATAGATGAAAACGTGTTATTTACTGATTAAAAAGATGAATTTCATAATTTTGTTTTTCCCTTTGTTTCCTTTTATTTGGCCCACATACTAACAAGATATTGAAATACAATTATTTCTACCATTGTAAAATAGACCCAAGAGATGCTTTGGTTATGAAAAAGGACTCTCCTTACAAATCATTGGCCGATTTACCAGCTGGAAGTATTGTTGGTACTTCTTCAGTTCGTCGGTCTGCCCAAATCAATAAAAACTATCCACATCTAACCTTCAAATCGGTACGAGGAAACATACACACAAGATTGAGCAAATTAGATGCTCCAGATTCCGATTATGCATGTGTCATTTTAGCAGCTGCAGGACTGATTCGTTGCAACCTAGATGACAGAATTACCAAGTTTTTGAACTGTAATGAAATGTATCATGCAGTTGGACAGGGTGCTATTGGAGTAGAGATCCAAAAGAACAATGAGAAGATGCGTCTATTATGCAGCGTCATTGGGTGCCGCACAACCACTTGGAAATGTGTTGCAGAACGTAGTTTACTGAGAAGATTGGAAGGTGGATGTTCTGTTCCTGTTGGTGTATGGTCCACATTAGAAGGTAACAATGTTTTAAGGTTAAAGGCAATTGTCTTGAGTGTCGATGGTCAAGAAAGTGTTGAGGATGTTCACGAAAAGGTAATGACATGCGATAAAGATGCATTGGATCTAGGTTTGGAATTGGCTGAAAAATTGATTGCCAAGGGTGCAAAGAAAATTTTAGATGAAATCAATTTCAGTAAAGTTGAGGAGGTCAAGCAAGCAGGTTTGACCACCTAGTTTAAAAGGTTTACAGTATGTACAGCTTTATTCTTTAATTCTCAGGTTTATAAACTACACAAATTCTAGACGACATTGCTTTTTCTTTCTCGATTCATGTTACCTGCCATCAAAGGCCTTTGACGTTTTTCGACCACAGGAGAAATCCAACAGTGCTTGCTGCACCTAACAAACCGGTGAAAAAGAATATTCTTACTAAATAGGGGTCCTTGGCCCAAAGGCTCATGATCTCTCCCAGCACACTACTCATTGCAACAGAAGTTAAAAACAATGCAAGGACTCCGCCTCGTAGGAATGTGGGTGAGAGTTCATATGCTAGCTCGTAACAAGTGGCAGCAGCAAAGCATTCACCGCAAGCTTGCAATGCAAACATTAACAAGTAACATATCCAGGTAAAAAGAGAGACATCCGAAGGCTTTTCACAGTTCGAGACATTGTTTATATCACAAGTTGAGTTTCGGTAAACCTCGTTTTGAACATAAGCACCTAAGAAAGTACCAATTGATGTTATCGTGAAGCCGATAACAATTTTCACCCTCGGAGAGGGTTGTTTATTATTTTTTAGCAAATATGGATACACGAAGTGAGAGAGGATTGGTATGAGAATAATAATAGCGATTGGGTTAAGTGCTTGATAGAAATCGTTAGGAAGGTGAACAGAGGTTGCCATTGTCGCTGCGAGAGAGATTTGAACTGAAATTAAAGAAGCATCATTGAGGTAGAATGGAATAAAAAATAGAAACAAAATAATACAGTTGATGAATTTTTTGATGTCTGCATCCGTAACGATCATTGTCAAGTTTGCAGGGAATGGAGTACCTAAAAAGTATGATTTCAAGTAATAACAAAATTCAATATAAACATTTTTATCATCCGGTTTATCAGAATCCAGATCGGACAAGGAGTTTTGTTTCTTGCCAATTTTTTCAGAGTGGATGATACGGGGTTCCAGATACTTCAGCAAAAAAGGTAAGCCAAGAAACAACAAAGCTGTTAGGAGGTAAACGGGCCAAAATCCCATGTATCTTTCCATAAAAGAGCTCAATAACGAAAGTGTACACCCCCAATTGATAAACATGTAAAATGACATACTCAGTTTCTCCAACGTCGCCTTGTGATCAACCATAGTCAGAGTTCCATCTGCCAGCGTCGTGTAATCTTCTTTATTTTCCTTGTACTCGTATTGGTCTAGCAGCAGCGGTAGAATGTTCGATTTTATGAATCCGGCAGCTAGTGCTATTGTTGCCATAGAAAAGAGAACAATGGCATATGAAAGATAAGGAATTTTCATGACCATGGGAATGGATGATATAACCAAGGTGAAGTGGCCAAATATGCCAATCATAGAGCCTAACCTGATTGATTTGAACTTTCCGAGCTTGGTATCCGAGTAGTAGCCACTGATAACCGGCGAGATGTTTGCGAAAAAGATCAAAAACTGCATGGTGAACGTTGCTAGAGGCAAACCGAGACCAAGTGCACCAGGGGTTTCTGTGGAGGAGGATGGATGATGGATGATGGCACCCGAGGTCGAGTCCTGTGGCAATTTTCTCTGAATCATGTTGGTCAAACACCCAACAATCATATAGTACGAGAACCGTTCACAGAGCTCCACCAGACAGATCAGGTAGGATATCTTAGGTATGGCTCCGGTCACCTTTGACGTCTGCTCTCCGACTGGTCTTCCGTCGCCGTTATCGTACTCTGTTTCTGCTGCAAGCAAGCGCTCTTCATCTATGGATATCACTGACAGTTCGATCTCCCCCTTAGAGGGCGTCTCCTTGTCCTGAAACATTATTGATGCTACTTCTCCTACTCCGTCTTTGTGGGAATAGAGAGGCGGCCATTCGAACCCGTCTGCTTCCTTCTGTCAGGAGTTGTTGCTTTATCTAATCGATATGAAGAAGACAACAGACCTCCTAGCACAGCCTTGTTTGGGAGATACGGGTTGAATTTTTTCCTTGGGGCGAGATTCATGTGATGTCCCGCAGTGAACTAGATCCAACGTACGCCGGGAGAGACCATGCCGCCACAATCGCAGAAGCCAGCTGTCACAGAGTAAGCACGCTACATTGGAAGCAAAGCAAGTAGCTGGTGGAACCATGGAAGATGCAGAACTACAGGCGATCCGTGCAGCCAGGTTGCAGGAGATGCAAAGAAACGCCCAGGGCGGCGGGGGCGGCAGCGGATCTGGTGTGAGCGGCAGCGGGGACGACGCCCGGGACAAGGCGAACAGTGTCAACGAGGGCATACTGAACCAGATCTTGGACCAGAGCGCCAAGGAGCGTCTCAACCGTGTGCGGATGGTGAAGCCGGAACGAGTGCTCGGGGTGGAGAATTACTTGGTTAGGCTTGTCCAGAGCGGCGGCCTCAGAGCGAAGGTCACCGAGGCGGACATTGTCGACATCCTCGACAAAATCGCCCAGGAGGAACGCAAGAACACCACGACCCGTATCAAGTTCGAGAGACGAGAGTATGCCGACGCCAACGCCGGCTCCTCGAGGCGCAGCGGTGGCGACTCCGACGACGACTTCTTCGACGAGTAGGCCGCTAAAAGCCCCAAACCCCCAACCGCTCTATGTAATCATGTCTCTATAGCAAGCTAACATGGATAGCCAACATGAATAGCCAAATAATCAACATGCGCCAGACGCCGCCAGCAGCCGGCATAGCGGCCCTTCAGCCAACATCTTGCCCCTCCTGTCAGGATTGGCAGATGAAAAGCCGGTACCGCCCCGACTGCCTATTTAGGAAGGTTGACACGCCTGCCCATCGGCTCCTTAACCGCTAAAGATTCCGCATCGGGGCAGTACCGCATTCACCGCCAATTTCTGAATACTTTTGACTCGATAAGCTTCTTGCACTGCACGGAGGGAAGTTCTTTGACCCTTGACGCAGTCCGTCTACAAATCCGGAGAAGCTTAAATAGCTGTCTGTTTTCCACTTCTCGTCTAAGCTGTCACTCTGCTTGTAGCCCTCCAGGATTGTTCTTTGGTCTCTCTTCTCTTATTTTTTCTTCAGAACACTATCGTCAAGAAAGTTTCACAGAGAAGCCTCGATAGATACACATCTCCCGAATCACACAAACATGGCTCCTCACCCATACGACCAAATTAGCGACGAAGAGCTTAGACTGATCGTCAAGCTTATCAAAGATGCTTATCCATCCGAGAAGCCTAACTTCTGCCAGCTCGACCGTCTAGACCCTCCAAAAAAGGTCATGCTCCAGTACCTCAGTGCTGAAAAGCAGGGTGTTGCACCTCCTATGATCCCAAGAAGAGCCTACGCGTACTTCTACATCAACGAAACCTTCCACAAGGCTTTGGTGAACTTGACTTACAAGCACATCATCTGTGACACCACCTTGCCAGAAGGTGTTGTTGGTCCATTGGTTGCCGACGATGTCGAGATTATCGAAGACTTGTCTTGCAACCACCCAATCTGCAGAGCCGAAATCGAGAAGCTGTGTTTGCCAGACAATATCCACGTTGTCTGTGACCCATGGATTTACGGTACCGACGATCCAAACGAAAAGAGATTGTTGGTCCAATGTTACATGTACCTTGCTAACAAGAACCACCCAGAATCCAATCACTACTCTCTGCCATTGAAGTTCTCTCCAGTATTCGACGGTTTGACTAAAGAATTTGTCAGAATGGACTACTTGCCATCCGGTGCAGACGAAGCCGTCATCAACGAAACCACCGCTTGGGACGAATTCCCATTGGTCGAATACCACCCAGACTTGAACGGCTGTACCAAGTTAAGAGAGGTCAAGCCATTGATCGTTTCCCAACCAGAAGGCGTCTCCTTCACTGTCGACAACCACAAGATCGAATGGCAAGACTGGACCTTCTACGTTGTTCCAAACGCCAGAGAAGGTGCGGTAATCTACGACATCCATTTCAAGGGTAGATCTGTCATCTACAGATTGTCCTTGTCCGAAATGACTGTTCCATACGGTGATCCAAGAGGTCCATTTCATAGAAAGCAGGCTTTCGATTTGGGTGACTGTGGGTTCGGTGTGAACGGTAACACTTTGGGCTTGGGTTGTGAATGTTTAGGTGTCATCAAGTACTTTGACAACAGAAGAGTCTCCACTTCTGGTGAAGTTCAAATCATTCCAAACACTGTCTGTATGCACGAACAAGATGCTGGTATCTTGTACAAGCACGTCAACTATAGAACTGGTCACTCAGTTGTTGCCAGAAGAAGAGAATTTGTTGTTCAAATTATTGCAACTGTGGCAAACTATGAATACGCTGTTCAATACATTTTCGACCAAGTTGGAGAAATCAAGATCTCAGTCAGAGCTACAGGTATCCTCTCCACCATGCCTATCGACAGAGATGTCGACGTCGACTATGGTACTCTGGTTGGTCCAAGAGTTATGGCTGCTTTCCATCAACACTTGTTGTCCTTCAGAATCGACCCAGCCGTCGATGGTCATAACAATACCGTTGTCTACGATGATATTTTGAGAATGGAAGAAAACACAAAGCTGAACCCTTACAATGTTGGTTTCTACTCCAAGAGATCCTATGTTGAAAAGGCAGGCCATATCGACCAATCTCCATTTACCAACAGAGCGTACAAGATTATCAACGAAAACGTCATCAACCCTACTTCTAAGAAGCCTGTCGGTTACAAGATTGTCATGCCAGCAAGACAAATGATCATGGCATCGCCAGAGTCATATAACACCAAGAGAGCTAAGTTTGCAACCGAGCAAATCTGGGTCACCAAGTACGAAGAAGACAGACTGTACGCAGCCGGTGAATTCACTAACCAATCCCAAAAAGATACCGGTATTGCCGAATGGGCTAACGGTGTCGACAATGTTAGAGACACAGACAACATTGTCTGGTGTACCCTAGGTTTCACCCACGTTCCAAAGCCAGAAGATTTCCCTGTCATGCCTGTCGAGATGCACGAAATCGGTATCACTCCATTCGGCTTCTTCGAAAAGAACCCAGCTTTGGATTTACCTCAAGCAACTAACAAGTTCAACAAGTCTGTTCTTTTTGAAGAGAACGAAAAATCAAAACGTAGCTCCACTTCTTCCACTTGTTGTAAGAAGGCTTCGTTGTAATGAAAACGTTCATTAATTATAATTAACCTCGATTCTATTCTGTATATTTTTTTCTTCCCCTCTTTTTCTGGTTCACAAACAATAATCGTATTCAAATCTTTAGCTATATCTTCAATCGCCCTCTACTATCATTATACGCAGATGGCAGCAGTGCTACACAGAATGGCCAATCCTGGCAGAGTAGTGCCGCCAATGCCGTGCTCTTATGTAAGCAACGGCTGTAGGCTGTTGATTTGAACTGATAGATCACATCATTTTCGGCTCAAGTGCGTGCATCAAAAAAGTTGTTGATGTTTGACGGCGGTATGTTTATGCAAGTGCAGCACCACACCTGAACTGGCGGAACTTGGTTGTCGGTAATCTTTCAGTGTGGCACGCTTACTCTACCATCTGAACCGCTAATTTTATTTCAACAGGGCTTATCTTGTCTTACATTTTCATTATTTTCTGAAGCCTTTTACTTTTGAATACCACTAGATTCGAGTAGGGGAGTCGACCCGCAATAGAGAGAAAGAAAGAGTGAAGATGATCGTTCTACTAGACAATGTATTGCAGGCATATGACGATCCGGTACTTTTGTTCTTCCACTATATGATGTATGTCTCCCAGCAGGTAGAAAGTTTTTGTTTACTTTCTACAAAGGACACCACAATACCTGAATACTTAACTTCCTTATCTGTCAGTGGAGACTACTTAACCGGTAAGTTTGGACCTCGAGATTTTCGATGTATAGTATGGAAAGGGAAAAGATTTGGCCCCGCTTTTGGAGCTAATAACGAAAAGCTCCATGACTACGCCAACAGAGAGAACATTCCGGATGATGATAGAAATATATCAGTTCAAAATTCAGTGGAAAAAAAGTTTGATGTGAATAATACAAGGGTTAATAATGTATTTGGAATCCCATCTTTTGCAACGAAAACTGCTTCTCTGACACCCTGCTCCTCAACTACCTTAGACGGAATTTTTGAGCACAGCATTATTCCTGTACTCAATGCATCAGTCAGTGACAAGGAAAGATTTTTGGAAATCTGGGACATTTTGGTAGAAGCAAAATCGCACTTCAAGCTCCCTCATGAAATTGGAGTCGATCCTGTAAGGCGACTGATAAGAATATTAAAATCTGCAATAAAGCACTTGCCCAAAATGGATACCCAGGAGCATATTAAGTACCCATATTGGGTATGTAATTATTTTCTACTGACTGAAGAACAAGCGAAAAATGTGAAACACTTACTTGATAGAATGAGCACAGAACGGGTCATCCCTCCTCTTGTAGCTATTGCAACCCTGATAGCCGAATTTCAGCAGGATATACTAGAACTGAAATCATCGAGATTTTTGAAGGATTCGATACCAGTGAGTGAATTCGCCAGATATTGTGTTCTAGTGAGGCATAGTATATTTTCCGCTAAGGTAGGTTCGAGGAAGGATCTGTTATTGTTTTGGGACGAGGTATGGAAAGAATGGCTTAGTTCTAGTGATGAAGAAAGAAGTAAGCGAATGCTAGGATGTGCTGGAGTACATCGCAGTTGGGCAGATGACGATGAAATGAGGCTGTTTGTGGCCTCAAGTGAAGATAGCGAAGAAGAAGGAGACGTAGATGATTCTTTTGCAAGATCCGTCACCGGTGGCAGTCAAGATGGAGGATTAGAGCTCATACAGGAATCTGAATCTGAAGAGACGTTTGTGGATGGAATCGACATGAGCTCTTCCGGAAGTAAATTCGGAAAGTGTGGTTACGTCGATGAGCCTATTCTGAGTGATTGTCCCCTTATTGGCTCAACGGAAAGCCTATCAAAGGACATTTTTGAAAATGCTGCAACCGCAGTTACGCGAGAAATATATACCCCCCCAATTATTGAAAATACAGTGGATGATTTACCCAATGGATTTGGCCAAGCAACTTCGGACAAAATTGGAGACACCTCAAAAACCACTTTGGTTGAGATACATTCGATACACTCTGATGAAGTGAAACATGAAGGCACCAAGCAGATCACGACTGAAGAGAGTGGAGATAGTGATGATAAAATAGAAAGTATTACATCAACGATAAGTAATATACCTAACTACGAGAGACCAGTCACTGAATCGACACCTATACTTGAAGAGGATATTGTTGAAGATCACGAGGCAGAAACTGCAAATGATGTTGGTTCCACTGAACCAAAGTCCGACACTGAGGTAGTTGCTGAACGCCCTTTCCCTGATGAATCAAAGAAGAACAAGGACACTATTGAAACAGGCGGCATTGTAGAGTCCGTTGTCGAAAGTGAGGTTAGAAGTGAAGAACAAGATTATATTAGGAGTTTGTCAGCCGACAATTTTTACGTAGTTTCCGAGATGGATACTACACAAAACTATGATGATAACTTTGATGAAGTCAATGAAACAACGGAATTGGGAGAAAACATTGATGAAACCATACAGCATTCTGCTTCCAAGAATTCTCTGGAAGAACATTTTAATCTCAACTCAAACGATACACATTCACGTGTCTCCACAGATTCAAACGAAGAATTACAAACGATGTACAACGACTCTGGCGATATATACCCAGATGAGCCAAGCCCATATGATGATTTGCATTTTGATGCAGATAAGTTCAAAGAGCCAGGGGCATTGACTGCCGTGTTGGATGTTTCATCCACCTCTTCCAGCGCATGTCATTCTGAAAATGAATACGAAGAGGTATTATCTCCAGCGAAATCTGTAGAATCTAGAGATGAAAGCATACCAGAAAAAATTGAAATGTTTGAAAAGCTCGGAGGGCACAAACCAATGCAAAGACATTTACATCATACTCTCTCAAACGAGGAGATCACATTTGATAAGGCAGATGGGAAAAACGTGAAAAGTATCTTGAAGCCTGTCACTAATCGCCCAGACAATGGGATTGTTGTCCAACTGAAGGAATTTATTGAAAACAAGCCTCAATTGATCTCACTCAAGTCGACTGAAGATTTTATCACTTTGGAAACTGAACGTAAGCCTGCGATGTCGATTAAAAAGGGTAGATCAATTTCGGAGATTTTTGCTGCACTTTTAGATGATAACATGAAGGACTTATCCATTTCTGCCGAATACAAGAACAAAATCGTTAGACCTCAGGATCTTTATAACCGTATTAAGATTGAGACTGATAAACCGTGGGATAAGCTTTCACGCCGAACGAAAGAACGCTACTACGGCGCCTTCTTGAGGAAATACGATGACACATTGAATAGACCGGAGAACTGTACGGTAGATATAGTGGACATTTTTGAGATTGTGAAAGTGTGTGTTGATTTCGATGATGTCAAGCACAAGATAGTGAGATATGCGATCAACATTGTTGAGAATAAAGAGGCATTTGTGCCAAAGCAAAACAGTGACGATGGCGAGAGCGATTCGGACTCTTTAGGCATTAAAAATGGCAATGAGAGACGGAGGTGTGACGGTATTACAAGCCACGAGCTTTCCTCGGCAAGAAGCATGAATCGGATATCGAGCGGTAAGAGCCTCAACAGTCTACGAGAGCTGAGGCTCAGTAGAGACACTAGTTCATCTTCTATTCTTCTTCCGCAAGATAAGATTCCTGTGGTGAATGAGGTGCAAGTGAAGGCGAGCTACGATGACGGTAGCACCATCAGGAAAAAGGATGTAGTTTCCTGAACATTTGAAGCATACGACGATTTTTGTACTATAGTATGTAGTTACGAACTAATAAACTAACGAGTAAAGAGAGATGCGTGAATAATAGTTAAGGAAGGGGTGAACTCTGATTCATCGTACCATGAACCCAATAAAGCATTCGTCGAGAATTCTCTCGAAGTTGACCCAGCGGTGATACTTCATGAATAGAGCGGTACAGTCTTTACCTGCGTTCTTGACGAGGATGTTGACACCGCCGGGGTGGTACTCCAGGTAGGAGGAGATATTGTAGATCTTACCGCCTAGGGCGACCCAGCAGTCGTGTGGCGACGTGTGCGTGGAGAGTTCCTCTTTGGTGATTCGTACGGGGAAACAGGAGGGGTCTATATTTTTGACATCGTTTTCGTGTTTATGTCGTTCCCAGTCCAGTGCAGAATGATGGGGAGCTAGTCTCACTTTCTCCCTTCTGTTTACCGCTGGAGCGGAGGAGAGGGGACGGATGACCTGTGGGGAGTTTGGTGCTGGGAAGAGGCGTTCATTTAGGGGAGTTTCCGACGAGTTGGCTGGAACGCTGAAACGAAGGGACTTGGAGACGTTTGAAGGGGTGATGGGTTTTTCCAGGTCTTTCTCCGGTTCGTTGATTAGGGGTATTTTTGTGCGGGACATTTCTATATTCCGGACATTGGTGTTCCTCCTGTGTAGAGTAGAAAGAGAAAGAAGGGTTTGTTCGACGGTTGCCTATAATTTGCCCGAGCATGGAGCTATTTCTGCGGATCATCAAATGTTACAGCGAATTTACTATAGGGAGTTAGGCGGTTGGAGTTCTACTGGCACTTCAGCCTGGAGACTACGGGTTACTCTGAGGTATGGTCAAAGTATCAGGCTGCGCAAACTAGACATATCCGAGACAAAGTTAAATTCGTGGTGGGAGGAGTGTATCAAAAGGAACGGCATACAGAACCCCCGTCTTCTTAACGAGTCGTAGTTTCACTCTGGCTGTCGGCAATAGTAACAGCAACAGCGGCAGCTACGTCATGGGCAACCGGCGTTTTTTGCTGGCAGCGAAACGGTCGAGGCGGCGGGCGGCGATTGCGGCATGAATGGAGAAAGCAGGGCATGCCCGTGTACAAGAGCCGTTGGGGAGGCACAGTCGGAGGCGGCGGGGCCGGCAGCGGGGACGGTCCGACGTAGGAGTAGGTGTAGCAGCAAGAGTAGTAGCCGTCGGGGAAGCGTTGGAAGCAAGTGGGAGTGAGAGCATCAAAGCGAGTTAGCACGAACCGAACAGGGCGAAACAAGCGGCAAACAGAGTGGCACAGACCAAGCGTGGAGCGATAGATATGGTTCCGCCTGGTAAGCAATTGGCGGAGGTCGACGCCGGCGTGGACGATGCTGGTGGTGCCGCCAGCAACAGCAGGGGTCGTGGCAGTGGCAGGGGACGTGGCCTCGTGGAGGAGGATCACCAGACTTTAAACAACCAGGTGAACCAGTACTTCGAGCACATCAAGCAGTACGCCGGAGGGGCGAATGGTGATGACGACGAGGAGGAGGAAGATGAGGAGGAGGATGTTGAGGATGAAGAGCTGGACGGTGATGACGATGAGGAGGAAGATGAAGACGATGACAGATATGTACACAACAACGGGGTCGAGGTGGACGTCGACTTTGGCGTCGACTTGGAGCTCAACATCGACAGAGCCATCTCCGAGAGCTTGGCGAATTACAACTCGGCGCAGATGCGGGACCACAACCTGGGCTCCGGCGTTAGTGTGGGCGTGAACCTGGACCCGGTGAAGGAGCATAAGGGCATCATGGTGAACCGGCAGCTGGGCGAGTCGGCACGTGGCGTCAACAACGCCAGCTCGTCCTCGTCGGCAGTCAACACTCCCGTCAACAGTGGCGCCACCCTTTCCGGGAAGGCTGGAGGTGCTGGCGGCGGCAGTGGTACTGGTACCGGTACTGGCGCCGGTGGCGCCAGCAGTGGCAGTGGCAGCGGTAGCTATGGTGTCATTGGCGCAGACGTGGTGTTGAAGAGCAACCGTGCATCTTCTTCAGGCCAGATTGCGAAACCGCTTGCGACGCAGCTCAAGAATGAGGTCTCTGCAGAGAGCTCTAAGCGAGAGTGCCGCTTCTGCGGCAAGACTTTCCAGCACGCCGGGTCTCTCGGCAGACACTTGGACAACCAGAAGGGCAACGAGCTGCACCCGCTGGAGGAGGTGGAGAAGATCCGGTCGAACGTGGCCCGCCGGGGCGACCAGCAGGCGATCAAGGCCCGCAGACTGCAGCGTTCGAAGGAGTACAACCGCCGAGAGTATGTCAAGGAGAAGAACCGGCTAAGGCGAAAGTTCACCAGTAAGCTCTCCCGTGTGAAGGAGTCCTACCAGATGAAGTTCTACAGGCGCATCAACCACCCGACGCTTCCTACACACCCGTCCTTCCCAAGAATGGTGTTGTTCTTCTTGCCACCGAGCGCATGGCCGCACGACCCGCCAACAGCGCAGACGCTCAAGACGTTGGTCATTTGGCTCGAAAGCAACCAAGATGTGCAGCTACGCATCCCGCATCTGACCAAGTCGAGCACCGTGCAGAACCATCTTGAGAAGCTTACCATTGGCTTCGAGAACTGGCAGACCCTCTCCACAGAGGACAAGAAGGACATGTGGATCCGCGAGCAGCGGGCCGTCTTCCAGCAGCTTTTGGGCGACCTTTCCATCTTCGACTTTGCCATCAGAGACAACTGGGCAAAGCACTTGATGGAGGAGAAGAAGGCCGAGATCGGCAAGCAGAAGGAGATCTACCACGACGTTCTCCTCTCAGATAACACCAGCCGCACCGACGTCAACAGCGACCAAGGCCACCACAGCAGCAGCCACGACTTCCACGACAGCGAACACCACTACTCCCATTCCCAGAACGACAGCGACGACTCTACGGGCAGCGTCCACGAAAACCACCGCATAGTCAGTATGGACCCGCTCCGCAACGTTGTTGACCACATGGGACCCATTGGACACATGGCCGACCACATCGGCCCCATCGGCCCCATCGGCACCATCGGACACATTGCCGACCACATGGCTGACCACATGGACAACATGGAGATGGATCTCGACAACATGCAGGACCTCGGAGACCACCACGAAGACAACGAAGTCAAGCTCGAGGAGGCCGACTTGGCCGCGGTGGCAGCGGCCGCGGCAGCAGCAGCCGTGAAAGAAAACGGCGGGTTCCACTCAGTTGGCGGAGATAGATAGACACAGAGAGACTGATAACAAACGACATTCAATGCTTCCTCTTCTCTGTATTCCCTCCTATTTCCTAATTCGATTTATACATTTGTACTTCATATACTCACTCTTACTACTACTACTACTATTCATACTATTCACAGGTCGATCCCCCACACAATGACTGTTGTCGAACCCTCCCCGCCAGGCAACACGAGCCAGATGGACGTCAGCGTGTCGTTGTCAGTAGAGGCACACAGCAGCCTCGAATTTGTGCTGCTCAGCAAACAGGTCTTTACATCCCTCTTTGGGCCAGGTGCTGACGTGAGAAAGAAATACGTGCTGCTCACATTGCACGGATCAAATGTGCTAAATACGCCCCAATTGTACCCTGTCACCATCAAGCATGAATTGAAGGACAACCAAGTGGAGATCGAAAGCTTGAAGCTGCTCCAGCAGCATGGATCCGACTTTACCGTCGAAACCGCCACCCTTAGGAAAATCAACACGATACCTAGATTGACGAGTATCATTGTCTCCTTCCCGGACGAGGTCTATTCCTTGTTGAAGCACAAGCAACGGGACCAAATCCACGAATTGCTCGTCAAGGAAAGAGAATCAACGCTGGATTTTGCAATCGTCAGAAAAGGGGACACCTCTCACACGCTAAATGGGAGTTTCATCCACGCTGAACCGTTTGAACAGGGCTACATTGACCGCTACACCACCATCACCATCGTGAAAGAAAACAAGACTATTGGGAACAGCGAAGTGGAACCTAGTTCCCACGGTGCCGCTGTTGAGGAGTTCGATCCCTTCGACATCAATTCAACCATAAACCCAATAGGTAGCAAGTCTACTATACACGCCGCCCAATTCGACGTCAGGCCGCTTGAGCTCAACTTCTTGCAGAAATACACACAGTTCTCTAAATACTCTGACGAGTTTCCCTTTGAAGATGAGCAGCTCTTCGCATGTCTATCATTTGACGCCTTCCAGAAGTTGCATTGCCTAAGCGGAGACTTGCTTTTGCTGCAAACTCTTGACGACGGAAATAAAAGCTCCGGCTCAACGTACATCAGGGTTTTTCCATTCATAGAGCCATGTTCTTTTGACTCGCAGAGTATCTATCTCTCCCCATTATTGATATTGGCGCTGTCGAATCCAAATTCGGTCGACGTCAGCTCGATTCCCAACCAAAGTCACCAGCGTGCAGACTTGCCAAGAAAAAAGCTCACCAAGTTCATCCCTCTCGCAAAAGAATTGACACTCTCTCGTGTGTCGACTCCCATAACTTCAGATAGGTCACTGCAGTACTTGTTTTTGTCAAATCTCAAGGCGTACTTTGAGTATTCAAACCGTGCCATTACTAAGGGACAGATCATTCCAATTGCCTTAGACTCATCTTTGGCAGAATCAGTTCATCAAACATACAGCCTGAAAGGTTGGTATCCCGAGGTCATTCCAGCGGGTAACCCTGACTGTATTGCGTGGTTCATGGTTTCTAATGGTACATATAAGGACATTACTACTGGCGAAATCAAGCCGATCGAGCCTGGCAAACAGTATTTGGTGAATTCCAATAAGACAAGAATGTTACAATCGGGAGTATCAAAGCGTGACTTGAGTGATGTGGATTTTCCAACCATTACTAGATACTTGAATATCAAGCTCAAATTCGAATATCCAAACATCTTGTTGCCGGGTGGTGGAAAGTATACGTTTCCTTATGCGAAAACACTACGAAAGATTTTCGACACCTCAATCAAAATAAAGGGTAAGATTGTATTACAGACAACTATTCTTTTGACAAGCAACACCAGATTTGTCGGTAAGAGCACGTTGGTCGAAACAGTTTGTGAGGATTTTGGTTTTTCACTTGTCACCCTCGATGGATACGATTTGGTAAATGTCGGTCTCGGGATGCCTGCAGCAACAGTCGGTATACTCAAGGGCAAACTCGATAGATTGGTCGAGTCTTGTGAAAGACTAGTCGTATTCATCAAGCACATTGAAAGTCTATGCAAAAAGGGACATGAGCAGCAAGCCGAACAGAGAAGTTTGGACGACTCGTTGAGTTTGAATATAGTCACGTTGCTCAACGAGTATGCCTCTAAGGGTGCTATCATCATTTCAAGTAGCAACGATGCTGACAGTATCAACGATATAGTTAGATCCAAGATCAAATTTGAAATTGATGTGAATGTTCCAAGTGAACCTGAGAGAAAAGAAATTTTCAAATA
The DNA here is from genome assembly GCA_025531575.1 of Pichia sp. PH4023. Lineage (NCBI taxonomy): Eukaryota > Fungi > Ascomycota > Pichiomycetes > Pichiales > Pichiaceae > Pichia > Pichia sp. PH4023. Next base: position 1,461,979 of record JAMGYR010000003.1, read on the forward strand.
TTTGGTCAACTTTCCAACTTCCTCCAATGTTCCCATCCACGAGCATAACGATGATTATCTCTATTTGGCGAGTGAGGATGTTAGCGTCGACACTTTGGCCTTACAAAGTGCAGCGTTGACGCCTAACGATTTAACTTACATTGTAGAAAATGTCAAGCTGAATGCGTTAAGAAGAGTCAAAAAGGTATGTAAAGAAGTGGAACTGAAGATACAGGATATCATTGACCTCAATTCTGGCGCAATAAGGCTAACACCAGCGGACTTTGAAGTGAGTATCAACAAGGCCAGAAACAAGTTCAGCGATTCGATCGGAGCTCCACGTATACCTAATGTGAAATGGGAAGACGTAGGAGGTCTAGACGTTGTGAAGAACGAAATTCTAGATACAATAGAAATGCCATTAAAACACCCAGAATTGTTTGGAAGTGGTATGAAGAAGAGAAGTGGTTTGTTGTTCTATGGTCCTCCTGGTACTGGTAAAACTTTACTTGCCAAGGCCATTGCAACGAACTTTTCTCTCAATTTCTTTTCGGTGAAAGGTCCCGAGCTATTAAACATGTACATTGGAGAGTCTGAAGCCAACGTGAGAAGGGTTTTTGAAAAAGCTAGAGATGCCAAACCATGTGTTATTTTTTTCGACGAGTTAGACTCTGTTGCTCCTCGCAGAGGTAACCAGGGTGACTCCGGGGGTGTTATGGACAGAATCGTGTCACAATTGTTAGCCGAACTTGACGGCATGAGTGGTAGCGATGGTGGTGACGGTGTGTTCGTTGTTGGGGCATCCAATAGACCGGATCTTTTGGATGAGGCCTTATTGAGACCTGGAAGATTCGACAAGATGTTGTATCTTGGCATCTCTGACACCCATGACAAACAAGCTAAAATCATAGCTGCTCTAACAAGAAAGTTCAATTTGCATCCGGGAATAGATCTACAGCAAATAGCCCAGTCTTGCCCTTTCAACTTTACCGGTGCAGATTTCTACGCATTATGTTCAGATGCCATGCTTAATGCCATGATTCGTACCGCACGCGAGGCAGACATTAAGCTCGAACAATACAACCAAAACAAGGAGGAGAAGGATAGACTGAATATAAGGCAATGGTTTGAAAAGGTAGCCACTGACAAGGACTTGGAAGTTGTGGTCAGCACAGACGACTTCCACGAGGCCCGTAAAGAGCTTGTTGCATCTGTTTCCGAACAAGAGCTTGCGCATTATCTAAGGGTGAGGGAGAATTTTGAAGGTGGCAAAAAGTGAACGTCGAGAAAATTTCAAACTCTTGATCGCCTTTGTTTGTGCGGGTTACACATTCGAAGAGAATGAAATCATTATGTAGCTGTTCCTGTATCTATACTTGTTAAACCTACAATCTGCTGGTAAGTGCAAAAAGCTAAAAGTTTCCTCAAGAGTGCAGATCAAGGCCACAACAATGGATTTTCCTCTTGCCAATACATATGGAGCCCGGAGTGAGCTCTTTCTTCAGTCAGCAGACGACTATCATCGTCAGAGACATAGAATAAACAAGAGGTTGAACAAACTACGTCGTAACTTAAATATTGTCACTAAAGATACGAAGAACTACAAGGAGAAATGTAAAGAAAACACAATTTCTGCCGAAAACTATGATATGGATACTGCCTTTGGAGATCTTTCGCTATATCAAATTGAAAGAGACTTACTATATGCTCAAGAAACTAGATTGTTATTAGATGTCCATACGTCTAAATCAAAGGAAAGATTCCTAGTCTCCAAATACAAGAAGGCCTTGAAAAATGCACACCATTTATTATCTGTCATTGCAAATGAACAGGACCAATATAAAGTTCTTGAAGTTTTAACATATACGGCGATCATTGACGGATCCTTGGCAGTCACCAAAAGAAAATATGGCGATGCGTTATATTCTTTTTCAGTCGCCAGATGTAGTTTGCAATTCCTGTACACTCACCAAAATTTACCTGCAGCATTTACCAAAGAGTTGTATTACGATATTATCGATCTCGTTGTCGATCCAGCTTTGAAAGTTGCGGCATTGCAAACCAAATCCTCGACAATTTCTGATCTTGCACAACTTTCCAAGGAGCAAGTCTTCAGCAACCGTGGAAAGCTTTCATACTTGAGTAAGGCTATTCAAATAGTTGAGAAAGAAGGTCCATCATACATCACTCCATCAAACGAGGAAGAAAGCGAAGTGCTAAGAGAAATCACATGGAGCTCCTATACTGCTAAAATTTGCTCCAATGAAATTTCTTTAGCAATAATGAAAGCCAATGAAGAACACAAACAGGTTGTTGATTCGGACACTTCTTCTTATGATTCCGCCTTGATGTCCTACCTTGATGCAATCAGCTTTCAAGAGCAGGAAATGGAAAGAAGTGAAGCTGATGCAGACGATGCAGAAAGTCAAGAACAACATATTGTCTTGACCTATTTGAAGTACAACTATCTTTTATTGAGAATCAGAAGAGATATTGCTATAATGAAAGATTTAGACAACAAGGCAATGGCCAAGAATAATTTGAGTAGACAAAAGCTTTTAGAACTATGGAAGGACTACCTTAAGGTTAATGACAGCATTTTAGATTCATTCAATGAGGTCAAGGAACTTCCAGGTATAGCAAACGATGATGATATAATGGACATGATTATTACACTAGATGTGTATTTCCAAATCAAAAAACAAATGAAGTTAGCGCAAGCATACTTGATATCTAATGGATATGTGGCATCATTGGCCTTAGTTTCTAATTGTAACGACTTGATCGAAAGCGTGAAACCATTTAGCAATGCTGATGAGCTAAAGGGCAATTTACCGAAAAACTCTGACATCGAGGACTTGAAGGTAAAAGTCAACGAAGAAAAATCTAAGCTTTTTATTTTGGCTTCATACTTTAAAGATAACGGAGAATCTGCTCCTGTTGGCAGCAAATATTTGATTGATGAGGTAAAGAAATTCCCAGAGTATTCTGCAACACAACTTCTTGAGAACATTGCGCCATTGAAGGTCGATTTTGAGCCTGTAAATGTTAAGCCTGTTTTATTTGACATTGGTTACAACTACATCAAGTATGAAGGAGTTGGCGAAAGACACTTTTCGAAAAAGAACACTGATGAACCAATGAGAGAAAATGTATCGGATGATTCAATTGATAGAAAAAAAGGTGGTTTTTTTGGACTTTTTGGACGCTGAGTCGGGGAAGCTAATGCGAATAAACTTTTCGTTTATATTCCTTTTGTTCTATATACCGCTTTATATATCAAAAGAAAAGCTGTATTATACATGTAAATATAGTGGACAGAATCATATTGATCAAGTGTAGACGCCAAGGTGTGAGGCGACAAATAAGATGGAAAAGCTTATTGCCAATGCCGCCACGGTTGCAAGCAAAGTATATGTTATGAAATTAACGATTAACCCTTTAATGGAGGATGTTTTGGCATTATAGGTAAGGGTTATCATGAGGAAGACCATACTAATAATGGATATGAGGATGAGAAGACCACCGCTTATGCTTGCGCTATATTCTGGTTGGAAAACGTCATATGAGCGGTAGAGGCCCTGTATTTGAGGAAGTGATATGAAGGGTGGATTGATGTGTTAGTGAGTGCACTGAATGAAAAAAACGATCGTAGGATACTTACCATTAGCTGATTGAATTTTGTCATTGTTGTGGTTGGTGTGATGATTGTCTGGGGGGCTTGCGGCACAAGGTAATGGGGGGGGGGGGGAGTTTAGTTGAAATATTAAGCTTCTATAATGACAACGTTTCCGGAACGAGAACGAGAAAATAAGTGAGAGGAATTAGGTGGCGCGTGTCATCATAAATATGATCAGAGAAGGATTTCTGGCATAGGTTTACTGATAAATATTGAGATGGAGAAATTAAATAGGCTGGTGTCTATAGAAAGTAGTCATTATTGGTGAAGTCGTAGTACGTGTCGTCTGGGGAAATCATCTGTACGTAGCGGTCAAAACGTCTCACTGAAGCATATCCATCTAGCAGAACGAGAACGGCCCATTCGAGAGCGTAGTCGAGCGGGACCCGGTACCGCCTGAGCCTTGGCATGAAGAAGAGGTAGAACTCCGTGCAATGTAAGGCAATCGTGGAGTAAAAAATGTAGTTGTGGTACGGCCTGAAGCAGAGCATGAATGGGAGGTATCTGGCGAAAAGGCGGTCATAGAGAATCGACGGCCAGTAGTAGCCGAAAGGAAGTAGCAACACGCAGAAGATTATCACAAGGTTGAGCGGAGACGTTGGGTAGGAAATCCCGGAGACCCTCAGATGGCTCAGGTTGCGGGCCCGTGCCGCCGTCTTGGACATCTGGATCAGCTTCTGCTGCACCTCGGTCCAGGAGTTGCACTTGGAGTCAAACGGAATCGGCCTGAGCATTTCTATATCGACCAGCGGGTGCTTGAAGGAGATCGTCACCTGCTCAAAGTCAACGCTCTTCAGCTTCACGTTAGAGATGGAGTTGCTTGGCCGGGAGCTCCCGAGCGACGCAGTGGCCTGCGAGATGTTGCTGTTGAGGGCGTCATTGGGCGTCTGGCCCGTGAGCGGGCTGTTGTCCGGGTTCGGGTCGGTGGGTATCTCCGCATAGTGTGTCAAGATGTCGAGCACTGAATGTCTGTACACCGTGTTGAACTTCGACAGGATGATGGACGAACCGTTCTCAGGCACTTTACTTCCGTCTGCCGCGGTTGCTGTCATGCTGGCGTAAAGGGAATTGGTGGAGGGCGCTTTGCAATGAGGAACGTAAATGCTCAGATACGGGGAGCAGTGAATTGACCCTAGCGTTGGTGCTGGTGTTGGTACTAGTGATAAAGAGAGTGGACGGCCGTCCTTACGGGATGGCTACATACACCGTGGTTAGCAAGCCCTAGTCAGTTCCGGCCGTGGCTGTAGCCAAACGTTATTTGGTTGAGCAGAGAAGCTCCTGCCCGACGTGGAAAGTTCAGCTGGAGGGCCCAACCAAACGGACCAGGCGGCGGCAGCGGCGAGGGAAACGGGGCAATTCCGCCGCTTTCGGAAGGAAGTGGTTCGCCCTCGAGCGGAAGCGTGTCCGTGCCCGTGCTCGACGGGACGGGATGGGATGGGATGCTCAGTGTGCAAGAATTTGGGCTTTTCTGATTCTGACACTTTGGAGGAGAACAAGCAGAAGGGAACGGTTGTCTTTCCATTAGTGTTGAGTTGTCAATTGTGCACATATAGTCTGCTCTTTCCAACCGCCTGCGACCAGCACCCCCAGCGTCGGCCATCCCTAGCAGCACATCATGTCGTCGTCGTCGTCGTCGTCGCCCCAGCAGAACCGCCAGAACGTGGTTCACCAGCCCTCACGGTAAGTACCTGCAAACAGCAGCAGCAGCAGCCGCAGCAGCACATGTCAGCATGGTCAAGACCATCACCGGTGATGTGCTGCTGTCTTTTGAGTGCTCTCCTCCACCTTATTTCGAATTGTTTGTTTACTGTTTGTTTGTTTGTCCTTTTTCTTTGGCATCGAGTGTCTTTGTTTTCTTTGTTTCTGTCGTATCCTCTGTTGGATTTTGTTCCTATTAACCGAAACAAACAATACCTGATTTTCTTCTGCCCCTTTTCTCCCTTTTTTCTGCTTTCTGCTTTCTGCTTTCTGTTTTTTTTCTTTGAAACTTTTCACTGTTACTATCATCGTCATCATTACCATCATCATTATCAGCAGCAATGGATCAAGAAAAATCAGTGGATATCGATTGTAGTAACTACAACTGTCATCATCAATATCATCATCATCATCATCATCATCATCATCATCATCATCATCATCATCATCCTCATCAGCCAATTCTTCCTAGTTTGTCATAGCAGCCAAACCTAAACCCAACCGAAAACATATCAGAATGATATTTCTCTCAGTCTTCTCTTTTCCTTTCCAGCTATGTAACCTTCTTTCTTTTTTCTTTATCAGTGTTTGCACAATAGGAAATCACTTTCAAGGATATTATGGACATTAAGAATCAAGGATAGACGAGTTTTCTATCGCCCATAATACACATAACTAACTTATAATAACTTTGCTTCACAATCACCCCCTTGCCATTTTTTGTCTTGTTAGAATCACAACTATTAACCCTTCCTTGATGAAACTAAAACTTTTGGAGGTATTGAGAAACAACGACAATGCCAAGTTGTTGGAATTGGTCAACCAGATCGATAGTGATCCTTCAAACTATGACCTCATGAAATTGAAAAGTGAGTTGTTATTGTATGCTGTCCAGGTTGGCCCTCTAATGATCAACAAGTTCATCGTTGAGACCGGTCTAGCAGATATCAATACACAAGACTCCGATGGGAATACTGCTCTTCATTTGGCTGCTATTTCAAACAGAAACGATGTGATTGAATATTTGTTGAGCCTGCCAAACATCAACGACTGTCTGTACAATAAAAACCTGAAACAGCCCATCCAATGTACCACTAATGTAGATACTGCCCAATTGATGGACTATCTAAGAAATAAGCATATCGAGCAAATCGCCTCGGAATTAAGAAGTGGTTTTGAATCTAGGGATTTCGAACTGTTGGATAAACTACTGACAAATCCAAGAGATAAAGAATTACTAGACATAAATGGAACGGATCCTGTTACTGGCGATACCGTTCTCATAGAATTTGTCAAGAAAAACGATTACGATATGGTGAAATTCATACTAGATCATGGTGGTGATCCTTTCAAGAGAAGCTTGTCTGGTAAATTACCAGAAGAATCAACCTTGGACTTGGAGATGAAAAAAATCATTGAAGACTCTTTTACAAAGCAGAATATCATGGATTCGACTTCTCATCCCCAAGAAGGCTCGCCAACTTGCAAGGGTTTTTTGAAAAAATGGACCAATTTTGCAGGAGGCTACAAGTTGAGATGGTTTGTGCTTGATAGCGAGGCTAGACTCTCCTATTATAAGTCTCCTAATGATATGAACAATACCTGTAGAGGATTGATCCATTTGGCACATGCTATGCTCAAGGTTGACAGTTCCGAGAATACCAAGTTTGAAATTATCATTCAGAATCCATCAGATGGCTCTCCTGTTAGATGGCACTTGAAGGCAGAACACTCTACTGAAGCTCAAAAATGGATTTGGGTTCTTCAAAATGCAATTAGGTTTGCCAAGGATAATTTGAAAAAGCAAAGAAAATCAGTAATGTTGTCACATATCTTGAATGAAGATCTACCTGCTGAATCCTCTCAACATCATAACTCAAACCAACACAGTGGTGAATATGATGATTCGGAAGAGCAACCTCGTTTCCCCAACTCTACCTTAACAGGATCACACGGCTCTGAAACTTCAGCTGTGGAACATAAGCCCGTCAACTCCATAATCTCGAATGCTCATAAAGCATCCAATGAATTCAAGGATTTAGTTAGAGTCACTGATTCTGAAGCAGATCTGCCTTTCCACATCCATACCAACAACTTAACAAAGAAAGAATTTTCGAAGAATATTAACATGAGTCCAATTGAAAATCCAATTATACTCAAAAGTACTACTAATAATAATGATGATAATATAGGTAATGTTGAAAATGATGATAGTGATATGAACAATAATGATATGATCAGCAGTAATCACAATTTGAATATTGACAATGTTCGAAATACTAATATTCCTGAAAATGAGAATTTTGACAGTTTGAGAAACCAAGTCGGACCTGCACCGGACAGGACGTCCCAGTATAGTAATAATATCAAGCCGAGTTCACATGATAATCCTAATACAGCAGAGGCTCATCATTACCATCATAATAGAACGCCATCAATTGCATCGAATAGTTCTGAGCGTTCCAAGAATTCCTCCCTAGCTAAAAAGTTATACAAGAAACCTCTGAAGCAGCTTAGTAAGATAGGGAGGAAAACAAGAGACTCTTTTGTAGTCGACCATGAAGGTAGGGAATCTAAAGAACACAAATCTTCACGTCATTCTTCCTCTTCTGCTGCTAATCTGAGCCACAGTAACGCCTCACATGCATCATTTGCATCGAACTCTAGCTCTATTTCTTCTCCTGACCTAAGGGCTAGAAATGAATTTGATACAGCCTATGATTCAAGAGTTCAGAATGGTGATGCTGAAGATGATGATGAGGAAGAAGATGATGATGATGATGATCTTTCCCCAAGTATAAATCAAAGAAATAGTGCTAATGCCAACACCGATTTATATGTCGTCAGAAATCAGATCACAATCCAGCTCAAAACCTTTAAAGATTTCCTAGACTCTTCGGTACATGACAATTCTATTAGTAAAGGAGATTTGGCTGAGATGTCGAATGGCATTTTAGCTACCTTGAATCTCCTACTCAATCAAGAGGGTGACTGTATTAATAACAAGTATAACGAATTGGTGAGGCGTTTGGAAAAACAACAAAAAATCTCATCGATCTGGGAAAACTCAATTAAACAATTAGAGTACGAAATCCGTGAAAGAGAGACCAAAATTGTTGAACTAGAAGACAAATTGAAAGCATTGAAAAAATCTCTCAGAAATAGCGTCAGCCAGTTACAACACGCAAATAGCGTTTATAGTAGTAAGGGTGACCAACAGTTGCGTGGTTTACCATCCGAACGTGATCATGTTTCAAATGCTACATCTGCTGCTGCCCTTGCAAGACAGGCACTGACTGCAAATATGAATAAAAACATTCCCCCAATACCAACGAGCGCACCACCCTTCGATGCCATCAAACAGCAGCAAGAGGAGAAGCGCGCTCTACAGCAACAACAAGAACTTCAACAAAGATTTCAGCCTCAAGACAATGCTGCTCATAATGTGGACTTAAGTAGGGAACCATCTTATGCTTCTCAGCCTACTCCTTTTGATCCTACGTTGACAGAATTCTTGGAAGAGTCTGATGGCAGTGAAGATGAGTTCTTTGACGCTGAGGAATCTGATGTTGTAAAGGATATGTCAGTCCTAGAGAGGAGAGAAACGTTGAGAAACCGGAAAAATAAACAATCCAAGTCTTTGAATAGTGAAGATTCCTTCCAACCGCAAGAAAAACAACAAACTCTTCAGCGTCAATCTACTGATCAACGTCAAATTCCAGCAGTCCCTACTGAATTACCTCCACCTATCCCACATGAAATGGATTCTGAAGAACACCCTTCGGACCAAAGTAATATATCTCCTACTGACGTTGCTAAAGGAGCTGCTTTACCTACGGTAACCGCAGAATCTTCCCAGCCAGAGGAGTCGAGTGTTCAGCCATCAGAAGCCACTGCTGTCAATAATGATGCCAGTGAAGAAAAGGTTCAGATTTCAAAGCCGAACTTCAAACCTAAAACTGACAGTGATGGTCACTACATTGTGAACAAGCATGATTTGACTAATGAAACTCAATCTGACAGATATGAAAAAATCTTGAAAGAGCAATCATTTGAAGGGTATGAAGATCCTTTGAGATTATCTCTGGCACCAGAAGACAATCGTCCTAAGATGTCTTTGTGGGGTGTTTTGAAATCATTAGTTGGTAAGGACATGACCAAAATGACTCTACCTGTTACATTTAATGAGCCTACTTCTTTATTGCAAAGAAATGTCGAAGTTATTGAGTATTCCGACTTGTTGGATAAAGCTGCCGCAATGGAATCTTCAACTTTGAGATTAGTTTACGTTGCTACTTTTGCAGCTTCCGAATATGCATCTACTGTTGGTAGAATCGCGAAGCCTTTCAATCCACTTTTAGGTGAAACGTTCGAATATGCAAGACCAGACAAAGGATATAGATGTTTTGTTGAACAAGTCAGTCATCACCCACCAATTTCAGCTTTAGTCGCTGAATCACCATGTTGGTCTTATTATGGTGAATCAAATGTCAAAACGAAGTTCCTTGGCAGATCTTTTGATATCAAGCATCTGGGTACTTGGTTCTGTGAAGTCTATCCCGATGCTGGTGTGGATTGTAAGAATGGTCAAAAATCCGATAAAGAAGTTTATTCATGGAGAAAGGTGAACAACTCTGTTATTGGTATCATTGTTGGTAATCCAACCATTGATAACTACGGTGACATGGAAATTCACAACCATATGACAGGTGACTACATGAAGTTTAATTTTAAGCCAAGAGGTTGGAGAGCTTCTTCAGCTTATGAAGTTAAAGGTGAAGTTTTTGATTCTTCTGGAAAGTTGGTCTACTATGTTGGTGGTCACTGGAACAGCAAAATATTTTGTAAACCAGCTGATGATAAAAATGCCGAAAGGTTTTTGGTTTGGGAAGCTGCTCCAAGAAAGGAGATGATGTTCCACCTAACCAACTTTGCTGCTTCATTAAATGCTCCACAACCTCACTTGCTACCAAAAGTGGCTTGTACTGATACTAGATTAAGACCGGATCAACGTGCAATGGAAAATGGTGATTATGATCTGGCAGCAGAAGAAAAGAATAGAGTGGAAGAAAAGCAAAGAGAAGTCAGACGTCAAAGAGAGTTGAAGGGCGAAGTCTACCATCCTACCTTCTTCAATAGGAGTAAACATCCGGTTACAGGCGAAGAGTACTGGGAATACAAAAATTTGTATTGGAGAGAAAGAATGGAGGGTAAACTCAAGGACTACAATGATATTTTCTGATTGGCGTTTTCTTTTTATTTTCCATTTCTTAATTTGTTACTATATTCTTTTATTTTTATTATTACTTTCTTTATTTATTTATTACTTTCTTTTTTCTTACTTCAAGTTTACTTTTTCCTTGTTTCCATTACCATCATAAAATTTTATCATGAAATTATCAACTCGTGTTTTATATCCATCATAATGCCAGACAAATATTCATGTACTTTATAAACTCATTTTATACACTCATTAAATACCTTGTATTTCTTGTAATTAGATTGAATAGATCACGATTTTGGGTATATATCAAATAGGGTATTTTACAGCATCTACAAAAGAAAATGTATTACAGTATTTGTGTCCTCTTAGGCGCTACCTTTTGTACCTGAGGTTTTCATCGTTGTAATCTTCGAAAGTACGAGGTCCTCTTAGTTTTGGTGGAGATGTAGTAAGCGGTTGAATGGTTTGTGCAGCATTGTAATAATACTGATTTGCGTTTGGTATTCGGTTTTCTTTTGACCTTGATTTCAGCATTACCTGTATGTCTGGAGGCAATTCAGACAGCATTTTATTTAATCTATCTTCTAAAGCCAATTTGAATTCGGTTCTCATGACTCTTCTCGTTTCTTCGTTCTGTGCATTGATCTTTTTCTTCTCATCTTCTAAAACTTTTCCAAACTTTATGAGTTGCTTCTCTTTCAGTAGGAGTTCATTTTCCTTTAAACTCATTTCTTCATTCTGCCGATTGATCAGCGAGTCCTTACGCTTTAAATCTATTTCTCGCTTTACCAACTCCAGTTCTTTCTGATATAGTTCCCATTCTCTTCGATAAATCTTGAACGATGTCTCCTGTAGTAGCTGATTAACATCTGCTCTCTCTTGTGGGTCTGTTATCAAGCACGCGTATATGCACAACTTCAACCTATTTGAGTAATGGCTTGGTAGTTCATTGTATACTCCCGACTTGATTTTCTCCTGTAATTGTACATGTGTCTTGGCTGTGAAAGGTGGAGATAAAGCACAGAGTTCATACATGACACATCCCAAAGACCAAACATCACAAACAGTGTTGTAAGCTTGTTCGGATATAACCTCCGGTGGCATATAGTATGGAGTTCCTACGTAGGTCTGCGTGAAATGAGTATGTGGCGCCAAGCATTTTGCTAATCCGAAATCACCCAGTTTGACTGTGTATTTATCGGACATGAAGAATATGTTCTCTGGCTTAATATCTCTGTGTATAACAACTTGTAAACCTGGAACTTCCGGTGGTTTCACTTCCGGAGTTGATTTGAACATTGAACTAACAGGTTCAATGTCTATTCCATAATGACACCTATAAAGTGCTAGCAATGTTTGAGTAAATATCTGCCAAATTAAAGTTTCAGGAACGTACTGTTTTGATTCACGATACTTTTTAATTAGCTCGGAGATATCACCACCATCGCAATATTCCATGTAAATATTCAGTACTTTTTCATTGGGCAATTTTTCATAGCCATAAACTTGCACTATATTTGGATGATCTAAATTTTGTAAGATTTCAAATTCTCCCGATAGTTGTTTTTCTTCCTTTCGGCTCATAGACTTGTAAGAGATTTCCTTTCGTACAAAGGTTCTACCAGAAGGCCTATGGAGAACCTTTCGGATTATCCCAAAGGAGCCTCGTCCTATGACGTCCAGTTCATGAAATTGGCCAGATATCTCTCTGGTTCCCATGTTGATAATACTTTAGTTCAAATCTTTGCTCAGAGGAAGTCAAAGCCGATCAGACTGAAATAAGGTGAATAGCTTAAAGCTGAGATATGAACGGTTTGCTAAAAACGAAGCAAAAACAGGCAAGCATCTCAGCACAAAGATTCCATGCCGTCTTTAGAGGCCCGAAAAGGAAGTATATTGGTATTTACGTTTTTCCCAAAACGGAAAGTTTTATCTGATTTTTTTTCGGTTCTGGTTTTCAATAATCTTGAAAGCTCAAATGGTCGGAATAAACACAGCTACAAACACAAGTAATTTAAAGTTCACTGGCAAAGTATATATCATACTTTTAAAAGGAGAGAAAGAAAAAATTAATAATGTTTACTGTCCAGTCAAAGCATCAACAGCTTCGGCATATTTAGCAGAAGTTTGCTCAGCAATATCTTTAGGTATGGAGACACCATCTTTGCCGTTCAAGCCATTGGATGTCAACCAGTCTCTCAAAAATTGCTTGTCGTAGGATTCTTGAGACTTACCAACAACGTATGTTTTGGCATTCCAGAATCTTGATGAGTCTGGAGTTAATACCTCATCAACTAAAACTAGCTCACCATCATCAGTGATACCAAATTCAAATTTTGTGTCTGCTAATATGATTCCCTTTGTCTTGGCATAGTCTCTAGCCTTGGTGTAAAGTTCAATGGCTTTCTTTGAGACTTTCTCGCAAACATCTTCTCCGACTATTTTTGCAGCTTGAGCTGGGGAAATATTTTCATCATGTTCACCTTGATCAGCTTTTGTGGATGGGGTAAATATAGGGATTGGAAGAACTTCTGATTCACGCAAACCTTCAGGAGCTGGCAATCCGTGCACGGTTCCAGATTTTTGGTACTCCTTCCACGCAGACCCGGTGATGTAGCCTCTAACAATTGCTTCCAATGGGATTAACTTGTGCTTTCTAACTAGCAACGACCTTCCTGATAATTGGTTCTTATATTTAGATTCAGAAAGCTCCTTTGGTAATTTGGCAAATATCTCTTCGTCTGTGTATGCAATTAAGTGGTTTTTTATGTTGTCTTTGAGGAAATCAAACCAGAAAATGGAAATCTGGGTCAAAAGCTTACCCTTGTCTTTGATCCCATTTTCCATGATAACATCGTATGCTGATATTCTATCCGTTGCAACAAATAGTAAGCTAGAAGAGTCAACTTCGTAAATATCTCTGACCTTACCCTTGGCAATTAAAGGTAAGATTCCGTCTAAGTTTGTGCAGGTGATGGTGGACATTGTGTGAATGGATACAGCTTAGAAGTAATTATTAACTCTGACTGTCGCCTTAGAAGAAAGACCACCCTTGTCTCAGCAGAAGAAGAAAGGTTCGTCCTCTGCGTTATGAAGCTAATTTAACCTCAACTGCCTGACTCTGTCCCTCAACTCGGTCGATCCCAATACGGAAATCTTTTTTTATCGGTGTATCAAAGGAAAAAAATTTGAACAGTGGTCTTCATATACAAAGTGGCAAGGATAAAAATGGCCCAATGATACAAGATTGGGACCCCATTAAAGATGGCAGCTAAGAGAAAATTGGCCAGACAGCCCGGACCTTTTGGAGGGAACAAAAGAAGGCCCCAACCAGAGATTTTGCGCCCCGGAGTAGGAGGATTACCTGCCAAACCAGTATTTTCACATAATGATGTCAAGGTAGACAGACATAAAGACGTTAGGCACTATTCAGAAGTTACAAATATAGCCAGCACAGAGGCAGTGAACCACAATATGACCAATACGGGATCTTTTGAGATGTTCCCCGGAATGATGGTTGATTTGCCTGGCGAGAGCATACCTTCAAACGACGTCAACAGCAATCCGAATACAAATAACATGCCACAACCATCTGCGGAAGCCCTGAATTTGTTTAGTTCGATATTGGGAACGCTGCAATCATCTCCACAACAGCGAGTACAGACACAGGCACAGCACCAGTACGTTCAACCATTTCCACAGCAATATCGGTATCCGCCGCAAGTAAACCCAAATCCCTATTTTGCTTCAACCCAAAATCAGCAACCCTACGCCCAGAATCCAGTATCGCAATATCAGTATCCGCAAAACTACAGTCAACCAGTCTATCAAAATTATTCACAGCTGAATCAACCGGCTCTGCCAGCTCAACCAAAATTCGATGGTGGAAATCAGCAAAGTAACGCTTTTCTCTCAATGTTCAACCAGTTACTCGAGTCATACTCTCCCTTATCGAACCAGTCAATGGTAGATGAGCCTGATGTCAATGCCAACGTAAAAAGCCAGTCCCAGAAAAATGACAGACCTATGAAACCAGCAAAGAATGATAAAGCGAAGCAGAAGAAGAATAAAAAGCCTGAACAAATCGAGACCAATGGCGATAATGGCCTGGATGACGATCTGCTGGCTGATGAAGAAGTTGAGCTAAAAAAAAAGATTGCAGTTCAAGGAACAAATATCATACTTGAGAATGAAGAAGACATACAAAGGTGGATCGAGGAGAGGAAAAAGAACTGGCCAACTAATAGTAGGGTAGAAAAAAAAAGAAAGGAGCTTGAGAACGCTAAAAGGATTGTGGAAAACATCAACCATCAGACCCATCCCGATGAAAAGGATACACCAAAGGTAAAAATGTGCAATTTTTGGTTAAGGACTAAGAAGTGTAGACTTGGAAAAGATTGTAAGTTTTCGCACGACATGTCTAACTATTCCAAGCCTAAAAATTACAGCGGTAAAACGAGGACGAAAACCTTATCCACAAAGCCATTACCAAACCATAAACTCAAACTCATCCATGGAATTCCAGTTCAGATACCTTCTAGATTTACTCCGCTGAAAAATGAAGGGAAGTCTTTGCACAATCTATTGATGGAAGGAGAGCGGTTTCAAAGTGAAAACGTTGAATTGCTCGGGCTATTCACAAAGATGGTAAAGTCTGGGATTATTGAACAAGACTGGAATGGATTGAAAAAGAAACTCAAATTAGACGATGAATCTTTATCTTCGATTTGATCGGATTTATTCTTGAAAACTAGTACGTATCTCTGCTATAAAGCTCATCTATAGAAACTAAATTTTCATAAAACAGAAGCCTGGAAAAAATTAAAATTACATTGAATGCATCGGATAGAGATGCGTTATTACATGCCCCTGAAAACGTTCTTACTTGCTCTTCTTCTACCCTCCACAACTTGTTTAGCTTTGCCTCTTCTTTCTAGATTCTCTTCTTGGTCTTCAAATGCCACCTTCGCAGTCTTTTTGGTCGGTATAAAAGTGACCTCACCTTCTCCAATAGCATTCTTTCTTATTCTTGTATTAGCTTTTTGTTCCTTTCTAATTTTACTTGTTTCGCCTTGTAGTTTTGCCTGTTTACCAAATGATACAATTTTGTTTCTGTCAACATCAAGGTTCAACTCATCATTCTTGTTGATGGACTTGATCTTGGACATATATTGAGCCGCTTCTGCGCGTTCTCTCTTCTTCTTCGCTTGCTTTTGCTTCAATTGTTCTTTTATTCTTTGTCTGGCCAACTCCTTCTCCTTTTCTTCTGCCTCAGAATCGGAATCGGAGTCAGAATCTGAGTCAGAATTAGTTACTCCATTCTTGCTTCTCATTGCAATACGTTCCTCATCCGACTCTTCGGCTGCAGTCAAAGGCTTAGGACCAGCCAATGATGATGCTACCGGGTTCAATTGCTTATAGTCATGACTCTCTTCGTTAATCTGAAATCTTGGGTCTTCGAACATCTCCTTGAAACGGTCATCATTGACAACACCTTCTGCCACTTCTGAACCAAGCTTGTTCTGCAAATGGCCAACATACTCTTTATTGACTTTGATCTTGGTGTTTGTGTAGGCACCCGTACTCCTAATTCTGGATTCTCTTTCTTTCTCGATTCTTCTCCTGATTTCCCTCTCTCTTTCTTCTGCAACAGAGTTTGGATTGGCAATCAAGTTGACCTTATCGTATAATTCGTTATCGATGAAGTAACCATGCATGTAGGCTCTCAAGACATTCGAGCCAATCAAATGAGATATTCCCAATTTGGCAACATCTTGCTTGGTCAGGAACTTGTAATTTGAGTAGACGGTATCGGAAGGCTTTTCTTCCAATTCTTCGGTGATATTGTCCAAGAAAGAACACCATCTAGGAGATGGTCCCAATTGAGGAATGTAATATGTATGCATAGGAATGGACTCATTCGCCATCAAGAACATACCGGAGCCCGGCACATGTTCGATATCGTTTATATCCACACTTGGTTCCATTGCAGCATATGGCTTGCCGTTATCTCTATTCCAAATTTTTGCAATCTTTTTGTCAGAAGTCAGAATCAAGTTCAAGTTTTCATTGCCCGATTCTTCGAGCCAAATAATTTTTTTAATGCCAAAACCATAACCTTGATCCTTGGTGATCAAAGGATGAGAGGTTCTCAAGTCGTATATCATCGACATTCCATCTGACGTTCCACATGCAAAATTCAGACTGTTGTTAGCAAACTTGACACATGATATTTCACTGCCACTTTCTTTGGCTTCTGCTATCTGTAACTTGATAATTCTCTGTTTGGCTCTTGGATCCCAAAACTCTACCGTTCCGTCTTCCAAACCTGCACTGAACAAACCATGGGTAGTATTAACGTCCACCGAATTCACTCCACGGTCACTCTCTATTTGAAACGGTTTCATAAACCTCCCCTGTTCCAGATTTAATCTATAAATTTCATCACCAGAAGCTCCGACGTACAAATCGCACGAAACGTCATCATAAGCCAAGGATCTTCCAAACTTCGGAATTCTCAATTTGTGGTCTCTTCCACCCCTGTTTTGGAACTCTATAGATCTATCATTTTGCAAATGGATGGATTTAGTCCAATCGTCAGATAGTATGAGGAAATCCACATTCTCTGTGTCTGTGTGCCTCTCAAATTTCAAAGAAAGATTGGAAAAATCGTAGACATGGATCTGAGGTTTGTAAGTACCAGTGGCCATTGCATATTGACCATCTCTGGTAACCTTTATCTTGTTTGACGACTCACTGAACTCGAAATCCTGAATCAATTCCACCCTATTCTGGTAATCAACATCATTTTTCAATGATCTTTTTCTCTTTCTTTCCAACCAATCCGGCAACGACTTTGATACGTTGGTACCGGAAATCTGGTAAACTGATATATCGTTTGTTGATGCAGATTTTAACACCATTTTAAGGTCTTTATCTTTACTTGTATCACTGGTACGTCAGGCTGTAGATCTCTCGATATCTGACAAACTCATGGGAAGAGAGATAGGAAAAAAATGAAAAAAAAAGTTTTGAAGTGAAAGAAGAAAGAAAATAAACTCACGCCTTACGTAATGGCATTGAGGCGCCAAAGCAATGTTGCAGAGAGAGGTAAAGACGTTGAGTTAAGTGAAGGTTATTGGTTCTATTTGCTGGTGGTGGATACATTGAGAGGGAAGACTCGAGGCTCTTCACCGAGACAACACAGCAGTAGGACATGAACCTTTCAAAGCTTACTAATCCTGCAGAGCCGGAGGGGAGCTTAGGCGGCTTACAGCACCATCCTTCCCCAGATAATGATCTAGTTTCTACCGGAACACAAACAGACGTAGGTACGCTGGATAGTGACTCTAGGACCGTATCCTCTACGGTTGCGGCAGCTGCCGCTACGGAAGCCACTGGAGATGAAGTGTACGCGGAAGACCATGAGGAGTACAACGGAGACGAAGATAATTACGGGAACGACAACGACACAGAGCTAGGAGTTGGAAGTGATAAAGATGATGACAGCTATACTGGTCAAGAGGCCAGAGACTCGGGATCGCAAAAGAGAAGATCTACAGCTGAGTATCGAACGCTATATCAATTTCTACTGGATAAGTACAAAAGTGCCAACCATACATCAAAGGTGCTTGATGAATTTGAGCTATATCTTAAAAAGCTGTCAAAGTATCAACAGCTGCGAAATAACACGCTAGTTGACACGCTGAAATTTATAGACAAACACGAGAGCTTTGAAAGTATAAGTGAACTCAGCACTTCTCAGTTGGAGGAAAAACTAATGTCGATTCTGAGAACTAATGAAAGAATGAGACCATTAGTGACTAAATTAATCGACTTGGAAAAGCTCGAAACTAGCGATGATTCGAGAGCAAACTTAAACGCATTTCATAACTTAATTGGGATTAATGACTCTTTGTCCAGTGATTTGGCCATCCAGGAAAGTAACATTTTTCCCGATCTATACACCAACAGATACGACTTTTTTGAACTTGTCAAAAAGAACCAGCGTTATGAAAACAAGGTGAAATCTTACATAGATTTAAAAGATCAAATCAAGTCTGAAAATAGTGCCGAATCAGTCCAAACAGAAATTGAGGCTCAAGCACCTAGAAAAAGGGCCAAGACCTCTGCTTCCAGTTCAAATGGAAATGGGATGGTGTCCAGATCTGAGGGAACAGAAAACTCTCTCAAGATCACTATCCAAAGGAAAAGGAGGAAGGTAGCTAGGGAACCTCATGCTTAATTTTGTTTCTTGTGTTAGATTTGTATGTATATTATAAACTTTTAAACATCGTTTACGACCTACGGGAACTGTTGATGGGTGCCAGTTTACTCGATGACTGCAACCTTTTTTTTGACCTTCTTCTTTGGTTTTCTCTTCACAGGTTGAACAGATGGTGTTTCAATTTTAATTTCGTGCGGGATGTCAGTTTCTTTTTCCACTTCTTCTTTATACTCGTTGGTGAAAGCCTCCTCGGTGGATTCTGAATGCTTTAGATCAACACCAGCTAAACGTGATGAGTCAAATAAAAATGCTGAATGCTTCGGTGTTTCATTGTCTTTCTCCGTTGAATGTTTAGCTGTATGTTTAATTGCATTATCTACATCGTCATCATCTTCAATACGCAAAACCTTTTCCTTCTTGTACTTCTTCGGCTTCAATGACTTCTTGTGCTTCTTTTTTGCATCTTCAGCTGACATCTCATTTTTGCCCGTATTATTCTCCTTCTTGTTACTGTCGTGAGAATCATCGAAGGATATATAATATGGGTCATCTTCGTGATCATTCTTTGGCATTTTCTTTTGCTTTCTTTCACTTCCAGAATCATCAAATGCGGAGTTGTTTTCGGTATCTGTTTCAGTTCCTTCGTCGTAGATATCTTCTCTCTCCGACTTGTCATCATCAACTTCATCGTCGCTAAAGTTTATATCTAGATCTTCCATCTTTAGTCTATTGTATATATGTTGAAGATCCACAACTGATTGATCATCAAATGCATCACCCAAGTCTAAGTCCACGGGAGGCTGGATCTTACTTTGTGTTTTTAGTCCAACAGGTTTGATTGTAGTTGCAGTGAAAAGAGGGACAAAACCTTTGATAAGGAAATTTGATGGATAGGCCGTGTCATCACCTGAAGATTCCAATGTCTCAAGCTCGCTTTGAATGGACTCTTCAACGAGCTTCAAAACCTCAATGAATGATAAAGCACGCTCTTGGACCTCAAAATTAGGACTATTCTGAAACTTATTGAACCAAGTTATAATCATTTTTGATAAAGAGTTGACAGATTCAAACTGAGAACGAGACCATTTGTTTTCACCAAAAATTGAACAGAACTTGCTGAATATTTTAGCAATAGCTTGTATGTATATGGAAACTGTGCCGTCAAAATTTATATGCCCCAGTCTTTCTAGTGACCTTTGCTTTGAAATGCTATCAACTATTTGAATCGCCGAGTACTTAGTATCTTCGCCTATATCAGAATTGGAAGCTCTTGAATCTGCATCTGAATCAACATCTGCATCTTGAATATACTCATCGTAGTATTCACCAACTATCCAGATACAATTGCTTAGTCCGTTCTTGAACATTAAGACCTTTTCATCTGAACTCCCAGGGATGTGACACAACTCTAAGCACATGTCCACTAACTTTGGTCTTACACTTGGAACTCTAACACCAATGTCAACCAATTGTTGGGAGATTATGCTGTCAACATTCGAAACCTTGTTATCAACATTGAGCTTCAAAATATCATGCAAAACCCCCAAGTACCACTTGAAGTTTGGAATGTTCTCATAGTTATTCATTGAGCAGATTTCTATTATTTTGTTGATCAAAAGAAATTTATATTTGTCAGAAACAACGATTGGCTGTTGAGATGACCCAATTAAATTATAACTATTCTTCTCATAATCCTCATCTTCCCCATCTTCTTCTAGTTCTCCTTCTCTCTCGTTTTCCATAGACAATAACTTTCTGTTGATCTCATCCAGATGCTCTTGCTGTTCCTTGTATGGTAATAGCTGGACAGTCAGTCTTGTGACAATGGCAACAATATTCTGTTCACTTACCAAAGAGTTCACAATATCTAAGGAGGTTTCTCTTATCGTCAAATCATTATCATATATTGAGGTTAAGATGATCTTGTCGTGCTTTTTGATTAGCTTTTGATGTATTTTGCATGTTTTGATGAATGCCAGTAACCCAACATATCTCAAGTTCTGATCGTTACTTTCAAAGAAAATCAATAATTTCTCGACAATCAAATGTGCCGTTTCTATATCATCCGATGACAACATATTTCCGTTCAATATTGCATTTATACACTCGTAAGTTAACGACAATGCCTTTGTCGATAACATTAACGATTTTATCTCAGGGAGAAGTTTGTATTTGAGTCTTGGTTCTGTCAACGAAAGCGACGAAAATAACTTTAACAACCTGATGACCATCCAATTGTTATTTGATTCTTTTAGCATTGCGTACAATCTCGGCGCCAAATCAATGTAGTTGGAAGGGTTCATATGTGCTAGCTCACAAATTACATTGACAGTAGCGGAAACGACAGCTCCATCTGGATCTTCCAATTTCTCTACGATTCTGTCGTAGTAAGCTCTCAACGCCTCTGGGTTTTTCAAGAATATCTTGAACATTGCCAACACCGCCTTTTTTCTTATCAAGGGCTTTGAATGTGAGAGCATCTTAGCCATATCATCCACTATATCCAACGCCAAGTCCTTGGAGACAACTGCAGCTATTCCACTGATGGCTAGCGATGTCTCGATGTAATGAACAGAGTTCAAGTCTTTCTTCAAAAGGTTAGTCATCAACATCAAGGCATCATCATTATTCTGTCTTTGTAGTATCTGAATTGCTGCTAAATAACCTATTCTCTTGTGTTGGAATTTAGGAGAAGCCATCACTTCTAGGATGTTGAACGAGCACCAACTCATATCGAAGCCGTACATCTCCAGATAAGCTAGCTTCAATATTGCGGTGGACTTTAGCTCCAAGTCTGAAGTCTTCAATTCGGCTTTGCATTCCTGGATCGCTTTGTCTAAAAAGATCGCCGCTTTTTCAGGATCACTGCTCGTTGATCTGATACCTCTGATCAAGTCTTCCAATGATTTCTCAAACGATATACCAAACGGCCTTAACCGCTCTCTCATATCCATTGTCGTTTATGCGGATTGCAAGACGGTTCTGAAGATGACACGATGCAAGTGTTGGAGAAGATATCAGATATGCAGGCGTCCAATTATGCCACCCTGATAAGCTCCGGATGACACACATTCAACAACATGAGAGAGTGTATTTGTTACTGGGAAAGTCACCGAAGAGCGAGCGAGACGCACTTTGGTGACAGTTCATCTCGTAGCAAGACATCTACGCGGCGGAACAACTGCTTAGTTCAGCACATGTATCTTGCCAAGGAGTGAGTTTACGTCTGAATTCCACTCTCATACCACTAGCTCAGATATCACATATGGAGAGAATGGGTTGGTGAAAGGAACATGCGATCACACCAAATCTTTCTAATGTTTCATCACATCAAGATAAGACTCTGGCATCGTAGTTTACACATTTTACCTCCCACCCTTTCAGCAGCAACCTGGTAATCCTGCTAGGGCTGTCTACAAAGCCCCAACTGTTGTAGGTGAGCTCCTATGGCTCATACACGGGGAGCCCAATGATCAGCCTTGTCTTGTAGTTTTGTCCAAGGGCCTTACCTAAGCGACGGCTTATCCAGAGAAAAACCATCCACTGTTACAAGACAAGACACCTTAAGGAGGAAGCTGTTGGGGTATGTGTGGGGTAGTGTGAGCCAATTGATACAGGGTATGGGATTATGGCCAGCGATGAAGGTGACTATGATGAAGTGACGTCTGGTTTGAGCGGCGAAAGATATGCGGTTGTCGCTCGGGAGGAAGGATTAACCGGGACGGAAGGCTTGTCGGCTAGTGGTGGAAGGCCTGATCAAGGACCCGCTGGAGAGAGGAGAGAATCTGTCCAAGAAGGTCACAGTGAAATGAACATAGAGCAGTACACCGCTGCGATGGCCCATAGGAGCAGGGGTGAACGTGAGGAAATTGAGAATGAGGACGACACTTATGACGAGGATGAGGATGAGCTAGTGTTGGAGAGGATCCGGAGTAGTTCCCCTGTCGGTGCACACAGTGCTGAGAAGCCCTCTTTGATACCGAACGAGTCACGGTTTAATCCAATTGAGTACCTCATTGGGAGCTTGAACAATGCCCTCGATTCGTTGGCCTTTGATAGGACTTTGGTGATACAATCCAAGATGGCCGGCGAACTTAACAATTCTGCAAACGAGGTTCTCAAGATTGTCGATGAGATAGATTCTTCGTTGAAAGAGCATATTGCAAAGTACGAGAAGTTAAAACAAGAGATATTGCCCGAGATTGAGTTGAATTTACGGAGAGGCACCAAAATGGCAAACAAACTGACAGCACATGTGAAGGAGAGGTACCCTGTAGAATATTCGAAAGGCCGTTCCAAAGTCTTGGACAACCTCACTGAAGACGAAGAAGGGTTATTTTCCTGATATATCTGTAATACACAGTTAAATAGAAAGAACTTCCTAAATAACAACACAGTCACGTGACCGTTTTGTCATATTAATTTTAATTTCTCAAGAAAATACAGAAAGACAACAATTTTGCTAAAAATCTAAAAGAAAAGACAAAGTGTTTATCTACCATTACTCCCTAAATTTACAATCAACTATTACGATTGCTATCTTGGTTACTAGCTATAGAGAACACTGACATTAGTATTATATCGGATCCAGTTTTCACCACTTGAGAGAAAGAGAAGCCAAAGCCTCTCCCCTCAAATATTGGCAACAAATCTGTTGTCGCGATTACGAACAATTACAAGTAACACAGTCAGTGTTGTCGAATTTACGGGAAAGCCAGTTTAATAGGACATCGTTGTATCTTTTAACTTTGAGCTGTCTCTTTTTCAATACGTGTCATTGCTTATGGTCAGCTAGTGACATATATTTGACAAGCAGCAATGATAAATCTAGATAAGGCCGGAGATAGGGCCCTTCTGCTGGACTTCTACCAATTGAAAACGCTGAATCCGAAGGACTACCAACATGATTCGGTCCAGTCGACGTTTAAGGTCGACTTGTCGACGGAAGATCTTTCGCAAATACCAAAAGAAGTGGTCAATCATATCCTGGGGGACAACATGAACGACCTCAATTCTTCCGACAAGAAGGAAAGGCCGGGAAGTATGAAAAGACATCCATCAACGAACGCCAAATCCAACTATGCGGATGCTTTGGGGTTTCATCAGAATATTTTGGATGAATTGATTGACAAAGATATTGTGGACGATACAAGGGATCCTCAATTGAACAGATATATGGTTGATTCAAAGTTATTCAACCCAAAGCTTTTTTTGAGCGTCATTCACAGCGATAAATCCCTAAATGACTTGATGTTGGGGATTCACAACCTCGAAAAAGATATAGAGGCTAAAAAGCCATTGCTACAACAATTGATTACGAACAATTTTGAGAAAACACTGAGCAGTAAAAATTCCTTAGACAAAGTTTTCAATGAATTTTCAAGCAGTAATCTAGGACAAGAGATCGATACTTTAAATCAAAATTTGGCCTATTCGAACAATTCTGCAAATCAGTTGTTGAACCCTGTCCTGCTGCTAATATCTAAAGAGCAAGAACTTGCAAATGCTCTTACCTTTATTAATCAAAATAAATTCTTTATGGATTTGCCTAAAAAACTAAAATCTTATATTGATGAAGATGATTTTGATTCGCTTTTAAAAGAGTATGAAAGAGGATTTGCCTTTTTCCAGAGCTTAAAGACACTGCAAAATCATAATCCGCTGTTTGATAAAATTTGGTCAAATGTTGTCAAAGTGATTAATGACTATAAGATTTCAATGACCGAAGACCTTAAGAAAATTCACATAGAGTCAATAAACAGCAATTTCAAGTTACAGGCTAATAACTCTAGAAAATCAAATTTTGTCAGTATTATCAAGAGGATGATCGAGTTGAATGCAACTAAAAGTCCAATCAAGGATTTTGTTTCACTTCAATACGATTACATCCTGGAAGACTTGGATACAGGCTTGGCCAAAATTAACTACACTCGGTTATTCAATGCTAGAAATTCAATTCTTAATGCATATCCATCAAACCAAGAACCGGATTCAGAGATCCTTCTGGTGACAACAATGAAAAGACTATTTACCACTTTTGGTTCTTCAACCTTCAATGATGAACAAATTGATGAAATATACGAAAAACTCGATTTTCCTCTAATTGTACAATTGTGGACCTTCACTTCAGATTACATTAATGATGTTACAGAATTGGTCATAGGCAAGAAGATACTCAAGTTTGAATCCATCGTAGAATATTTCCTTACTGACTTCGACAGTTTGTTGAGCAAGAAGGCAAAATCAAACCCAAATACTTTCAAAACCAACGAAAAAGACTTAGCTCTCATGAGAAACTATTTCAATTCTATGGTATCCAAAATCTGTGCAAGGTTACAATTCTTTTTCTCATGTACTACTTCTGATCTTACCAACGCTTTACAACTCAGTATGGATCACGGCGCTACGGCAGTACTTCCACCTCCGGGAAATCCAGATTTAAATGACCCTTCAACTTTTGGATTTCTACCACCAAACACAAATTCGATATCAGCTATTTGCTTTTCGGTTAATCTGCATAACATGATATATAAGAAACTATCCGAAGTTCAGAATAAGGCACTTATATTGAATTCAGGGGAGCTCAACTCAACTGTTACTTCGACAATTTTCACCATCAACCAAAATCTGATATTAGGTTGTCTCTCTACTCTCAACGCAGATATTAAGAAAATTTTTTACGCAGACAATATGTCACCAAGTGATACCATTGATGGTGCAACTAAGCTAATTACCTTTTTACAAAATTACTACAAAGTTTTTATCTCAAAATTGCATCAAATTCATATTTTCGACAATAAAGATTTGATGAAGTTAATTAAGCAGCAATTCTTGAGCTCCTTCGACGTTCTTTTGAATGGAATGGTTCAAAACGTTGCAAGACAATCTAAAATTGATCCGACGAGATCTGATTACTATTATTTAGCCACAATTTATGATATGAGAAATCTGACTCAAAAAATAATTCCTTCAATTTTAAGATCATTCGATATAAATTTTCAGTCTAATCTTTCCAAAGATAAAGATCTAAAAATTTATGAGAGCTTTGACACTTACGAGTATGCACTATTCGCCGAGTATATGAAAGAGCCGTTAACCGCAATCAAACAAATTGTAGGCAACGGAATTACGGATATCAATACAAATTCAGATGGCCTTCTAACGCGATTAGCATCTGGCGAAGTGATTGAGGTATCGCCTTACATATTGAAAGCCATTAATCATATTAATAGCCTTAAGTCAAGGCTACTTAATTTCAAAATTAGAAACTCGTTTATTTTAGACGTCCAGTCAAGTTTGATAGGCCAACTCCAAAAAAAAATTGTTGATAATCTGTCGATTGATTTCACTGAGGATGGACTTTATCAAATTGTTTTAGATATTAATTTACTATTAGTACTTTTGAAAAAGTATAACACCCGTTGCCCCGAGCTGAATATTGCCGACACCAAGCGCTTGGAACAGATTTATCAAAAGCTCAAACCCCAAGCTGATGTTTCCTCAGTCGAGAAGAATCGTGAAGCAAATATTAACTTCAATTACGCCCAGTTTGTATGCTTTATAACTTGTTGAAAGGACTGTTTTTGTCCAACAATTCCTGCAACATCTCTGTTATTTCATGATATATACCCGTAAATCATTAATGCTGAATAATATACAATATTTGTTACAAAAATTAGTTCAACTTTTCAAAATACTATCGGCCAGTTTATCAAGTTCACTTAATTCCTGGAGTCGTTGTCTACTATCTTCATCGCATGAACTCACAGAATCCTCAGCAGCTGTTTCATTGATGCCTTTATAGTTCCTTAAAATTATAGGACTGCTGCTTTTTCCCCGTATTCCTGAAAGCTCACTGTTTCTGAACATACCACTGCCTGTTGTGTTCAATCTACTCTGGCCATTTGTATGATCAGAATCATAATCCGCAACACTAGACCTTTCCGTGAAACTCTTAATGTATGAATCTAATTCAGTAGGACGAACAGAGCTAAATAATCTCCTTCTTTTCACGTTCGAGTCATCTATTACACGATGAAGATGTTTCATCCTTCTTTTTATCAATGCTGAGGGAAATTCATTCTTTCTGGATTCGTTGACTACGCCCTGAGTCAGCAAAGAGCCAGCAATATTATCAGTCGTGTTATTCACTATACTGACACTGTTTTCCAACTTTGAAGAGTTTCCAGTATTTCTTTCGTAAGTTTTACTCCAGACGGTCTCTAAAAGGTTACTGAAATCCAGCTGAGGCTTTTTTGTTACACCCAGACTGTTAGTTCCATTCAGAAGAAAGCTGTTGAGCCTGAAAAATCCAACGGTTATGCCTGACGAAGATAAACTTTCAAGATTCAAAACTGCTTTTAATTCAGAGTACTTCAACTTTATCTCGAACGCATCCACATAGACTATAACGAAAGAGAAACTCGGAGCACCAGAAAAACGTTCCAAAAAATCTTTTAGTTTTGCAATAACTTTTGCGTCTTTCGAAAGACATTTGAAAAGGGTAGACTTTTCGGAATCATCAACACCCTCAATAGTACCCACTTGAATGATTATCGTTGAAATGTTTTTGAAGTATTCTGAAGGCTCAAAGTTATCGGGAAGAATTTCCATATGGAGCTTGAATCCATTTTCACTTTCCAACTCTTTCGATTCATCATTTTTATCAAAACCAAACTGGCCTAGTATCCACTGAGAAGTATATGATAGAGGAGACCGTAGCACTATAGTTCCATTCAAGTCAAACGTTGGATTTACCTGATTGAATAACTTGAAACAATCTGAACCTGAACTTGTAAATGAAGGGACCTGTAGCTTATGCTTCTGAAAAGTATAAGGTATTTTAGGATGAACAATAGGTACAACCAAGGAATTATTGAACAGTTTTATTTCATTGCTTCTAGCTTCACTTATTTGCTTATTTTTTAGCGCATTTTTGGCTTTCTCTACAATTTGTCTCACAGCATAAAGTTTAAGATTTCTTTTGCAAAAACACACAGCTTTTGCTTCTAATAAGGCAAAATATATTTGCTCTTTCATGAATGCAGTAAACATCTCTTCTGAAAGTTCATTAATTAGTTTATTTTTGGACTTTAGTGCTCGTCTTGCTTTTTCTTCATCCACCTTTTGTTTTACCAAGTTGCTAATCATTGTATGAACAGAATTATTCACAAGATTATTTGTGACCTTCATCGCCTCAGGCTTAAACTGAGGGTTTTCAGTTAATCTTTTCTGGAGATCAGCTTTGGTCGCTGCACGTTCAGGTTCGGCCTCTTTTGCTGAACTGTTGAACCCATTAATTTTTCGAGGAGACGACAGATTAAACCCTTGAGTTGCATCAGATTGAATAAGCGGGCTGGAGTCTGATATCGATGGTTCAGTGGAAACTTCAACAAAGGGTGGATTTTGAGGTGGTTTCGTAAATATTAGGCTTTTAGGCTGAGAAAGCGTCGGAGCCTTTGCCTGCTGAAATGAACTAGCATTACTTGGGGTAAAATCAGTCTTTTTACTTTCCTGTAATACAGGTGTGGGAAAAGTACCAAAATTATTTTGATTGCGGGGCGCTGAAATCACATTAGCACTTTCGTTCCTTACTACTGGGTTATGAAATTCTGGCTGTATTAGTTTCAAAGTTCGGGATGATCGAAAGTTTCTGTTGCAAGAAAAAATCTCGTTAACAGATGAACTATTTCGTTTACTTCCTCTGAAACTTTCCCTGGCAATTTGTTCTAACGTTTGAGGTTGTTTCAAGTTCAAGTCCTGATTTATTATACCACCGTTAACAATACCAGACATGGACTTACCGTTGATCATGTCATCAATTCGCTTAGTATATGGTTGCTTCTGCGAAACTTTGAATACCGATTTTAATGCGGTCACATCAACACGGGATAAGTTTGTTTCATCATCATGAAACACCGGTAACACATAAAGTTGACATGTTTCCAAAAACTGCTCTGTATCGTTATAACCCAACGCGTGTGAAATATCTGTAATATAAGGCATTTTCTTGGATTTCGAATGAAATGACCTACTCATTGCCCTCAAAGCGTTAAATCTAATCTCATTGAAATGTATTTCAGCTAAGGAGGACATGAGAAATGTTGTTTTCGACTTGTCCAAGATTATTTTGAAGAACTCATAGTAGCAATTGAGATTGTTCATTCCATGAATTACTAGATTTCTTAGCATTATAGTTTGTTGGACAATAGGAGCTTTTTGAATGTAATCAGGTAAAGTCTGTAGATATCTGTCCAATTCTGTATCTTTTATTTTCGAGAGTAGCTCGTAAGCTCTGAACTCCGGCTCGTTTGGGCAAAAACCACCCCTTGATCGAACGTCATCGTACATATGAGTTAACGTCTGTAAAGAATTATTAAACTGTTCAACTTCCTGCTGTTGTTGATAGTCGGGATCATTGGCTCCCGACATGACATGCAACGACAGTATATGTATTCGACAAATTTTCTCGTGACAATCTATTGACTCAACGCCAGAATAGTTATTTTGAAAAGTAAAGTCTTGCCTGATGGATCTTGTTCGATCCCATATGAAGGATTGCGATTCAGGCAGTTTCGGAAGTAAATTATCTATAATATGGTTCAACGCCTTTTGTAACACATTTGGGGGTCTAACATCAGAGGGTAGCGGAGGTGCCTGTCCTGACGGCCTCATAAAAGTTTTTATTGCTAATTCTCTTGAAATTTTGTTTGTAACAGGATCTTTTTCCCACTTAGAAACTTGATTTTTGAAAACTCTTTCAACACGCTCATAGGTTGGACACATATCCTGACAGCTTCCTCTAAAAACAATTGCATCATCTAGAGATTTTTTGGCGTTTTCCTTATCAACTAAGTTGTATTTTTCCATGTTTTCTCTCTCAATTTTTCTGTATTCTTGAAACTCTTCAAAAAGCAGCTGGGGTTCTCCTGAGAACTCCGTTTCCCTTTTTAAAAGCTTCTGTTGATTTTCGTAATCCCAGGGGTTGGGTTGAAAGCTGGTCATGTCAAACAAAACATTTTCTTTAAGCATGTAACGAGGCGCCTTGTGTGGTCTATGAGGGAGCTTCTGAAACCCAAGTATTTCAGGGTTTTGCAGTAGAGTACCGTAGAACTTAACTTCAAAACTATTAGAATCAACCAAGGAGTTATGTTCTTTCACAGGCCTAGCGGGCTCTGCGGCTTTAACTTTAGGCTTTTCGGGTATATTGCTGCTGCCTTTTCTCGAGTTGCTATTTTGTGGGTTGAAATTCCTTGCCATCCTGTTAGTACCATTGCTTCTATTCATATTATTGCTGGCACCATTATTGCTGTTACTGCTACTATTATTTCTGTTGCCACCGGAACTGACGTTTCTATAGGAGCTTGAACTTCCTCCCTTATTTGCGAATTTAGTGGAGGAGTTTTTAGAATCATTTCTATTTCTAACGGTAGCTCGATTGGCATTATTACCTGCAATGTTTTGACCAGTATTTCCGCTTCTTTTACTGATATCATTACTATTCTTTCCTGTATTGTTTTGAAATCGGAGATTGTTTCTACCAATATTCTGATTTTGTCGTCCAGGTTGAAAATAATTGACATTAGAAAAATTCCCACTCGCAGTAGGTTTCCCTTTGTTCATCACTATAGGCTTAACAAAGAACAGAATCTGTCCTTTACTTGCTTGCCTTGCTTATGTAGATCTGATTCTGGTGCCCAATTTCTCCTTGTGATGGTCTAATGTTCAACATGGTTCATTTCATGTTTCATTACGCAGTGCCCAAAGCCTCTCGCGACAATGGTCTCCCAAAAGGTATTTTCATCATTACTGCTATTTACGGGGCTATAAAGGGTTCATTTAATTAGATCTGCCTTACGCAACAAGTTGATAAAATAGAACATGACATCGAAGAGATATAGCTTCAAATTTCTGCCATAGTATTCTTGAACAGAACCGAAGACACCGCAAAGCCACAAGAAACTCCACCTAGAGTGTAGTCTTGAGTTATTTGCCAAGTCGTCTTTGTATACAGTGCGAGCACAATAGTTTGCCATGATCAAGAATGTCCTCTCTTGTCCTAGAGGGTTATGTAAACTTTCATCCAAGTGCCTCACCAAGTCATTAGTTTTGAGAATCAACAACACGATTCTCGGCACAGTAGCTAGCAAGGACATTAGATTCAACACCATTCCATCAGCCATCATTGCCTCCTTCATTTTATCAATCTCAGCCTGACTTCTTTTCGCTTCTAGATCTCCACTTAATGCATGGTCAAAATCCCTACCGGTTATTGCTGCGGCAAATATTGGGAATTGCTTATCATCAATTTTGGCAAACTTCTTACCGTATATCTTCATCTCGGCAGGCTGCTTATCGATCAATGCTAACCAAAATCTGGCGTAGTCAACTTTCATCTGGTTAGGAATGGTGCGATAAAGACCATGATCATATAAGATTATTTCAAAGTTATGTCCATTTTTGGACTTTTGTAGTGCTCTGATGGCAATGTTTCCATGATGCGGATCACAGTGGACAAACCCAGATTGGAAAATCATATTGTTAAATATATGAGCTAGGCATCCACAAACCTCTGACCTTGATATTTTGTGGCCATCAATATATTTCAGGTCATCCAGTCTAGCACCACCAATATATTCCATAACTAAGATTCTTGGCAAGGCGGTGTAAACGTCAGGGACTCTTAGAGCGGTCAATTTCAAGTAATCCTTAAAATAATCTTTTGTTTTTTGAGCATTGGCAGCCTCGTATCTGAAATTAAGCTCAACGAAAATCGATTCCTGCATTTCTTCACCTAGCCATGTTAGTGGATAATCAGGGAAAACTTTGTACATCATGTCAAACACAAATTTGGTTAATGCAACATCCAATGGTACGAACTTCGATAAAGATGGATGCTGAAGCTTGACTGCAACCTCGTTTCCGTTTTCCCTTAAAACCGCCTTATGGACTTGCGCTAAGGATGCAACACCAATGGGCTTATTATCAAAGGTTTGAAAATAATCATCAAATTTTTTACCGGTATCTTGTTCGAACATTTCCTTCAGTTCTTCTATTGTAGATTCTGGACATTCACTTTGCAAGCAAACCATTGTTTCTGTCCACTCATAAGGTAAAAGATATGTCATTGCAGAGATGTGTTGACCCAACTTGATATATATACCACCATTTTTCCGCAGAGCATTCAAAGTGATATCAGCTGCCCTTTGGTGAGTTTTGGAGAGTTCCTCCATATATTGTTTATTTGATTCATACTTTTTATTCAAGACCCACAAATATAATCCAAAGCAACGAGCCATCGCAATGGTAACAACCCCAACCCTTTCAAAAATAACCAGAGTATCAATCGTTCCTCGTCTGAAATCTGGACTGACAATCACCCCTCCGACAAATAATAGAGCTAAACCTCCTCCAACATAATGCCCAAACGTTGGCGATTTAGCATTTTGTTTTTTCTCATCATTCTTCTTATCACTCTGGCTATGACCAAGAGTATAGTACCTTTCAGTAAAATCTATCCTATTCACCGGTTTCAGAACTATTCGGCGCTGCAATCCAAGTTTTAAACCGATATCCCGCTTATAATGAATTGATCTGGAGACAGTTGTACTTCTAAAACTCGAGAGCGCTTTGCTGAAAGAGCTGCCAAGCATTTTGGCTATACTTGAGAAAAAAGGTGCCGGGATGAACAGTTGTCCGATGTCCTAATACACGTAACCTATTCCTTTTTATACAAGTAATTCATATTTGTTATCATCTACAAACTACAGTAACTATTCCCCGAACCAGTGTCATTCCTTTTCGAGCATAATTTTCAAAAATGATGACATAATCACGAAAAAGATTGCCCGATCTTCGGCCGTATGAAACCACTCACTTCCTCTAGTTGAACATGTTGTAAATTGTCTGGTCTACAAACAGATTAGTAGGATTGGTGCTGCTAGGAACAATGCCGTCCGCACCAGCTTCTTGATTCTCAAATGGGTCACTGATTTCGTAGTCTTCTTGGGGGTATATGTCCTGCGACAACATCTGAGGAGCTAAAAAGTCAAAGCCGGGTGAAGCGGTTGGCGTCGGACCGTTGAACGTCTGCTGTTGTTTCTGGAAAAAAATATCTCTCCAGAAAGCATCCTCTTCCATTGGTTTGTTCCACGCTTCAATTGGAAATAACCCATCAATGGAGATGTCGGGCCCTGAATTGTTACCAGCAGCGGTATTGGTTGTATCAGAGTTTGGAGAGTCAGATGTCGGAATGCTGCTTGGGGAGGTGCAGTTATCCAAGATGCGATCCTTTACTGCAGTGAAAACTTTTGACTCGTTTTCTTCAGCCATGTAATTTTTGTACTTGGTCATTTCCAACAAGTTCATCAAATCGGCATCGCTCATGTATTCTGCGTAGTTGAATAGGTGGAGCAACGGTTTGAACATCAACTGATTTTTCCTAATTAGTCCAATAAGAAAAGTGTGAGCTTTCAAAAGCTTCCAGGCATGGAAGTGTCTCCGAGATAAAATTTTCAAACTTGGCAAATACCAGTTTTCAGAATCCACAATCAAGTCACAGACTTTTCTGAGCAAATGGGTTCTTTTGCTTGAATTAGCCTTGTCTTCTATTTTGCTGACGGCTAATCGCAGACAAATGTAAGTCGACATGAAATCGATCCATCCTTTATGCACGGTGGAAATGATACACTGGCTTATTACCATATCAAATCCTGTTCCAAAATACTTACTGCTCCTGCTTGATATATTCTTGAAGTTAGAGAAAACGTACAACCAATGAAGTTCACTTTTCTCTTTCACAAACTTGGTAACTGCATAGCTCTCTAGCTTTTGATAATTAACAAATAGCTGGTGGTAAACAGTAACAAGCAGGCCCACTGCTAAAACATATATCGTGAAGTCCCAAACTTTTCTTACCTTTTCAATGAAAAAATTTGTACTTCTGTTCAATAAGTCTTTCATTGTTCCGAAGCTTTCTTTTATCATTGCTTCTAATTTAAAAACTTTCGTCAACACTACTCTGACATTTGGATTTTTTTTGAATTGACATAAATAATCAGCCAATTCTAGCATTTCCTGGTCAAATTTAAAATTAAGCCTGATCTTTTCAATTACGACTCTTTCTAAATCATAATTGTCAATGTTGGACGACTCTTCATCGAAAACAGGGAGCTCTGTATCGTAAAAATCACACATTGCACTTTTTCCAGAACCAAACTGGATGTATTGCTTAACATCCGAAGACAATAATCCATACCAAATTTTTCTCCAAAGATTGCCCGTCTTGCCTTTACCTATAAAAGTATCAAATTTGCTCGGATCTCTGTTCATACCAATCGATATAGCCATTTGTATTAGCATAGAAATAAAAATTTGGCTATCTGGATCATTTCCGTCTGCCAAACCATTCAATTTCTCATACTCATTCATAAGCAATGCTAGCTGAAATATTGGTAAAGCGCATCTTCTGAGAAGCCTAAACTGGTTTAAACATGACTGTGCAACATTTATCATTTTTTCATTCAATGGATGATCTAGCAAGTATTGCTCATCCGATGTCCGAGTAATGCTACCATCTCCTGGATCCTCGTTAACAATCAAAGATGCTTCCGCAAATTTCAAAACTAGGAGTAAAATACCTAGATTAGCAAAATCTAACTTTTTGGTGACATGCAACGTTCCGATTTTTTCCTCTGAATATCTATCTCTAAAG
This sequence comes from Pichia sp. PH4023, assembly GCA_025531575.1. Classification (NCBI taxonomy): domain Eukaryota; kingdom Fungi; phylum Ascomycota; class Pichiomycetes; order Pichiales; family Pichiaceae; genus Pichia; species Pichia sp. PH4023. Next base: position 1,496,498 of record JAMGYR010000003.1, read on the forward strand.
TGATTTCCATCTATGAGTTTTTCAACATCAGTGATAAACGAAAGCTGATCCAAATAAGGCAAAATTGGATAAGCATAGGTGAAGAACCGTTTGATGGAAAGCCAAATAACCTTTTTTTCTGGTAAAACATCCAAAATTTGCTGCAATGCAAAATTTGAATTGAAATAAACACATTTTGGATTGATATGAGTATTAATATCGGTACCATCATAAGGTTTATTAAGCATTCCTTTCTTGACAAGTTTTGCATCAGAATCATCATCAGTCGCCGTTGTCGGATGAACTTCAATGTGGATTGGTTTAATATCGTCTAATCCTGAATACCTCAGAAATCGATTCTGATGATCCGTTTCACCCTCAGAAGCAGCCTTGAACAACGTTTTCTTTTTGTGCTGTACAATTTCATCCCTCAACGGACAAATGAAAGGATCCTTTAGAATCATCGATATCCAAGCCAACGGTCCAAAGTTGTTTATTCGTGAAAATTTGTATAACATTGGAACAAATCCCTCATATAAATTATAAGACTCATCAACTCCTATTCCAAGACTTTGGAACAATGCCGAATAGGAAGAGTCCGTTGATGAGCTTCTATTATGAGTTCCTTTCTGATTTTCAGCGAATGATTGGGCTTGCCTAATTGTTTCAGTATTGGTATTTATTCGATTTATATTGCTTGGTTTTAACCAAGAAAGGTGTCCTTCTTCCAAAGCTTTACCTGGTGAGTTCGATGTGGTTCTTTCACTAGAGATACATAGTTGATCTCGTGACTTCCAATTAATTGTCGACTTCTGGATAGTTGCATCGACCTCTTTCAAGCTGTCAGAATTGTTCACGTTGACATTGCTTTTTTTGATTTTGTTGAGTAGAACCTGAAGATCACTCTGATGCTGCATTTGAGTTTGTAGATTCTGCTGGATCAGTGGTTGTAGTGAGATACCAGCAACACTTGTCACGTTAGTGGGCAGGGATCCTAAAGGTGGAAGTATTGGCTTGTTCAGAGGAGAAATGCCAGACGATATGCTTGATGGGATGCCAGACGGACTGCTGTGAAATGACGGATCAGCCAAGCCATTATTGAAATGAGGCGAGTTAGAGATATCGCCATTACCAAGGGAACCAGTGTTTGGGCCGACTGTGGCTCTTCCAGGTGTGTTAGCGTCAACGGTTTTACCACTGACGCGAGTGATGGTTTCATCGGAGTACATTGATCGTGTACCCACAGAGGCTTTTGGTGCTACAGAAGAAGAAGTATGAGTTAATGTGATATTCGACTCAGACGGGGTCTTTTCTGCCTGATTTGAATCTATAACCCCCATGTGGTTCACAAAAGTGACCTTCTTCCCATCTGTATTTGTCCACGTTGGCTCAACATACGAACATAAGTTGACGCTGTTGTACTTTTCACAAGTTTTGCAATGTGGTTTACCCCGATCACACTTTATAAAACAAAAAAAATCTGTTAGTATCTTGGTCCAATTTTTGTTTCATAGTTCGATAGAGTAAGAAAAAGAGCTATACGTACTTTCACCTTTCTCTTTCTGCAAACAATACAAGACAACGGCATCCTCATCCTTCTAGACTTGGGCTTGCTTATTTTATCATCGTTGTTATTACAGCTATGGTTCATTTCCAGATTTACATCCGTTTTGTTCGCCATCTCCACCGGCCGTTCCGCCTGCGGGCTCATAACTGCCATTCCATCAGCCATGTTGTGTTTGTAGTTGGAAACTGTTACCGGAAAGGTGACGCAGATAAAGCAAAAGGAAAACTCAACGTCAAGACCCAAGCCTGTCTGATTTCCACCAGATCTACCCCCGGGTATCTCTTCTCTGTTACCCGAACGGTAATTCGAGTGAAGGCTTGACTTGATATAGCCGCGCCTTGTACCGGTCGGATATAACCGCTTTTAAGGCCTCTGGGATGAAGCTGGAATTGGGTACGCATGGAGGTTTACATGTTAGTACTATTCACAAGGGATAATTACATAAGTTTAGATATTTTGAGAATGTGGTACGTTCAGAAGAAGTTCCAGTGGCCAAATCCACCAGATTGACCGTCTGCAGAGTTAGACCTGGAGCCTTGAGTATCGTGACCGTTGCTACGCCCGAACACGTTTGCACCATTTTTGAGAGCATTGTTTGCACCAGGGTTCAGACCCGCCATTTCTTCCTGGATGTTTAATTCGAAACCATATGGCATATTATCAACAGGCGCATTCAGGTCGACATTGGTGAAGTCGATTTCGTTCAACGAATTGTAAATTTCTCCCTTTCCGCCGGTAAAAGAGTTGATGTTCATCATGTCATTATTTGAGTGGTTTATCAGCATGCCTTCAACCAAAGGCATCGTAGAACTTCCCATTTCTCCCATGCCATTGACATTGGGTACAGCAACACTAGGGCTGAGGATCGCGTCGTGACTGAGGCCTCTGCGTAAACCAAAAATACCCGTTGGAGCAACATTTTCCATTGCAAACCCTCCAATGTCGTTCAAGAACTGGTCATCAAAGAGTTCATTCAGATCCTCACCCAACCCATTATTCCATCTTGTCATTCCTTGTTTGGCACCACTGCCAACCATATTTGTATTGAAATTATTATTATTTATACCATTCAGTTCATGAGGATTCATGACCGGATTGATCACGCCGTTTGTGGAATTGAACTTCATGTCATTTGCCATGTTCTCGAGAAGGTTACCTGCGAGATTATCAACCACGTGAGTATTCTGTACGTTGAAGTTAGAATTTCCGGGGACATTACCTTCTAGTTGAATATTATCAGGGGTACTGATTTGGGTCATGGCTATATTGGCCATATTATTATTATTGTTGTTGCTGCTGTTATTAGTGTTGCTATTGCTATTGCTATTATTGGTATTGTGATTGATATTGTTTCTAGCTTCATTGGAGTTAGCAAGTATGGCATTCATTGCCATGCTGTTGTTAGGGCTGATATTCATACCCAGACCAGGAGATTCATTATTTAGTAAAATATCAGAATTACTGATAACTGGATTAAAATTTATCTCTCTTCTATCGTCGTGTGTGAAATCAGTGACAGGTGGCAATTTGGAAGTACCAAAAGCAATTTCAAAAGCAGACTTTTCACCACCAGCCCCATTGACTTTATTCATGTTGACCTCATTATTACTATTGAGATCCGACGGCGTACTTGGGTTTTTCTTGGAAGTATTTTGTGAAATATTCATTCTTTTAAAGTTCAACTTGAAGAATTTTTGAGAGTTAAGTAATATATTGTAGAAGAATTTGACAAGTCTTTTCAAGACCCATGCATAATAATAATTCTTAGTCAAAACGTCCAATCTCTCGATGAAAGTTTCTAGATAAGTGAAAAGTCTTTTCTGAAGCTCTTTTGGATCAATCCTGTTCTTTTTCAAAATTTCCATAATCACTGGAGAGCTTTGCTGAACTCTAAGAACCAAGGAAATTAAGAATTCGTGAGATCTATGGTTCAAAATCATTAGAAATGGATATATCAACAATTCTGTGCTACAGTTAGGGAAAACTTTATTGCTGTCATCCATGAATTGTACGAATAGTTTAAAATTCTCGATAGCAGACAAAAGAGAAGCCTCAAAAAACTTTTCAATATATCCTCTTTGCTTATCTATTTTCTCAATTAATGTATGTTTTTGGCCCAATAATTTGCTCAATTTTTGTTCATGATTTAGGAACATCAAATAGTTCAAGGTAAAAATCATGTTCTTAACAATCAAATGAACTTTTAGCCTCAGAACTTTAATCTGTTTAGTGTATTTTTTAACCCAAACAGAAGAATTTCTGGCTCTGAAGGGATTAACGATCTCTTGGTCACCCATTATCAAGTCAATTCCAAACCCGTATTTTGATTTCTCACAAATAATTTCAGATAAAGTTGTCACAACATTTTCCATTTCAAGAGTGGTTGGTGGTTTATCTACCGCAAAAAGTAACTTCATACCTTTGAAAATCCATCTATAAGAGACAATAGATTCTCTGAAATTTTGAACAATACATAATTCTCTTTGCAAAACCTTACCAGTTTCAAAATTTTTTTCCAAAACACCCTGTTCAATACCTCCTGGTAATCTGCAATCCCACGAGTGATTAATGGCGCTACCTAATGTAGGATCCAAATCTATTTCAATTGGAAGACCTTTTTTGTAGTCACCTAAACTCAAGTTTGCCTCGATCGTGATGAACATTAAGCCATACCATAATTTTCTCCATAGATGTCTCTTTTTGAACAGACGGGAAATAGTCATCTCATCGTCAGTAGTGGTCGGGTAAAAATTTCTGAAGTTCAAAGGATCACGATTTAGTCCAATGGTTCGAGCAAGTTGTACCAACATAGATATAAAGTTGGGTGAGTTCAAATTCGGAGATTCATTTGTCAAATCTCCGGATAGGTCATTTGAGTTAGATGATGATGAAGGAGTACTCGGAGTACCCGTATCTGTCTGCTGTACTGTTGGGATTGTGTTTGAGTTTGGGTCGGAACTTTCGCCTTGACCTTGAGTTGAAGATGTACTGTATGATGTGTTTCTAGTATATGAATCATCCGTATCAAAACCATCTTCCGGAGAAACCGTTGAATAGAGCTTTAGGTACAACCCCACTTGGAAGATGATCAAGGAAGGTTTTGACATGATTTTAGTGTTTGAAAAAATTTCCTTCACCATATCAACCAACACAAATGAAACAAAATTTTCAGGTTTCATTAATAGTAGTTCATTCTGACTCAATCCAGCGACTGACTTTTCAGGTAGTGATAACCAACTCAATCTGATGATGATTAGCATCAAACATAGAGTTAAAAACTCCTCACAATATTGTGTGCCAATTGAAGATAGTCTAATTTTCTGACAACCAGCATCAGAGGAGTTTAAGATTGAGGCAACTCTTATTTTGAAGCTTGTTTCATCAACGTAGGGCATGTATATGTACAACTTATCAAAAAACCTATCTAATAGTAAGCCAACCACTTTCTTACTAGGTAGATACTGTTCAATGACAGATATAATTTGCTTGGTATTATTATAGTTCAAGGATTTGATTGCAGAAGGTGATATTGTTTTCAGTTTTTTGATCTTACTAGGCTGATGAGAATCCGAGAAAGGTGCCTGTCTCTTCATACTATTCTGCCTTGAGCTTGTTTGAGGTTCCGGTTTCATTGCTATTGGAACAAAATTGCTCAATTTCTCAGTATCTTCCGGCTTTATCTCTGACATCGGAGTGCTTGGACCGGAAGGGATTACTGGAGTTCCTCTACTTTTAGCTGGAGATGCTGAACCCGTCTTCTTTTTATGGACATTATATGACTCACGAATGGCACTTATGTTCATTTTGGACAGCTTTTCCTTGAACAATGCCTTGGCATCTCCCACCATTAGAGGACAAACTTTAGGGTTTTCTAGAGATTCATCATTATCGCTGTATGCATCATTGTAAGTAGCAGAAGGAGCCCCAGCACTACTGCTGACACTTGTGTTGGATGCCATGCTAGAAATCTGTTTCTTTGGGTAGCCAGGAGTTAAAGATATGGGAGAAGATAGAGAAGCCTCATTCGGATGTAATACTGGACATTTGTTGAACTTTAGGGTTGGGTGGTTTTTTCTTTTCAGTGTCTGTTGTTTCCTTGGGTTAGCAGGAACCTTCTTTTCTGACTGGGTTCTAGAATCTGAGAAATTTGTGTCGATTTCAGTGTTAGGTTTTGCCTTTTCTTCATGGCTAATGACGGGGTTAGAATTACCTATCGGACATACGCCGAGTACACCGGTAACAGGACAAACATTGGGCAGATGAGGATAGTTTTCGCTTGCTTCTGAATTTGCAGAAAAGGAAGTCTCATCCAATTTGTTTGCGCTGGTAACCTTACCTGATTTCACACCATTGTTCTCTAAATTCAAACTCTTTTCTAAAAACTTTTTTAGCTTACTTGTATGTTCACTTGTCTTCTCCTTTGATATTTCTGAGGTTTTCAGTTTACTTGAGTCGTTGCTTTTGAACTTGCTCAATTTATGATCATAGTTCCTGTAATGGGAAATCATGTTTTTCTCTGCGGCGCCTTTACTGTTGTAATAATATTCATAATGTTGTCTTAACTTCAAGATTTTCATCCATAAATCGTTCAAATAAAGATCATTTTTTACCATGAACATCCAGGAGAAAACACTTATTTGGTAAGTTATGGGAAGATTGTACTGGCTGCCTTTTTGTGCAATGAAGAGTATGCTAGAGTTGAAGATGCAATCTAATAAGTCTTCCGAATCCTGATTCTTCAGAGGCCTTAGAGCCGAATTAGCTGTTGATAAGCCGCTTGAGTTGAGCACAATTTTCTTTTTAAGATCACTGTTTTCAGTTTCTAGGAACTTCATCTTGTTTTTCAAAGATTCCAGTTCCTTCTTTAATTCCACCGACTCGTTCATCCTAGACAAGAGAGTTTGCTGATCTTCTATTTTTACCATCAGCACGTTGTTTGCGGTATTTTGGACGACATTGTTGTCCATATCTCTTCTCACCAGGCCCGTATTGCTTTCCGAGGCCGGTATTGCTGTTCCTGCTGCTGCTGCTATTGCAGGATTTGTGAATCCGTTTGGATTGTCCATACGCATCGAAACAGTTTCCGACTCCAACGGCTTGGCCCATTTTGGTTCTAGGTAATGGCACAAATGCTGGACATTGTTTTTGATACAGTTCGAGCATTGGGGCTTCTGCTTGTCACACTTGACCTTTCTCCGTCTGCAGATGACGCAAGAAATCGGGACTCTGTTTCTCCTTCTGGCTTTCTTCTGCGATTGTTCAGGCTGCGGCGGCGGTGGAGTTTGGTGCTGTTGTTGATTATGCGGCTGCCGGTCTTGGACCATGTGCGACGACTGTGTCATGGCAATCTAGGTATGTATAGTTTAGTAAAGAGATGTTATTGTCAAGGTAGAGTAAGAGAAGGTTCCTTGCTGATTTCCGGAATGTTGAGATCGAAAGGCTGTGAGACAAATTTTTTTCTATGGGGAAGTAATGGTAGTCCAGCGTAACTATCCTGGTTGTCGGTAATGCAGAGGAACAGACGGCGGAAGATGTCGTACCGTGGTAGGCTGGCTGTTGTACTATGGCACAGAGAGCGTCGAAGAATAGCAGTTCAGACGATGCACACACACTCACCACCACTGGGGGTAAAATAAGCGACTTTTCCGTTATCTGGTAAACTTTAGGCGTGGAGAAAAAAAAAAACGGGGATCGAGACGTCCAGGTAGGCCAGGGCAGAACTGAAACAATACCAGTGCCGGTATCTGTTTTCGAGGATCTGTGTAGCTAGCGTTTTGTAAGGCACCCGGACAGAGGATCAGGGGGACAATCACGGATGTTAAGTTTCCCAGAAAAATGTAAGATTTACAACAAATAAAAGTTACACAAAAATTACACAACCATCTTTCTCTCCGATGGTGAAAAAGTGCCAGCCTTCGGTAGAGCAGATGCTTCTTCCAAAGCCGTGCTGGATTATGTAACGCCCGACGTTGGTGGCCGGAGGGAAAGGGGCGGAGGGGTGGGAGCAGATCCACGTCTTGTCACGCACCTGCAAACCGGCCGGTCTGACCGTTGTCTGTCCCTCTCGTCGTTCTCCGTCCAGGGCGGCTCCGGAAACGATCTTCGCGCACTTATCGGCCCTAAGCTCATCCAGCTTGTGCGGGGTCCTCCTCCTCGGCGAGCCGATCGACATAGCTCGCCGCGCTGAGAGCGTCGATGAGGAGGTCAATCGTCTCCACAAAGCTTTTCCCCTTTGCATCGACGGTCCCCTTAAGCCTTTGGAAACATGTGGAGAGGTCGACGCCGTTCCACGCGAGCGGCGTCTCAGGTTCATGTTCGTGTTCGTGCTCAGCCTTATGCTCTTCCTTTTCTTTCGGATGGTCGCCGCCACCGGCCACCTTGCTGTCGCCGCCCGATTCGGCGCAGTTCGCAGCGAAGTTGTAGTTCTCCGGAACGCTCAAGGCAAGGGCGTTCCAGTCGAGGTTGGCTTCGATGTTCGGGTCATTCACGCTGAGCCTCTTGATGCTGTAGAGCATCCACAGCTTAGTGTCGTGGCCCATCTCCCGGAGCTTCTTCACGCTCTCGTTCTTCATGATCTTCTTCCACTTGTAGCGGCACTGGATCCGGGACCGCGTGCCGCCCATCAGCTCGCTAATGGTCGTCCAGTTGATGGTCGGCGAGACCTGTGCCTCTCGGGCCTGTTTGAGCAGGCTCTCCAGCGTAGAGCCTCCCCTGGTTGGACCCTTCCCATCAGCACTCTTCCCGTCAGCATCTCCGAGAGAGGCGTTTTTCAGCCCTTCTTCTCGCAGTTTCTGGCGTTCCTGCTCCAGCACCTTCGTCACAATGCTCTTCAACTTGAACTCCTCTTGGATCGTCCACTGATTCACGTTTCTCTTCGACCCGCATTTCACGTAGTTCCTCCACCGGTCTCGACAGTCCTCAGGCATCCTCTTCAACTCCTCTCCAATGAGTCGCCACTTACCCTCACAGGTTTTCGCCAGCTCGGCAAGTTTCAGATCATCCTCCGCCGTCCACACCCCTCGTTTCTCAAATATATGGTACGTCCGGCGAACATGCTTGTACAACGAAGACCTCGTCCGGTTTGGGAGAACGCTGTGCAAAATCTCCCAGAACTTGTCCTTCTTACGCTCGTTCCCCCAAATCCGTTGTAGGAATTGCTCATGAGTCATGTTGTGGATCTTCTCGTACTCCTTGATAAACACTTCAATGGCATCTGCCTCCTCCTTTGAGAAAGATCGTCCCTTCGCTTGATCGGAAATCAGCTTTTGTGCCTTCGAGATAGCATCTGCAATCTTCTCCTTCTCAAGGACACTTTCTTCACTCTCTTCAACCTTCACTTCTTTTGATCTTTTTTTGGTGCTTTTCTTCGAACTCGAGACCCTACCACCAACTTTAGACAGTACCTTATTGTTCTTGATGCCATGCTCTGTAACAAGCGGAGCGTTCGGGTCTCTTGAAGCATTAACTTCTTTGCCGGCTCCAAGGCTTTTGTCATGTTCCTTTTGGAAAATCTCGAACAGCTGTTTGTCCCCGTCAGATACGTTGGATGAAAGACCTACACTTTGTATCCGTTTTCTCACGGAGTTTTCAGCAGCAACAACTGCCGCCGCAATCACATCAGCATCGGGCTCGTTGTTGTTGTCATTATCTATATCGTTGACGTCGCCATCAGGGCGGTTATTATCAGACTTGTCGTCCTCTCCTCCTTCATCTCCGCCTGCATGAACAGCAGCAACAGCTTGATTGACAGCACGATTGACAGCCTCAACAGCAAGATTCTCATCATCTACTTCTTCATGGTCCCTTGTGTCTTCTCCGCCAAACCCGTTCTTACCCTCATTTCTGTTCCGTAGGTAATCCAACGAGTTTAGAGAAACCAACGTTCGTGCATCCAACATGGCATCATGCACAAAGGCATTCGTGTCTATGTTGGCCAACTCCGGATCGACATTGTCCTCCTCCTTTTCCACCAAACGGTGATCCAGCTGATGATGACTGTGCTTACTCTCATTCACTATTTTATGGATCTCATGCTCTTTATCATTTGAATCATTATGTGGTATATTAGCAACTCCGATCTTGCTATTCAATCCGACACCTTCATCACCTTCTCCGGTATGTTTAATGTACAATGATGCTACGGTTTTTTCAATGGTGTCCTTCTGGCCAACATTACCGTGCCTGATTTTTATAGCTTGCTCTCTTTCTGGCTTAAGGGCCTTCTTTTGATTTTTCTTCTCAGCTTTCCTTTTTTTCCCAATACCAGAGCCAGCGTTGGATTGCTCCTCAACTACATCAGTGAAATGGGCGGCAGTGGTTTGCGGAAATCCATACTCCACATCATCTATAGAGACTTCGACATTTGAGTCTTCTAGATCGTCGGCCAGAAACCCCGATGTCCACTGCTGGAATTCCAATCGTGACATTTCTTCGTCTTCAATGGTAGAAAATTGACGCTTCTTTCTATTCCTTTGAACCGTTTTTATAACCTCGATAGTGGGGAAATCTTGTTGTTCAGATATTATGTTTTGACCATGGATCTGGATATTGCCTATGCTGTCAATATTATCGATGTTGTCGATTGAATTCATGTGATCAATGGAAATATGATCGATATTGCTAATATTGCTGATACTTTCGATACTAAACTTCCCGATATCTTCCACGTTGTCTTCATCTTCATCATCATTACCAGTCTTTTGGTTTTCAGAGTGGGCATGACCCCCTTGTGTTTCACTTCCAACAAAACTCCCAACCGTTAGTATGTCGTCCGAAACATTTATCGTGTTAGCGTCGTTGTACTCTTCATTGTTATCTTTGTTAACGTCACCATTGTCCCTGATCACAGAGTCCACTGGTACTGCGCCAGTTTCATCAGTCCTGTGATTGTCACTTGTGTCATGAACTGCTTTGGAAACTGATCTCACGGTTGCAACACGATCCGATGGAGACATTGATTAAGCTGATAAGTAGTGATTATGGGGCTCTCTAGTTTGTAGATCAAACCTCTTACCGATAGTAAAACCGGGTAAAACTTCAAAAAATTACAAACATGATTCTTGCAGCAGCAGCACTACTATAATTTTTTTTCAGCATTTGCGTTTAACGAGGGAGTTTTGAGAGAACTCTAACATAAAAAGTATGGGGGACTACTAGGGGACTAGGAAACTAAGGCAACCACAATGGCACTCTATGACCGATTTATTGATCCAGACTTCAAGCCGGACGAAATTGTCAGTTTTAAAGCGTAGTGAAAGTTAAACGTGGATTAATGTAACCTATTAGACAGCTAAAGTTATATTTTTAATTTATGATTTATAATATTGTTATAAAAGATTAAATTTAGAATTTGCTGAAACCCTTAGATTTACCGGCAGCAGCGGCAACCTTGACGACGTTGAATCTAACGGTCTTGGAAAGTGGTCTACATTGACCGACAGTAACGTGGTCACCTTCTTGGACTCTGAAAGCTGGGGAGACGTGAGCAGCCAAATTCTTGTGTCTCTTTTCGTATCTGTTGTACTTTGGAATGTAGTGCAAGTATTCTCTTCTGATGATGATGGTTCTGTGCATCTTGGTAGAGACAACAACACCAGATAAGATCTTACCTCTGATAGAGACGGTACCGACAAATGGACACTTCTTGTCAATGTAGGTACCTTCAATAGCAGCCTTTGGGGTCTTGAAACCTAAACCAGCGTCCTTGTACCATCTCTTGGTTCTTCTGGTAGCCTTAGCCTTTGGGTTGGTGAAGATGTGTGGTTGCTAAATTAAAAGGAAAATGGAGAATGATAGTGATAAAAGTTAGTATTTGCTATTCTAGTGGAGAGTTTAGAACGACTGATTACAGACGGTTTTCGTGGGAGTGGAACGAGCTAGTAGAGAAGAGTTTGTCGACAGCTTGCTTGTCGTTTGGAATATTTCAATGTTTCTCTGTTCATTTGGGGACTAAGGTAATGACTTAAAAGATGTTTACATCTAGCTGCAGTTAAAAGCAAGTAGTTGATGATTTGGTTCTGGGACACAAACCTTGCAGTCAGGTTCACAGTCTTCTCATATACGATACAGTCTAGTGTTTTCAGTTCATTTCGTTGCTTGTTGTGATCTTTCTCAGTTTTCGTTTGGAACGTAGTATCACATAAAACAGCTCTTTCTTTCTAGTCTCTTGACACCCTGCTTGTTGCCAAAGACTTTCTTTATCGTCCAGTCTCTCTTCTTTCCTTCACTCATCCATCTGTGTTGTCGACTTCTATGTTTTCGATGGATACTATGCATACCTTTTGGAAAGCCTTTTCAGATTGAACGGTCAATTCAGTGGTCATGTTTGCTCGGAGATCTGATCTTGGTAATATCTACTGTAAAAGTCACTAAAGCTTACAAAGTCTCCAACGTGTGTGTTCTATGTAATCAACCGTCGTATGCCTCTTGTCAAGACGAAAATTTTCGACTGTCTGTCTGCCCGCACTCACTGTGGCCCTCGCACGCTTACCGAAGCTGTCCCACCCTCACCGTAACAGATCCGCAACAGCAGTCTCTGGAGAATTCCTGGGCCTCGCGACTCGCGAGACTGTGAAAAACTGTAGCGTTTAGGAGGTATAATAGAGAGGTGCGCGGGGTGAATGCAATGCTAGGAGAGAAAGGGCTACAAAGCCCTCAGCAGAAGCACGTGAGTAAGTCTCTATATGATTATTGTACTATTATCTTGCTTATCTATTTATTTGCAAACCGATATACCTAGATCAGCCAATCTAACTCGGAAGCCTTCTTCTCACCGACCAATGCAGTTATCCTAGTTTTATCGAGGAACTTCATGTCCTGGAAGTCGAATCCAGGTACGACGATCTCACTCACCCATAAATGGTCCTTGCTGGTCAATTCTGCATCCTCTTTCTCCGGGACTACGTAGCAGCCCTTGTAGACGCCCGGCTCCACCACCCATTGTGTTCTCTCTCCGTTGGCGACGTCAAAGCCGACACGGAAGGTCTCAATCTCCCCCGTCGGGTGAACCAGAACGTACGTCCCCCGGCCTCCTTGGAGGACGTGTATGGTCCTGCCTGTGACGTTTGTGTGGAACTTGCCAAGGGGCGATTCACAGGTCATGAGGAAGTGGATCAACGAGGAGGGGTTTCTGGTCACCGCTGTTGGAAAGGAGTCTGAGTCGCCCGCTGATTGCACCTCGGCAGTCTCAGAGGGCCTGTCTGTCTCCTTGAAGTACCCACCGTTGGGGTGTTTAGTCAAGCCTAGATCACGTGCGAGCTTGCTCACGGATGCATCTTCGACAGTTATTCCTTTCTTTGCGTATTGGGGTTCTAAGATGGCGAAGGTCATGATTGTATTCAGCAAAAAAAATTGGTCATGGACAATTATAGGGGTGATCATCATGAATGGTGATGATAAGAGGTATAGCTCGGCTGGAACGATTTCAAATTTTTTTATTTTTTTCCTAGCCCTGAGTATGGTGGAATTGAAAAGTACAAGATAGTTACATTTACAAAGTTGGCTTAGAAAATAAGACTTGGGTATCAAGGATATATGGAGGATGTATGAGTATATATGTATGGGAAAGAAACAAATGAGGAGAGATAAAATAAGAGATAAAGCCGGAGAAGGAAATAAAGCCGAAATAGTTTGATAACAAAGTAAAGTAAAGTAAGTGAAGTAAGTTAAAGTGCAAGACCTTGAGAAGAAGTCCTTCTTTATTTCTCAGCACCCAATTTCTTGATTTTGGCACTACCGGTGGACCATTCGTGGAACAAGTCGATCAATTCGTCATTGTCATGTAGGGCGAGAATGTCGTCTGCACCGCCTCTGCTCTTGCCGGCGACAATAAAGTTAGGGACGGTGAATCTGCCTGTTGTTTCGCCAACGTGTTGCTGTAATTCCTTACCGTTCTCGTGGTCGTCCAATTCGATGACGAGTGGCTCAGGGGTGATGTGGTATTCTGTTTTGAGAAGGTGTTTAAGCTTCTTAGAGAAAGGACAGTAGGATTTCGAGAAGATGACGACGGGGGATGTGGATAGGATCTTCTCAAACTCTTGCTTTGGGTTGAAAGAAGAGCCTACATTTTTGGAAGGACCCTTTTCTTGTAGCTTTTCTTGTGCTTCGAGGATCTTCTTGCTGAAGTCCTTAATTTCGCTGGATACTTTATTGGTCTTTTTCGAATTAAGGTCCGAGTCCGAGTCCAGAGGGTAAGGTTTATTTTTGAGCGGGTTTGAAGTGACGTCGTCGGTGAGTTTCTTGAGGGTTTCCTTCTGTTCGAGGGAGCCCAACTCCTTATCAGCCTTGATTCCGTTTGTGGAGGTGGACGTTGGGGCCGGGGCAAGGCCGTCGTCCACGGGAACAACATCTTTCTGCCTGGAGGAGGAGTCATGGGCCTTTTCATGGGCCTTTTCATGGGCCTTTTGGGAGGCCGGGTCGCCGGCGACCAAGGGGATGTTGTCGGACGAGTCTGCCTCCTTGACCTTGGACTCGTCGATGCCGCCCTCCTTGCTCTTGACGTAGACGTTTGCGTTGGTCAGCTTCTTGGTGTCGAGCTTGGCGCTGTCGTCTGCGGATGCTGCGCCGTTAGCATTGGCGTTTGCATGGCCCTTACCGCTGCCACTGCCATTGCTGTTGCTGATTTTCGGTGTGCCCTTTGCTGTTTTGCGGGTGGACTCGCCTGGAATCTGGACGGTGATGTCGTCGTTCAAGAGCGGGTTTCTGCTCTCGTATTCGGGGATGGCGACCTTGGACGCGGACGAGCTGAAGCTCCTGGAGGAGGTGAGCAGCACCACAAAGACGAGGAACACGGCGCCTGTGGCGACCGTGAGTAGCTTGCGTTTTCTGGAGGTGAGTGGGATGCCCATTGGTTGGAGGGGTGGAGGTGGCAAAGGGAGGCAAGCGCAGGGGAAAGCCGGGAAGAAGGAAACGGGTAAAAGAGGGCAGCAGAGCACTAAAAACGAATGTTTATGTCACCGGGGAGATCGACAGACAGGCAGTTGTGGAGAGATAGTATGCTATAGAGATATATGTGTGTGTATATGTGTGTGTGTATGTGCGTGCGGGTGGCCGCTGCGAGCGCCTCCCTCCCCCACCCCCGCTGGGACTAGCGAAGGAATGTGGCACGGCCGGCAGAACAGCCCGCAGCGAAGCCGGCCATTGTCCCGGCGGGCGCCTTGGTGTGTTCTGGGGAGGGGAGAAAGGGGAAGGCAGAGGAGAGCGAAAAAAATAACAGAACGCGCGCCGATCGACACCAGGCGGCTCATCCCTTCTGTCGCAGCAGTCCCCTAGGCCGCCGCTTGCTTCGCTCTGCCCCGCTCAGTCGCTGATGATTTCGGCGTAGAGCATCCGCTTGAGGTCGATGAGGCCGAGCTGGTCCTTGAGCTCGTCGAAGAAGAAGAAGTCCGCCGGGATCGGGCTGGCGGCGGTCTCCGTCGCCGGATTGCGGAACTCGGCCACGTACGGGTGTTCGAGACACGCGTCCACGGTGAGCCGTCTGGCCGGGTCGAACGTGAGCGTGCGCTCGATGAAGTCGACGGCCGCCGCGTCCGCGCGGCGGAAGATCTTGCGCATTGGGATGCGCCGCTGGCCGCTCGTGTGTGTGCGGAGGTACTCGCGCGCGCGCGGGAGCCGCACGCTCTCAAGGTCTGTTGCCGTCGGCGCGCCGAGCACCTCGAAGATGAGCAGTAGCTGGTGCCGGTAGTCCTTGCCCGGGAACAGCGGCTCGCGGAGATGCATCTCCGCGAGAATGCAGCCGATCGACCACACGTCGATCGCCTTCGAATACTGGGCGAGCGAAAGCATGATCTCCGGGGCGCGGTACCAGCGTGTGGCAACGTACTCCGTGAGATAGGAGTCTTTCTGCGGGGCGGTGCCGTCGGCGGCGCAGGCGGGGTCTGTCTCAAGACGGGCAAGCCCGAAGTCGCAGATCTTGAGGTCGCACTTCTCGTTGACCAAGAGGTTGGCCGGCTTGAGGTCGCGATGGATGATGCCGCAGCTGTGAAGGTACTTGACGCCCTTGAGCAGCTGGTAGAGCATGTACGTCATGTGGTTGTTGCTGAGATGGTGCGTGCGGATGACGGTGTGCAGGTCTGCGTCCATGTACTCCTGCACGAGGTACACCTCGCGGAAGCCCTCGAAGCTGGTCGGCTTCTGGATGTCGAGGATCTTGATGATGTTCGGGTGGTCGAAGCGCTTGAGAAACTTCACCTCCCGCAACGTGCGCAGACAGAAGAGGTCCCGCTCGAACGGCTCGATCTTCTTGATGGCGACAACCTCGTCGGTGTGGTGTCTGTGTCCGACGGCAACGACCCCGTAGGCGCCCTGTCCGATCACACTCAGCACCTTGTAGTCCCGGATGTTGAACACGTAGTTTTGCTTCTGCATCGTGGGGTGGCTGCTGCTTTCTCCAATTCTCTTTTCTTTCCTGCCCTTCCCCCTGCTCTCTCGGTGCTGCACCACAGCTGGTATATATACATCCTGTGCTGCTCCCAGATCTCTCGGTTTCACATCTTCTCCACCGGCAATCAAACGTCTCGGAGCAGAAACATGAAACAGCACAGCCTCGTTCTGTGTTCTTCGTTCTTCGTTCCTCGTTCCTCGTACCCCCCCCCCTGTGCTGTGGGGAAAAACAGACGCAGTACAACGCGAGACGAAACCATACGAAGCGAAAAGAGGCTGTCCAGACACCAGGCCTAGGACTATCAAGACACCAGGCGGTCTGCAACAGACGGTCCGGACCTCAACTGCTCCCCTCCCCACAATGCTCCCGAAGAACACCCCCGCCCACGTCACGGCGCTCATCACAGGGACGTCGGGCAACCTGGGCCTCAACATCGCCAAGAGGCTCATCGCTGAGGTCCCGCAACAGACCCGTCTCACGATCATCGTCACCTCAAGAACTCTCGCCAACGCCAACCACACCATCGCACTCCTCAGCGAGTACAACGCCGCAGAGGTCCACAGACCAGCCGTCCTCGACTTCGACTATTCCCTCGTCGACTTCACGGACATGGTCTCCATCCTCGCCGCAGCATACGAGCTCCACAACACCCACCGTTGCATCGACTACGTCTACCTCAACGCAGCCCAGGGCGTCTACGCAGGCATCGACTGGTGGGGTGCCACCGTAGAGTGTTGCACAAACCCCATAAAGGGCGTCACCTACCCAACCTACAAAATCCAGAAGGTCGGTGTCAAGTCCGCAGACAACCTCGGCCTCGTCTTCCAGGCAAACGTCTTTGGACCCTACTACTTCGTCCACAAGCTCCTCGAATACAACCTCTTCGAGCTCTCCGAAGACCCTTGCATCGTCTGGATCAGCAGCGTCATGTCCAAACCATCCTACCTCTCCATGGACGACCTCCAGTTGCTCAAGTCCCACGAGAGCTACGAAGGTTCAAAGAGACTCCTTGACCTCCTCCATCTCGCAACTTACAAGTCCATCTACCAGAGATACAGAGTAAAGCAATACCTCACCCACCCGGGAATTCTCACCTCCTTCTCCTTCTTCCAATTCCTCAACCCAGTCACTTACTACGGCATGCTCCTGCTCTTCTACCTCGCAAGGTTGCTCGGCTCACCTTGGCACAATATTCACGGCTGGATCGCAGCCAACGCCCCCATCTTTGTTTCCCTCTACGCAGATCAGCAGAAAGACCCTCAAGACTTGAAATACGGCAGTGCAAGCCGCTGGAATGGAGAAGAGTATATGAAAACGGAAGAGGTCGACCCAACGGGCAAGCATGACGTCTTGTCATACTTCGAGAAGCTGACACTGGAGTGGGACGATAAACTCAAAAACCAAATTGTAAATACCAGAACAAGATAAAACCCGCAAGCGGATGTGTGTACATATATGTAGAAAACAGAATCAATATAAATACAAAGATATATTTATACTTCTAAAAGTAAACAGGTAAACAGAGTACAGGCTAAGCTAAAGTAACTAATAAAAACATCGTTATCACCGAGAGGTAGGAAAGGGGAAAGAAAAAAAAAGTTCATGCCTTCATAGACATCAAGGAACCAACAAAGGTCAAAATCAACCTCGATCTAACCTCATTGATATCCTCAGGAACCAACCAAATCAATGCTCCCAACTTTCTTGCAATAGAAATAGCAAGCTTAGCATTGGCATATCTCTCCTCCTCAGTATTGCCAGACATGACCAAATCATAGTCAACATACCCTGGCTTCATGCCGTGCAAGACATCCAACAAGAATTGACCAGTGGACAACGATGGGTCCTTGAATGATCTGATGCTCGAGCTCTTCCCACCCTTGGCAACCATAGAATTGGCCCATTTGAGGATGTCTTGATCAGAAACTTCCTTGCCGTTGACAGATAATGAAGATAACGTGTTGTTTATGTTTCTTCTCATCAATTGCCAGACCAAACCCAACGTTAAAATCTTGGTACCGTCGGTAATATCTGAACCTTCGATGCCAACTAACGAGAAATGGTTTGCCTTACCAATGGCAACACAGTAATTCGTGTTTTCTAATGCCTTGAACCTCGACATCTCGTTTCCGTTGGCTGGTCTCTTGTTGATATGCTTCCAGTCAACAGATCCTGGCATGACCTTATCGTATGCTTCCAATAAAATTTGACCGTCCTTCAAATCCTCGAACAAAGAGACAACAGGTGGATCCACATCCAAAGAGTTCAACCACAAGGTGAAGACTCTTGCTTCTCTTTCTCCCTCGGCATCAAAGTCCTCGATTTCTGGCTTTTCCTCATCCTGAACAGGCTCCAAGCCAGGATGGGTATTGAAAAGATGTGCCACAAATGCCAAGTTCAACTTAGGGTTACCTGCAACTAACGACTTTGGTGTCAAATATTTCCGACATTGCAATTTATCAGCATTGGATAGAACTTGCTCTGCTCTCTGTAACAAATCAGAGGTTTGTAATGGAGCACGTGAACATAGTTCTGGGGCCAACTGATTCAATAGAATAGTATAATTTTCACCATCTTGAACGTCCTGAGAGAAGTTGTTGACCTTTCTGTGCCAATTGGCAGCCTTTAGATGATAGTTGAACCATCTCAACAAGATCTTCTCAGGTGGCAATCTCAAGAATTGCTCCAAGGTTTCATCGTCCTCCAATAATCTGTACAACTCAGGGTGTAACTTGATATCTATCTTGCTCAACAAACCTCTTCTGATGATTTGCCATATAAGGCCCAAAATCAAATGCTCCTTACCATCGGTTATATCCTCTGAATGGACGTTGACGACAATACAACCAATAGCCTTTGCCGAGTTCAACACAATGTTGGCGTTTTCTAACAACTTGAAGTTGTTTAATGGCTTTCCTCCCTTCGGCAAGTTCAAAACTCTTGTATCGATCGTGTCTGGAACAGAGTCGTTTATCAAGGCCGACAACACCAAACCGTCGGTACATTCGTCAAAGAGCTGGAAAGTGTCCAAATCAAATGGAACCCTGTTGCCCACCAAGCTATCGCCGGCAAGAACAGAGTTTATATGTCTTGTAAATTCCACACGCTCTTCGTCATCAATCGTATGCATAGTTCTGCCCGAACCGAGCACAACCTTTGCCTTGTTACGAACGAACGTTTCTGCTCCACTCTGCGAGCCAGCCATTTGCGCAGGAGAAGGACCAGACGAGCCTCCTGACTGTTTGGACTCCTTCAACTTAGCGTTCAACTCAACGAAATCGTCAAGCTCCACATGGCCGGAGGCGTCTACAGAGACGTTCTTCAAAGCTTCTCTGACTTCATCGTAGGAGCCCTTGCCACTCTTGGAGACGCTCTCAATGACATCCTTCTTGTCTGCCCATCCGTTTTCGTCAATGTCGATATTCCTGAAGTCCTCAATGAGACTGAAAAGTTCAGACTGATCTAGAATGGGATACTTTTTCTGCACTAATTACGTTCGTACGTGGTTAGTATGCGATTAGAGTTGACACTCTTCTGTTCATT
Source organism: Pichia sp. PH4023 (assembly GCA_025531575.1). Taxonomy (NCBI): domain Eukaryota; kingdom Fungi; phylum Ascomycota; class Pichiomycetes; order Pichiales; family Pichiaceae; genus Pichia; species Pichia sp. PH4023. The sequence continues at coordinate 1,515,967 of JAMGYR010000003.1, forward strand.
TCGTTGCAACTCGACTCGATTAGGTTCGAGCAGTCAAAAGCTCCGGAAATGGACCAAACACACCCATTGCGTCTCGTATACACATACCTGTAACTTTATCACGTTCATAATGTATTTGTGTCAACCTAGACAATCTTGCTTGCTCTCTTACCTTCTCTCCCTGCACCGTCTGTCTTCTCCCCTCTCTCCTCCTTCTTCTTTGCCCCTCTCTCTGTTCTATGCCGGCTCTGGCTCTGGCACCAGACAGCCCCCTTCGTTGCCGGTGGCGAGCTCCCGCGCCCTCCACCAAAAAAGACAAGCCCATGAAGCTGACCGCTGCTGCTTTTTCCACTTTTTTACTCTCTTGTGCAATAAAGATAGCAGAAGAAAGAGCAGAAAAAGCCGGCAGGAAGTGATACCATACGATTCGACAGTATTAAACGATACATTACACTATAAAAGTACAGTCAGTTTGTATTGAGGGTGAAGTGGTCCTCCTCGCGGAACTCATCCTTTACCCGCTGACATATAAGCGCTCCCAATGACCTCTCCACACCGGGATGGCGTCTTCTCCCTAATCTTCTGTTACTTTTCACCTTTTCGAAAAACGTCTGCACCGTAGCCTCGTCCACCAAGCGCCGGCACTTCTCCTGGTCGCCTTTGTATTCGACCTGCAAGTCCTGGAGGTCGTTCTCAAACTCCTGGTTCATCAACTCCCAGAACTCGATCTCTTGGGGATCCATTTCCCTCAAAAACTGACCGGTATTCTGGAATATGTCTGGGAGTTTGGACTGATGAAGCTTGCTGGTAACAATTTCTTCCTTAGAGAGGGGCTTCAACGCATTCTTCATGAGAAAGATCCGTTGCTCAACAGGGTTCTGCATAAAGCCTCCGCCAAACTGCTGTTTCAGTCTGTTCGAACCACTTTCCACTATTTTCGTCTCAACGGTATCATGTCCTAACATGGCACTTGTTTCCTCCTTCGACATCTCCGGTATTTGCATTATAATCTCACTATTCGCATCACTGCTTCTATTGCTATTGCTACCCTCATTGCTATTGTAGTGATGATCCATCGCCATTCTTTCCCCCTGATCGCTGTCATATTGCCGCACATCTTCTTCCTGGTACTTCGAGAAATACATTTTGGTCGTCAGTTCGGCCTGTTCAAAAGCCTTCACTTTGGAGAACCTAAGGGGATGTCTGGTGCTGAAAGTCTTATAATCATATTCGTTCATATCGCCCCTGTTATCGCTATTTATTATCATACTATCCGTTTTACTCAGGAACGAAATGTCAGTGTTGGCACTAGTTTCAGTGACAGGAGAACATGCATCCAATTTAGAGGAATCAGGTGTCCTTTTGCTGCTGTTATTGTTTTTGTTGCTGTTACTGTTACTACTTAAACCATTGGCGCCAGTGTTGGACAGAACACTTCGTATTTTGTTGTTGTTGTTCTTCATCTTCAGGTTGGACGTTGGAGTTATCATCTCCACCCTGCCTGGCAAAGACCTCTTTTTTGTAGGTGCCTTCTTAACACTTTCGACATAGGAGTAATGTGTTTGATCACTTCCCTGCGTAACAGGAGCAGGTAGGGAGCCAGAAATAGGAACAGACCCGGTCTGTTGTTTGCCGTTATGGTTATAAAACTCATCATGTGTAGGTGCAAAGGCCTGAGGTGAGTCCGTGCCATGCACGTGTGCGGGGCTTACATTGTTGATCACCCCTGAAGCGTGGTTGGCGTTAATGTTTGTCGAGTCATTGTACGGGCTGTGGGCCACCTCTCTCTCGTCCCGTTCGTCTTTACAATCGTCCTTATCCAGCGATGGGACATGGTTATGGTGGGAGATCCGTGTTGTTATTGCACGAAACAGTTTTCGTTTGCTCTCCGACCGTTGTCTTCCGCCAGGCATTTTGTTCTTACGTATGTCCCTCCTTTGTCTCTTCTGCTCTAACAACAACTGCCGCCTTGAACTACGGCGACGATGACGGGCGACGGCAACGATAACAATAACATCCAAACTATCAACATCTTCTCTTTTTTTGTTCTCTTCTCTTCCTCCTCTTCTGTTATCTCCCCTCTTCAGTGCCCGCGCAAATAGTGCGACACCGCAAATCGAAGGCCCTCTCTACTTCTTAAAAAGAAGTCGTTAGATTGTCATTATAAGGTACATAAAGATCAAAAGGGGAAAGGAGGAAGGGCAGGAGGTAGCACAACGATGTATAGTAACTATATTGCTACGCTCACTAATAATTGTGTTGTTTATGTTCTGGGTTTTCCTGAGTAGCACATTTTGCGTAAACTAAGTCGATAATAGTAGAATGGCATATATCTGTGTCTGGGCCCTACATCTTCGGGCCGTCAATCATTCGTCTGATCAAGAAGAGACCGACCTTGAGATCCACAAATCTAAACTCCACCGGAGTCAAATGGGATTGGCCCAGAAGTTCTCGTTGATCATCGTGTCAAAGTTCATAAACTTGACCGTCTGGCTCAAACCCGACCTGTAGTCGGCAGCAACGTATCAACTTCACGCTATTCCGCACAGTTTAGATCAGCCGATCAATGTTGATCAGCACTTGCAGTACCCCCTGCAATCACATTTCTTGAAGTAGTTAGCACTAGTTATGTTATTGTACCCAAGCAGAAACTTCACAAAAAGGCAGCGCTTCATGTTTGATGATGAACTTATCCATTTCAAGAAGCTAGAATGTGATCTTGAAACCCTTTCTGGCTATCAAATTGAGCTGTTTCTTCAACCTCTCTGTGTAATAGTATTTCGAGTCAGGCACAACCCAAACAAACAAGCTGATAGTCCAGTCGGAGATCGTACGCTGGAGCAGCTGGTGGCCTATGGGTTGATTGAAGACTGCTCCATTACGGCTCTCCCTCAGTCGTTGGTTGGCGCCTACCCCTACAAAGCAGGCTTTATCAAGACACTGTCCTGTATGAATTAAGCCTCTTGCAATAACAGCAAAACATTGACCTTATATTCATGACGGTCTTCAAAGACCTGTCTGCCCATTATATCCCTTTCTCGTGCTCAGTGATCTTATGTCGTCAATCTGATCTCAGCTATCACTCATTTTCACTGTCCGTAACATGTATCCAAACCTCTTTTATTTTCTTCCCCATTGCGCTACATGCATTCTCCCAAGACGGACCAGGTGTCTCGGCAATTTCCCGTATCTATCTCTGGTGTGGCAAGTGTGTCAATTAACAGTCTCGAATCACTGAGTGACCTAACAGGCACATTGTACTTAATGCTGATCGGCTTCGCTGATGCTCTTATTGCGCCGACACGGCTTCGATACCCATGTCCGTCGGGCACAAACGGTGTTTGATGTTCAGTCTTCGTTATTGAAGGGGAAAAGGGCTAGTAATTTGGCCTTAAGTGATAATATAGATGTCACGCAGTGACAACAGCTTTGTTCAGACACTCACAGCCACAGCCGCTAGGGCATTCCCTCATTGCATCCTCCTCCCACCAGATAATCGAACAGACATCGTGCATAATATGGTTGCACTTGGTGCACACGGAAAGGCGCTTGGTCACTTCCAGTTCGCAGAAATGGCACTTTTTCTTATCTTGAGTCTTCTTCCATTTGCCTTTCGGGGTCTCTTCAGGATCGATCTTGGAATCGCCACACCAGCCGATCTCGCCAAAGTGTTCTTGAAAATCCGTTTGACCCTTCCCATATTCGGAACCCGCATTGCAATTGTAGCTGTAATTGTGGTTGTAATTGAACTTGAGAATCTTCAACCGGTTTGCCGGGAGCCCCCAGCAAAACAAAATAGCTGCATACTCGGCACGGAACACTTTGAGCTGTTCAGGATTCACAAAGCCTTCGATGTTAACACAGTACTCGTTTTCGTACAAGTCCAGTTCCGCAAAATTCTGCATTTGGATGTTAATGATCGGCATGTCGTCATACCTCACAAGCATTTTCTCGTCTGCCAGGGTTGGAGTTTTCATCATGCCCAAAGATTTCCCAAATTGTTGATTAAAGACATTGAGAGAAGCCGTAGATAGTGATCTAGATAACTGTGGAGTATTGGAAATGCTATCGTACTGTATGTAATGATCGAGATCACTACCAGATCCGTTCCCTGTACCCCCTCCTCCGCCATTACTCAGCACTTGATGCTTGATTCCTCGACGATTGTGGAGAACATTGTTGCCACCCATAATATCCCCAGCAGGAGAAGAACTCTTGAAACTGCGGTTGTCATACTCGTATGAGGATAAAGTACTGATTGACGGCACACGACACTGAGACATATTCACTGGACTCGAAACAGGATTGTAGCTATGGATCGATTTTGAGTTCGTTCTCTCAAAAGAAACAGCACTTTGATTTCTTGCAAGAGAGGGTGGGAATAAACCAGTATTACTATAAAGGTTCCGAGCAATCGAGCCAATTTTGTGTGCTCCAGATCCATTTCGAAGAATCGATTTCTTTGTATCAGTATGCGTTTCCATCCGGGTATATGGGGAATTTATAGGAACATGTACATGATCCTTAATAACATCGTTTTCAAACAGCACACATGATAGCATTGCGAGCATCTGAATATCATTGACTTTTTTAAAATATAAAAACAATTGTTTCACCAGCCATATTCCCCCAAATGGATGAAAGCCCCAGTAAAATCTATAGTTACGAATCAGCTCAAAATTATTTGTGCTTTCTCCAATTTTTTCAAGTATATTAGTGGCGTTAGCTTCATCTATCATGACGTCCTTTACCAATAAAATCGAAAGAATCTTCCAGCAATTTGCAATTATTGTGTATCCATATTTTTCCGCCACTTCAGCATTATACTGGGCTAAAACATGAGGACTATCTCCTAATACGCGGTATTCGTAGGCCAACTCCATCTTGGAAGGTATCAAATGTCGGAAATCATATATTTTAACAATATTTCTTGTATGCTGTGTTTTGGAGTTGTTTGTTAGCTGTGACCGTTCGGTTGGGGCAGACATAGGGTTGCTTTTAGCATTGGATGAGTATTGTCTTGTGTTTAAATTAGCGTTTCGAAGTAAGTCGGGCACTTTTGTACGATAAAGTCTGTTATATTGAAACACGTCAAAATCATTTGACAAACTGTCATCAGAAGAACTGGAATCGGAATATGGCTCATCCTTGTTCGAAAGCGCTCCGTCAACGAATGCTTGTTTACCTAATTGTAAGCCATTCTCAACATGTTTCCGCTTCAAGTTCCTCACCAAACTAAAGCCCTGTTGACCAAACTTTATGAAATGTTGATCGTCATTCGTCTCTTTGGATATGAAAAAGCACACCAAGTGACCACTAGGTGTCCATATTGCACCACACCCTTTCGAAACAGGTGTACTATCAAATGGAGCTTTCTTAAAGTTATTTTTCAGATCAGCATTGCCATTATCCGATAAGTCATCGATATCGTCATCATCGTCATCTTCATCGTCGTCATCTTCGTCCTCTCCTTCAGCAACATTATCTTCAGTGTCCGGCTCTACTTCGTCTAGATCAGAACCGCCTGGACTGACTGACATCAAATTCTTGTTAATTGCATCATCGTTGTAGTTCAAACCATAAGATTCTAATGTTTCTTCAACTTCAAAGTCCATGTCAATTTTTTCTCCCAATAAAAATCTCAAACAAGGCTCCAAGCAAAATCTCTTATGTGAACAGAATTTCGTAGCAATGTCTTGTAAGTTTTTCAAAATTTCTTGCTTTTTCTCGGAGTTAAGCTCATGAGTTTCTTCAACTTTGAATTTAGGTACAGCTTTCGGTGACGGATAACCTTTGGGAAAATTAAATTCCACCCTTATGAAAATCAAATCATCTTTATCTTGCGACGACCACGGTCCATTTAGTGAAATTACAAGTACACCAGTAGAAACTGATATCCTCTCAAATCTCAATTTTGGAAACTTGTGGCCAACATTACTAACCTCCTCTCCCAAATTGAGTGCTTGGTTGCTATTATCACCAAACGTTGCACTATTAGGATCATTGTCAATATGCTGAAATGCAGACTGACCAATCTTGATTCCAGATATCCATGTTAAATGGTTGAATTCACTATTATTTTTATAGCTCTCACCGTATGAAGATCCTTTGTATCTTCTGCTCTTATGTCGAATTACCAGTTTATTTTCAGTGGAAACAGTGGGCTCCGGACGATAAGACCGATATTCAAATTCCGGAAGTTTTTGGCCAGGTGGTAATGGATTACTTCTCTTGAAGTTGAAGCTTTTGTACATGTCATCATTCATTGGCCATAATCGCAAATCCCTATCCGATGACCATGTAACCAATTGATATTCACTATCATTTACACTGGTATTTGGTGTGTGGCGGGATCTCCATACAAAATCTCGAACAGGCTCCGTATGGCCTTTAAAGATGTAGCAAGGTTCCAAACTCGATTCACCAACTTTATTTTTGTAATCGACAATGTAAACAGAGTCATTACCGCCTCTCAGAGGCATTATGCCACATATGTGATCACCAAATGGAACGTGACGAGATTTAGAGACAGGAAAGTCGGTACGAATTGTGTAAACAGGCTTGTCATACTCTTTATCAAAGGACCAAAATTTCACTGACATATCATTAGAAGACGAAATAAGTTCATATTTGTTCTCACGGCTCCAATCTAAGCCATTAATCTTTGCATCATGTGCCTCTATGCTCTTCATTGGAATTGCACCTTTTCTTACATCCCAGATTAGAATATTATTGTCATGAGAAGAAGCTATAATATTAGGATCCTTATAATTCCACTTCACCTGTGAAGCCGCAGATCTCCAATCAGACCATTGATACACAGGCTCTTTAGGACATCGTAAATCCCATGCCAAAACAAATGAGTCCACAGAACACGTGGCTAACATTTCTGGATTCTGTGGATGAAAATGTATATCTGTAATAGCCCTTATGTGTGAATGTAAAACATATTCTATGGCATCATTTGATGGTCTGGCTAAATTCCACACCATTGCTTTTTGATTTGAGGTCGAAACAATCCAGGAGGGTTTCGAGCTGTGGGGTGACCATTGTACATCAGCAACTTCCCATGAAGTTTCATGATGTAACCATCTTGGCGGAGCAAAGGGATCGTCAAGGTCAATCACCAAAAGACCTTTCCTACCTGCAAGGACAGCGTCTCGTCCGCATGGTGCAATGGACATGATTGATAAGTAATTGCTGTCCACTCGGAGTGACAAGGGATTACCAAAAGTAATCGAATCATATGGTGATGTTATCCTTGACATTGTTGATGCCAGGAGTTGCTTTCTTCGACCCAGTTAGTATTCTGCTCCGTGAAATTGCAAAACAGTAGAAGTTAAACTGCAGTATAGCTCAGACCAAGTGGCACAAAAATTTCAACATGTTTTGTGAGATTTTATCGAGGTGCACAAAATTGATATCGGATCGTCACATGAAAAGTTACGCTACACATTTCCTGTTTTTTACTTTCTTCACTATCGTCTTCAATTTCTTCATGTATTAGTGACGCAGGACAAAGAATGAGCGAAGTGAAACGAACAGCTGCAAGATGCCAACTAGATCCTGCTTTAGTGACTGAAAATAGTAAGCCAGATCAGACAGGACAAACGTTTAATATTTGGTACAACAAGTGGACGGGTGGAGAGAATAATGGTCGAACAGGACTAGTACATGCAAAACACCGGTGCAATGTTAAGTTGGATTCAGGTTACACCAAAGCCGACAAATATGCAAAAGATGGACAAATAAATAGAACCAAGTATATCTGCCTTTATTTCGCAAGAGGATATTGTTGTAACGGCAAGAATTGTGATTATCTTCACCGAATTCCAACAAAACTTGACATTTTTACTCCAACTGTCGACTGTTTTGGAAGGGAAAGGTTTTTGGACTATAGAGATGACATGTCAGGGATTGGATCGTTTGGAAAAGTGAACAAGACCCTGTATGTCGGTGGAATAGCTTCTATGTCAGGGAACATAGAACTTAAGATATCAAAAGTATTCGGGGAATTTGGGGATTTAGCTTATGTCAATATCCTTCCCGCCAAAAATGTGGCCTTTGTATCGTACAAGCTAGAAAGTCAGGCACAATTTGCAAAAGAAGCAATGTATTGTCAAAGTTTAGAGTCCGGAAATGAGGCAGAAATATTAAATATCAGATGGGCAAATGAAGACCCGAGTTTCCGAGCGAAAAAGAGACTGAGAGAAGATGAAGAAGATTTTACAATGGAAGCAGCCAGAAGCCTTTTACAGCATCTTCAAAATGAGAAGAAAAGTAGAATGCAAGACATTGTTGTCAAGGATGAAGAGAGTGTGGGTAAATCAAACTATGACAAGCGAAATGATAAAATACAGATAGATTCTACTTCTTTAGCGAAGCTTGCTGTACTGAGATCGAAAGTAAATCAGAAAGCAGCAAGTAATGCAAAGGAGGGAATAATTGATGGATATTCAAGTAGTGAAGAGGAAGATAGTGGGATAAACTTATAATTAAGTTTACTTGAGATGTTTATTTAGTTCAGTAATGTGTTAATAAAAATTATAAAAACCGCTCATGACTCAATGTTTTTGAATAGCTTTTGCTGGGCATTTTCGTGCCGTAATAGATCGCTAGGACATTTACTCACTTTACTGCTGACTATCATGGATTTTAAACTGAATAAAACTTCGGAGTCAGTTTCAGCGTTCCATAACGTTATAGCTATACCCGTATTTCCCGCTCTACCGGTTCTACCTATCCGGTGAACATACTCTGCTATAGATTTTGACATTTGATAGTTGATGACAAGCGAAACGTTTGCAATATCAATTCCTCTGGCTGCAACATCGGTGGCGATCAATATATCTGCATCTCCTGATTTCATTCTACTGATGGCTTCTTCTCTTTGACTTTGAGTTCTTGATCCATTGATTATTGCAGGCCTGAAATTTAATTTATTAAGAAAATTTGATAGAATATCACAAGTTTTCTGATAATTAACAAAAATGATGATAGGAGGATGGTATTTTCGACTGTTTGAAAGTAAAACCTTTTTCAAAACAGCCATTTTTTTCTCATCATCACTTGGGACTTGTATTGCATCTTGTACCACTGATTCAACTGCATTTTCAGTGTTACCTACTGTGACTGTTACTGGATCAACCAAGTATTTGGATGTGAGCTTTTCAATGCTGGGGGGAAGGGTTGCGGTAAACATCATCGTGGTTCGTTTTGGTTGTCCTTCAGATATTGGAAATGGATTTTCTTCTCCTGGAGGGAGCTGTTCTAGTAAACTTTGAACTTGTTTTTCGAATCCCATGTCGATCATCCGATCAGCTTCATCTGCGACCAAAAAAAAGCATCGATTCAGTTCTATGATTTTCTTTTCTAGAATATCAAGTAGCCTTCCCGGTGTTCCTATTAGAATCTCCACTCCTCTTTCTAGCTTTTTTATATTTTGATCATAACTGTGACCACCTACAATAGACGCCACATTGAAATGTAATTTGTTCATGAATTTTTGAGACTCTGATTCAATCTGTTGGGCCAATTCTCTCGTTGGAACAATAATGAGAACGTATGGACTTTCAAAAGGTCGAACAGGTGGCAAGTTCAAAACGTAAGATATTGCTGGTATTAGAAATGCTAATGTTTTTCCCGAACCGGTTTCAGCAATGCCTACTACATCTCTTCCTGCCAATCCTAACGGAATTGTAGCTCTTTGAATCGGAGTAGGCTCTATATAGTTGAGATTTTGTATGAGGCTTACAACATTCTTTGGTACAGTACTCTCGTTCCAATAACGAATCATCAGTTCGTTAATGGTTCCCTTAGTAGTGATATCAAAATCCTCTCTGAAAATTCTCCAGTCTCTATCCGTCATTTTGTTCAGCGGTTTCTTCGACCAGTGAGACCTAATGAGCATATCATCTTCATTTGCTTTACGTCTTTTCCTTGATGGTAAATCTAAAGAATAGTCATACGTTTCTCGAAACATTGGGAAAGGTGATAATGAGATTGAGGTATCTTCTGATTCATCCCAGCCAAACTTGAATTTTCCTTTCGCATTTTGTCTTTGCTGATTGGATCTGTTTCGTTTTACAGCTTGATTGAATGTGTTGAGAGCCTGATTTTCATCCTCTTCCGAAAGGCTGTTTACCTCTTTTGTAACTTTCGCTTTCTCTGGTCTTGTTTCATCAATCCTTCTGCTTGATTTTTCATGCTGTAGTTTTTCCCTCTGAACTTTGGTCAAAAACTTCGTTTTGCCGGTGTTTCTGTTTTCGGAATTGCTATTACCCTTATTTTTCAAGGCAACAAGCTCTTCTAAACTGAGAGGTACATCATGTGCTGGCATCAATGGTCAATACACGGCATGTGCTTGCTTCTTTGCAAAAAGAGAATGTATTCTAATTGACCGTCAGACTCACAACTCCATGGAGAAAAATAGTGCGCAGATCTAAAAGGCTTTATTACATAAAATCGTCAGTGTTAATTATTTGACTAGCGGGCCTGCTATACATACACTGTTTTACATATCCAAAGAGGGAATCAATCATCCCCTACGTATTTTTCTGTTACTGTGGAATTGTTTAACTTGGCGAATGGATTCTGCTGAGGCTCTGTCAACAGAATCATGTAAGGCAAGGATCTCGTTTTTATCAGGAACCTCTTTTGGGAGCTTCATATTAATGACCTTTTCAATTCTCAAAATCAGCTCCAAATCATACTGAGTAACAAGCGAAACGGATTTGCCTGACCGTCCCGCTCTGGCAGTCCTACCTACACGATGAATGTATGCTTTCGAGTCCGTAGGTATATCGTAGTTTATGACTAAATCCACAGATGGAATATCCAATCCTCTGGCAGCAACATCAGTGGCAACCAATATACTCTTGTCTCCCGATTTAAATTTATTCAACGCACCTAATCTTTGAGCTTGTGATAATTGACCATGTAGAGGAATTGCTGAAAACCCAAGGATTCTTCCTAAAAGTGATATATTTTGAGCATGTGCGCATGTTCTTGTGAATATGATGACAGATTTTCCCACATACTCGTTCAAAAGGTAAATGAGAAAAGTGTTTTTGAACCCATCCGGAACAACCATCAAAGTCTGTATCAAAGTTTCAACAGTGGAGTATTTACTGTTTACCGCAACCTTGACAGGGTTGTGCAAAGATGCCCTTTGGAGTTTATCTATTTTTGAGGTTAATGTTGCAGAAAACAAATACGTTGTTCTTTTCCTGGGGATAATTTGTAGAATTTTGTCAAGAACAGGGCCAAATTCTAACTCTAGCAATCTGTCAGCTTCATCCATAACCAAAAATTTCAAAGCCCTCAATGAGAAACCCTTGGTATTTTCCAAATGATCCATCAATCTGCCGGGTGTGGCCACGATAACATGAGGTTTTCTCATTAAATCTCTAGCTTGCTCCATCATGTCCATACCTCCAACAATTGTACAGCATCGAAGACCCATGTTCGAACCCAACGCGTCAAAAGTTTCTCTTATTTGATATGCTAATTCTCTGGTAGGTGCTAGTACACATGCAAAGTATGGAGTTTGTGCCTCCCATAAAGCCTGCAAGATAGGAATAGCAAATGCGGCAGTTTTACCTGAACCGGTTTGCGCAATACCAATAATATCTCTACCTTCAAGAGCAGGGCCTAGGGATTGTGCTTGAATGGGAGTTGGTTTATCGAAGTTCAACTGTTCAATTGCTTCCAATATATCATCTTTTAAGCCGAAATCTCTGAACGACTTTTTTAAGTTTTCTTCTTCTATTTCTTGATTCCTCTTTTCAATTTGGTCTGCAGCATCATCATGGCTTGCATCCTTTCCACCATCATCAGAATCCGAATCAGGTTCTGGTTTAAGAATTTGTTTACTATCCTTTTTCTTGTTTGAAGCGGATAATTTCTTTTTTAAATCATTCAGATATTTGTTGGTAATTTTTTTATGGGATTTCCCAACTTTCGCCGAGCTCACAGAAGACATACCTTAGTTCCTCGTGTTTCTTTGTGTTTTTTAGATCGATGGAATTGTACAAGAAGTTTCTGTTCTCAAGTTCCAAAAAATTTCTCTGTTTCATTTTTCATCTGAATTTGTCATCGTAACATAGAGATAGGAAAAAAAAATTTATTTTCTATTTCCTTGATTTTTCAAATTTCTCGCTTTTTTTTATTTTTCTACTTTTTGAATATTTTTGAAAGATTTTTTTATCAACAATTTTTCAGCTATTCATGTCTGCTTTAGATCCTTTATTAATAGCACTACTGCTTTCAATTTCAAAAAAATTTGGCACAAGATTAAACTCAACAAATGGCTAGAAGAAGAGTATGTTTTTTGTAAAACCAGGGCTAAAGTCTGACACAATTAGCTTTTTTTTCCGAGAGTTTGTACTAACATGAAGTATGAGAAATTAACGTGTTTCATTTTGGATCATATAGCAAAAGAAGAGAACTCATGCAAAGCAGTCCGAAGCGGACCTAAAGTCAATACCTAGATCTATGGTTATCCATTTGGGTACTGCTTTGGAAAACAATACCCTTACTCAACTTGTCAAAGACACTAGGAACATGATGCAACCACATACTGCAATTCGTCTTCGTGAACGTAAATCGAATAAACTCAAGGATTTTGTTGTCATGGCAGGTCCTTTGGGAATTACTTATTTGATGCTTTTCAGTCAAAACGAGAAAACAGGATCCACTCATTTAAGACTCTCTTCCATGCCAAGAGGTCCAACAATAAGTTTCAAAGTGTTAGAATACTCACTTTGTAAGGACGTTAGTCGTATACAGAAAAATCCAAAGTCAATAAGTGCCTCTTCGCATGAATTTGTGAATCCACCTTTACTTGTTATAAGTGGTTTCGTAAATCCTAAAAATGCATCTCCAGAAGAAAAACTTGTTGTTACCATGTTCCAAAATATGTTTCCTCCTATCTCCCCAATAAATACTAAAGTGGGAACCATTAGACGTGTTCTTTTGCTAAATAAAGATAAGGAAACTGGAATTATTGAGTTGAGGCATTACGTTATTGACACTAAGTTGGTTGATGTTTCAAGAAACGTTAAAAAGTTGATTAACGTAAAAAATCATTTGAACAAGAAATTACCAAATCTTTCTAAAACCAAAGACGTCGCTGATATAATTCTTGATCCATATGCACAAGCTGGTTTTACTTCCGATTCGGAAGTTGAAGACGATTCCATTGTGGAAGTGAATGAAGGTGATGATTCCTCAGTTCTAACCAAACCTTCTGCGGAAGAAAGTAAAACAGCAGCAGCACCAGGCCAGAAGAGAAAGAAAGCAGTCAAACTCAGTGAAATCGGCCCTAGAATGAAACTAGAGCTCATAAAAATTGAAGATGGGGTATGCGATGGTAAGGTCCTATATCATTCGCAATTTTCGAAAACTAAGGCTCAAATGAATAAACTGGAACAGCAACATGCGCTCAGGAAAAAAGCTAAGGACCTGAGAAAGAAGGAGCAAGCTGCTAATGTTGCCAAGAAAAATGAAAAGAAGTTGTTGAAGAAGCAGAGGAGAGAAGAAAGAAAGAAGGCAGGTGAATTAGGAAGTGATGAAAGTTCAGAAGAAGACAGCTCGTCAGATGAAGATGTTGAAATGGAAGACTACTCTGACGTAAGTGATCTCAATGAAGATATTGAGGATTCTCATGATGAAAAACTTTTTGATGAGGAAGAAGATTGAACTTTGTAATTTGTTTCTTGTGTAAGAAAAACTTACTTGGTTATTTTTTCATTAAATTTTTCAGACAGCCGGTCTTACTTTTTAAAAAGCACTTCGAAGAATGACTAAAAAATTTGAATAGATACTTGATATATATAAAAAGTTTGAGACTTAAATAATATACTATTTCAGTAGAAACGTGAACGTAAAATGAGAATAAAAAAAACCAAAACGAGACCAAATGTAAGTAGTAAACTCACATCAACTAGATCGTATACAATATATAATCAAAACAGATAGTTGGGCTTCAAAATCACTCGATTAAGGGAAGGAGAATGGAATACTAGTTAATCATATAAGATCACTGTTTTCTATTCTGACGTTTCTGCGTTCAGAAACATTCCATTTATCGACGTTAAAAACAGCATAATCACCAATATTCCAGTTGTCACCCTTCGAGACAATTGATCTTGGTAAATACCAATCAAGTCCTGATATTTGTTGTTTCCAACCCTTTTGAGTTAGTACTTGCAAAGCGCTATTTCTTTCTTCGCTAGACTTACCATAATAGTATCCAAAAAATAGAGAGTCATGATCAAGAGCTGAAATTTTCGCCAACAGATCTTTGGATGTTTTGATCTTATTCCAGGATTCTGCCAAATGGATTGCCTTCAGTCCAGTTGGATAAGTCCTGTTTGGAGTGTGGTTTATTGATTGAAATGGACTATAGGTACTATTCGCAACATCTTTACTTGCAGATATGGATAGAATAAAAGATTGGATACCAGGTGGTAAAAAGCGAAATCCATCTGTAGCTGCGGCAAGAGATTGTGATTTGGTGAATCCTTTAGATAATGTTATTGATGATGCACCTACTGGCGGGAATGGTGTTTCAACATTTGAACCTGTATGTGAGTCCAAGGTTGAGTTCAAAACAGGATCTGAGTTTAAACTGGTCTTGGATGTTGACGTTATGTTCGACTCTGCAATACTTTCAGCTTTTTCAATCTCCACCTTGCTGTCAGTTGAAAGGGACGGTTGAATCAATGTTTTGTTTAATGCATTTTGTGGAGGATTTATCGTCGTCGTCGTTGTCGTTGCTTGGCCATTAATATCTATTCCATTTTCATTGTTGGTGTCCACAATAGAAGCAGAAGCAGACATGTGAAGGGTCGCGGATCCATTTGACGAAGCAATTGGGGTAGAGTCCTTTGGCTTTTGTTTCTTTAATGCTTCCAAAACACTTGCAGCGTTCATGGCATTTGTGTTAATGGAATTTTGTAACGTAGGAGAAGGGTCTTTTTTCTTGGCAGCTGTCACAACACTCGACCATTTGATTTCACTCGTTAAAGCGGGTACTGGTGCTGGTTTCAATGTGGTAACAGTTGCTTGATGTGTTGAAGAGGTTCCAATCGACTGTATTACGGGTGGTTTTTCATGTGTGTCTTGTTTCGTGCTGTTCAATGGTATATGACTGCTTGAAGTTGATTTTGGAGGTGTCGGCTGGTTAGGTATGGAATTTGATCTTGAAGCTTGGATGGAATTCGATCTTGAAGTTGAGTTCGATATAGGTTGAGTCGAACGAGATCTGGTGATTTGTTCTGGCATTGGTGAGGACTCTTTCGTATTTCCGGACGATGAGGGTATCGTGTTGTTATTCGTTGAGTCATCTGGTATGACATGAATTTCATTTATCAGAGCTTGCTCAGCCTCAAGATTTAGGTCATCATAAATCGTATCATCGAACATAAAATCGGGATTTTTATTCTCATCAAGGTAATACGTTATATCATCACTTAGATTCATGATATCATCGACTGATAAGATTTCATTCTGTAGTAGCCTTAGAACAATTTCAAGTTTCTCCGTATGCCACTGATGAGAGGAAAGTAGCTCTTCAAGTTCTTTCTTTTGTTCTTCGTTATGGATGTTTTTCTTCCCCTTTTTTGTCGGCTGCAATTTTTCAATTTCACACTCCAAACCTTCTGTCTGGTGTTGTAAAGTGTCTAATGATTGTCTGACAAACTCTATAGCCTCATTGTCAATCTCAGGTTCATCGGCGGCAGCCAAACTCTGATCAGAATAAGCTTTTGTTTTACTTCCTTTTTCAACCACTTTGTACTTTTCCATCGCCACTTCGACCAAACGACGATGTTCCAGAAGTTGGTTTTTGTCTTTAATTTCGTTAGCAGCTTGCCAGTTTTTCACCTGTTCTCTAAATCGCTGTAGCTTTTTCGTTTCTTTCTTCAAATCATTTTCAAGCTTCTCCTTCTGCGACTGATTCGTTACATTTTCATGTCTCTCGTATAAGGTATCGAATATTTCCAAACCTTCTAAAATTTTTTTGAACACTTTGTCCATCTCCCTTTAAAAGACAACAAGTTTATCAAGTTAAAATTGAAGTGTCAGTCGGTTAGTATTTGTCTGGCTAATTTCGAAAAAAACTGATTGGTGAAATATTTCTCGTTGATGTACTTACTGTTGGAGCTTCCTCTGCCCTGACATGATGGTTGTGTGCCAATACGGGTGTCGGAATTCTTTCCTCTTGCACTGGAAGGAATGCAAATGAATGTTCCGAAAGATAGGCTACTTTTTTCTCCGTCGGACATTACAGGCAGGATTAGTGGCCCATGTTGACGTCAGAAAATTTTTCGTCGTTTTTTCGTGGTACGTACATTTTGTTTTCTTCATGAGTATTTTTCCTTACTGTGCGGATAAGCGAAGTGGAGTTGAAGTTGTTGAAGTTATATATAAGTGGTACAATCTATAGCAGGTACATAGCAATATTACAGCCGGGTTTGCAGAAGGTCATGCAATGCTTTACAAAGGTATCTGATGGTGTTTGACGAGCTTGCATTCGGTAGGCGAGTTCGTGATAGGGTTGGTTGCGGTAGGGGTGTCGGATGCCGAGGGGGAAGGGACATTGTACTGTAAAAACATTCCATCGGAAGTGGCGATGTAGCAGGTATTCTCGTGCAGCCCTATCATGGAGTCGCCAGTGGCCGGGAGCCTTATAAAGGCGTAGTCACGTTTTGGTTCGAGCATGGAGCTAATTTGTACGGGGAGATACTGTTTGGATTGAGACCACAACATGCTTGTTAAGTTTTTTGTCTTTTGCAAGGCGGATGTGCCTTTTCCTCCTCTTTCAAGGTTATCCACGGATGCCATGAGCTTTTGTACCTCATCTGTCTCCTCTGTGGTAAGGGAAGAGGAATTCGGCAGCTCATTAGATGGTATCCCGGGTATGGTTTTATTCGGCGAGGGTATTGACGACGATGCAGTTAATGGAGTGTCGGTAATTGAAGTGTCCATGGTTGTTGTCGGTGGAATCGATGAGAACGCTGACGCGAGGTCTTTTGACACCCCTAAATGTGCAATGCTTTCGGGTACGCTGAAAAAATGGACTGTCCCCGTGGTGGAGGAGCAGGCAAGAATCGTGTTGTTGGAGTTGAAAGACAAAGAGCAGATTGATGCGGGTAGGGAGCCCCTTCTAAATTCACAGAGTTTGCTGCCTGTCTGCGTGTTGAAGATGCGGATGATTGTCCCCTTTTTTGAGGCAGACGCCAGTAGCACGCCGTTTTCAGAAAGCGTAAGGATTTGAAGAGCGGTCTTGTGGCAATTGATGATGCACAACGGAGAAAGTTTCAAAGCGTCAAAGATGACCGCATTGCCGCTTTGTAAACCCAAGTTATCGTTTTCGGTAGTATCGCTATGCAGCTCTACGCCTTCGTTTTGATTGCTGTTGCCAGCACCATTGGCATGATATGCTCCATTAGCAGGGGCAGGAGAGGCAGGGGGGTCAAACTGCTGGAACGCGAGGACGGACAAGTCCGAGGAAGACAAGTCACAAGCAATGTGTTGGACACCGTTGTCCTCGACGCACGGGTTGGATAGCTCTATTTTCTGCAGTAGCTTCATACACGACACGTCGTATACGAGCACTTGGGTGGCCAAGAAGACCGCGATTCTCTTTCTGTTCATCTTCACGCTGACGATGCGAGAGGGAAACGCTAACTCGCAGATAGTGGAGTTCTTCTTGGTATTGATAATGCGCAGACATGACGTGCCGACAGCCGGGTCCACAATGGCCACTAGCGATGTCGAAAACAACATCTCGGCAATGGTCACCGTGTGCTGTGCACATATGTAGCAGCTGTCGAACGGGTCGCAGTTGTAGATGGCGAACCTCGACGCCGAGGCAGCTGCAAGACACGTTCTGTCCTGGTTGAAACTCAGCAGCGTCAGCATTCGAGACGTGTCGGGTCCTTACAAGTTTTTCTGGCTGGCCAGACGTTGTTCCGCTGGTCCTAGCCCGTTTCTTTCACCCTTTATTCTTCTCCAGCCTCTCCTTATCGTGCCTCTTCCGCCCCCGCCTCATCCTCTTCCCCTGTCTCCCCCACACCGCTGCTACTGTCCTTCGATGTCGCTACTGCGACACATCTGCTGTCGTGACACGACACAGTTTGCTCACGTGAGCACCGGACAAACCGTTTTACTGATTCTTTTTATCTTTTTTTTTCCGTGCTGCTGCTGTTTTTCTGTTTTTTGTTTTTCCGGAGTTGCCCATTCGGGACGGCTCACCTTTCTCCGGGGAGCACTCGAGAGCCCGGCGTTCTTCTGAGTCTGACAGCAGGAAATGACTTGTCCGCTACATGTCTGCTACATGTCTACCACGAACACTGCCAAAAGCCACCATGGAGAGCTGAGGTTGCTGAAACCGCAATTGTAGTGTAATCGACCCTGACGTGAGGCACGAATAAGAACAATGTACTCCGCAAAAGGTACCTCCGAGTTTCAATGCTTAGCCGGTGAACGACTGGCGGCTGTCGGAGAGTTCAAATCACGACTTTCTTTAATTAAGAGTTTCAATTAACTACACGCAACAACGGCAAGAAATGAGGAATCCGTCGTGTGTGCCACGGTTATTTCTGGGCACCGATGCCACCGCACGCACGCACGCCGTAGACCCCTCCCGTTTGCTGTCACTTCCACGCCAGGGCCTGGCAAGTGAGACCGTCTTCTGTCAGGCTTCTTACACCCAAGATGTCCCGTCCCGTCCCGTCCTTACGTCTGTCCCTTCACGTCCCGGCTAATGCCTCCCGGCGTCGACCGACCACCCCCGGGCCCCGGAGTGCTGGGAGTGCTTTGCCAGCCTGTGGGGAGGGGGGCGAGGACAGCGGAAAACGGGCACGGGGAAGGGCAAAAAGCAGGGGCCGAGAAGAGGGGGGGGACGGGTGAGAGGTCAGGAGGCGGAAGCACTGTGGGAACGGATGGATGTCCTTGGCAGGGAGGATGTCCGCTGATGCTGGCCAAGACGAGAGGCCGAGTCCCCTGTTGTTGGTATGTGTTCTTCTTCTTCTGCGTCTCTCATGCATTCTTCTTCTTCTTCGAATACTTCATTTCCTCCTTTCGACAGCTACTACATTTCATTTCCCTCAATTAGAAACAGAACACATCCGACATCCGAGAATTAAACATAGAATAGAATAGAATAATGCCATCTGAAAAACATTGGAACTACGAAAAAGACATTGTCCGTTCCTCAATCAACGGTGTCTGCCTTGCCAACCCGTTCTTGAAGTACATCGAAGCAGAGAGAGTAGTGTACAACTCCAAGCCATCCGAAAACAAGGTCACACTTGTATCCGGCGGAGGAGCCGGACACGAGCCATTGCACCTAGGCTTCGTTGGGGACGGGTTGCTCGACGTGGCGGTCTCCGGGTCCATTTTTGCCTCCCCCTCCGTGAAGCAGATTCTTGCCGGTGTGAACTCCAAGCCTTCCAAGAAGGGGACCATCATCATCGTGAAGAACTACACAGGTGACATTTTGCACTTCGGGTTGGCTGCAGAGCGTGCTAAGTCGCAGGGTACCAACGCCGAGATGCTAATTGTCCAGGACGATGTTTCTGTCGGTCGGACCAAGAACGGCATGGTTGGTAGAAGAGGATTGTCTGGTACCTCGCTTGTCCACAAGATTGTCGGTGCTAAGGCCGCCTTGGACAACGGCGCAGCCTCCCTCGACGAAGTCCATGCGCTAGGCCAGAAGGTGATTGAGAACTTGGTCACTATAGGTGCGTCTTTGGACCGTGTCACTGTTCCTTCTTCCAAGGCAGACCACGAGAAGGGGGAGGAGGACAAGAGTGACGAAGAGGAAGAGCAGATTGACGAATTGGGCAAGGACGAGATTGAAATCGGTATGGGTATCCACAACGAGCACGGAATCAAAAGAGTCAATCCTATCCCAACGGCTGAGCAATTGGTCGAGACGTTACTCAAATACCTACTCGATCCTAACGACAAGGAGAGATACTACGTCCCATACGAGAAGGATGACGAGTTTGTGCTCATGGTGAATAACCTCGGTGCCACCTCCAACTTGGAATTATACGCAATCCAGTCCATCGTTACAGAGAAATTGGCCTCATTGTACAAGCTCAAGCCGGTCAGAATTTACACGGGCTCATTCACCACCTCTTTGGACGGTCCAGGGTTCTCCATTACCATGTTGAACGTCACCAGAGCCGGAGGCAAAGAAGTCTTAAGATGTCTAGATCTCCCAACTACCGCCCTTGCCTGGAACTCGGGTGTCACCACGGACCAATGGTCCCAGTTGGGCTCTCACATCATCACGGAGCCTCCAGTCATCAGCACGGCTTCCTCCGACGTCAAGTTCAACCCGGCCACCGTCGAAGCCATCTTGAAGGAGGGGTGCAAGAAGGTCTTGGAGGTCGAGCCAAAGGTCACCATGTACGACACCGTTGCCGGTGACGGTGACTGTGGTGAGACTCTAGCGTCAGGTGCACACAGTATCACGAAAGCATTGCAGGAAAAGAAGCTTGACACAAAGGACGCTGTCAAGATGTTTGACGAGATGGGTGACTTGATTGAATCCGCAATGGGTGGTACCTCTGGTGGGTTGTACTCCATTTTCATCTCCTCTATGGGTACATATTTAAAGAAGCAAGAGGAAACCAGAGGAGGCTTCACCGTCTCGGAGAAGGACTTTGCAGACACTGTGGCCGCCGGGTTAGCAGGTCTCCAAAAATACACTCGTGCACGTGTCGGAGGCAGAACTCTCATGGATGCGTTGATCCCATTCGTCGAAACTTTCAAGGACACATGCGACGTCTCCAAGGCAGCAGAGGCAGCTCAGAAAGGTGCCGACAGCACTAGGAAGTTAGCCGCCAAGTTCGGAAGAGCCTCATACGTTGGTGAAGACGAGTTCAAGAGATTCGACAGCGAAGGTGGTATTCCAGACCCCGGTGCCATCGGTTTGGCCGCCCTTCTCGGGGGCTTTGTTGCCGGCTACAAGAGCGTGTAGGTTAGCTATTTTCTGTCCTTTTTATGTCTCTTTTCCTTTCGTTTCATTTACAGCTGCTAATGTAGTCCAAACTAATGTATGAATTGCCATATTAAAGCATACGCGAGAAAACGAAATCTCGCCAGATCCGGAATTAAAGAAGTAAACTGACGAGGGGGGGTGGGAGAGAAGGAATATAAAATACAGGGGCGGGACAATCTCTTAGCCGTTGTATCCGATTCCTCCATTGGGACCGGTATGTACAGTTGCTCCGCCGAATCTACCCATCTGTTGGAAAACAGACGAGACCATGAAGCTCTACATCGACTCCGACCCCTTCCTCTCTCTTAGACCTTTTCCTGCAAACCCCTCCAACCAGTTCGTTGAGCATTGGCATGAGGTGGCCTTCTTCACAGCTGCCTTCCATGGCATCATGCTAGTTGCGCCATGGATCAATTCACGAGTATTTGGGAAGTTCTACGACGACCTAGCGGAGAAAGACCAGAAGACCAAGCTGAACTTCGACATCAGAATCGTCTCCCTTGTTCAGGCCATCCTCTCTGTGTTCTTCTGCATCCCGATGTTCTTCCATCCCATGTTCCGTAAAAATCCCGTCAGAGGAAGCTACCCCTTTGCTGCGCTGGTCAATTCGTTCACCGTCGGGTACTTCATCTGGGATTTGCTCTACTGTTGTGTTTTCCACTACGACATATTTGGTCCAGAGTTCTTGTTCCACGCGTTCGGCGCCCTGATCGTCTTCGGAACGACCTACACACCCTTTTGCCAGCCATACCTCTGTTCCTTCTTGATCTACGAGTTGAGCACACCCTTTGTGCAGCTACACTGGATGTTCACTAGGTCTCCAAAGGGTATGTGGTCCGATAAGCTCATCACAGTTAACGGGCTGTTCTTGATCACAGCGTTCTTCTTTGCCAGATTGATTTGGGGGGTCTATGCCACCATCAAGAGTATCTTCCTCTGTTGGCCAGAGAGAAGCCACTACCCATTCTGGTTGCTCCCAATGGTCTACATCCTCAACTCGGGCTTCCAGTTCTTGAACTTTATGTGGTTCAGCAAGATGATCAAGCTCGCTACAAAGATGTTGGGCGGTAAATCTAATGCTGTCAAGAAAGAAGAGTAGTTTGCACCTTTCCCTGCAAATATATACATATACATATTTATATATTCCCACTTTGTGTCTATAAAAAGAATTATCAAAGAATCGAAGAATTGCCAACTTTTATCAGCTTCAATCTTCGCTATCAGGGCAAGAAAAGAAAAAAATGGAAACAAAAATTTTATGTTTTTGCCCTGACATACTTATTCATATGAGCTGCATCTACTTCTCTGCAGGCTTCCTTATTGTCCAATTCAACACTGATAAAGAAACATATATTTATTACAAAACAGCAATCATGTCGAAGGTGGGAGTTTTGACACTCGGTCCAGCCGGTGCTGGAAAGACAACGTTCTGCAACTCGGTTATGTCGTATATGGAATCCATCGGCCGTACCGCACATTTGGTCAACCTCGACCCTGCTGCAGATCCAACAGAATATTCCTTTAGTATTGACATACGTGACTTGATCTCCATAAGTGATGTGCAGGAAGAGCTCGGGCTAGGACCGAATGGAGCTTTGATTTATTGCTTTGAGTTCTTGATGGATAATCTCGACTGGCTCGACGAACAGATCGGGGATTATAACAACGATTATTTGATCTTCGATTGTCCGGGACAAGTCGAGTTGTATTCGCATGTTCCCATAGTTCCTCTGCTTGTGCAACATTTGCAGCAACAACTTGGATTCAGACTTTGTTGCACATATCTTTTGGAAGCACCATTTGTTGTCGACAGAGGTAAGTTTTTTTCGGGCGCATTAAGTGCAATGTCTACCATGATATTCCTCGAACTACCACATATAAACGTTCTTTCAAAAGTTGACTTGATCAAAGATACCGTCGGGAAACGAGAATTGAAGAAATTTTTCAATCCTGATCCTAGATTGCTAGAAGAATATAATGATGAAGATAAGGGTGATTATGTGACGGGTAATGAGAAGTTCAGAAAGTTGAATAAGGCTATTGCCCAACTAGTGGACGATTTTGGTATGGTGCAGTTCTTGCCATTGGATTGTAGTGATAAGGATAGCAATAAGAGTGTGGAATTAATTTTGAGTCACATAGATGATGTCACACAATGGAACGAAGCTCAAGAACCAAAGGAACCAAAAGATGAGATAGAGATACCAGATGATGACGACGATTTCGAGTAGTTGTGTAATAAAACAGGTGTATTAGTGTACAATTATATATCGTGTGTATACATGAGAAGAGAAATAGAACAAACAATGAAAATCAAAAAAACCCTTCATGATTCTATTTTGTTCTCTACCTTCATGGGTGCAGAAGGGAGTGTGGTTGGCATTTTCGGTTTAGATGTCTTTGTCTTCGCCTTGGAATTGACCTTCTTCTTGTCGGTGTAGATGTGATCATATAGCTTTACCAAAGCTGGAATCATTTGGCAGTCACCAACGACGATCAAATCAAAATAATCAACGTAGTCCACGACATTTTTAGGTGGTTCGTCAATGTTCATCCATATCACATACCCTTTGTTTGAGTGGACTACTTTTGCCATCTCTTTAACTAGTCTCCTGACACCGGGAATTTTCAATGTTGTCCCCGTGACAATCAGACAGTCTGGCTTGCTCTTTAGGTCCTTTTCTGTGATGGTACCTATTATTTCACCATCTGGGTGGAACTCGTTGTATAGTACGATTCTGGGTCTCAAAATTCCTGAATTTTGAGTTCTTTTACCGGCAATTTGTCTTACTATGTTCATTTCCTCACATGCAGGGCATGACCTGATTAGTCTGCTTTCTCCAAATTTCCTGTTTTTGAGGTATTCTTGGTTGAGCTCGCTTATATAGTTGCATTTTGAGCAGTTCAGCAGTTTTACATTTCCATGGAGTTGGACAGCTTTAGGATTCGAGTTCTTATTGAAAGTTAACGGTATTTCGGTTTTCAAATGTGGCAGTTCAATATCCAAGCAATCGATATTCTGTGTATATAGCCTCAACAATCTTCCCTGCTTGGACAATTCATCTATCATGAGGTGGAATGGAGACGGTTTGGACTCTTGTGAAAGATGGTAGAGTTTCTCGATCATTCTCTCAAATTTGCCAATGGAATCGGGATGCCTGAAAACGTTATAATCAAACAAGTTCTTTCCTGACCCTGTGGTTTTTGATGCTAACCCTTGGAATAGTCCATCTGAGGAACGGAAATCGGGTATACCCGAGTCTACTGAGATACCTGCACCAGTTATAATGACTGCCTTCTTGCAGTACGACAAGGCGAAATGGAGGAAATACAAGTCTTCGATTTCAACTTGCTCATCCAAGGGGGAACGGAAATCTAGGTCGGTCAACTCTAGTACCGTGCATGGTGGAGGCCGGAATTTCAATTTGGGCTTCCTGGTAAACTCGTACTTCGGGAGTTCGTTCGAAAGTTTGTAATGTTGCAAGATTAGGTTAAGCGTTAGCAGATTCTGTTTCAAGTGACTTGTTTGATCCGAACCGGGCACTACACCAGAATTTAAGTTCCTTAAAAAGGACTGGTCGTCTTCCTTTTTCAGCCAGTCATCTTCGCCAGCTGCAGCTTCTTCTTGCTTCATGTGAGTGTCGTCAAAGTCCCGATTAGCATCCTCTTCTATCTTCACGACCATTTTTGGCTCAGCTGTTTCAGACTTGTCGGCCGTCGACTTTCGTTTTGGACTTCTTTCTTCCAGCGATGTTTCCGGCAGTCGCTTGTACTCTCCAACGTCTGTCATTATGGGGAGCCGTGAATGTATGGGGTTCTTTCAATAAAAGTCCTCTCTTGCTGGTGGCAAAAGACAGAAAAAGAGCTGTTTCCTTAGTTCCGGAGACAAATTAAGCTCGAAAATGGAAATGTCATTAGCTGCGCTTGTTTCTTTCCCTATCCTTCTCTTTTTCCTTGCTCCTACCGCATGTGGCAAAGACGCGTTTGGATAAGCAGAAGGGGGCGGCCGAGAAAAACCGTGGACCTTCGTGTGGCTCGTCCTGGATATATGGGCAGTCCGTTGCTGTGTTGACCGTTGTTCTTGATTTCATTCTCTTGATAGTGGATACCCTGGAACTAGAAGAAGTATTGAATCAATTTGACTATGCTGACGTAATCGGTATCTCATCAAACTTAATCAATAAGTTTTGCTTATAGAATTTTCATACAGTAAATTTCATTCAGAAAAAGGATTACATAATAAAGTATTCCAGTATGTCACGTGAGTAGAGCGCTTTATATACTTTTCCAATTCAAATCTTTGTCCTTCGGGACATATGGTCAATCGAAAAAATACAGAGAAGATTAGCATGGCCCCTGCATAAGGATGACACGCTTTACAAAGAGATCTTACTCATACTTTTTTTGCATCACCTCCAACCTTGTAGATATGTCGAATGTAACCAGCGGAGCCTGTATCTTGAATCTGATCAATCTGGGGATCCGAACTTGGCCCCCCTCATGCTGCAAACGGTCTGCGAAGCAACGGCACACGACCCCCCGTTCGAGTCTCTGTCACCACACTCCCCTTAAATTTCCCGCACGTGCCCGATGAATTCCGCCCGATTTGATTTTTTTCTCCGAACTGGACAGCAGCAATAACGATTGGAGTTTGATATCGGAGGCTACTTAGGCTTTGTATTTTCCAGACGGGCTGAAAAATTTGCCATACTGCTGTATTTGTCTGGATTTACCTGCAAAAACACTATTTGCACTTGCCAAAGGACGCCTAAACTACAACCATGCCACCTAAGAAAGGACAGTTTCCTGAAAGACCACCAACTTTAGCCGAAGCCTTGTACCAAGGCAAAGAGATGGGCACGAAGCCTGACAACTACGAGCAGATCCTCAAAGATTTGAACCTTGATGCACTCAAGAAGCCGGAAAAGAAGGATCCTGAAAATAAAACTGAAACAACTAAGGTTGTAACTAGCACCAAACCAAAACAGGCGAAGAAGGAGACTATCTCAAAGCCAGTCAAACAGGTTGATGCCCATATCGATGCTCCAATTCCTGCCGAAGCCCCTCCATCTATCAATTCCACATATATACTGCCAACAGAATGTGAGGCGGTCACAAACTTACAAATGGATTATTTGTTGCACCGTAAATCTGCATTTATTCGTTCGATCATCAGCTCTCGTGTTTTTTCTTCTCTCGGGTTTGGTATTTTCACAATGATTGCTTACTACAAGGTCGGCGACTACTTCACCGAATACACATTCAAGAAGGGTACGTGGGACGGAGTGAAGTCCTTGTACGCAAATGGTTATTTTATGGATGATGCTATCACAATGTTATTTATGATTGCCATGATTGTGGCTACTTTTTTCACTTTCTTGAAATTCCTCTCCAATCCGCTACAACAGGAAGCAGACACAGTTCCAAAAAATTTTGAAAAGTATTTCGGAGTAGACCTCAATAAATATGCTGTCTTATCAAATGTGGAAAAAAACTACAATAAGCTGAACAAGGCCGACAAGGACTTAGTTAAGCATATGAAGGATAATACTTTCTGTATTGTTTACAGAGAAGTCCCTGTTGCATTTCTAGCATGCAAGCAGACAAAATCCTCTTCTGACGACAAAGTAGATGTTGAGATAACCGCATATGCTGTTCGAAAGGTTTATGTGAAGGCTGAACTATTCAAAGACTTGATCTCGATGGTCTTTAAAAAGTTTATCACCAACGAAAAGATTAATGTCAATCAAATTTCCATCGACGTGTATAATTTCGAGAATTTCGACATCAACATTCTCAAGAGGGCAGGG
Organism: Pichia sp. PH4023; assembly: GCA_025531575.1. Classification (NCBI taxonomy): domain Eukaryota; kingdom Fungi; phylum Ascomycota; class Pichiomycetes; order Pichiales; family Pichiaceae; genus Pichia; species Pichia sp. PH4023. The sequence goes on from JAMGYR010000003.1 coordinate 1,542,778, forward strand.
TTCTACAGACAGAAGAGGCACAGTTTAGGCTTCTTGCTCACTTCTGTTTTAGGCATGACCAAAGACACTTATGTCTTTGAGTCTGAGTCAATCGAATTCTGATCCTAAGTCTCTTAAATATTCAGCGGGCGTGCATCCTGCATGCACAACTTATCTTCTATAAACATTCTTTATTATGATAGCTTTGCACCATTGTAAATAATATGGACACAGGATATGTTTTTCTAGGGAAACATGGAGCAAATTTGTTCCGCTGTAGGGAAGACAAAAATTGCTCATTGTCACCGCTCGTCTCGTTTTGTTTGGGAGGGAAGGCTCAAACGGCACATGTTTTCCTGTTTCCCCTCAACGTCACCTGTGCTCGCAAAAAGATTCTAACCGTCGGCAAGATTTGGACTCTACACCTGATGGTAGAGTTTCGAGCCGTTTGTACCTTTTGGGGGAACTTTTGATTGGCCAGTTTTTTCCTCTGGGAATCAGCTCAGGTCATCGTAGAGGGAATTTAATGTCACCAATCTCAGAAATGCTCTCACTTTTGATAAATTCTGAATGTTGTAGTCTTTGAGTTCTAACAGGAGAAGTTTTTCATATATAAACCACATGCTTTTGTTTTAGTTAAACTGAATTGAATAATTCCTGTGTGAGCATCTGTATCCATTTTTTTATTACCCTACCACAATCCACAACAAGATGAAGTTTTCAACTCCGTTGTTATTGGTTTCAACAGGGTCATGTATGGCAGCAAATTTTAATACTTCTAGCATTATTGATTACAACGTAACTCGTTCTTCCTATCATATTGCTGCTGACAATGCCACCGATTATAGTTATTGGTCTTTGGCAGCAACTAACTCTTCATTGTCATATGCAGACGGTTCCAATGTTACGGTTGCAATTATAGGTGATGGTGTCAATTCTAAATACCTTCTGTCCAATGACTCTGTTTCTTCGGTTTTGGACATCTATTCTAATTCCACATACCTATTTTCCAAAGATGAACTAACTGAAGATACTCTTGCTGCTAAAGTTTTACTTGCTAATGCTCCCAACACTAAGATCAAGTCTTACAAGATTTTCAAAAACTCCGATTCAACCACAACCATTACTTCCAAAGTTGTCAGTGCTCTTCTAGCTGCCGTCAATGATGAAACTGTCGATTTCATTTACATCAACACATGGCAGGCGTATGGTGGTTGGTCGGAATCTTATCTTTCGATGCTACTCAACGAAATTGGTCTCCAAAAACCTGTTGTTTTACCAATGGGCCAAAGCAACGGTCTTTTCCAATTCTCCGATGGTGCAGCTGCCGAGCATGTTATTTCCGTTGGTGGTGCAGGCTATGAAGGTTTACCAGGGTTTGCGATCGACATCGATGGCAAAATCTATGGAGTCTATGCTGAAAAGGCAATGAATCTTTGGGCTAACAATACTTTAGTTCTTGGGCAATTAGACTCCAGTTGTCATTTGCAAAACAATGTCAGTGATGATGAATCCAACATTTTATTCCTCGACGTTGGCAACTGCTCTCCAGATCAGATCGCTGAAACTGTTCTGGAGTCAAACTTCACTCAATTGCTCACCACTGGTGAAGAATATCAGCTTTATAACTTTTCGGCAAAACCGGGCTATACTTCTGCTATGATTGGTAGAGAAAGTGGTCTAAAACTTTTCAAACGACTTGAAAATGGGGATACTATTGTTGCCCGCAAAAGAGTGGACGAAAACATGATTATTGTCGATTATGAGTTTGACGAATATTCGATCAACTTCAATTCTTCGATGGGCCCAACTCTTGATCTCCACTTGAAACCCAATATCATAGCTCAAAGTGCTTTTTATTTCGACGACCTAAGCGTCTACGCATCTGGGACCTCTTTATCCGCCGCCTATGTTGCGGGTGTCATTGCGGCATATGCCAGTGGTGCTAATGACAGAACTTGGTACAGTGGTATTGTTGACAGAGTTACTACTTCTGGTAATTTGGTGAACTTCAGAAATTTGACATACACGTCATCTGAGATTGAGAATCCTATTGTTCAAGGTGGTGGGATTATTAATGCAGAAGACTTTGTTCTCAAGGATTTTGACATCAGTCCAGGTTTTTTTGCATTGAAGGAGAATAAAACTACAACTGAGGTCACTTTCATCATTATGAACAACGATAATGAATCTGCAAAGAGATTCTATATCAGCGGCTTGGATGCTATCACGATTTACTCACAAGATTCAGATATTGATGCCAACAACAACAACATGTACCCATTCCCAATATACGGTAACGAGACGGCTGCTACCGTGATGATTAAGAAGAACACTGTTCTTGTTCCAGCTGGAAAGTCAGTAAATGTCACCATTTCAATAACACCACCAGATTATTCTACCGAAGCCAACCGGCTACCAATCTATGGTGGCTATATTCAAGTTAAAGATTTGAGTACAAACATTGTTTCGAATATTCCATATTTTGGCAGCACAGTTGAGCTGCATTCTTTGGAAACACAGACCGATGAGGAGTTCTATTGGAAGGAGTTCCACTATGAACCAGACGGAAAATACTGTGAGATGTGGGTGAATGGATCTGTTGTAAATGATACGGATCATTTCATGCAGATATATTTCAACGACCGGATTGGATCTCCGCTGATCGATATCCTCGTTGTTGAGAAGGACTGGACCATAGAAGATTTTGTTTATCCTCCCGTTCCCGGGCAAGACAAGTTTGTTGAGCGGATTCAGGGTACGAGATATCCTGGCGGGTATCCATGGCACTATGCTCCGAGATCGAACACGACGCTTGCTGAACAATGGGATGATTGGCACGATGGGTTGCTTGCTGATGGCAGTGTTTTACCTGCTGGCGAGTACAAGATTCTGTTGAGGATCTTGAAGCACAATGTGCAGGATCTAAGTGATTGGGGCGAATGGTACAACCATGTTTCTCCTTGGTTTGTGGTGGACTATGCGAACGTCACTGCGGTGGGCCTTCCATTGACGACCATTTCGATCCCTCATACCACGCTAAAGACTGTTTCGACTGCCACCGCCTCGACCGCCTCGGCCACTTCGATGGATATGGCAGGTATGCACATGTAACAATGAACTCTATTAAATACTTTTTGTAGTAATTATGCTGAATATATTATTTTAGTCTATAAGGGAATGTAAAGATGGGTGGGAACTGAATGCGACACAGTTCGATTACTATAGAACATGCGTTTGTATTTATATAGGGGGAGAGGGGGTTAGTGAGCAAAGAGGGTAGTCGGTGTTGTTTCTAGTGGGCTGGGGCCTCGGAGTCCTCGTGCAGGTGGAACACTTCTGAGAAGTCGTTGGAGTGGTCGAGGGGCAGTTCTCTGAGGTAGCCTGACTCGACGTCGTAGACGAGGGCGTAGAGCTCGACGTCGCCTCTGGCATGGGCCTCGACGTAGGAGGGGTTTTTCTGGATGGTGTTGACGGAGTTGAGAATGTTGAGCTCCACGAGACGCTTGCAGCGGTCGTTGATGTCTTCGATGGCCTTCAACTCGTCGAGGTGTTGTGCTCTAACGTGTCTGACGGAACTCAACCACTGGTCAAGGGCGCCGCCAGCCTTCTTGTTCGAGAGCGAGGCCCACACGCCTCCACAGTCGGTGTGGCCGCAGACAATCACCTTGCTCACCTTGAGCACCTCGATGGCAAACTGGAGGGCGGAGATGGACGACACGTCTGCGTTGTTGATCACGTTGGCGATGTTTCTGAGGGTGAACACTTCGCCCGGCAGACACCCGAGGGCGGTGCACTCGTTGATTCTCGAGTCACCGCAGCCGATCCAGAGCGTGTGCGGCTGCTGGCCCTTCCCTGAGAGTGGCATCACCGCTGGGTGCTCGGCCTTGAGTTTGTCCATGTTGCGTCTGTTTGCAGCGAGGTAGTCCTTGAGGGACGAGTTTTTCGAGAGCGTGAACGGGTAGTTGTCGCTGTGTGTGTGTGCAAAGGGAGAGCAGACATGCCCTGCTGCTGCGGTAGCAGCAGGAGCTGTCGCCGTGGAGGCGGATTCGTTCATGGTCATCATCTTGATACGGGGGAAAACCTTGTAGGCGGAGAGTCTCGAGTGTGTGCTTTGGACGGAGGACAGGAAGCGGTAGAAAATCGTGGCGGGTGGTGCTGCTGCACTGTTGCTATGCTGATATGTTGCTATGCTTGTGTCTATTCTACTTGCACACCTACAATCACACGCAGAGTCTGCTCAGCCAGTGCTCTCCAGAGCGGGCACCCGTCAACTTATATGCGGTCGCCACGAATGTCCCAACTGCTGCTGCTGTTGGGTCCCCTTCTCGCCCCGCCTGTGACGTCCTGCCTCTGCGTCTGCTCCTCTTCACCACCTGGCTCCGGCCGGCGATGATTCATGTCGCCAGCAGCCCGCCGCCCGCACAGCCCGGACGCACCTCTGCTGACGTCGCTGAGGTCACCCGTTGTGCTTCACTGCGGACGCAACCCCGCGGCGGCCAGATCGAGGTCGAGGTCGACGAGGCCTGCGGCGTCGACGGCGAGGCCGGCCGCGTCGATGAGACCCATCCACTCCGTCCACTCCGTGCCGAAGTCGACGTCAGCGCCGGCGAGGTCAAGCGCGGGGCTGGAGGAGACACCCGCGGGGGACTCGGCGCGCCGGCGGAGACGCTCGTACTCCACAGCGAAGGAGAGGCCGAGGTCGTCGTGGAGCTTGCGCTCGAAGCCAGCGAAGCTCTCGCGGGCGAGCCCCCAGACGCTGCCGGCCTCGCGCAGGACATGGAGGTTCCCGAGAAGCACGTCGAGGAGCGCATGGCCAGCGGAGGCCGGGCCGTCGCGTCGGCGGTCGCGCTCCATGATGAGCAGCACAACGCTGGCAACGAGGATGCTCGAGTAGACAACAAGGATCGAGCAGCGGCGGCAGCCGTATTTGGCGACGAAGCCGGCGATCGCCACGTCCAGCGTGGCAATGGCCGGGACGACGACTTCGTCGCGGATGCGCTGCTGCTGGCCGGCGAGCGGGTCGGGTTCAGCTGTGGACAACGCGTCGAGAAAGGGCCTGTTCACGCAGAGCAGCACGATGTAGTAGTAGTAGACATGGACCATGTCGGGCGGCTTAGTGCTGCGGGCGCGGACGGCGTCCGTGTCCGGCCAGCGCAACTCCGGGAGGAGGGCCGCCCGCCAGTCGGCGAGCTCGCGGTTGAAAGCGGCGAGCCGGGCATACTTGCCCGCGACGGAATGCTCGAGGACAAAGATGCCATGCATGCTGCGCTCGGCAAGCACAATGAGGCGAATGATGCTTGTGAGCGGGTTGGAGACGTCGATGATGTCCTTCTCCTTGAAGTTGAAGTCTGTGATCCAGTCGAGGTCCGGGACGCGGCCGCTCTCCTCGAGCGTGCTGTCGTCGATGTGCAGCACGGAGGGCCGGCCGAGAATCATCCCGATGAAGTGGTCGACAATGAAACAGCCCCAGTAGATGCGGCTCTTGAAGAGCAGCGAAAGCCGGTTGATGCTGCGCTTGCTGCTCGCGAGATTCGGCGAGAGGTGGAACCCCACGTCGAAGCCGAGCCGCAGGCCGAGCCCGCTCAGCAGCCAGCACGAGCTGTTGCGGCCCCGGTACATGTCGTAGAGCCCGAGCAGCAAAAACGCCTGCAGCGACGTGATGGATGGAGCGTCCAGCTTCGCCCACAGCAGCTCCTTGGCCATGGCGTAGAACCGCTCGGAGCCGGCCTGGGCCCGTGCCTGGGCCTCTTCCTGGGCCTCCGCTTCATCCGCTGGGGCTAGAAGAGCCCCGATGGCGCACACCGCGTAGACAAGCTCCGGCGTGCAGTACGACTGCTTGCGGCTCGTCCGCGGGTGGTAGAAGTCGATGAGGAACGTCTCTCGCGGCACAAACATGTGGATATCCGGGTACAGCCACTGGAAGAAGCACTTGATGTACCGGATCACCGTCGCGTCCTTGTTGAGTGTCTTCAGCGACACCGCTGCCACAGGCTCTCTGCCCTTCTCCGGCTCCCGCAGCGGCGACGTGGCGCTGTGGAAGATCGACGTCGGCCCGTACGTCTCAGGACTCACCGTGCTCGTCCCGATCCTCTGGAACGCCTTCGGCCTCGGGTACTTGCCCGCCGGTTCGGCGTCATCGCCAGCGGCCTCCATGACGGTTTCGCCGCCCAATGCAACACCTTTCTTCCCCGTGAGGCCCTCGATGTACGCCTCCAGCTGCGCAACCCGCTCTCGCAGGTCCACCAGCTCGTGCGTCGACGGCCGCAGCGACCGTCCGTCGCTCGAGGGGACACACTCCTTCCCGGCCCGCGTGCAGCACGAGCACGGCACCCGCCGGTCAGAGTCACACTTCACCTTCCTCGTCTTGCAGTACCGACATGCCTTAGTCACCGCTGTACTTGATCCTCCGGGCACGTGATCTGTGCTCCCAGAGCCCGTTTTTACCCGTTTCCGCTTGCCGTCGTCCACCATTCTGTCGCTGTACTCTCTGTCGTTTCCACCGTCCATATCAGGTCCCTTCTTCTGCCTTCAGCCCCAGGCACTGTCCAAACCCCCTGCTCCGGTCCTATCTTCAACACCAAACGGCACAAAACATGTCGAAATCCCCACCCCGCCCATGGCATACATCCGTGCACCGTACTGCGCCTCCCCCGCCACACCACGCCGATCGGCCCCAAATCGCCCCGCCACCCTTTCTCCTTTTCCTTCCTTTTTTTTCCCTTTCCTCCTCCTTTCGCTGGCTGCCTGGCCGCCGCAGTGTCCCACCAGCAGCTACTCACTCACACACGGTCCTCGCTCCTGCGAGTGTGTCTCAGTTTCCGTTCTCGACCTGTTTGTTGTTGTTGAGTTGTTTTTCCTTTTGGAGATGCCGGCACCACCTTCTGCCCGGGATCCTCCTGCCGTCCCTCCTTCGGCAGGCACAGCTTGCTACTTCTACTACACCCAAACAACATCCCCCCTCTTGCTAGACTTCCGACACCTTGCTTCGCACACAGGTGGTAGATATATAGATAGCCAGGTAGCGACTTCGACCCAGACAGAGATCCATCAGCAGATCAGCAGATCAGCAACCGATACACAACAAAGACGACGACGACGATAACGACAATAGCGGCGCCGAAGACGACGACAATCGATACCGCAACAAAAAGGATACAGATTACGTCCCCTTGTATCACACCTTCCATCCCGATCATTTGTTGTTCTACTTCCTCCTTCCCCCTTCAATTCTTCCTCCTCGAAGAACCACGGTAGAATAGGAGAACCCCCCTTGTTTTGTTGCAGTGAATTCATCCGATCTTATCTTTGCTATCATTGAATCCATTTCTGTTTTTTCATCAGCATCCTCCGATCCTTCAATTTTTTAGAAGTTCCTAGAACAAAATTTTAATTTGTTCTTGTTTAACCTAAAAGTCAATTACTGACCCAGAAATGTCTTCCAGACAAAACTTACAGTCGCCTGCTGTTGCAGCAGCAGCTCTCGCAGCCTCAAACAACATAGGATCCTCGAACTTCCAGAGTAACACCAACGTCTCCAACGTCCCTCAGTACTCCCAAACCGGCCAGCAACAGCAACAACAATCGAGCCAGCAACAGCCAAGTCAACAAAACTTGAATATGAACCAAAACACTCCTTCTCAGTCTCAAAACCCTTCTCAATCCCAATCTCAATCCCAAAATTCAAATCAAGTGGTTGGTTTACATTACAAGATTGGCAAAAAAATTGGTGAGGGATCCTTTGGTGTTATTTTCGAAGGTACAAACTTGATCAACGGTGTCCCCGTTGCAATCAAGTTTGAACCAAGAAAGGCCGAAGCCCCTCAATTAAGAGATGAATACAGAACCTATAAACATTTGAGTGGAGTCAAAGGTATTCCAAATGCCTACTATTTCGGTCAAGAAGGATTACATAACATCTTGGTCATAGATTTGTTGGGCCCTTCTCTGGAAGATTTGTTTGACTGGTGCGGCAGAAAGTTCTCTGTCAAAACAGTGGTTCAAGTGGCTGTTCAAATGATCACTTTAATCGAAAGAGTCCATCAACATGATCTAATTTATAGAGATATCAAGCCTGATAACTTCTTGATTGGCAGACAGGGCTTACCAGATGAAAATTCTGTTCACTTGGTCGATTTTGGTATGGCCAAACAATATAGAGATCCTAGAACAAAGCAACACATTCCTTACAGAGAGAAAAAATCTTTGAGCGGAACTGCCCGTTACATGTCCGTCAACACCCATTTGGGTCGTGAACAATCAAGAAGAGACGACTTGGAAGCCCTGGGTCATGTTTTCTTCTACTTCCTACGTGGCCAATTACCATGGCAAGGTTTAAAAGCCCCAACTAATAAACAGAAATATGAGAAAATCGGTGAAAAGAAACGTACAACCCCAATCAGTGAACTGTGTGCTGGCTTACCACCACAATTTGGCCGTTACCTTGAAAGCGTTAGAAATTTGCAATTCGATGCTGAGCCAGATTACGAACATTATCGTCAATTGCTCCTATCTATCCTACCAGATATAGGAGAAACCGCCGATGGCCACTATGACTGGATGGATTTAAATGGCGGCCGTGGTTGGGATTTGGCAATAAATAAAAAGCCAAACTTACATGGTTATGGCCATCCAAACCCACCAGGTGAAAAGCGTCATCAAAAGCGTCCGAAACAACATCAACACGGTTATGGCCAACACCTTTCTTCCCAACAACAGGCCCAACAACAGGCACAAGCGCAAGCACAACAACCATCTCAATCCCAACCACATGGTGTTTCTAATAATGCAGGTCAAAATGGAATTCCAAATATTAACTCAACAGGTAATAATAACATCGCCAATAACGCTAACAAAGGCTTTCAATCGAATATCCAAGATAATGGAATAAATGACGGTTTGAATGATAATGGATTTGCCAATGGTTCCAATGTTCGGAATTCAAATCAGGTTGTAAATGATACAGGCGGTGTGAACGGTAACAATGTCGGTGAAGTGAAACCACTTCCAAACTTACCAACACACTCCTACTCTAAGCCAACCGGTGGTGAACGCGCTAATCATGCACAAGGTAAAACAACAGGAGATGATGAGTCCGGTAAGGGCTGTTTTGGAAAACTCATGTGCTGTTAGACAATAGCCAATATCCTCAACTCAGCTCAGCAGAAGAGTCAACTTGATTATATGCTAACTAATTAATACCTGTGGCTACTTTTTGTTCCTACCATGATTGTTTGTTCCTTCTCACTGTAATGTTTGTCAACTTTCCCGGGTCTTTTCTTGCTGGGATGTTTGCAGTTGTTTTAGTTTTAAACCAGTGAGGACAAACAATTTTTTTTTATAATATATTGTGTGATATTAGCTAATTTTTTTCCCGTATAAAAGATGTGTATAGAGATAGATTTATTTATGCACTTATTCATTTCAATAGGCATCTATATCAAATACACATATTACTCCTGTTTATTATCTCACTAATACAGTAAAGACGGGTGTAAGGTCTCCAATTCGACCAAAAAACATCATTTCTTCCACCTATGGGATTCGTCACCTCCAGCCCATTTGTGTTCGACATAGCCTAGTCTTTTCTTCACTTCGTGGACTGTATTCGGATCACCCATGTTTTTCCCTACGTTATCACTAATCTTGATAGCATGCCCACCACCACAGGAGAGTAGTTTCATGACAATGTTCATTGGTTCGCTGTCGAAATCATTCGTGAGGTTGGTACCTATTCCGAAAACTGAGTTGATTGCACACTCTGACTCTTCACATATCTTCTTCAAGGCAATGCATTTGTTCGTATTAAGGGAATCACTGAAACAGATCAACTTCTTCGTGTCTCCAGCATACCCGTGTTCGTGATACCACTCACTTAGCCTACTTGCATACTCTTTCGGGTCACCACTGTCTTGCCTCACTCCGACATAGTATCCAATGTAAGGTTCCGTAAACTGTTTCAAGAAGTTGTCTGTTCCATAAGTGTCAGTCAAAGCCAATCCGGCATGCATTGGACCAACCAATTCGACGTACTGCTCCATTGCAAGCCTGTTTGCTGTTAAATATGCATCGTAATTAGGTTTACCATCAACCGTGCTCGTTCTGATTGATTGGATCGCCCCGACTCCCATCATCCACTCATGTCCAATTGTACCAATTGGGTCAACGCCAAACTCCTTTGCAAACAAAACGTTGGAGGTGCCTAGAAATTTCCCCTTGAAATTGGAACTTTTAACAGCTTTCATGATTCCTTGCATCACGCTCCTTTGCACTTCAAAGCTTCGTCTACGTCTAGTTCCAAATTCACTGAATGTGCATCCAGCTCCCAGGAGCTTCTCCGTTTTGGCGAACGCTTGAGAATTTACTAGCTCAAAGTCTGGCTTAGGTAGCGACTCAGTAAAGTCACCGTTTTCCAATACGGCAACTTCTTTACCGTCAATTTTCCACTTTGTATCAATGAACCTGAAGTAGCATTCACTCAACAGTGAAAGAACTGGGATTTCATACAAGGTAACAATTTCCCAGTCTCCAAATGCCGTAATGGTCAAATTGTACTCATCTCCGCTGAGTTCAGGGATGATTTTGATTTCTTTATCCGGATTCAATCTCACTGTTCTCAACCATTCGAAATGATTGTCTCCAAGATATCCGATCTTCGTCTTCAAGTATGCAATTTCCTCATCAGTAAACCTCAAATGCTCAAGACTTTTGATTTGTTCACATAGCCAGTCATACGCTTTCCTATCAAGCTTCTTGTCTGGAGTTCTATTCGTTAGTAGAAATTCACATGGGACTTTAGGATAGTGTCTGTGAATGGCAGCTTGCATAGTAATCTTATAAAGATCGGTGTCCAACAAGGACGTGATAATAGGAGTCGCAACCATGTTTTTGTGCTGGTCCTACTGTATCCGAAAAATATGGTTCCTAAATTTCAGTCAATTGTGGAAAGAAACCAACTGTTCCTCCAAAAATTGACATCATTCATTTCTTATAGGCTACCTCCTAGATATCTCCAGTTTTCTCTCCACGGAGATCTCAGACTCATTCCACATCCCGCGCTGACATAAGCACTCACTCTATCTGGGATGTTGAATTTAGCATAGGAAATAACTTCATAACAACTCGTGGATCAGACAACGGCAGAACGTCCTTGGTCACAATTGATTAGGGCATCTGCATATCTCATCTGTTAGCGAGAAAAATGAATCATGGTGTAAGAAATCGATTTGGAGACACCATCGTGCATCTTTTTCTAATTATAATACAGAATAAAATACATAGTAAAACTATTGTACAGAAAAGCACTACTCAAACAAGAGGCTTTTCTTCTCCAAGATATATCACCTCATCCTCTGCAAAGTTGTCAGAGCCATCTGGATAAATTCCGGTATCTATTGGGTTGTCGTACTCAAGTGACTTGGTATCTTCTAACTGAAATATGCGTAGTGTGTCCAAAACCACAACTTCGTCCCCCCAATTACTATGGATAACTACCATAAAGTCAGTGATGTCCCATTTTGTTATTTCTAGTTTGACTTCGTTATTCCAAATGAGCGGTTGGTATGCTCGATTCGAGTTAATGTCGTATCTGAGTTCACCCACACGGACCCACCCAACTAAACTATCTTCCTTAACCTTCCTGGAAATATCAAACTTGAGGTCTTGATTGTAGAATGCGCCCATAGCCTTCTTCATGGCCCTTTGCTCGGTGGCTATGGGGCGAACTAAGAACTCAACATTTTTTGGTGCAGTGTTGAACCAACGCTTACGAATATCAGCTTTAGCCGCATCATCCACAAGATTCATGTTTGGGGGCAGTCTGGAGTGGTATATTCCCAATTCATGGACCTTTATCGGCGCTGGAGCCTGGACAGTCAAATAAACCGGCATTGCCGATGAGACACTTTGCCAAAATAGAGAAGGATGTTCTAACAAGACGTTTCGTGGGCTGTTTGAAGGAGATAGTAGTTTGATATTGGCCAACGTCTTAACAATAGGGTTACCGCTTTGAGAGTTTCCTGGATTTAGCATTCTTTTCATAAAATCCGGGAAACCGTGAATAATTCTCGATTGGATAGTCTTGCGGCGTTTATCTCTTTTGTATTGCGAGAGAGGAGGGTATGAAGTCAGCTGTAGCGATACACGACAATTGTTTGCGATATTGTAAAACTTGGACGAAACCTTGTGCAACTTGGTATCCTTGGCTTGATTTGCGTGCTCAACTTGGTCGCCAGAGTATTTGACAAGCTGGCCCTTCATTTCTTTCAAAAACTTTTTATCCACAATATCTCGGGTCATGTCCTTGGAGAGAGTATCAACCTTGCGCTCCAAGTCGTTCAGCTTTTCAAACAATGGATTCACAACATTTTGATTTGCATCAATCATATCTTTGGAGGAAATCGAGAACTCAAGTTTGTTAATATGATCCTGGAGTTGCTTAAAACCACTCTCAATGCTATTCATTTTCTCTCCTAAGCCCTCCAACTTTCTCAAGGATTTCACATCTTCTTCTAGTAGATATATCTTATGGCTCAAAAAGGGGCTCAAATTGGAGCTGAGTGTGAAAGGATTGAGCATTTTGAGGTTTACCAACGCGTCTTTCGTCACAAAGCTCGACACAAAAAGTAGAAACAAACCAACGATTAGAAGAGGAGATGATTTGAGCATGTACATTAGAAATTTCTCCTTGTATTTCAAAGGAGGATCGTAGAGAAAATGCGTGTTGTCCAATTCTGTATCAGATTCGATATCTGCGTCGTCAAATGGGCCGTGACTTCGGTCCAGCTTTGACTTCGTTTTGGATTCACCGAAAATATCGGGTAAATTTTGGTTATCATGTTTATCAGGGTTATCAGTGTATCTCTCGAACTCTTGCTTTTCAAAACCCGAAAACCCGGTATCATTTGAATCTTCGGTTCCATTGTAGTCCTCTTCATCTCCGCTGATGACACTCATCTTTTTGGCAAAGACAGAGTCCTTTTCGTCGTAGTCACCGTCGTACTCATCGTCGTCTCCGTACTCATCATCGACGTTTTCCTCCGGGTATGCATCGTCGGAGACTAGTTCCCTAAACTCGTCTATCACCATCTGCTTCTGCAAGTCGCCGTTGATCATCTCAAGGTCCTCTTCTGAGATTACAAAGGTCTCTTTGGTAAACAACGCGTCAAACGTACCTCCAGTCGGCTCGTGCTTTTTTCCGTTGTCATATCCATGTCTGGAGGGTCCCTCAGAGAACAGCTCTCTGACGGACTTCTTTAGCCGGCTGATTTTCTCTGTTTCCTTCGATGGCATGGCTGTACAGAACAGATTCGATTGAGGGGGGGTGGGGGGTGACCAGTCACCTAGCGGGTGTGGAAGAGGTATACCTTGCGACTGATAGCTCACGCCAAACATGGTGTGTTCTCCGTACAAAAAAAGCCGACGCGGATCCCACAATTACTACCAAAACGGAGTTCTATCCATCTACATATGCGTGGACTAGATGCTATATAGGTTGGCGGGACAGGGACATGGCCATCAGGACATTGCCTCGTCCTGAGAAATCTCTCCAGTAGGAGGTTCATTTGTTGCCGCCGCTTCTGTAGTTGCAGTTTCAGACTCTGTTTCCCAGGGTTTCCTCCGCTGCTGCAACACGCTCTCAGATGCTTTGGTCGGGTCTAGGACCGTCTTTGGGATCTGCTTGATTCCCGGGATAGGCTTGTTGTTGACGATCATGTCGACTATCTCCTGGTAGTTTGACGAGTACTCCTCCTCCTCTGCGTGGGCGTCGGCCGGCTCGAGCGTCAACGCGTCGTGCTGGCTGGCCCCCGTGTCCACCATCCGGCTGTCTACGCCGACGTCGAGATCATCGTCCGTGCTAGCGCCGATGCTGCCTTGAGGCACGCCGAATGCCTTCTGCCTGTTGGCGAGCCAGAACTGATAGTCCTGTAGCTCGAGGATGTTCTCCGTCTCGGAGCAGAAGACAAAGATCTTCGTCTGCAGCTGCAGCTGCTCCCGGTCTGCCTGCGGGATGCGGCTCGGGTTGAACTCGCCGTTGCTGAGGTCCTGCTTCACCTCGAGGTCCTTATCGGACATCACGATGAGGTACTGGTTGTACACCTGCTCGAGCGTGCTCTTGTACGCCGGGCTCGCCTGAAAGTCGTACGAGATGAACTGTTCGTACACTTCATCCATGTCTGTCATCTTTGTCTGTCTGTGGGTGTGGCAACACAGTCCTGTCCTTCATACCCCCGCTCATACACACCGCTAAACAGCTGCTTCTCTCTTTCAGTCAGAATGGCCTCGCTGCGAAAACATGAATGGCCTATCGGCCTCACATACGGCTCCGCTCCGGCAGGCTACAAGTTGTGGATCAGCGTCTTGGTTTATACAGCTATGGCTAGAGAAAAAAGAGAGTATATAACGGGTGTGTAGTGTACAGTGGGGGATGGGGCGGAGCAGAACGGACAGGCTGGGCGAAGGAACGAGTCTATAGGGGGACCGCTTGCTGCCCGTCGCATGTGGCCCCTGCGTCAGGCTCAGTACGCCCGCTCGTCGTCGACAATCTCCTTCTTTTCCAACGGGTTGTACTTGAGGAACTTCTCAATCAAGTCGACGTGCGTGAGCACCATTCTTCTGCAGCAGTATCTCTTCAACTTGAGCCTGTCGAGGGCGTCACCCTCCGTCATGTTGTCGTCCTCTAGGTACGAAAGATACGTCTCCCACTTGTCGCCGACAACCTTGCCGCACGAGAAACATCTCACTGGAATGATCATTGTGTGTGTGTGCCGTGGCCTCCTGCTCCTTCAGTGTTTCTCGTTCAGCACAGCAGCAGCAGCAAACAGACCGGTACATACTCAGATAGTGTTCCTCCCGTCTGAAAATTTTTCTCAGGCCTTTTTCTCTCTCTGTCTCATGTCTGGTATAGGGGATAGGCTTACGTCAGCCGAGGGAAGGAAAAAAAATTTTTTGTCTTTTCCAGATCTTTTTTTTCCACCAGATAGAAGGCAGGAGGGAAGAACAAGAAGAGGAAGAAGAGAAAGAAGAGAAGAAAGGAAGGAATGATAAAAGAGAAGGAACAACAACAGTCAAATTCAGTGACAAATAGCAGTCAGATGAAGAAAGACACCTACTCGCTGTCCTTCGCTGCCGGAGGACAAGTCCGTGCGCATTTGAACAGGATCTCCCACGACGGACACTACTCCATCTCCTTCTTCAACAACCACATCACAGTCTATTCGGTGACGTCCAGACTCGCCATCCGGTCGTTCCACGCGCTGGAACCTCTTGTGTTTGACGAGATTGTTGACGCTTTTCTCTCCCCGGTGAACCCGAACCTCGTCTACATCCTCTCTGGCCGCCCAGGACAGGACTTCCATCTGACCATCCTCAATTGGTACGACAATCTGAAAAACCCCGTCGTCTCTAGCATCAGGCTGGAGCTCCCTGCGCAGGCGACAGAGTTCTTGAGAATAATCAACTTCAACTCGAACAACGAGACACTGCCGAACCTCTTGGTGAAGAGCCAAAAACACAGCTACTCGATTGTCTCGTACGATCTGAATAACTCTTCGGTGTCGAAGGTCATCAAGAACATCGACAATGTCGCCTTCTACGCCTTCTCCCCAAACCGCAAGAACATTGCATTTGCTATGAAGAAGAAAACCGCCGCGTTCAAAGTGTTGACTTTCGACGACGATAACGACTCCAAACTCGCATACTACAGTGTAAACTACTCAAACAACAAGTACACCGCCGTGAACCTAGCCATCTCGAACGATCAAGCCAACCCTCTACTTGCCTTTGGCACAGTCAGCGGTGCCATCGTGCTGCTATTCGAGTTGACCTCTCCAAACCCTCCCCAGAGAATCCTGAAATGGCACATAGGCGCACCAAAGAGCTTAACTTTCAACCCAGACTCAACCTATCTTCTTTCCGGTGGTGCTGAAAAGGTTTTGGTGTTCTGGAACATTTTGAACGAAAAGCAGCAGTTTTTGCCACGTCTTAACGGTATAATCGAAAACATTTCTTTCAACTCCAGTGTTCCTTCTCTCATTGGTTTATCTCTCAACGTCATCGACGGCGATATCCAGTACTTGATCTTGGGTACCACAGATCTATTATCCAAGTTGGACATCAGTACTCCTCACCTTTTTTCCGGAATGAACAAAGATAACTACATCAAGAAAAATCTGCTCAAGGACTTACATTCTTTCGAGAAAAGCAAGCAATCCACCCGTTTTAAACATCCTTATAGACTCGACTTCAGAATCCACCCAAAGAGTAATTATTTGTATCTTCCGTCAGGAAGACACTTGCAAGTTTTTGACTCCTTGCACAATCTACAGGTTGACAATATTGCAGTGGCACCAGCTATCCAACAATATGGTAAAGTCGGCTCTGAAAACAAAATACAGGATCCTATGGTCATAGGCTCGGAATTTATCTTATGTTCAAAAACAAACGACAAAGATTGGTTAGTCACATGTGATGCGGAAATTAGAGGTGAAGCGGAAGATCTGACTGATGGCAGTATCGAACATTGGGAAACTTTGAGATTTTGGAAGTTTTCTGGAAGTACAGATTCATGGACTCTACAGACCAAGATGTTACGTCCTCATGGCGATTACCCAATCACTAACATCGCGCCAGCTCCGAAGAGCTACTTTGGTGGTGAAGCTGTCTTAACTGCAGATTCCCGTGGTAACGTAAGATTGTGGAGACCAAACTCGCAAGGTATTTGGTCGCTAAGAAAGTTCTACTCAAGTGGATCCGAAAATGCTACAAACAATTCTGACACAGATATCAAGAAAAACAAACCATTGGTGAATATTGCCAATAAGGAAGGCACCTCTTGCTCGTGGTCTCCAGACAGCAGCATGATTGCCGTGGGTAGAGAGGGGAAAGTTGTATTACTAGATGTCAATAGTTTTGAAGCCATACATACCATTTCCCCTGCTATCTCCTCCTCGAGATTCCATACCCATGCATCTATCGGTGAACCAGAAGACGGCGAGAAGAACGCAGGTTTTTCTGGACTTCCGATTCATTCCCAAACACGTTGTATTGATTTGAATCTTCAAGATAGCCATATTATTTCTGTAAACTTCACATCAAATGGAAAACTATTGATTGTTGAGACACGCAGTCATTTGACCGTGGTTGATATATTAAAGAACACAACAGTCTTTGGTCTAATTCTTGGTGGTGGAAATAACTCTGGGTTCGGCGGCTCCATAGTCAAGGTTGCACCACGGAAGAAATCTGAGATCAGTGTTGGAGATTCAACAGATTTGGAAAACGATACCACAGACGAGCTTCTCATTGTCGGCAAATACTTCACTAAAGAGAAAAAAGTTTCCTCCAAAATAACGTTATGGAATGTTTCCGACAAGAAGTCGACTATAAAATGCAAGTGGTGTCACGTACACGGCGCTGCTATTCTTGGTGCAGAATGGTCTGAAAAATGGCAAGAGTGGATCTTGGCAGATATGAACTCCAATTTTGGAGAACTTGGCTTTGGCAAGTCCTCTGCCAGAAAATCACTCACCAAGGAGTCTGAAAGCAAACAGACCGATAACTGGATCGTGTCCAGCTTGCTAGACAATGCCAGGATTGTCAACCGTGCTGCTGCAACAGCCAAGAGCAAGGTGAGTCTCCAGTCGGACGACACAGAAGAATTTAACGATAGACAGGGCCTTCAGGGCAATGCGTTCGATGGCATACTCGACCACCTTGAAGGTATAAGTGTAGAAACCTTGTTTGACAGAGTGCTCCGGGTGGTATAGTGCAGATAGTATGTGTATGTAGTATAATCTAACGAATTGTGTATTCAACTCCTACCAGAACCGCACCGGTGACTCGCGGACATCGATTTTTGCCTTGACGAGACAAGAAAGTGACCCATATCGTGAAGGAAGCACTCTTCCTACTGTAGCACGGCTATGTTGTAGCAGCATCGAGAAGGCTAAGACAGATACAGCATTTAAAGCGGCATCCAACATGGGGTTTGGCAGCAGGTCTTATATGGGTGCAAAGGAGAAGGCAGACTACGAGGGATCGTTTGTTGGGAAGTACCAAAAACTCGTCAAGAAAAATTCGTTCTTATACTTTGGACTGCCAATGATGCTTTCCATTGCGTTGGGGTCTGTGCTTTTGACGAACTTCACAGCATTACGTTATGAAAGAAGAGACGAGAAGGTGAAGGAGATGTCTGAGGACGAAGCTTTGAACATGATCAACAACAGGAGAAAGGTAGATATCAACGATGAGTACTACAAGCTGCAGGGCATTCTCGAGGAACACCAAGACTGGGAGCCAAAACGTGTGGAAAGACTACCAGGGGAGAGTGAAAACAAGTGGTAGCTGGAGTGGGTTCTTTGCTGTTGGTCCCAGTTCCATTCATCTCTTGTACATACATATCCTGTGAGAGAAGGAGATCTTCTACTTATCTGCACCGCCTGATTTTGCATATTTTTTTTTCAGTTCTCTCTTTTTTTCCTCCATTCTTTCCAATTTAAGTTCTTGTATTCACCTTGTATCCAATCTATAGCCGATAAAGTTACACTCCGAGGCCAGAGAAACAATTGCTTCTAATTTATACATTGAGATACAAGATGGTTTCGTTTTCTTGTGAAGTCTGTAACGATACCGTTTTAAAGAAGAAGCTCCAGCAGCATCAACGTTCTTGTCATGGAGCATATTTCACTTGTATCGATTGCTCAACTACCTTTTACGGGAACGACCACCAGAAACACACGAGCTGTATCAGTGAGGCTGAGAAGTATGAGAAGGCATTATATAAGGGGAAGAAGGGAAAGAACCAACAGCAGCAACAGAAGCAGCAGAAACCGCAACAACAGAACGAACCTGCAAAGCAGCACCAACCCGTTGTAGAAGCTACGAAGGAGAACAAGAAGGAAACAGAGAAGCAGAAGAAGGTTCAGGAATCAACGAAAGAAAGCCAATCTTTCTCTTCAGACATTTCTAAATATGTCGATTCGAAAGCAACCACGCTTTACAAGATTTTCAAGTCTGCTAAGAAAGATAATAAGAAGCTTGCGGATAAGACCGAGTTTTTGAAAAACGTCAAAGTGACCCAAAACGAAGACGGTTCGTTCAATTTGGTGTTATAAATAAAATTTATAGAGGAATTGTACATATTAGATTGACCATAAAAGTTTCTGCATTTGCAACCTCATCAGTTTAAGCTCACACTGATCTTGTTATTGAACATCAGCAGAGTGTTCAGTGGGAACGAGAGCTCACGATGGAGGTACTCGGGCAAGGCCTCCTTTACTCGAGCCTGATTGTCCTTCCACTCTGCTCCATATCCGTCTATCTCCTCCCAAAGCGGTTCGTAGATAACGTCTTGAGACCCCCCCTGTGACGGGGATTTATCGATTATAAGCCTGTAGTGAATGGAGCCTACCTTGCCTGTTTGCCGGATCGTGAACTTTAAGACGCCCTTTTCATCCTTCAAATCGACGCAATGGACTCCTGTGAGTAGCTCCAAAAAGTTGAGTTTGGTTTCATGAGCCTCAACTTCCCTAGCATTGCCATCGTGTTTCACCAATTCAGACTTGAGACTCAGTATTTCGCTCTCCAACTCGTCCTCTCGCTCTTTT
Organism: Pichia sp. PH4023; assembly: GCA_025531575.1. Lineage (NCBI taxonomy): Eukaryota > Fungi > Ascomycota > Pichiomycetes > Pichiales > Pichiaceae > Pichia > Pichia sp. PH4023. The sequence continues at coordinate 1,562,361 of JAMGYR010000003.1, forward strand.
GCACCATGCGCAATACTCTTCCAACGACTGAGTTCACGGGCGGACTCTCTGGATAAGTCTTTATGTTCTCGTTTCATCACCCCGGCCTGATCTTTCAGCGACTTCAACTTTGATTCTAATCTCTTGTTTTCCTCGAGCAAGAAAGATATTAGCTTTTCGGACTTTTGTTCTCGCAATTGGACAGACTGTTTATACTCCTCAAAACCGGCCGGGTACTGTGACTTCACGTCGTTGAGTAGTTCCGTTAGTTTCTTCAGCTGTTTCTTCTGAAACATGCTGGAAATCGTTTTAGTAGTCGGCAGCTTTGGCTGCGAAGATTGTTTGAGGCGGATGATGTTTCCGACGTTGTCCGGCAATTCGGTGCCTTCATCATGCCAGACGCTTGCCAGTGTGGAAGTATTAATGGAGTTTGTGCCTACGTCGGTTTTTTCCGTGCCATTGCCATCTACATCGCTGTCAGAGGCATAGCGTCTGTCGGCAAACCTGGATAGACGTCTTCCCTCATCACTACTACCACTAGTAGCAAATATTTCATCTTTCTCCACATCCACATCCAAATCTTCGTCCTCTTCATCCTCATCTTCCTGCTGATCCTTCTTTACGTTGTTTTTGTGGGCCCTTTTCCTGATGATGCGATCTTCCTTCTCGATCACGTCGAACAAACTCAATCTTTTCGGAGCTGGATCTTGATCTTCAGCTTCAGGGTCAGCCTGGGTTTTCTGTTTCTTCGGTGTCCCGCCTGCACTAACTGGTGTTTTTCCAGGTCTTTTCACAGGCTCCATAATGTCGTTGCGGTGGAGAGTGTTCTTCAGTTGTGTCATATCGGAGAGGCAGATCATTGTCAAATTTGTCAAGATCCGTCTATCTATTCACAACATGGCGCTCTCCCGCATAAAGAGAGGCACGATAAAAAAATAAAACAATAACCTTTCATTTTGGCGGTATATACGGATGCATACATAAATAGAACGATGTAAGTACCTAGCAATGCCGACGAGGATGCTATGCTGTTACCGTGGACTACTCAGTCTTCGCCCTTCCACCAGGCGCTTGTGAGCTTGCCCTCCTGGGCCTTCATGTTGAGGACGAAGCCCATCGAGGCGCTGATGGCAGCTGCGATGGACATTTCCTTCGGGACGTTGGAGGAGTAGAGGGGGTCGTCTCTGTGCATAATATCCCGGTACAACTCGTAGACGACCTTCATCCAGAACAAGGTCAAGCCGATGACGAAGGCAATCAAGGGTGGGGTTGAGTAGAATGTGGCGTACAAGAGTCCCAAGTTGTACACGAGATGGATCTCCATAACGACGTAATGCCAGAAGGCCCTGAAGAGCGTCAAGGGAAGTCCCATCATGAAGTTGATGATCCTATAGATTGCTGTCTGGTGCTGCTCATCCAAGTTGTCGATGCGTAACTTGTCTAGGAGCCAGTCCTTGTATCTGTCGACATTGTGGACAGGTGGTTCCATGGACTGGGAGATGATGTTGAGTGCCTCAGTCACCTGGCGGTCTCGGACGTCCCTCTCGGTGGTGGTGACAAAGCGGATATTAGTGGCGCCAACGACGCCGGGACTGATTGCGTCGGTCATCACGTTCTGGGTGGCCGCTGTGAAGTGGGGGGTGTTGTGGGGATGATATCGGAAGTACGAATTTGGCGAAGTAGTTCTAGGATGCGACCTGAAGTGGGCGTGTGGAATGTGGCTGTTGATCGGGTCCTGTGTCATGGTTGTCTCGTTGCGATGAGCAAGAGGCTCTCTGTTTTTCCTTCGCAGACCGTCGTTGTCGTTATCGGCTTCGTCCACATCCTCGTTGTCGTGCAGCTGACGGTTGTGCCGGACGGTTTGGGAGAGCCTCTGCGTGTTGGCAAAGTCTGCAATCGTGTCTTTTAACCGGTGTGCGTTCTCCACAAACAGCTCTTTCAAGTGCAGCTGTCTTTCCGTGCCGCCAAAGAGGTCCGGTAGATAGTTGCTTCCCTTGTTGTTCGCCGCCAGGGGAGCAGTTTTGGGGCCGGTGCTGTGGTTACGCCTACTGCCACTCCGGTGTCTAGTTCCGCCGCCGGTCGCAGCGTCCCCGTTCTCCTTGTCTTCTTTGTCTCCTACTTCTTCTAATTCTGCTTTTGCTACTCCATCATCGTGGTGATCAAACCAGGCGTTCACCCCGTTATTCCTCACCCGGGGCGGCCGTCCGTCAGCCAGCAGGTTTGATACTGTCGCCGGTTGCTGCCCGCCGCCGTGGCTCTCGGCCTGGTTATCCAAGTTTGAGTACGGCGACCCTGAGGTGCGTTGGTTGATCGGGAGGGTTGTCTTCTGCCGCATCTCTAGCAATGACGTACTAGCCGAGTCTGAGTCCCCGGCCATCGTTTCTGCGCTGCTCCTTTTCTGCTACTATCCTGCGGCCTTCTACAAGCCGGCTGCTGCTACACGCTGTCTTACTGCCCTACTGCTAGTCTTACTTCCCCTGTTCTGCTCCCGTCCGACGACATAAACATCCCCGGAAAAAGGCAAGTCCTTCCCCCGGAGACAGGGCAGGCCGATTCGCACTGTTGTTTTTTCTCTGTTTGGGGCTGCGGGAGAGCGTGTTATTATTGCAGGCGAGCAGAGACAGACACAAGTGGACGGATCCGATGTAGCAGACAGGCTGGCAGAGGAGAGGGTTGCAGAACAGCAGCAACAAGGCCCCCGTTGTACCACAGAGACTCCCCCTAGACGATGCTGATAGTGCCTGCGATACTCAAGCCGACGAGGCTCCGCAAAATCCACCGGTACGTGTTACTGGTTGTCGTGCTGACGACGGTGTACGTACTATGGCCCGTGCAGCAGATCGAGCGGTTGTCGGATAACCTCAGCGTGAAGCAGAAGAACGACTACATCGAGTCAATCTTGAACCCGGACTCGGAAGCGTTGTACAACCGGGACTCGGGGCCACTCAAGGCGGAGTTCAACCCGGACGCAGAAAACTTGGACTTCCCGACAGTGATCAACAGGGCGGACCTGAACAAGGCGCTCCACAAGATCAATATGAAGCCGCTAGAGGACGGCACTCAGGAGATCATGGCCGAGAAGATCAGCGTGTTGTCGGATGTGGTCACGAAGAGAGAGTTCACGACGCTGGAGTCGCTCGATGCGTTCGTCGGCAACCTCGACACAGACAAAACAACAGACTACTACCGAGACTTAACCTGTGACATGATTGCGTACAAGCCGGCCAGCAAGGAGCGAGTCATTGAGTACACGGAACCGATCCCGCTCGAAGACGACATGGTTGAGATCCGCAGATGGCTTCTGAACTCCCACTACGCCGAGGTGCTCAAAGCGGTGGACCCTGCCACCGGCGACGGGATGCTCGTTTCTGATTTGTCCCACTGGTACAAAAAGTCCGGCTCTTCCGTGTGGCTCCCCGACGAGCAGATGCACATGGTGGCATCGACGGTTCTCTATGCGCCACACGGTAAGGAGGAGCCGCTGGCGTCCTTCATTCGGCTCCAGTTGTTCGACACCGAGTGGAAGGAGGTGAAGGGCCGCAGAGTCCGCTACTCGGATCTCTCGGAGTCAGAGATCGACGACGTCTTGAGAGAGTACTCCAAGAGCAAAGAGGATCGCCATTTGGATAGAATTTCATTTCGGTTTCCTTCCATCTTGAGCATTCCCATCGACGTCAAGCTCGGCAAGGGTACCCTTGGCCCTGAAAGCCCACGTGTGCTCTACAAGGACGGCGAGTACCACTCCGAGCCGGTCATCATCTTCAACATGTTGTCCGGCAACAAGAAGAACATGTTCTCCGTCTTCCCCTTCAGACCTCCCCAGGGTCCAAGCCTTCTCCACCCGGTCGTGAAGTTCAAGAACTTCGGCAGCAGCGCACACAAGACCCTCAAGTCTGACAAGAACTGGATCCCCTTTTTTGACAGCCTCAAGATTGGTGACTCGAAGACATCCAAGGGCAGCATGTACTTTGCCTACACGCTCGACCCGTTGGTCATCTTCAAGTGCTCCTTGGACACCGGGAAGTGCTCCAAGGTGCAAGACAACATGGGCTTCTCCAAGCACGCGGCGGACGACCTTGCCTACCTTCGTGGCGGCACCTCCTTCACTCCGGTCCCAAGACAGATCATCCAGACGTTGAACGATGGCGACTACCAGAAGCGGCTCCAAATGTGGGTTGGGTTTCCGAAGTTCCTGATCAAGGCCGGCCATTGTGGCGACATCCAGAGACCGACGCTGACCCTCCTCATCAAGGAGGACGGCGTCTTCCGCTTAGAGCTCATGACAGGGCCACTTGACTTCGGCTTGGCGCCGGCAAGAGAGTGCTCCCTTTCGGGCGAGCCGTCTATCATCTCCGCTCACGGTATTTCCTTCTGGGACATTGCCACGGGCGTCCAGGACAGCGACGGCACCATTCCGTACTACAACGACTACATGGGTCTCATTGTCGGCGAGTCCGACGCCAAGATTGAGCTCGTGGTTCTGAAAAACGTACTCAACTACGCCATGGGCGTCTACTCCCACGGCAAGTACATGTTTGGCGAGTACGACCTCGAGGGTGGCGTCGCTCCAAGAACAAAGAAGGTCTGCGAGTGTGTCTTGGCCAACAGCATGGACTACGCCCTCTCCCTCGAGGATGGGACCAGTCGGGCCCTCGACAAGAGCATCGAGAACTGAAGGCTGTCCTCCCGAGCACCGCCATGGCCCACTCTCCATGTCACCGACAGATAGCACACCACAAACCTACTCTTGTATATCCACTGGTCTTCCGTGCAACTCTTTCACTTACTCTTATTCCTCCCCCTTATCTTGATTCCCCCACCCAACTTTATATAATACAGCTCTTACCCTATCCTTCACCCCATGACGAAAACACCGGCTCTGGTTGGTCAACAGTGTGCCGGTGCCGGCGGCCTGTGCCGGGGGCGCTGCCTTTTTTTTTTTTCACCTGCTCGAGTGGTGGAGATGGAGACGGAATGGAGATGACTGATCTATCTGGCTGGCATTGCACGGTCCTCCTTCTGAGCCAGCTGGGGGCTGCTGCTGCAAGAGAGAAAGTGGACACGAAGCGTAAACCATACAGCACGACTAACAGACAGAGATAATGAGCGCAATCCTCAGAAACAGACAGGCACGGGCGTTTTCCACGACTGCTGCCAAGCAGGCCACCAAATTCAACAAATATTCAGCTGTCATCACGGAGCCTAAGTCCAATGGGGCGTCCCAGGCAATGCTCTATGCGACCGGGTTCAAGGAGGGTGATTTCACAAAGGGTCAGGTGGGTGTCGGCTCGTGCTGGTGGAGCGGGAACCCCTGCAACATGCACTTGATGGACTTGAACAACATGTGTTCTGAGTCTGTTGAAAAGGCCGGCCTCAAGGGGATGCAGTTCAACACGATTGGTATCTCCGACGGGATGTCTATGGGGACCTCTGGTATGAGATACTCCTTGCAGTCCCGTGAGATCATCGCCGACTCGTTCGAGACGATTGTTCTGGGCCAGCACTACGACGCCAACATCGGTATCCCGGGTTGTGACAAGAACATGCCTGGCGTCCTGATGGCCTTTGCCAGACACAACAGACCGTCCATTATGGTCTACGGTGGTACCATTTTGCCAGGATCGGGCACCTGCGGCGGTGTGCCCGACAAGTTGGACGTGGTGTCCGCCTTCCAGTCCTACGGCCAGTACTTGTCCCACGAGATAGACGAGACACAGAGAGAAGACATCATCAAGCACGCATGTCCAGGTCCAGGCGCTTGCGGTGGTATGTACACCGCCAACACCATGGCATCCGCATCCGAGGTTTTAGGTATGTCTCTGCCATACTCCTCTTCCGCTCCAGCCACCTCCGAGGCCAAGAAAAACGAGTGTGCCACTGTCGGTTTTGCGATCAAGAACTTGATCGAAAAGGACATCAGACCAAGAGACATTCTCACCAGAAGTGCGTTCGAAAACGCAATCAGATATATCATCGCTGTCGGTGGCTCTACCAATGCGGTCCTCCACTTGATCGCCATTGCCCACACTGCCAACATTAAGTTGACCATCGACGACTTCCAGAAGATCTCCGACGACACTCCTTTGTTGGGTGACTTCAAGCCTTCTGGTAAGTACGTCATGGCAGACTTGCCAAAGGTTGGTGGTACTCCTGCCGTCATGAAGTTCTTGTTGAAAGAAGGCTTTCTCGACGGCAGCACCATGACCGTCACCGGTAAGACAATGAAGGATAATCTCGATGAACTGCCTGGCTTCCCAGAGGGCCAGGACATAATGAGACCCCTCTCCAACCCAATCAAGAAAACCGGTCACTTGCAAATCTTGAAGGGTTCCCTCGCTCCAGAAGGTTCTGTTGCCAAAATCACCGGTAAAGAAGGTACCAGATTCACCGGTAAAGCCAAATGTTACGATGAAGAAGCAGACTTTATCAAGGCACTCGAAAACGGTGACATCAAGAAGGGCGAAAAGACAGTCGTTGTCATCAGATACCAGGGTCCAAAAGGTGGTCCAGGTATGCCTGAAATGTTGAAGCCTTCCTCCGCCTTGATGGGTTACGGTCTCGGTAAGGATTGCGCCCTCTTGACAGATGGTAGATTCTCCGGTGGTTCCCATGGTTTCTTGATCGGTCATATTGTGCCTGAAGCTTTCGAAGGTGGTCCAATTGCTTTAGTCCAAGACGGCGATGAAATCGTCATTGACGCTGATAACAACATCATCGACGTTTCCGTTTCTCCTGAAGAATTAGATGCTAGAAAGAAAGAATGGAAGAAGCCGGAGTTGAAGTACAAGAGAGGTACTCTTTACAAGTACAACAAGCTAGTCTCTGACGCATCCAAGGGTTGTGTTCTGGACTTTGACGGAAATGACAACTAATTTGACCATTTACTCATCATCTGTATCGATGTTCATAGAATGAATACGATCTCTTTCTCCACTAATTGATGTCTCTTTATTTCTTCCACAACTAACAAACATTCTATCATCCTTGATTTACTACATTTTCCATTTTCTATTTTAACTGTTCACATTTTTCTTCTTTCATTGGGTAGGTAAAACAAAGAATTTCTTGAATCTGCACAATAAAACACGGTTGTGTAGATCTTGATATTCTTTTTATTATTCGTTACTTGGCATTTAGTTCTCTATCATTAAACCTTTGTATAATTTCTTACATATATCATATCCGTGAAAGGATTCAGCTCATTAATACTTTTAATACATAAATATCAGAACCCGTCACTGTTGAATTTCTAACTGTTCACTAGGCTTGTCACCAAAATTGATGTTGACAACTCCTCCCCAAACAGAACCAAACCCGTAACAAACCACGCCGCCACCAACAATCCAGTTCTGGTTCAAACTTTTTCTTAAGATAACGTCAGATCCAACAAAAACTGGGCTTTCTCTCCAAAAGTTATCTTTCACTCTAACGCTAGATACTGTTTTGGCGTTAATATCAACTTCCACAATAGTGTCACACTGACCGTATAACGTTTTACCCACTCCACCTACCACTAGGATTTTGACTCCGTTATTGACAACATTAAATCCATATCTTGCAAGACTTTCGTGTTTGAGAATTTCAGTTAAAGTGACCTTCTTAGATCTTAAATCTAACTCAACTCGATAAACTGTGGAACTAAAGTTGAAACTACCAGCTGGATCATATATCATTCCACCCAAAAGGTATATCTCATTTGTGGTATCTAATGCGATAAGTTTTGAACTTTCTAAACCCTCAAGAGAGATAGAATCAGAGGAATAATCAAGTTTAAACCAATTGTTACTTTCACTGGAATAATACTCAAACGTTTCACCACTAGAACCTCCGAAAATTAAAATGTCCTCCTCGTTGACACAAGCGGCAGTGTGTTTCACTCTTCCACTATTAAGAGAACTTTTGAGTTCCCATGTGTAATTACTGGCTCCAGTGTGATGCAGTTTCCAAACTTCATCCATACCAATACCTGGAATTTGACGGCCTCCAATGAGGTAAGACCCAGACTTGGTATCAACGCTTACTGCACCAACCCTACCTTTAAAATCTGTTGGTGTTTGTATAAGAACATCCTTATCAGATGATAGTTTCAGTTGAATAGTGTCCGATAATCTGGATTGTTTTATACCACAGGTGAGAAACGATGCATCCGGAAAGCTCAAACAAGAATGGAATTTACGATGAGAATCAACGGAAAGTTCATCCTGATTTTGCATAGCGTATTCGGTGGTAGCATTATTCATCGGTGGGTACAGTGCACAATGTGGCTCAGGATAAACAGTGACGTTTGGCTGATTGGTGGCATGTAAATTGATGTAGTGATGACCAAAGAATATAAACTCCTCCCACTCATCAAATGCCTCCACACCTTTCACTTTCAGCTTGATGTCATTAGGAACCATATCCCAACATCCCAATAAGTCCTTGGCATTGACATGATTGTAACCTAGTTTACAAAATCTGTTAATTTGATCAGCTATAGTTGGATAGGTATGAACGCATTGTAGAGGAGCTTCCATTTTCTTAAAATGATTTATCATTTGTTTACCAAATGGATGGTATTCACCGGCAGGAAGCAATTGCTCAAGAATGATAAAATGGGAGTTCGAAAAAGTGGAAGAGGTTTCAATTATGAGATTAGCAGTTTCTGGCGTCATATAGGCTAGTGAAACTTCTGCGATGAAAATGTTGGTTGTTGATGGACTATTGGCGTTGAAGGAATCCAATTGTTCACAGTACAACTCTCGGTTGGTCAAATCACAACCCATAGTTGCATAATTTGCAGTCCTAATTACAATATCAGGTGCGGTTTTGCTTTCAGCTTCACAAAGTTGTGGCCCTATCAGCAATGTGAGTTCAGGAGCCATACGTACCATTTGAGACTTGTAATCAATCAGTTCAGGAAAATCTACATCTATGCAATATAAGTTTCGGCCTTGAAATTTCTCGTCATCAAGTAACTGAAATGGCAGTGGATCATAGCCACACCCTAGATTGATTATGTTAATGCGTTGCTCTGGCGGCTGTTGTTCGATGATTTTTTCAATAGCCATTCTAATAGATTTCATTCTTATCCAGTATCCTCGATTTATGACCGGCGTTCTTCGTGGTGATTTTTTCACAAAATGGTGAAAAAAGGGCTTTGAGTTTGATGCCTCTACCTCATGGTATAATATTTCTACTGATCTCTTTGAAACTATAGAGGAATCATTTGTTCCTTGGACAAACAAGTCGTGAACAACTTTCTTATTCTTAGCCTTACCTTGATTTCCATCCTTCTTCTCCTTATTAGGTTTGCTTTTCTTTCCCAACTGTTTCTGCACAACTGAAGAGTATATGTCCATCCTGTTCTACGTCTAACGGTCTCTGGTTGATGCTGGTACAAAGGTTCTTTCTCCTCGGGTAGGTGGTGAACAGCTATAAAACTCATGAACCAAAATTTTTCACTTACCCTTTTCGCTCAACAATGTAGAAACACGGTGTTACAAGATGAGGTATAACGGGCAAAGCTACAGTATTAGCAGTAACCCATCATAGAACATGGGATGTCAATTTCACAATATCACTCATTTATCGTACTTGTATCCTTTACCACGTTTGCAACATTTGGAATTACTCTTTAACATGCCGTTCACGAATCACGGCCTACTTCTCAAACTAACCAGTTCAGCGGCAGTAAATCATGCTAATGCCCTTGCATATTCCCCAATAGGGCTAATAAAGGTCATTGATGGAATCACACATTTTTATATGATCTAATAATCACCAGCAAACAACTTGTAGGCAAATACGTGGCAACTTTAGTAGGTGCAGCCACCAGACAAAAGACCGATATTATCGTTTTTCGCAGCGATCCTATCTAGGTAGGTCTCTCGATTGTGATTGCAGATCTCTACGTCAGCCGAAATAAATGAAATGGTTTGTGCTGTCTCCAAACTCACTCTACAAGCCTGCAAGTTGACAAACAGTTAGCCAAGATGGAGGTGTCGGGATCATCCAGAACCAATTCACCTCTAGCTGACGATGAGTTTACGATCTCTGATGGAATACCCCACGAATTACATAATGAAGTTGGAGAATCGAATCAGATTGTACCGAGGCCAAGGAAGTTTATATTAACCAAATACACAATTTATGTGACCAACCAAAGAATGTACATTGTTGGTAGCAACTCAAGGGAATCAGTCTTCCGAATACTGGAAATAGATTTGACGAACCCAAACACGCTAACCATTATGGAAGATAATGTTTACTTCACTAGAAATGAAATCATGGAGGTGCTCAACGGTATAGAAGACTCAAGTGAAGGGGGATTAACAAAGAAGTTAACTGCTGTGGGCCTATTGGGGTTCATAAAATTCACCAAACATTATTATCTTTTGGTTGTTACTAAGCGTAAAGAAGTGGCGGTTCTAGGTTCGCATGAGATTTACCATATTGATGAGACCGAATTGATTCCGGTAACAAACAACTTGAAAGCTCCAGAGAAAAAGTCCACTGAAGCCAGATTAGTTCAGACTTTTCTAAATATTGATCTTAACAAGACGTTTTATTTCAGTTACAGCTATGACTTGACGAACTCCTTACAGACTAATATGATCAGAAATAAAAGGCAATCTTTAAGAATGAATGGCAAAACAGAATTATCAATGGTATTTGAGTTCAATGAAAGGTTCATGTGGAACTGTGCATTATTGGAACCTGTATTTCAGTGCTTTGATAAAGTATACGATTGGTTTCAGCCGATAATTCATGGATTTATAGATCAGGTGAAAATGTCAGTTTTCCAGATTCAGGTTTATATAACCCTGATCGCCAGAAGATCACATAGGTTTGCAGGAGCAAGATTCTTTAAACGTGGTGTGAATGATGATGGTGATGTTGCCAATGAAGTTGAGACAGAGCAGATCGTTTGTGACATGCTTACATCCTCTTTTCATGATCCCGCTGCTGGATTCTACAATAATTCTCGATATACCTCATTCGTGCAACATAGAGGATCTATACCGTTATCATGGTCTCAAGAAACTGCTCCAAATATTCGAATGACAAAACCACCGATAGAAATGAATGTTATCGATCCTTTTTACACCAAGGCTGCCTTGCATTTTAACAATTTGTTTGAGAGGTATGGAACTCCTATCCAAGTTTTGAACTTGATCAAGCAAAGAGAGAAAACACCGCGTGAAACCAAATTGCTGGATGCGTTTAACAGCTGTGTAGAATACCTCAATCAATTTCTTCCCGAAGAGAAGAGACTTGATTATGTTTCCTGGGACATGTCGAGGGCAGCTAAATCGAGGACTCAAGATGTTATCAAATGGTTGGAAAAGTATTCTAAAGAAACTTTGACAAAAACAGGATTTTTTCACAACGGCAAGACAATTGCAGATACTCAGCTTCAGGAAGGTGTTTGTAGAACTAATTGTGTTGATTGTTTGGATCGAACTAATACAGCACAATTTGTTATCGGTAAAAGAGCACTTGGACACCAACTTCATGCTTTGGGAATAATTGAAGAAAAATATTTGGAGTATGATAGTGACGTCACTAACATTTTGACTGAAATGTTTCATGATCATGGTGATACAATTGCTTTGCAATACGGTGGTTCCCACCTAGTTAATACTTTGCAAACGTATAGAAAAATCAATCAATGGTCGTCACACTCCAGAGATATTATCGAATCGGTTAAGAGATTTTATAGTAATTCATTTGTTGATGCCCAGAGACAGGAGGCCATTAACTTGTTTTTAGGGAATTATGTTTTTGCCTCGGATAAGCCAATGTTGTGGGAGTTGAATACTGATTATTACTTGCATAATCGAAAAAATGTTTCCGAATTGAATGGTAGCAACTCGTACACTCACTGGTATAATGAATTCTACCTTGTCAACCGAAAAGAAAATCTTAAATCTTTATGGGAGTCGACTATACAGAATAAGTATGTGATGGAATTACAAGAAAAAGGTTTGCTTGTTGTTAAAATTGATCCTTATCTAGGGTGCTTTGAAAATTACTGGAATATCAAGTATGGATCTCGAAATTTTGTGTCTTTGAATGAACTTTTTGAGTTCAAGATGAATTCAACTAGACAGTTCTCTGCAAACTTGGAACAGAAAAGTATAAAGAAAAAGTCAGGGCAAAATAAGACTACCGAAGATAAGACAAAACAGTTTAATATTATGCAGCTCTTCAACAAGAAAGATGGAAGCACTTCTGATTCCACAAGAGTGAGGTTTAATAGTTTTGGTGAAAGGCTACGTGGAAACTCTACGCAAAGGCCATTTGATCCAGAAAATGAAGAGGAAAACTATTTTTCTCCTTTCAAGTCCAGAAAACCACACCGTGAACTCAAGTTTATATATTCAGCTCGTGGCGATGAAGACGTAATAACAGAAGATGAGAGTACCGAAGAAAATTCCATTTATCATGATTTTGTCGATTTGATGCATCCTATCGTTGAGAATGAAAAAGAAAGTAACACACTCAAACAGCAGTACAAGGGATTGATTTTCAGCCTGTTGCAATTGCAAAAAATTGAAACTGCCTCTGATATATTTAACAATTATTTTGATGAAACAAGTGATGTTTTAGAAAAAATAACCGAGAATGAAGAATCGGCACTACCTGTAATAAGGATAAACTCTGAAGATGAAGAGTATATCAGCAACCTCGATGAGTATCAGGATGCAATGCAAGTAGAAAGCAAAGACGACTGGGGTAAGATCATACATCATGTTGTGGATTACACCAATCAAGAAAGTTTGAGTACCTTAAGCGATGAAACTGATACTGATTCTACGAAATTTTTAGAGTCAAAGGTCGATATGACAGACCTGCTACAATGTATAACCAAGAAATACGTGCTGGTTACTCCTGATGTTGACGAAGACACACTTCAGTTTTACAACAATGCTGTAAGTATGAGTTCTGAGATCCCCGTGCTTGATATGAATGAATATGTGGATGACATAAAGCAAAGTTCAACTTTGGAGGAAGAATTTGATTCTGACAATCAGTTTAGTCTTGAAAGCCAGGATAGGAAAACCCAAAAGCAAAACAAAATTGATGTGTTGATGAAGGAGTACAGCTCTTTAGCAGATCCGCTGATTGATTTGAAGGATTTGGACACTTATGTGAAACAAACGAGGATGATGCAACAAGACTTTATTGACACCCGAGAACAGGGTGTCGATATACCGAAATTCGGTGAAAACGTGACTGTTCGTGACCATTATGTGGAGGAAACAAAGAAGTATCGTATGGGGAACTTGAGCGAAGAAGATGTGAGTCGGATTGTCAACGAAACGTCAGATTCGGACCACTATTACAGTTTCCGTCTGTTGAACAGAAAACCATCGAAGTTTACGCTCGGTGGCCTGCACAATCAGAACGTTGGAAAATAAAGTAAAACCAGATTGGTAGTATTCATGTGTTCGTAGTTTATAGAAAAGAAGATAATTTAGGTTGTCGTGAATGTATAGTCATGGCAAAACAAAAAAAGCAAAAATCACAGCGATTTGAACTTCTTCACCAGCTTTTCGATGTTGGCGGAAATCTCGCTTTGTTTCCACTTTTGGCTCTCTGATATGATGTGGACGCAAAGCATGGTTGACCGGGGGTTGTCTGAGTTTATCCAGACTTTACCGTTGACGCCTATGGCGATCTCGAATTGCAGCTTCTCAACCATCTTCTTCAGCACCGGGGCATCCGGAGAAAAGAGGAGAAAGCGTGCATATGCGCCGGAAACGTTGAAACAGTAGCCGCCATTGAGCACACCAAAGCCACCGTCCTTCCCCGTGGTTGGGTCTATGCAGCTCAACTCTGCGTCAACAGATTTCTCTGTCGCCGCTACCCTCGAGTAGATCAGCTCTCGTACCTGTAGACGAGGTCTGTTCTTCTTGGAGGCGTTCGGAAAGGCGTATATGTTCAGGATGACGTCCGGCGAAAACTCGTTAAGCGTTACACGGTAGTACTCACCGAATTGGCCCACGACGGTACCCAACACGAGGTCCCCCACCTGCGGAATGTATCTACCACGAGCCGAGTCAACGTAGCAGAGATTGGAGGGTCCCTTTTTTGACGCAGTGGAGCTGGACGAGGTGACAAACAAGCCTGCCGTTGTTGGCTGAACAGTGGAGTCGTCAAGAAGTGAGACGTTAGGGCCTATGGCAAGGTCTGTCGCATCGGCAGCAGCACCTAGCGAGATGTTGTCGCCGGGGATCACCAGGTCAAATGCGCCAGTAGCAACAGTAGTCATAGCAGTGTGAGCGGATTATGTGTATTCGAAAATAGCAGTCTACAAGAAGGTCTGCCTTGTACTTCTCCCTGTCTTCTGCTTCAAAATGCACAAACATGTTGAAAAAAAACAATTGTAGAAAAATAAAAAACAAATAAGAAAAAGAGTTGAAGTTGAGCGAGTCACGTGCGGTTGCGCAATGACGAGCCATTTGTCAGCAGAAGAACAGGGACGGACGGGCTCGGGGGGGCTCTGGGACATCTTGGAGACCCAAACTGCACCTTAGACCCCTCCAGAGAAGTATAGACTGATACAGGTGGCCTATTTGCAAAGCAGAGAGACAAATGACGGCCAAAAGGGGTGAAAACCGCCCCAGAAAGAAGCAGACAATAGGACAGGTGCCTGCTCTTGTCTGCGATTTCTTCTTTTAAGGTATGTAGACCCGAGGGACAGAGGACGCTGTTGGACGGCAGAGAAATCAGGAGGCCGGATCAGGAGGAGCAGCTCTGCTTCGTCTTATCACCTCTCCTCCAGCCGGCGGTCCATTCAGATCTGAGAAGAACCTTACTTCTGTTTGTTTCACACTCAGCTGCACCCCCCCCCCCTCCCTCCCTGCACCCCCGATCCCCTTTCAGCTTCGGCGTCTTAGAACAGGTCTCACGGAATTACGAGCTGCACCACAGTGTTGGTCTTGGCCCCGATCCCCACCGTCCTTAATTCCACCGACATTTATCCGTTTGTCACGTCATATCCACAATCTCCATTTGTGCTTCTGCTGCTGTTCCACAGGTATTTGTCTATCCACTATCCACACTTTCATTGAGTTTGACGGTTTGCATACCCTGCATTGAACGTTTTCTTATCAATTGGCGGCTACTGGTTACCGGCTACTGATTTTTAATCACTAAACAGCCGATTTTCCCTTTCTCTCCTCTCCTCTCCTCTTCTCTCATCTACCTTCCTTTTTACTCTCCTTTCCTGTCACCAACTATCACACGTGGAAGACATGGGTTTACTTTCCTTGGGTACGCCTCTTCACTGGAATGACTCCAAGAAATATGCAGATCACGTCAGAGCAAATGGTGTGATCCAACTATTGAACTCGTACAAGATCTCCCAAGGTCGTGAGAACGACAAGTTTTACTGGGGAGACGAGATCGAGTATATGATGGTCTCGTTGGACGAGGCTTCTAGATCATTGAAACTCTCCATTGACCACGACTACGTGTTGGCAAACTTGTCCGAAGACGGGAAAAACTATCAGGCTGCGGTGGACAATGATGTCCTGTTCCACCCAGAATATGGCCGGTTCATGCTTGAAGCAACTCCGCTGAAGCCCTACGACGGTACCTCGTTGGGTGATTATTTCAAGGTCGAAAATAACATGCATAGAAGACGTTTCTTGGCCATAAAGGAAATTAAATCCGAAAACGTCTACCCACTGACCTTGACAGCGTTCCCGTTGATGGGAGTGGACGATTTCTGCTCTCCATCGACACTTGCCAAGGGCTGTGCATCTAAATCACTTTTCTTACCAGATGAAATAATAAACAAGCATGTGAGGTTCCCAACGTTGACGGCCAACATTCGTCGTCGTCGTGGACAGAAAGTTGCCATCAACATCCCTCTGTACAAAGACAAAAACACTCGTTCTTTGGATGCTGCTGACCCTTCCATTCCAAAACGTGAGCTTTTCCCTTATTCGGATAATGAACCACACTTACCGGCTGTCAATCCAGCTGCAAAGCCAGGCCATATCTACATGGATTCTATGGGGTTCGGAATGGGTTCATCTTGCTTGCAGGTCACAATGCAAGCGAAAGACCTGGGTGAGGCCAGATATTTGTTTGATTCTCTAGTAAACATTGCTCCCCTAATGTTGGCTATTACTGCCGCAGCACCAGTCTTTAGAGGTCACTTGGCGGATCAAGATGTTAGATGGAATGTCATCTCTGCAGCTGTAGATGACAGGACCCCATTTGAGAGAAATGAGGCTCCATTGGAGAACCACCCCTTGTACGGAGGACAAACAGATGTTGAGGTTCAGAAATCAATGCTGAGAATTCCAAAATCTAGATACGATTCTATTGACCAGTATTTAGGCGGTACCGAATTTTACAAATCTTCATACAACGATCTTAATGCTCCAATCAACAAAAAAATTTATGATGAATTGTTGGAATCGGGTCTAGATGAAGAGCTGTCTCGTCATTTCGGTCATTTGTTTATTCGTGATCCACTTGTCTTATTTTCAGAAAGAATAGAACAAGATAACGAAACTGAAATGGACCATTTCGAGAACATACAATCGACGAATTGGCAGACATTGAGATTTAAGGTTCCATCTCAAGACTCAGTACCAAACTCAAACAAGCCTGGTTGGAGAATAGAATTGAGACCAATGGAAATTTCACTTACAGATTTCGAAAATGCAGCATACTCGGTCTTCTCTGTTTTATTGAGTAGGGCATTTATTCACTACCGCTTCAACAACTACTTGAATATATCGTTGGTTGAAGACAACATGAAAAGAGCTCACCACAGAGACGCAATCAACCGAGAAAAGTTCCATATCAGAACTAATATCGAAGATTCGGGAGATGCGGATGTTCAAGAACTCACCTTGGATGAGATTTTCAATGGTTCAAAGGAAAGAAAGTTCAAAGGTTTGATTCCTATTGTAAGAGACTTTGTTTCAGTCGAATTTGGAGAAAATGCAAATCCTGACGATCTAGAAAAGTTAGGCATATATCTAGAATTGATCAGCGGCAGAGCCAGTGGAGCTATTCCCACTACAGCAACATATTTCCGGAAGTTTATATCTGAAAACCCAGATTATAAGCATGATAGTATTGTTCCTGAAACCACTGCTTTCGACCTTTGTCTGTTTGCCAAGAAACTCTCAGAGTATAATCCAACAACTGTTATGCAATTTTTTGGTGACAATATAGGTAACTGGTTAATTGCCCACGGGTACTCTAGCATATTTTCCAAGCCAGCTTAGCTCGATATGTAAGTTAGATTTATATACATACACAAAACTAATAATATTATAAACAAGTATAGATTTGAATCTCACCCCTTTCGTCCGTAGTTGCCACCGCGATGATACAATCTCCCAGGTCGACGATATTTCATGAATGCTCCGGGAGATTCATTGAGCTTATCCTGAGAAGCCAATGCTTCTTGTTTCAAGTGCGATAATTCACTTTCATAGTGCTTGATGGGATCAACGTTTTCTTTTATATCTTTGCATGTAGGATCTTTCATAACGGTGACTAGAGACAACATAAAAACAATAAAACAAACACCCACAAGGAGCCACAGTAATACTTTTTTGAGAGAGTCGTAGCTTTTAGCAGAATCTTCAAAAGCTGTAAGTCTGTCATATTCTGATTTCGGAAGCGTTATCGTATCGTGTACATCGTTGAAAACTGATCTTTCGGCGTGCCGTTGTCTTATGCCATCTGTATCATTTGTCATTTATTATTGCCCAAAGAGCCTTTGATATTTTATGGTATACAATTATTAAAACACCTCAGAATAAGGCTAGATTGTCCTCGTACTGTTATCAAACAAAAGTTTCATCATCACAAAAATCCGTGAACGCTTACGTAACACACGCGGTCGTAATGTTTATCGCAAATCCATGCGGTTGTAAGATCTATAGTGAATAGATAAAGTTCTTCGGGGAATAAAAGTGGGTTTCCTTCATTATTGATAGTATTTTAACAAAAAATAGGATTGTAAGTACCAAGTAATCCATTATATATGGGAACTTATATTCATGATGCGGTTTTTACTTCGACGAGCGACACCCTAAAACCGTACCTTGTGAAAATAGCTATAACCATATTGCAATCACAGTACAATTGTACTACGGTTGCTACTATAGATGCATATTTATGCCTTGTATATACAACTGCTCTCCATTACTTTGACCAAATTAAGAGTGCATGAGACATTGTCTAAAATTACCCGTTTTGCACAATCAGGGTGGGAGGGTGGAAGGTATCGGCCGAAAAGTCACAGATCTATAAAAATCCGCTAAGTGTGACACGCTAAGGGTGGTTGCAGGAAAACAACTATATAAATGGGGTTGGGTCTCCTTCAGTTGTACTTTTACCCTCGTCACTTGTGAACACTAAGCTCTACTTGGCAAGAACTTTGTTGCTCCACATAGAACAACTCTGAAAATGGATAACGAGATATTTGTAGGACCGGATAGTCCGAAAGTCGAGGTTACGATTCCAAACCAGGGGACGTTGACCGGTTTCACACTCAAAAATCCAGCGAATGGGAAGTTCACTGCTAACCGATTTGCCAGAATTCCTTATGCATTGCCATTAAAGAAGCGTTTCACTTTACCAGAGCCAATTCCTGACGACTATGACTATACCGGAGAATACAAAGACTTTGGCTTCAAATGCCCGCAGCCTGTATATGAGAGCAAGCAGATCGTGTATCCTAAGAGTGAGTCCGATGAACACATTCAGTATGCCAATGTCTGGGTTCCTGCTTCCGAAAAATATAAACCAAAAAATGGCTGGCCCGTTTTGATCTATATTCATGGTGGATGGCTGCAGTACGGTACTCCTAACAAAGATATGTTCAACGTTGTTGAATTGATGGACGATGAAAATTTTCAAGACAAATACATTTTAGTCACCCTTGGATACAGATTAAACATATTTGGGTTCTTAACGTGTAAAGAGTTGCTAGAAGAAAACCCTAAAAACTCAAATATGGGTTTTTGGGATCAACGTGAAGGTATCAAGTGGGTTTATAAGTATATCAAATACTTCGGTGGTGATCCAGAGAAAATCACTGTTTCAGGACTATCTGCCGGCTCATATTCAACTTTTTTTCAGCTGGCTTATGAGTTGTATCATCCAGAGGATACTCAAATCATTAAGCAGGTCGTATTTTACTCAAATATGGTTTTCTCCCAACCAAAGACTATTGATGAATGTGAGGACCAATTCAACGAAGTTGTTAATAAATTGGGACTGAACGGTTTGAGTGGACCAGAAAAGCTAGAGAAACTAAGATCTGTTGATTATGAATTTTTAGAAGAGTTTGTTCCAAAACTAGAACTACATACATTCAGAGCAGTATCGGATAGTCATTTTATCTCCCCAACCATTTTGAGAGATATTCAATCAGGAAAGTTCTCTAAATTGTTGGTCGAGAAGAACCTTAGAATTGTTCATGGTGAGACAGACAATGAGTTCTACCTTTACTCGTTATTCAACCCTCCCACTTCGCTTGACACATTACCTATTGAAATTGAAAACTATTATCCAAGAAAAGTTGTTCCAACCTTGATGGATGTCTATCAAGTTGAAGATAAGATTGATCCTGCTAGTCCGGAGCTTGGACAACAACTTATTGAAATGTTTGGTAAAATTACAGGAGATGGCCAGGTGTATGCTTCGACCAGAGGCTTCATCAACAATTTAATGAAAGGCGGGTTTCCTTCTGAAAGATATTTCCGCTATCGTGTTGGTTACCGTGGTAAATGGCTAGACAAGTTCATGCCTCCAGAAGTTAAGGTTACCCATGCCTACGACCAGTCGATCTGGTTCTACATTGTGAGGAACGGTTACAGCGATAATGAGCAAAGTCGGATGACTGAGTTTGTGAAGCCATTCCTCGACTTTCTAAACTTCAAAGAGGACATTAGTGAGTGGGACACCAGCGATTTCAAGAAATTCAGATGGTTCAAGCCCGATGGGACAATTGTTTATGAGAAAGATCCTGACTGGGATTGGGGTGTGAAAGTTGCAGACAGTGTTTACAGAGCACAACTAGAATAGTGCAACTGATTGTTTATTATGTATTTTATTTGTTTAGAAAAGAGTACGATTTGCGCAGATGGAGTCGCTTCAAAGAAGCCAAGAGTTGCATTGGCTCGCCCCACGAAGCTGAAACGTTTTCTGCAATAGTTATGCATTGAAGTGTTCTCCCCATTTGTTGAATACTATCTGACTTCAAATCCGATGGAGAACAAGCAGATATTAGAAATATCATGGCTTTACGTATATTTGAAGTTTCTAAATTTGTCATTTTAACATAGAGAGCGTTGATTTCTAATGGTAATTCTGAGATTTGAAATTCGATTGGGTCTTCAAGAACGCTCCTGATAGTGTCTAAATTATCCAGCTCAGCAAAAGTTGTATCATAGTTGCTGAACCTATCTTGCTCGTTTATGATTTTTTCCAAGTGGGGCACAATGATCAACCTAAGATCGGTGATAGAGTTTTTATCTTCATTGAAAAGGTAAACGCATGAAGACACACCTTCTAATGACGATTCGAGCGCAGTTAGCATTTCAGACTTCCAATCGTAATCCGGGGGTTTGAAGAATTCATTTAGACTGGAATTTTTCAAAGTTTTGCTGGAATCAGTATCAAGAATTACTATATTAGGGATACCCGATATCTCACGGATTTGAATTTCTATTTTCAGGCGTTTATGCTTCTCTTGTTGCAACCTTGTTTTAGCCTGTAACCATTTTGCCCTGGTTTCTTTGTATTCTCCACTCTCAAATTTGGAGAATAAAGTTAACGCATTATCAAGATCAAGTTGTAGCTCAGATATCAATGATCTCATATCTGAAAGACGGTATTGTAACTCTTCCATCTTATTTTTCTTTGACTGGACTTCAATTTCCAAAAACCTGATAGTAGATTGATCAGCTTCAAGTTTGGAGAGGAGGGTAGAATATTCCTTTTGAAGTAAATCATGTTGCTCTTCCAAAGTTTGCAACTCGAGGCTTATCAACTTCTCCTTCTCCCTAAAGTGGTTTTGTTTCAAATCTTTCTCTGAATTGAAAGTATCTCTTAATTGCTTCAACTCAGAGTCCATATTGACCTTGGCAACTTCAATTTTCTTCAGTAGTTCTTCCTTTTCATCATTCAGTTTCTTCAGCCTTTCGGAGCGTAGTTTGATAGTTTCAACGTCGTCTCTTTTGGCATCGTTTACCAATTCCTGCAAAACATTATGTAGTTTCTGTTCCTTGTGTTCAATTACCTTTGCGTAGGCTGTCTTCTCAAAATCCATATGCTCCTCCACCCGTGCCAGCTCTTCCTCGACTTTTAGGATTTCTTGATCAAGCAAGGATTGTTTGACAGGTATTCCTATTTCGTACTCAAATATAGTGTTATTCAGTTTCGCTTCACGTTTCTGCAAGTCTCTGAGTTTTGTGCATAGCTGGTGGTAGTGGGATAGACGAGAGTCTATTTCCAGAAGAATCTCGGACAAATACGTTCGTTCGGCCTCTACATCTGCGGTTATGTGGGTCTGTAGCGTGGAGAGATAATCATCTAGCGATGAGGATACTGATCTTTTGCGTGAGGTGATGCTTGAAGCCGAGGAGGCTGTGATTGAGTTAGAAAATGGAATACTGGAATGGGAAGTGGGGGAGATGCTTGTATGACAAGAGTCCTGTTTTCTTGGGGAAGTTGCCGGAGAGAGTCTAGAGGAATCCTTCCTGATGTTTGGCAGTGATGGCTTTGGTATCAGCGACTTTCTCCTATGTGTGTTCATATTTGTGTGGTTTGTTTGAATGAGTTTGGGACATGGGTTTTCTACGAATTGAAATTGTTGGGAGGGGTCAAGTAATTGTTAACGTCTTCTCTTCTTTAAATATTTCCTATCGTTCGCCAAACACCTAAAGCTGGGGAGTTGGGGGCATTCAATGATACGTCGCAATGTGACAGGTCGTGTGGATGCGGAGGCGGATGGACATGTAAACATGTAAACAAAGAAAAACACGTGCGAACATGAAAATGAAAAAGACGGAGATCTGATCCAGGTAGTTGGAGGTATATAGATCTATGTATGTATAGAGGAGCAGCGGGTTCATTCGACCTTTTCTGCCGGCTTTGTGAATCTGTGAGAGGTTTGTGCAAAAAAGTACTTGGAGACGGTCCTTTTGTAGATCAGGTAGAAGGTCGGTAGGTAAGCAAAGAGTAGGATTTTTAGGAAAGCTTTGATCTGGGCGTCGTAGGGCTGGAGCTGGTCCTGGTAGGAGGGAAAGACGAGCGACTGGAAGACGAGATAGACGGTGGCAATGGCCTCGACGGGAGTGCACACGAGATACGTGAGCGAGCGGCAGAACCGGAACAGGCGGGGGACGTTGCTGTAAAGACGCACCTTTTGAAGGTTGTAAAACCAGCGGAAGAACTCCTTGACGGACTGCACGAAAACGACGAGGGCAAACGCCTCCGAGCGAGCAACCCGCGGGTAGTTGAAGAAGACAAACGCTAGCACGAGTCTTGAGCCGACAACCGTGAGCAGCACGTTCGGATGCGGCTTGGGCAACGCGTTGTAGACCGTCTGCGTGCCCGGAATGTGTCTGAAGACGGTCACGTAGTTTAACAGCTCGAGCGCCTCAGTGGCAATGAGCACGCAGAGGTAGAAATCGGCGAGCCCGCCAGCAAGGAACTTCGAGCCCGTCAAGGGGTACAAGATCGCCAACCGGGCCAGCACGAAGAACCAGAAGAGGGCCACGAGCGTGTCCGTAAGTAGGAAGTACTTCTGTGTGTGGTTGTAGCCCGTGTGCCTAGTGTATTGCGGCATCTCTGTGTATGTCTTTATGTGTTTTGCTCTGGCTCTGGCTCCACGTCTACCCTTTCTCTTGTCTAACGCCTCTGTCCCACTCAGTCCTTTCTCTTACGTGTACCGTTTCTCCTCCGTGCCACCAGGCTCATACCCAAAAAGCGTGAGCCCGCCCTTTTTGCGCCGATCGGCGCAAGCGCCTTTTTTGTCTCGGAGCGGGCGGAGGGTCCGGGTTTTAGTTCCCGTCGAAGCCTAGTTCGGCGTTTTTCCTCTTTTTTCGCTGGCCCCGCCTCGTTTTCGAGCTGTTTGTTGATCTTCGCCGAAGCCCGATGTCGATGTCGGTCTCGGTTGTTGTTGTTGTCGTGTTAGGTTGTGTCGGTGTCCTCTGGCCGGCGGTGTCGTCGGCTGGGCTCTCTCTTTGGCGGGTCAGCGTTTACCTTTTTGAGTTTCTGCACTTTTCTTTTGTTCTCCCCCTGCCTGGCTGTCCACTGCACTCACTCACGCACTCATTCTGCTCTCCAGCTGTCTAGAGTTTGTTTTGTTTACTTGTTTGCTCCTGTCTGTCTGTTCGCTTGCTTGCTTGCTTGCTACAAATCCCTCTTCGAGTCCTGCACTACAGTCTCCACACGCACTCGTCGACCCCCTTTATTTTCCCCTTCGTTCTCCACACCCCTTTCCAATCCTTTGCTTCCCTTCTCCCCGTACCCCTCCCCTCTCCTGCCGTCCTCCCAGATCAGTCCATTTGCCTTTCCCTACCTCTGAGATCACACGAAGCACCACACCATGGGTCCCTATTCTATTCTCTCGATCGGCAGCCACCCGAACATAGCCTTCTACAATTGGAGACTGAACGCCTCAAAGTCGGTCAAGCTGGCCACTGTCGCCTCGACCACCATCATAGACTCTTCGACCCCGTCCTCGATCCAGAACGCCAAGCCAACAACCTACTCGTGGTCCTCGAACCAGTTCGGCAATGAGAGATACACCTTGAACAACGTCTACAACTCCGTGGACGACTACATCTCCCTCAACGGCACTACGTCGGAAAACCTGGACTTCATCTTCCTCTCAGCCACGTCACTGCAGGAATTGTCCACCGTGTGTTCCACCTTGAGCACCGTGTTGAAAGTGCAGCTCGCCAACCACAACGTGCCAACCATCATCGTCGAGTCCACAAACTTCGTCAACTTGGAGCCCTTTGTGAAAATGTCGCTCCAGCTGGACGACCAGATTCCGGTCATCTCGATCATGTCTGATTTTGACATCAGAGAGGTCGGCAACGACAACTTCTTGGTCTTCAAAAGCAAAAAGGAGTCCGAGTTGATATATGTTGGTAAGAGTGGAAGAGAAAGCAGCTATACTTCCGAGGAAATAGGCTTAATTAACAAGATTGCTGATCTCTTTGAATCCTCCAACATCGACGTCTACAAATTGAATACCCCGTTGGAGTTCTTGTCCTATCAATGGAAGTTTGCCTTGCCAAAAATAACAGTCGAACCTTTGTCAATCATCTTTGAAAAGCCTTTCCCAAGCGAGTTGCAAAACCAGATCTTGGCTAAACCTTTGATCTCGGGCTTGATCTTCGAAATCATCACCGTCATCAAGACAATGGGCTGTAAACTATTCAACAGTTATGATAACGAAGTGTCTCTCCTGGAACGTTTATCTCAATTATACCCTCAAGTGGATTTAAGTTTGGACGCCTCAGAAGCCCCAAAACTTTACTACGATTTCTTTAATCAAAATCAACTTTACTTGGATCTATTGTTACTCCAACCAATCTTAATTGCAGATGACTACCAAGTTAAAACCCCATACTTGGAGTTCTTGTATGCCGTCATGTCGCAATACAACTCCAATAATTTCTCAACCCTGGATACCTCCACTTCAATCTTTTGGCTTAGAAAAAACTCGGAAAATATCCGCCAATTGAGATTACAACAGGATGAAATTGCTTTGCAAAACTCTTTGCGTGAAAGAGATATCAAGAACTCAGAAATGGCCTTGAACAAACCTATTCCAAGAGGTAATAGCAACGGGACTATAAGTGGTCCTTCTTATCCAAGAAACCCACAACGTTCTTCAACCGATCCTCCAATCGACCCTGAAATGGAAGAATTATCAGATATGGCAATCACTTATGGTGGCATAACCGATAAAAACACTCCATTTCAATCTCGCGATTACAATAACGGAACGAAAACTTCGAATGGCTTCCCATCCTCCAATAATTTACAACCTCCATTCCCTGTAAATAATAATAACAATAGTATACCAGGCAATGCATCTCCAAATTATATGCCTCAACAGAATCTTCCTCATGGTCTTCCTCCACAAGGTCTACCTCCTCAGCAACAAATTTTCACCTCTCCTCAACAACAACCTCCACAGATGCAGATTCCTCCAAACCGTGGTGGAAGAGGTTACTACAATAACGGTCCTCAAAACGGACATCCTCAAATGAACCCTTATACTTCTAGAGATGATGTATCATTTATGTCGGGCCGTGCTTCTCACATGAATATGAACCAGAACTATGATTCTTCATTTAATAGCATGAACGGGATGGGTCCAATGAACGGAATGAATGGCATGGCCCCAATGAATGGCATGAATGGAATGGGCCCAATGAATGGCATGGGCCCAATGAACGGTATGGGTGGTATGGGTCCAATGAATGGTATGGGTGGTCCAAACAGACCATTTAAGCCAACATCCCGTAAAAGCTCACGTAAAAGTGTTGCTGCCCTGACAAACTCAATGGCTGGAGGTTATAGCCATACCGGTGGAATGCCATCTCGTCACTCAATGGCTCCTCAAGCTTCTAATTCAAACTTGAGAGGTGCCGCAAATGTCAAAAGACCTAACGGCGGCATCAGCCAATCAAACTCCCAATTTGGTTTGGACAATTCGTTCACGCCTCCAGGTTTGGTTGCGAATGGTAGTGGAAGTGATGGTTTATCAAACGGCAGCTCATCAAGTCTACCTGGCGCTAATGGTGCTGCTGCCCCTCCTCCAAAGAGTAGCAACATCGATTTAGTTCCTGTTCCAGAAGCAACACCTGCTCCTACTCCTGCTTATGTCCCAAGTCAAGAAAAGAAAGAGGAAAAGAAAAAGAAGCGTGGTTTCCTGAAGTTCGGTAAAAAGAGTAAAGAATGAGTAATGAAATGATATTTTTCTTTTTTTTATTCTTTGTTATCTTCTCAATGAACCATTGCAATCTTGTCTTATGAAAACATTCTCTTTCTCCTCCTTACATCGATAAGTCACATGGTTCACTTTTGATCCATTTTATGAACAATACTGTACATTGTCCTTGATTTTTCTGTTTCATGTGCTTTTTCTTGTTTCTAGTTGTTTTTCTTTTTGTTTTTCCTACTGTTTTACTTGTTTTGTTTCATTCATGTCTTGGTCTACACTCCCATATCGTCATCACCTACGTCACATACTTCCATTTTTATCTCTTATCCTCATTACTTTTTTTGTCGATGTTTGGTTGTTTTTATCTGCACGTTCTATTCATTTTGCATGGAGTTCATTTTTTATGTTACTTTTTTTTCCTTCCATTTGTTCATACCATCAAAAAATAAAGAAACTAAAAATTGACATTATTCTTTCATCAATATGTATATTCATATATGTATGTATGTATATGTACTTTTCTCCAACAAATTATGTTTATATAATCTTATTCATCTGTATTTATTGCTTTTAAACAAGCTATTAAGTCAAAATTTCATGATGCTTACATTTCTCACTTATTATGTATCTGCAGCGAGCGAGCATGATTTTGTGTCCGAGAGAGGCCTATCAAACTATGGGCCGGAGGTTCACATTAACAAGGTACATTCAATACATGGGTACACAAGTCAATTCTCCTAGAGCTAGTGTCTATTAGACAAATAGAATCAAAACTTGAAGATGAAATGCAATCGATTGGTGTTGCAGAATCTGACAAGCACGTCTCAGAAAACATTTGGAGAAGTTTTGAGCAATAAATCCACGCCATCTAGAAATCTCAAACAAGTGAAACAAAGGCCTCCAGGTTATGATATTCTAGAATCCAAATTCAGCAGTCAGATAGGAGAACTAAGGCAGTTTTTGAGAAAAGCGTCACAATCAGAAAATACACATTTTGGAAGCAAAGATGATGTGATGAAATTGATAGACAATTATGCTACTTTTGGAATCGATTTGGGGGGAGATTCAAAAGATTCTAAAAAGAAAGCTGTCATTGACAAGCAATTAAGTGTGGTACAAAGGAAAATGATTATGGCTGCATATGCAAAAGCAGGCAAGAAAAAGGGTGGAGATGTGAGAATGGTAAAGAAACCCGGCACTACACAGGCTGACAGGGTTAAATTGGCACTGTTGATGAGACGTAATTGGCCATTGCTTGAGTACGTTGCTAGGGAAAGTGGAGTGGAGATTTTGAAGCAAGAACATCAGGAGAGCTGGGTATTTGAAGATGAACTAGAAGACCCTGAAATGGATGAAATACCCAAGGGAAGTAAAGATGGAGAAAAAAATGATCCTACTAGTCCGAGACAAGGTTCAAACGATGGGTACACGGGATTCAACTCATTGTTAAAGAAATTAAACAAAGTCCACCAGACAAAAGCTATCCATGTTTTGCCACAAATGACCACATTTGAAGCCCATCCTACTATATCGCATACGAACACGCATGTCGAAATCCCAGACTCAGAAGTGCAAGGGTTACAAGATTTTTTACAAAACGCAAAACAAGTCAGTGAAGATCGAAATGAGCTGTTATTCAGGGCAAAAGTAAACTATGAGTGGTCTAAAAACTTGTTATCGGAAGAGCCACGTACGATTGAAAACCATAACTTTTTTACACCAGTATGTGTGCCCAAGACGTTGATCCCCATTCATGAATACGGATTACAGAAAACCATTGAGGCTCAAGAAGAGATGGTAAAAAGTCTGCCCAATTCTGATGTTGAAAAGATCGATATTCTGAAAATTTATGCTGATGGCTCAAGTGGCACATTAACAAACGACAACTTCATATATTGGCAAGGGGACATCGAGAATTTGTACACGATCCTATCTCGTCTACAGCACCCTAAAAACTTCAAAACCAATTTGCTCAAATATTTGAAAATAGGGTGGGTCCCCGTAAGTTCGGAAGAAAGAGAAATAGTAATGGTTCGAGATAACTCTCAATACCGCTACAATATAGTAAAGAGAGGTATTGTTGTCGGTGCTGTCGGAGTTTGTGTCATGCTAAGTATCATTGGAATAGCCCTGTAAGAATGATTCCGTTCCATTAAGTATACAATTTTATATATGCAAATGCAAGAAGGAAAAAGATCGCTCATGTTTTGCCACCGCTTACGACATTTCCACATCCTTTCCATCCTCTGGATTACCTTCCTTTTTCACTAAAGCAAACTTGATTGCAGTAAGTCCTCCATGGCCTCCTTTCCATGATCTGAGTAGACTCACGTTTGCAGCCGTTCGTAAATCTGGCACTTTCCAGCCTGTTTCATACACATGGATTTCTTTTTTCAGTCTGCTTTCTAGCAATTGCTGCCTTTTCGAAGGTGGTCTGTCTGCTCTCCGTTCGCTTTTCAGTGTTTGAAGCTCGTCATTGTCTCTATTGATAAACGTCTCGATAAGACTCTTCAGGTCGTCGACTCCGTACTTCTCTTTCTCAATCTCGCTCGGAGAATTTATGAATTCTTGGAAAAAATCAACAATGAGGTTCTCTTCACTCTTCCTCATCGAATGGATGAGTTTCTTCTGGTTAACTCTGTCATCTCGGAGTGAAGCTCTTGCAAGTAACTGAGCCTTTCTTCCTTTTGGATGTAGAAGAGTCTTCTTCTTCCGGATTTTTTGGGTGACTTTCAAAACCGTCTTAGCCATGTTGCTATGTGTGTGCCTGTTGCCGATCTGATAGCAGAGGTTTTTCTACAGTGTAAACTTGAACTCACAACATATGAAAAGCTACCTAGCTGAAAAAAAATATAAGGAATCTGAAAAAGAAAACAGGAAAACCTAGAAAAATAAAAAAAACGTTGCAAATGCTGATGTAAGCCTTTTCAATATATATAAAATTACCCGGCAAGCTTCCGATCCCTCAGTGTTGAGAATGGCAAGTGGAAAATGAACATGAAAAAAGTATAAACCAGCTATGGATGACGAAATCGGAGGAAAGTTTGGGAAAAGGAAAGGTTGACACTCCTATCTTGGTCAGGTTAGCCAGCATTGCACACAGATGGTTTTAAGATACACTGAAGAAGAACTCCGTTCATATGAAGCTGGAGCTTGTTTGCCAGAGGGTGTCGATCTCACACCATTTCTTACCCTAGTTGCCGATGTCACTGAGGCATTAAAGCAATTGGAAGAGCAACATCCACGTCGTAAGTCGTTTAACCATCACAGGCCACAGAGAAAAAAGCAGCCTAAGGAAATTGTCGATGAAGACGGATGGACTTCCTTTGTTCCAAAGAAAGCCCACGAAGAAGAAGACTCATCTGCCATTGGTTCTGGTGCTGCTGACGCAACTTCCGAGGTCGAAGGTGGTAACGACGACTTCGAAGAAGTTTCTAAGCCTAAGCAACACACCATCAAGATCAAGACTAATGCTTCCAAGATCTCAAGTGGTAAGAGTAGTGTTGCAGACACAAGGGATGCTATCGCAATCACACAAGTCTCTAAATTCAACGCTTTTGATGCCTTAGCTGATGACGATGACGAATGAGTTTTTTAACACATATATCGCTTTCTTCTTCTATACCTTTGACAAAAATAGTTAAGTAATAATGACAATAGAAGCAGGTAATAATTTACATTTAGTATACATATTTACTAATCGGAATCAACGAGAAATCAGCTCTCGTCTTTTTCGTTCGATTAATTGATTGATATTGTCGAGTTCCTTCTGCATGCGCTCTTTCCGTAGCTTTATTGAATTCGATTCCATTTCGTGGAACTGTGTGTAGGCCCATAACTCATCTTCTACATCTTGAGTCTCTGCCTTAAGTTCTGTAATTTCCTTCCAAGTAGTATCGATTTCTGCTTCTAATCTTTTCTTCTTGTGAAGTTTATCAAGTCGGTCCTCAATATTCTTGCTCTTTTCAGTATACTTTTTGATCATACGCAGTAAATTTTGCTTGTTGGGTACATTTTTCTGTGTTTCGTTCAAGAGATGATCGTATTTTCCAGTCTTCACCATTTTCTCTGTTTCTCTCTCAATTTCTTCTTCAACAGAGGACCAAATATCAATGGTCCTTTTCATTTCACTGATACCATTAAGGGAATCCACAGTATTGGTTTTGGCAAGTATCAGTTTCATCATTTCAGTGTCTTGCTCGTCTTTAAGATCATGAGATATGTCTCTAACCTGTGGTATTGGAAGTCCCCGCTTCACCGCCTGAGGAGTTTCAAAAGCTTCAAGTTGCTCTTTCAACTCTCTGAAGTGCTGTTTTTCAACTCTTCGGCGTTCGGTCTTATCAATAACTACCTTGGGCAATCTTCCTTTACCAACAACAGGAAGAGATTCATCACCGTCGTTACTACCTTTCTTGTCCCTTTCGGGATCTAACAGCCCATCCACATCCAGCTCAAAATCATCCTGTGCTTCTGGAAGCAAATTGAGGAGCTCCATTACTTTCTTGCTTTCCTCTTTCCTTTTTTTTTTTTCGGAGGTCTCCTTTAGCTTGTAAGCCTCTCTATTTTCAACACTTGATTCGTTGTTGGAATCTTTGTCATTATTACGTCTCCCTGAAAATAAAATAGACTTCTCAGTACTACTCTGTACAAGACTTTGAACCGTCTCCTCAATAATATTGTCAAGGTCCTCCTGTGAGTCTGCACCCGAAAAACTGAGCTTCATCTTTTTTCTTTTCAAAAGTTCATCTGCAAAATTCCCATCATCGTCTTCTTCGTCTTCTATAGCTCTGCCTTTCCGATTTCTCTGCTGTGGGTCCTCTAGGCTGTCTTGTTTCCTGCTAGCAAGCTTTCTGTTCTGGTTTCTTCTCCTTTTTTCCTTCCGCTTCTGAGCTTCAACTTCTTGGTTAAAAGTGCCCTTCACCTGCGTGTTTTTATCAAATAAATATTTCTCTTTCATATTAGACCTGAATTCATTTGTGGTATCAAAAACTCCCTCTTCGGGTCTCCTTTCAAATGCAATATCAGCATTGTAATCCATTTGCTCTTTGAATCTCTTCTTAGTCTTCAAAACAGCGTTGATACCCACCTGTTTCAACTCTCTCCTACGTAATAATTCGGCAACACGTCTGCTTTCTTCCAAGATTTTCTCCCTTGCTTTCCTTTTGGCTTTTTTACCTTGTGTGTTTGTCAATCTTGCTCTTGCTTCGCTGATCATCTCCTTCTCGTCTTCATCCATTTCATCTAAATCAGCCCTTGCAGGCTTAGACTCCGGGTTCAAATTCAAGCCACCTAGAGAACTGCCTGCTGTGTTCCTGGCGCCTGAGGACTCTACATTCCCCGTTAGCAAGAGCCGATTTGCACCAGCATTGTCACCAGCTGCAGCATCATCTTGACCCGTGTAGTCGGACAACAACTCCTGATATCGTTCAATACATTGATTTGCTGTTCTATTAAGCATCAACGAAATTGAACTCCATTGGTTCGGCCTTAGTTTGGCA
Source organism: Pichia sp. PH4023 (assembly GCA_025531575.1). Lineage (NCBI taxonomy): Eukaryota > Fungi > Ascomycota > Pichiomycetes > Pichiales > Pichiaceae > Pichia > Pichia sp. PH4023. The sequence goes on from JAMGYR010000003.1 coordinate 1,593,783, forward strand.
AGGTTCAACAGCTTTCTGTCTTCTTCGGGGCTCCAGTCGGACTTCCTGATACGTGGATCTAGCCATTCCTGCCATCTCAATTTACACTGTTTGGCATTTTTCCGTGTTAAAAGTGACGAGACCCGAGACCACTGGTTTAACCCGTACTTGGCAATCGCAGCCTTCAAGATCTCGTCCTCTACGTTTGTCCACATCCCCCCTTTCACATAAACTGGCACCATAATTGATATGTATTTGGCTTCTAATCAATACTGTCTCTTAATCTGTTAAGATACTACCCTAACGGTAAATGTCTTCGCCGAGCCATCTTCTCTTCAACTGCACCGAGTCCAGAAACCAAAAGCGAACCACACCACAAGAATCATGCTCGCCTCGAGGCCTAGGGGCCACGCTGATGATATTCGAGGTCGGGCCGTAAGGAAGAATGGACATCGGAACACGGGTTTCGGAAGAGTATCTCCGTATCACTCAGTACAAGAAAGGCAGTAGCCGGATCACAACCACATTCTCTGCCTCACAGTAGTTTGCTTCCCAGGTTTGTGTTTGAAGACCAGAAGGAGAAATGCATTCAGTCTTTAGACCCAAGCACCAGAAGTTAATTCTTCAATGCTACCCGTCTCCCAAGTTGAGCACTGCTGAGACGAAGCCTAACCAAGCCGAGTTGAGCTACCTTGTTTTCTATGCTTCTTCCCGTCGTACGAAGTTAGAAAAGGTGGGAGAGTTTTTGTTGAAGAAGACGTCGGCCGATATATCACACAAAAGAGTGGGACATTTGAAAGTTACTTTATACATTCTCCAAGAGCTAATCACCAAATGCTCAGAGGACTTGGGTTTCATGACACCGTATGTGGTGAACATTATGAAAGACATAGTAGACCTTGGGGATTTGTCAACGTGTCAACTTGCCACAAGAGTGTTCGTCACGTATTGTCATACGCTGCAACCGATTCAAAGGCAAGTGTTTTCCTCCAACGTTAACTTATTGAAAAAGTTCTTAAGCATAATTGCAAAGTTTTTGGGCTTTGCCTCAGGATCCAACTCGAACGATTGGCTCAAAATGTCGTTAAATATCTGTTCTGTGGTCGCCGATTATGTGGATCCTTGGTTTAGTCAGTTCGAGAACTATGACTTGATTGGAAAATCTATATATTTGATTCTGGGCACTTTAGCATTAAACAAGACGGATCTTTCATTGATTAAGGTATCAACCGCTCGCTCGACTCCAGAGGCCTCTGATGACGATGGTAGCATTGACAAACTAGCATCCGATTCCTTGAAATCTTTCTTTGATACAAGCTCCAAGAATCAACTAGACAGTGCAACCAAAACTGTTTTGTCCTACGTTATAGAGAACAACAAAGATTTAGATTGGGCACACAAAGTTGTCAAAATTTGCACCAAGAAAACTCACATTGAGTTAAGGCACAGAATCATGATCATTTTCTCCCATGAAATTGACAAATATGTCAAGAAAAATAACATTCAGCTTTTGGAGTATCTACTCAAAATGCAGGCGAACCTATTAGGCTCAGATGATGTTCAGTTTGTTGGTTTGCCAGTGATGGATATATTGAACAAGATAATTCAATTTGAGCAAACAATGATTCTCAACAAAGAAGCACATATTTTGAAGGGTTCATATTCGGATATGATCAGAAGCTTGGCCGGCAGAATCTACTACAATAACCAAATCAACGACATGGTCACAAGTATTCTGTCCGATTACTACAACGAGTACAATAATGGAAAATTGACAGAAGATCATTTCTTACCTTACTCTCAGGTGTTGATCGACAACATCCGAGATATTTTACTTGTCAGTGAAAAGACCGCAGTCAAGTTGAAAAAATCGCAATTCCCACTATCAATCTTCAACTATTTATACTTAGTTATCCCATTAGAAAAATTCGCCAACATCCGTCAGCAGGTACAAGTGATGTGGTTGTCTCTTTTGAATGAGTTTTACCAAATCAATGTCGAAAACTTATCAACACCAAACTTTGACCTCTGTATTACTAACAATGTTGACAACAACCTTTGTCTCTTTTTTGAGTCGATGGATAAGCTGTTAAAGAACAACCCGAGAGACGAAATAAAGGCTCAACTGTCCATTACTGTCTCAACTATGATCAGCGCATTCAAACTCAACTTCTTGATGAATTATCTCAAGTTCACATCCGTCTGGCTCATCGATCCTAGTGACTTCAAATACTCGCTCTCTTTGTTAATCCTAGGACTTTCTTCGGCCCACATTGAGGATGGTCAGCCATTGGCTGCCCTTGCAGATTCCAAGATTGCTTACTCGCAGCATGAGAAGCTCTGGCCCGAATATATTGGCTACAATCCGACATCGGCGCCTAGTACTGGGTCTTTGACCGCAGACGAGTTGCAGAGTACCCTTGCCAAAGTCTCATCAGTTGCTGTGTGGTTGAGTAAAGTCAGCATCAGCCAGCCACCTTCCGTGACAAGCCAACCGCCAAAGCAGCACAGTACACTCCTTTTGATGTCAGCAAGTAACAGTGTGCTTTCTTTGCCGCTAGGCAAACAGGACTCCTTCATGAACGGCAACATGAAGAGTCTACCGCGTTCAATAGCCCACTCACATAACGCCCCACAGGCATTGCCGTTATCGGCCCACAGCACTTTGAACAGCAGCCTCTACGGTGCTCGGAACGAAGAATACAGTGACGCTGCCGACATGACCAACAGCACTGCTGATTTCGACAGCAGCTTCAACGAGGACGAGATGCTCTCCAACGGAGGCGACTGCTCCGATATGAATTACAGCTTCGCTGCGCCAGGCGGAGGACGCAGTCTGCGGAGTGGATGGAGCATCCGGAGTGCCCGGAGCGGACGCAGTGGGCGTGTGAATCTCCGTCAGCTCAAGGAGCTCAAGGGCAGCGCCGCCAACGAGGTCGACTTGGCAAAGTTGGTGAAGACACGCACAGGCGGCACCCTGGCCGCCATCAGTACCTATGGCTCTGGGAACGGAACGAACGGAACCGCCGACGGGGTGGCAGCAAATACAAACGACCACCCAGCTGCGGCTGCAGCTGCAGTACCAGCCAACGGCACCCGGTCCAACGGGTACAACTCCACCAGCGGCACCAGCCGGGGCAGAAGCGGGTTGGCGTTTGCCATCAGCGGGATTGACCTGGACGACATGTGACTCCCGGAGCTCCTGTATAGAATATATAGGCTTGTATGAATCCATTGTAAACAATAAACTTTTGACCTACAGAGAGAGACAATAGCGAAGAAAATGAAGGCTCGCCCACCTCCGTACACCGTGAAGATGGAGATGCTATTTTTCTGCCCCTTTGTTGTTTTCTGCTGCCAGGGTCCTGTGTCATCTGCAGGAGGCTTGCGCCTGGGATTCAGCTGAGGGAATAACGTTCTTGCCGGGTTTTGCGGAGTCGTTAGTGTTGGCTTTTTTGATAGTTGTGTTCGATAATAACACAATTGTGCCCTTTTTTCCAAGCGAAACAAGAAACAGTCGTCACTTTAGCAGCGTCCGCAACAATAGCCGCAATAGCAATCGGAACCGTCAAAAGAACAATTATCTCTACTCAGCACCATGGGTTTCAAAGATTTCTTTTCCAAAGGACCTAGTGGAAGGGTATGTTAGCTCTCTGGGATCAAGCAGCAGTTTACCCATCTCTCCGGACCTCTCTTCGGCCTTGGGGTTGTTTATCATTTTGTCATCTTTTTCCGTTTCTTTTTCCAATTACTAACAGAACCTTTTTTTCCTTCCTGTTTTTACACCTTTTTCAATCTTTTCGCAGAATGATGGGGCCTCTTACAATCAAGGTCTTAACACAGTGTATAGCAGTGCCACAAACAGGAGGTACATGGAAAACATGACTGCCAATGGCTTGCAAGCGACCTACACACTCCGTCAGCAACAACCCCATGCTCCCGACCGTGCAATGTCCTTGAGCAGTCGTTCCTTCAGACCTTCGGAACAGCCTCGCACCATGTCGATGCGTTCTGGGGTTTATAGTCATCAGCCTGGCTCTAGAACGATGTCCATGACAGCATCCTCGAGACCAAACAGGCCGTCTTCCATCAACTCACGGGCAAATTCTCTGACAGCCTCCGCTCGTGCCTATCAAAAAAACTCGGGCTCGAGATTGAACTCCATGTCGGGTTCTAGAGTGGGCTCCAGAGCAAACTCCCTGACTCCGTCTACCGCCGGAAATGCCTCTCACACAACAATCATCAAGACTACCAAAGAAAAAGACTACTCTGGTCGTACAAAGTCAATTACCACAACAACCATTGAAAAACGTGGTAATATGAAGATAGTCCGTACCACTGTTATTCATCCTTCCGATCAGCGTATTAACGAGGATGCTGAGTTGGAAGAGTTGGCCGAATTGGAAGATTTCGATCATGACGCAACTCTCGATGAGTACAATCACAATGATGGAGCCGCAAATTATCACGAACCAGATGGACATCTCGCTCAGTATGACTATCAAAACCAATATGACGAAGATTACAGTGATATGATAGTCAACGAAAATGGCGATGATGTTGGAAACTATAATGACAGGGATTATTACGAAGATCCTGTCAGGAATGGAGCTGCTCTTGCAGCAGCTGTTGCTCTCAATGGCAACCAAAGGTATCCTGACAGACCACAACCTTATTCCCAAGTTCAGAGGAATACAAGACAAAAACCTGCTAGTTCCTCTCAGCGTGTTGGCAAAAATAGACGGGAAATACAAAATTACGACACTAAACCAGAGGTTAGGTTCGGAGAGTCTGCAATTGTTAATGATGTGCAAAGAGAAAACTATGATTATCCACATGATAACCAAAATGAGCCTAATTCTGACTTAAATCAACAACAACACCAGTCGGAGGTTACCAGAAAATCAAAAAGCAAAAGCACAAAATTATCAAAGCAAAAGGCTAAGCCTGCTGCTGCCGGAGCTATAAATCCTCGGAATGCTCATAAAAATCAAGCTATCGCTGCCGCTAATTCACCATCCACAGGAACACCTTCTCCTTCTAATAGGACAAGGAAGTTGGACCCTCCTCACAATACTCATGTTCAACAAAGTCTTAAATCTCAAAGTTCTTTGAGTGCGGATGGCACCCCTTCGAAAACGAATGTTTTATCAAGGGACAATGATATTTTACCGCATGAACAACAACAAATATTATCCCCAGCACAATCTTCTCGTGCTCATTTCAATGATGTCGCTAATGATGTTATGTCAGATGAGATTTATGAAGATAATGTCGGAGAATATGATGACGAAGGGGCTGATGATGATGAGGAGAATGTAATGGTTGTCACTCCAGAAATGTCATCATCTGAATCATTCAAAGCAAGGGCACAGAAAAGATTGTCAGAAATTGCAGAGGTCACAGAAACATATGACGATGATGAAGTCAATGTGGAATCAGATCAAGACTTCATGGAAGAGCCAATATTGAATCCACTTGGACTCGATACTGCTATTCCAATAGAAGGAGACGATAGGGATAAAACTTTCAAAGGAAGAGCCACGCTCAAGGATAGTGTGACCCCAAGAATGGAAGATCATTCAACTTTCGTTAAACCAGCTCTTGTTGACAATGCAGGAACTACCGCCTCTTCTATTACATCGGATGAAAATTTTGTTGAAGCTCAGGAAGACATTGTCTCAAACCCTCCAGCTATAACTGATATCAATGATAAGGGTGGAATTGCAAGAAACCAATCACGCCCAATTAACAATAAAAGTTCTCAGCCTCAAGCATCACATACTTATAGAAATTTGTTATTTAATGAACCGAAAAGGTCACCAATCAAGAACAGTATTCCAAACTTCAATGGTGTCCACAACGATTATGTCAATGATGATTCACTCAACTACCCTCAACAGCTCTCTGCTGTATCGAGTCAGTCCAACTCTCCTGTCGTTAACCAGAACTCTAATTTCAATAATTTTAGCAATTTCGATCAAAGCGAAGATGGTGTATATGCTCCTCCTATTGACAGACAACCGAAAAAGTCGAAACTCAAATCGGCATTGAAGAACAGTTCTTCATCTTTGGCAAGTCCTGTTTCAGAAACGAATCCAAAACATAGCGGATATGCGAAAGGTCAAAGAATGAGATCTCAATCGAAGAAACCTATTTCTTCTCCGATAGAAAATACCAGGAAAGAGCTGACCCCAGAAGAAATGTATGCATTGGCTCTGAAAGCAGCGGAGAAGAAAGTTTATGGTGATCGTCTGAGCACTGTTTATCCTGATAATGACATTGATGATGATACGAAATTGAACACAATGGTAAATATGCAAGGCCCTCCTGGTACTGAACAAGCGCCAATTCCTAACCATGCTACGGGTGTTATTGATACTTCTGATCAAAGGCAAGCCCCTTCGCAACCGGGATTGCCATATAAATCTAATGCTACAGGTTTAGGCTTTCGTGTACATTCTTTGAGAGATAGCAATTCTTCTACAAAACAATTAAAGAAAACAGATCCCCAAGAAGCAAGCAGACTGAAAAAATTTTTCAAGCTTGAGCAAAAACAGCAGAGGAAGCTGTGGGAAGATGAAAGGAAAGCTGCAGCAGGATCTAGGTTAGTGCAGCAAGCACAACAAAAGGTAGAGAAGGATGTTAGTTTGATGCCTGTGGATCCAGATGTTGAACTACATATTCTGCAACAGCAAGAGCAAGTCAGACACGAACAGAATAAGCTGGAGCAGCTGAAACAACAGCAGTTGCAACATCAACAGGATGGCACACCTGCTCAAAATCAAACACAACAGTTTGATTCAAGCCAGGTATCAAATGCACCACCTGCCCAAACAAATATTTTTTCACCGGTAACGGAATATCAAACTGAAACTCCAGTTGTAGAGCAGGAAACACAACAACCTTCAGTGCCTAAATTGCAAGAGCCAATATCACAGCAATCGATACAGCCTACTCCAATCAATGAACCAGTTGCTGAAACCACCGCAAAAGCTACTGCAGGGGATACTTCACCAAACAGCTCAAGTGCTACAAACTCGCCAAACAAACTAAGGGTGAAGATGTTCAGTTTTGGAAAAAAGAAATCTACGTCTGACCATTATACTCACAAAAAGCAAACTTCATTAGTTTCCCAAGAGACGCATCGGTCGACTGCTTCGGTGGGCCGCAGGGGTAGCGTCGATGGTAAAAGGAGTAAGTTCTTTTCGTTCGGGTTAGGTGGATCATCACATGATGCTGACCCAGCCCCTGTCCAAAGTACAAATCAGATACAAAAGGTAAAGAGTATTCCAGGCCCGGAACATGTAGGTCGTGTACAAAATGTTTCAGTTTCTGATTATGCCCAGAATGAACACCCTGTTCCAAGTACTCAAGATGTTCCCGAAGTACAACAAGCTCAAAACATTTCTGACGCTCAGACTTACCCTGCTGCTGGAGAGGTTGGATCTGCTCAAGGCATTGTAAACAATTTAACTGGCCCGGAGACTGAAAATCATGGAAACGTTCAATCACAAACTGCGTGGCCTCAGAACGATCAGCCCCTGAAATCTGCCGAAATCACCACCATTCCAGAAGATGTAAACGACACACCAACTGCTCTGGGTAACATCGAAGAGGAAAACTTTGCTCAGCCCACTTACCCTGGCGTCAGAACCACAAACGACAACTTTGTGAGAGGCCCACATGGAAGTTCATCGAACCTGATGAAAGTTGGAACAGTTAACAGTTCTGTTACCAACGGTTCTGTGTACACGAATAACAATCTTTCCGTTGGAAATCCTGATAGTATGAATCCCACAGATTCCAGTAAACTTGCAAGCAGTGAAGCTCAGAACTTTGCCTTCAGCACTCCTACCAATGGAGTCGCCAATTCTGAAACACGTTACGAAGAGGCACAAAATGGTGAAGCAGCTGGAGGTGCCAAACAGCAGCATTTTACTGACAACTCTTCCATTGGAGAAAAAGCAGGTAAGTCACCAAAAGCTGGCAGGAAATTTATGAAATTTTTCAACTTGTAATCATATTTAATTAGTTTTAGCTCTTGACATTTTTAGTTATCCCTTTTATGTCTCCTTTTGTTTGTTGCGTTGTTTTCCTTCATTTTGTTTTGTGATGTTTTACTATTACTTTGTTTCACTTTGTTTAATTATTTATTTTATTTATGATATGGTGTATAGTTACTTTTTTAATTATTTTACAATGTTTAGGAAGTTCTCTGCTTTCTTATAGTTTGTTTTACGTCTCTAAAGGGTGAAGCAGGCATGGAAAATCATTCTCCACCTCTGACGCGAGAAAAATCCCCGGAGCAGAAATGAGGGAACCAGGTAGGCTTGATGCTTCATATACAATTACCGGAGGGGCAATGAATGATCTGGCAACCAGGAGCAGACCTAAGACCGTGAACTACTTGCAGACATTACAATAGGTGCCACGATGAGCAATTCCGGTGAAGCAAGGATACAGCACGTCAGGGCGAAGACATTGACCTTGCATTGGCATGAAGGTGCAGCTGCAATATATAGTGTGGGAGCGCAGCCAGGTAAGCCAGGAGAAAGATCTGCCAGGCTGGTTACAGGTGGAGGAGACAACAACGTGCGTATATGGAAGGTTGACTACAACGAAGAAGGGTCGGACGTTGTTGGAGTCGAATATTTGAGCAGCATAACCAAGCATACGCAGGCGGTAAACTGCGTGAGGTTCAACAGGACCGGTGACCTACTAGCTACTGCATCGGACGATGGAACTATCATGATATGGCAGATGAATGATACGGTAGTACAGGAATTTGGGCAAGATCCAGATGACGATATCAAGGAAAGCTGGATTTTGAAGGTGGCATGTTTCGCAAGCAATATGAGCGAGATCTACGATATATGCTGGTCTCCTGATTCCAAATACATATGCTGCGGGTTAATGGACAATATCGTACGAATCTTCAGCGTTACTACTGGATCAATGGTAAAGCAGATAGCAGAGCATGGACACTACGTGCAGGGTGTTGCGTGGGACCCACGAGGAGACTATATCTGTTCGCAGAGTGCCGATCGAAGTGTTCATGTCTACAAGGTGAGTACAAACGAAAACGGGGAGTTGATAGTCGGACCGACGGCCTTCTACAAGAGCGTTAAAAGTGAGGTTCCCGCGTTGAAGCTCAGCCAGTTGACAAGTGAGAACTTGTCGAAGAGTTCTGCTGCGGTAAGTTCACAAGAGAAAAATTCTTCTAACGTGCTGTCAGATGCAACGACTGCTTCGAACACGAGAGCGTCAACTCCGGTAAGCAGTATGAACAGTGCACCGAACAGTGTTGTTCACACACCAATCATCAACTCAGTGAATGTCCTTCCTAGTGGCAACAATTTGAACCCAAATACCGCCATGGGGCGTCAGTCCTCCGGGAATTCCACGATGATGGAGCCCCCGCTGCAGGCTCCACGCCATAAAAGAACGTGTTCTAACTCGTCGGCAAGTTCTTCACATAGTGTTGCCAACCGGTGCTTGTCGCCGTTGCCATTGCCTGCTGTAATGCCGTCATCTCCAAGCCATTTACATTTAGGCATCTCATCGGCGATGTTGCCTACGTTGCCATCATCCACCCAGAGTGCCAACATGTGCACTGGGAACTATATCAACAATAACAATAACAACAACAACAACAATGAAAACAGCAGAAGTAACAGTAACAGCGGGGATGTCTTTTCTGCTCCTACATCTGGCACACCTACCTCTGGAACGCCTACAATTTCCTACAAGCAACATTATCTTTACCACAACGAAACGCTACAGTCTTTCTTCCGTCGATTGACGTTTTCGCCCGATGGGTCGATCCTCATCACTACGTGTGGAATATACAAGCCTAATGCTGAGAACGGGAAGGAGGAAATCCAAAACACCGTTTATGTGTATACCCGTGCAGGACTGAATAAGGGTCCTGTTGTGCATCTCCCTGGACTCCGGAAGCCTGCCATTGTTGTGCGGTTCAGTCCTGTGCGATATGCGCTTTTTGAGACGCCAGCCAGTATCCGATCGGACAAGCCGGAGGGGGGCGGTGTCAATGTGTTCAGTCTCCCCTACAGGATGTTGTTTGCGATTGCTACGCAGGACAGCATTCTCATCTACGACACGCAGCGGTTGAAATGCGTGGCTGTCGTCACAAGCATTCACTATGCAGTCATCACGGACGTGGCGTGGTCGAGCGACGGCCGGACGGTGTTTGTCAGCTCGAATGACGGGTTCATCAGCTGTGTCGTTCTTGGCGAAGACATTATCGGCAGGATTGCTGGCGGATTCGGCATAGAAGAGTTACAGGAGCTTACAAAGCAGGAGCTGCCAATCTCAGCTTCTGCGACAACACTCTCAGGCGAGTCCGACATACTTCCGCTTGCGTCTCGCCGGGCGGACAAGCTCGAACCGGCGTCGGTTATATCCGTCCACAGTGAGAGAGCCGTCAAGCGGGAGAGGGAGCCCGACGTTGTCCAGCTACTAAAAGGCGGTGAGGGTGGAGAAAAAGAGGGAGCGAAGCGGGTCCGTCTGTGACGGTGACGCCGAATTTGGGCTCGGAGGACGATAGGTGAAGAGTAGTAGATTGCCGAGTAGTGATTTCTCGATGTGTAGCTGTATAGGTGGCATTCAGAGCCAGAGAACAGAGAACAGAGAACAGAGAACAGAGAACAGCGACCGATGGAATCGCAGACGGTGACGCTAGTATTAGGCGCCATAGTGGTGTTAGTGATTGTGAACTTCCTGTTTCTGGACGACGGCGGCAGCGGGCCAGAGCACGGTAGCGGCCGTGGAAGGGGCCGGAGGAACGCTGCTGTCACGGAAAGCATGATCGAGTCTGTCCGGGCAGTTGCCCCAGGGCTCACGACGGCGCAGATCCGGACGGATTTGCAGCAGACGGGGAGTGTGCAGCAGACGGTGGAGAGATATCTAGCTGGCGCACTTACGGTAAGCCATGACGAGACTTCTGGCGCAGGTTCCGACAGATGGCAGTCGTGTGGTGTTTCTGAGACGACGGCGAAGACAACGGGAGCAGGCGGGGCCGGCTGTGAGGGCGGACGAAAAGAGCAGGAAGGTCCGTTTGGCGGTCTCACGTTTGACGAGAAGAAGCGGGAGATGATTGAGGAGAACCGGCGGCGGCTGGAGAAGAAGAAGGGCTGCGAGTTTGGACTTACATAGGAGGATAGAAGATACAAAGTAGAGTAAAGGTAAAACAAGCGAGGGGTGTTTCAAGCCCTGTCAAAGTGTATCCTGAACTTGTCGTCCGACTTGCGGACCTTGTAGACGAAGTCCATGATGACCTCGCTCTCCTTGACGGACAGCTGTTCCTTGAAGTGGTTTTCAACGTTGATGCGGAGGTCGTCCATCGTGCGGTAGTCGTAGAGGTTGTTTTCCTGCTTGCGCTGCTCGTTCATCCTGTTGGACTCGGTGCGTCGGCCGAGCTCGTTGTTCTCGAGTAGGTACCCCTGGAACGTGAGCACGTCCGGCGAGAGCTGATGGGCCGGGTTGAGAAAGCGCATGCGGTATTCCCGCAGCTCGTCTGCGGAGAGGCTGCTGAAGTCGAGCGGGTCCTTGGCCGGCTGGTTGTCCGGGTGGTTGTCGTGCACGTACTTGGCGACGTACTCCTTCTGCACGGGCACAACATACGGCGGTTTCTGTTTCTGCGAGCTCCGCGTGGACATCATCGATGGCCGCTGTGGTGTGGCAGAGACAGGCGCAGGTATCCTTCAGATGTGAGCTTATGAGCTGAGCTGAGAAGATCGGAAAAGAGTTGAAGACGGAAACGGGGCGGCGCCCTGTCGCGACAGCGAGAAAGTATGCGGGGGGAAGACGGAACAGGAGGGAGGAAGAGTGGAAAGCTGATGGCCAGAAGAGGTTACTAAATAAGACAAAAGAACAAGATGAGAGCCGCTGAAGAGAAGAGCCAACCGAAATACCACAGACAATGTTCAAAGCACGCGTGTTGAACAGAAGCGCAGAACGGATGCTGCAGTGTGCACGGGCGACCAATAGCAACTGTGGCGCCAAGAGATCACTGATAACGGCGGGAGGGAGAGCTGGAGATCGCAACTGGATGTCCGGGCGGAGTGTGTTTGGCAAGGGCGACAGGCTAGTTAGACAGATGCGGTTCAACTCAATCACTTCGAGCACGGACGGCACGACGGTGCCAGAGGACGTGGCGAAGCTGAGCATCGACGAGTACCACACTCACGCGGAGGATACGTTTGAGCAGGTGTTAGAGGAGTTGGACGCCTTCTTCGAGGAGCAGCGGATCATGGAGGCGGAGGTTGACGAAGAGGCCGGTGTGATGGAGATCAACTGCTCGGAAGGGACTTATGTGATCAACAAGCAGCCACCTACCAAGCAGATTTGGCTGAGCTCGCCCATTAGCGGGCCGAAGCGGTTTGACTACCACGCCGGACAGTGGGTCTGCTTGCGGGACGGCATCAAGCTCGCGGACCTGTTACAAGCCGAGATGAGCCAGATGTACGGCGACTTCAAGTGGTCCAAAACCTTCTGAGCTGTCAGGCGGAGGCAGAACCCCTCCCAAATATACTTATTCATATCACAAGCCCCAATTTTTATAAACAGTCTAGTATTTGAACAATAAATAACCTCAGAAATAAGTAAATAATGCTATGTCATGCTCAGGAGACGTGGTGTTTGCGGATGTAGTCGTATAGCAACACTCTGCTTTTGTTGAGCTCGGAAAGCGTCATTCTCCTCTCCTCCGTCGCCCAGTCGTGCGCCTGCACGAGGATCAAGAGGAAAAAGCCTTCGATGATCATGGTCGGCGTGTTGGCAATCAATTGTGCAGTCTCGGACCACAGCATGGCGCTCGCCAGAATGACCAACCCAAGCACAATGACAAACGCAGACACCACCGACCACTCGTTCGAGCAGATCCGGTTGATGAAAAGCGAGATCCGGTTGCCAAGGGTCTTCTTCACGGCCGGTCTCTCCAAATCTACGGGGATGCCGACAATGTCGAGCCACTCCTGGGAGTCGCCCAACAAGTCGAGAAACTTGCTCTGCTCGTAGTTCGTTATGGAGAAGAAGATTTCACGCAAGACAAACCCGTCGATGAAGCCCACCAACCCGGTGTACGAGCCAATGACCAACCACCAGTTGGCGCTCCAGTGCATGACATTGCCAATCCCGATCCATGCGGAGAAAACACAGATCGAGATGACCAACCCTAAACCATTACCCACAACGTGTGCGTAGAAACTGATCCCCTTCTGGATCCGGTCTCTCGGACACCTTTGCACAACAACGAGCTCGTTCTCCGTCTGGTCGTTGTCGTTGATCTCCCGCAATAGGCACTCCAAGTCCTGGTCTATCCTGTTGAACACCTCAGTCTGTTTCAAGATGAACGCGTTTGTTCTGTTCCGGACGTTTTCCAAAAACACCGTTGTCACCAACAATTCAATTGCAGTGGCGGTGTTCACGTACATCTGCCAGGTGTTGGAGAAGGTTTGCATGTCTGGCTCTTCAGTCGTACCCTCGTTCAATGGTAGGGCACCGCATCCGATCCACACAAAGATGCCCACCCAGTACACAGCCACAGCAGGCAAGCTGCCCAACGTTTTTCCCACCCAGTAGGAGACCTTGTCAAACAGGTTTCTGCTCCTGAAATTGATTGTCTTTTGCTGCTGCTCGATACTGCCCTCTCTCACGTCCTGTCTCTTCATGAACGACTCAAGGTCAATGCTGTCCCTGTTGTCGACAATCTTCTGCAACAAGCGCTTGTGCGTCAACGACCGGCTCTTCAGCCGGCCGTACAAAATCAAGAGCTTCTCGTCGTTGTCGAGTTGCTGCCTCATGAGAAACGTATTCCACACATACGTCTGAATCGACTGGCCATCCTGCATCACAATCTGCCACGTGTCAGAGCCCTTGTTGATGCAGCCCCACACGATCCACGCAGCCAACAACGCCAACACAATGAAGAGCACGTAGATCGAGCCCGCCACGTCCACAGCATAGCCGATGAACGTGTCTAACGGAGAAGTGATGTAGTATTCGTCGTCCTCGAGCTCTTCCACCCGCTGTATGTCCTCCTCCTGGCGCTGGAACCACGACGCCACCTTGGCTCTAAGTCCCTGCAACGTGAGGCCGCTTGCAGCCTTGGCCTCAGTCTTCTCTACATCTTTGTCGACATCATTGCCAACAACGTCCGCAACGTACTCGTCGTCGACCTCGTCCCCCAACAATAACCTGTTCTGCTCGCTGTCCTCCGAATACCTCACGGCAACGGCACATCTCAGCCTGATGTCGTTTTTCTTTGGCGGCAGAAGCATATGCCTAACATATCTCAACACCTGCATAGTCATCTGGCTTGATTTGCGCTGTATCGTTTTATCTTTCGACCCCAATTCTTGTTCCTTCCAATGCTGTCAGATCTCGGCAGCAGAATGGCCCTTTATATAACATGAGCACTGATGCAGGCATCGCCAGGGGCCGCATATGGCCCCTGCCGGCGACAGCGGGCCAAAGCCCTGCCTTGCTCTAACACCGACCTTACTCGCACGGGCTCGAGCCGAAAGAGGAAACCGGACGTCTCGAGACCTTTTCTCCCGTCTCCCGCTGCCACACGGTGAAGACGCAGGAGGCGGCTCCTTGGGGAACTTTTTTCCCGAGACGCGTCCGCTTCGGCAAATTTTTCTTGTTGCCCCGCCTCCGCTAATAATAGGACAAGGCGGTAACAACACCTTGCTGGTTATGGGTTGCGCCGATCGGCCTTTTCGCATTTTTTCCATTTTATTCATGATTTTTCAGATTTTTTTTCATGAATTTTTTTTTCATTTTTTTTAATTTTTTTTTTTCCATCCATCCATCCATGCCAGGCCTCACTCTCAGCTCCTCCACCTCATCCTCACACGTACCCAAGAAGACCCACGCTGGAGTGCAGAGGCACCTTCCTCTTCCCTGGACCCGGGACGCAATCGCCCTCTTAGAGCTCTTTTGTAGGCACAGACACACCATATCCTAGCCAGCAATGTCCGTTTCAGCATCCAAGGCCAAGAGAGAAGCTAAGAAGGCTGCCAAGATGGCAGACGGTAAGAAGAAGAAGCTCACAAAGAAGGAGAAGGAGAAGCTCGAGAACCAGGATGAAGGAGACTCCGCTGCAGATGAGATCGCCAAGTTAAAGCTCCAGCAGGACAAGGACGGGTTGTCCGACAGAGTCACCACCGGTGTCTTGGAATCGCTTGTCACTTCCAGAGATATCAAGCTTTCATCGGTCTCCCTACTTTTCCATGGTAAGGTGTTGATTCAAGACTCCACCCTCGAATTGAATTATGGTAGAAGATACGGTTTGTTGGGTGAAAACGGTTGTGGTAAGTCCACCTTCTTGAGAGCACTTGCTGCAAGAGAGTACCCTGTCCCAGAAAACATTGACATCTACTTGTTGAACGAACCAGCAGAACCAACAGAATACTCTGCCTTGGAGTACGTTGTCAGAGAAGCAGAAGCCGCCTTGGCCGCCATGGAAAAGGAAGTTGAGGACATCATTGTCGAGGACGGCCCAGAGTCCCTCCTCTTGGAACCATTGTACGAAAGAATTGACGAAATGGATCCTTCCACTTTCGAAGCCAGAGCTGCCATCATTTTGACCGGTTTGGGTTTCAACTCCAAGACCATCAAGAAGAAGACCAAGGACATGTCTGGTGGTTGGAGAATGAGAGTCGCCTTAGCCAAGGCCTTGTTCGTCAAGCCAACCCTTCTATTGTTGGACGACCCAACCGCACATTTGGACTTGGAAGCCTGTGTTTGGCTGGAAGAGTACTTGAAGAACTTCGACAGAATCTTGATTTTGGTTTCCCACTCCCAGGATTTCTTGAACGGTGTCTGTTCCAACATGATTGACATGAGATTGAAGAAGTTATTGCTCTACGGTGGTAACTACGACGCTTACGCAAAGACAAGAGAAGAACAGGAGACCAACCAAATGAAACAATACAACAAGCAACAAGAAGAAATTGTCCACATCAAGAAATTCATCGCCTCGGCCGGTACATATGCAAACTTGGTCAGACAGGCAAAGTCCAGACAAAAGATCTTGGACAAGATGGAGGCAGATGGTTTGATCGAACCTGTTGCTCAAGATAAGGTCTTCAACTTCCGTTTCCCAGAAGTCGAACGTTTGCCACCTCCAGTCTTGGCCTTCGACGACATCTCCTTCGCTTACGACGGTAACCCAGAAAACAACTTGTACGACAACCTTTCCTTCGGTGTCGATATGGACTCCCGTGTTGCCTTGGTTGGTCCAAACGGTGTGGGTAAATCCACCTTGTTGAAGATCATGACCGGTGAATTACAGACACAAAAGGGTAGAGTCTCTCGTCACACACATATCAAGCTTGGTGTCTACTCGCAGCACTCTGCAGATCAATTAGACTTGACCATGTCTCCTCTAGAATTCGTCAGGGAAAAATACTCACACATTTCACAAGATTACCAATACTGGAGAGGTCAGTTGGGCCGTTTCGGTTTAACCGGTGAAGGTCAAACTTCTCAAATGGCAACCCTTTCTGAGGGTCAACGTTCTAGAGTCGTTTTCGCTCTTCTAGCCCTTGAAAAGCCAAACATCTTACTTTTGGACGAACCTACTAACGGTTTGGATATCCCAACTATTGACTCCTTGGCTGATGCAATCAATGAGTTCAACGGTGGTGTTGTTGTGGTTTCCCACGATTTCAGATTGTTGGACAAGATTGCAAAGGACATTTTCGTTGTCGAAAACAAGACTGCAACCAGATGGGACTCGTCTATTGCTGAATATAAGAAGAAATTGGCAAAGAATGTTGTTTTATAATAAAGGTATTCTAAAATTTTATCTGGTTCCATTTCGATTTGTTCTCAAAGTTTCAACTTCATCTTTTCTTTACTCGTAATTAAAGTGCACTTCCACCCCTTGCCCTCCCCCCTCTCTATATATTCTATTCTTGATCACAGACGTAGTAATATATAATTTACTAATTTGTATTGAATTCCACAAAAATAAAAAAATACACATCAAAATTTTATTCAACTTTAGTTTTACGCTTTTTCCTAACAGGCTCACTAGCAGGCTCAGTAACTCGGTTCCCAATTTCACAATTACCCACTTTGCTGATAAGTTTCACCACATCATCTACATGATTGATGCCGTTATCCAACTTGACCTCCGCTGCAAACACAACAGCCTGTGCCCAGCCGGATTTCAGTCCCCAGAAATCTCTGAAAAATTGTTTGACAAATGGGTACATTTTCACATCAACAGCACTTTTAGATAAAGCCTTTTTCAAATTCGATTTGGAAATATTTATCTTTGCATGAGGGTCGTTTTCAGGTTGCGAATCTACCCATTTGTTGAATTCTTTCTTGTACGAATTTTTGAGTATGTTCCAGACATGGGTATCCACTGGCACAAGATCATGACGTCCGCATCCCATCAAGGCAACGCAGTCTGCAACCTTCGGACCAACACCATCAAATTGTCGCAAAAATTCCACACATTCTTCATCTGAAGCCCATGCGTTACCTGTATACAACTTCTTGAAGTTCTGTGGATTTTCAATCATCGATTTGACTGTCTTGGTTATATATTTGGCTCTATACCCGAACCCTAGTTCTCGCAGTTGTGATTCTAGCTCTGCCAGCTTCTCTGTTGGTATCTCGGTGACCGTCGTATCTTCCATTTTGAGAAATTCTCCCGGTTTAGGGAAAGTGTAGTATGGCACACCATTGTACTCTCCAAGAAATTTACCATATCGAATGCATAGTGTCTCGCAGAGTTGAGAAATCCTCTTGATGTTATTATTGGAAGAAATAATGAAAGAAACTAAAGTCTCCCAAGGATCTTGCGACAATATTCTAACTCCGTTGGGAAGTAAGGTGGTCGTCTCAGTCTGCGATAGTATTTCTGGGGTAGCTCTTCCACTATCAGGTGGCGTCGGTAGTCCCTCTTTATTGACTGTTACTATGGTCTCTTCAAGTAAAAAAGAGCTAGGAAAGTGGATATCCACTTGAGACCAGTGTTCGTACAAATCGTGCATGAGAACGCCAAGGTTGAGATAGGAATGTACAAATGTGGATAGCGGGATCTTCGCAGGATTTTTTGCTCCGCCGATGCCCATATATTCAATCACTTGATGCCCCGATTCTGAGTTTTCATTCACTTCACGCAGTAATATGATCTGGTTGTTTAGGGCACATGACCATATTCCGTCTATTTTTCTCCATCGGAATGCCTGTCCACTGCGCAAGACGGTCGACAGATGGATCTCGTGACACGGTAGAGTAAGTTTCTGCCAGCTCATGATTGGGTCCAGAGCAAGTCCTCACTGTTCCACCGAAAGAAGTGTGAAGTTAAAACGCCATTTAGATTAGGACCGACTTTTTTTACGTGTTGAAAATCCACCCGCAGGTTTTAAGGTACGCGACTCATTTCGTGAGGAATGTATAATCAGATATAGTTTTTGATGAAGTGAATAGATAGAGTACATAATTTCTACGTCATGCGTTTTCTTCGGCGCTTCTCCTGTTCACAGCCAACTTAATTTTGAGAAGTTTGGAGATGGTGTCGTTGACTGGTGCTGTCATTCCGCTTTCCAAAGCTTTCTTGACAATATGGCCGTTGATATAGTCAATTTCAGTGTTACGTAGATTCAAGACGTCCTGACGCATACTCGTTGAGTTTTTACTGTTTATGGTAAAGCCAACGTGCTTGACAAACTTCACCTCCTTCTCGACACTAAGCAGCTCGTTTGCCAGTGGGGAAGTTTTGAGGATAGGATAGGCTGTCTTTAAAACGTTCAGACCTTCGGAGACGACCGATGTAAACAAAGCGTCTGTTTCTTCGAGGTCGGCAAGCTTATAGTTGATGCAGTTGATGATAGAAGTGGTTGAGTTCATGCAGCAGTTGACCAGCAGCTTCTGGATCTGGTATACCAAGAGTTGCTCGTAAGAGTAGGTAGTCACGTTGAGGTCACTTTGCACCAATTTTTTGATGACATCATCCTTTTCAATAGTATCCTCGGCAGTAGCATTCTGCAGGTCTCTTGGAACCTGACAAATCTTGAGGTAGCCGAAGCCTGCATGGTTATAGTTGTATGTGTTGTGGTATTCCGGAGACTGCCACACCCCGTGCGAGATGACTCCCTGGTAGATGGTTGGTCTGGAATCGGCCTTCGTCCAGATCTTCGAGTAAAGCTCGTCGACAACACCCATTCCATTCTGAACTAGCAAGATTCTAGTCTTGTTGGTTATTCTGTCGAGTAGTGGGGTCAACGACTTCACGGTGTCGAATGTCTTGACACAGATCAACAAGAAGTCGATTTTCGAGTCCGGGAGCTTGTCCGCAGGGAACGCTCCGTTGATGGTGTATTTGATGGTCTTGTTATTTTCGTAGAGTCTCTTGATCGCAAAAGTGTTGTTTGTCTTGGCAAGGTTATTCAGCTTTGCAGTATTCCGGACGACAAAGTTCACTTTCAGTGCATTTGAGAGGGAGGACGCAATCAAGGTCCCCACTCCCCCTGCTCCTAGCACATATACGGACATCGGTGTCTGGTCTAAGACGTAAAAAAGTGGATATGCTTGGTAGATAAACAAAAAAAAGATAATGCAATACAATAGTAAAATGCATTCGTGGTAAATAAGGGCTGTAACGGCCAGAACGTCGAAAAATTACCGTTCCGCACTGGCTCTCTTCACTTTCTGGAGCACTGGTTCATCGGCAAGAGGTACACTTTGTGGCTGTCAACCAACCTGCCTGCATTGCCTCTGCTGATGTGTATGCCGGAGACGTTGACGCTGGTCTGTGCGAGAAGGCGGGAGGGCGAACCTCTAACCTGGATGTGTTCCTGTAGCATCGGGATGCTGTTTGTACTGAAGTAGAGGTCGATGCCGCAGTGGTAGAAGCCCAACTGTTTGACTGGGAGCAGCGGGACGACGTCGTCCTTGTGGCTGACCCGGATATAGGAGGACTTGTGCAAGCCCGAGTGAAGGTTTTCATAGTGGTAGCGGGTATTCCAAGTCTCATCCATCCACTGGGCAAACAATTTGTTGCCGATTTTGGGGCTGCCGAAGGATATGACAGTGGTTTTCCTGTCGTCGGGGAGGAAAAGCAACTCGTTTGCAATGAACGGTGCTATGGCACCGCCCAAGGAGTGGCCCGTGACGACGAGGGTATACTCCGGGTAGGCATGGGCGAGATCTGCAATCTGCGCAAACATGTTATCGTAGATCTCCTTGGAGCCGTCGTAGAAGCCCTTGTGGACGGTGCAGCCCCTGCAGTCGCCGTTAAAGGAGAAGTACTTTTTCCACCCCTTTTTCCGTTTGCTGAGAAAGTGGTACGGCATTGGGTAGATCTTGAAGTCCATGAGCCACTCCTCGTCGGAGGTGGTCCCCTTGAGAGCGACGACGATCTCGTGATAGTCATCATCTCTGAAAAGCACGCCGGAGACGGTCCCTCGGTAGACGTGTTCGACGTAGACGTTTCCCGAAGAGCCCGAGCAGAGCAAGGTCGGACACGCCGTCTGCAAGTTCCCGATAACGATTGAGCCGGACTTGGCGCAGTACGTCAAGGCGGCGTACGCTGCGTACCTGTATATAGCGTTGTAGGTGGAGTCGGTGACCGAGAGGGACCTAACGAGTGGGTCTGATTGGTCTGAAGAGTCCGGTAGACTGAGAGCTGCACAGCATGAGTTCAGGCCGATGAGGCAGAGATAGGTGATGCCGAGCCTCATGGGTGTGTTCGAAGGGCGGAGCTGGAGGGGGTGCTGCTGTCGCCGGGAAGCCGCCTGCTCTTATCTGGCCTCAGGGGAGTGTCAGTGTCGACTTGGAGCCATGTTTTGGACAAGGCCGTCAATGAGTGGCGGGATTGCTTGCTCCCAGCGTTCTCAACAGGTTTCCCTGAGGCACCAGAACACGCTACGGAGCACGTGCAGAATACTGTGGGAGCAGAACATGTTACATGTTCCAAGTCCTATTCAAGTGATGTCTGTGCTTCTCTGCTTCTCTGCTTATCTGCTTCTCAACCTGTTTCTCTGCTTCTCTGCTTCCCTGCCTCTTACAAATCTTATGCTGCAGCCTCCGGCTGCAGCAACAACTACAACTACCCTCCCTGCAGCGCAACGGTCGCAAAGCAGGCTCTGGTCCTAGCGGGTGGCCCAAAACGGGGCTCTGCAGAAAGCCGCCACGACGTTCTCCAGCAGGCATCGGAAGAGCCCATCCCCACCATCTTGCTATCTATCTATCTCTCTCAGCACAACCTCCCTCCTATTCTTCCTTTCTCCTCTTCTCCCCGTCTGGCCCCTCTGCCCCGTCTCTTAGCCTCCCTGTATCGCCAATCGCGGAATCTCCCGCCGCCCCGTCTTGGACCTTCCTAATTGGGAAGTGGCGTCGATCGGCGCACCAGCCCGCGTGAAACACACCAAAAGCGGCTGCCCCGATAAGACGGCGGAGGCAGCCAATGGCCCGCCCGATGGCCGATGGCACCCTAGCCTTCTGCCTGACCACTCGACCATATCCACCCGTTCACACCTTTTGTCTTCGACAAAAAATCCAGCCACCTTCAAAAACACTTAGTCCCTTTTTTTTACCACCAACCTAACAGCCTATTCCCTTCCTTCCTTCCTCCCCTCCCGCCTACTTCGATGCCCCTCCTTTTCTCCTCTCCCCCCCCCCCCCCCCCCCATCGCTGCCACCGATGCCGCCGCTTAATGCCCCGCGACACTGCGCCCGCCGTGCGCCCGCTGTACCTTCTTGCACCTTCCTCTTTCATCGGCCGGCCTGTCTCCCTCCTCGGGTCCCTCTGGATAGGCTTGCCGGCCTTATCTTATCTCGGCTTATCTGCTCTGATCGGCAGCAACCGTTACCGGAGGTCGGTCCCTCCCTCTGCCTGGCAGAATTTTCATTTGAGCAACCGCTGCAGTATATAGATGCAGGAGGGTCTGCATCTTTCGGGAGTACCAGAGTCCGGGCTGCCGGTGAGAGCTATGTAGTATCTGACTGATCATACATATACACACACACACAACCACCCATACAATCATGTCAGGATCGACGAACATCGAGCACATGGGCTCTCGCACTACGATCCTCTCGGTCGACGACATGAAGATCACGTCGGTCTTGTCCGGCCAGCACGACAAGATCCTCGTCGACCACGACGTTGACCATGACGAGGCCGTCATCTTGGCGCTCGGATACAAGCAAGAGTTCAAGAGAGAATTTTCCCTTTGGACTACCTTCGGCGTGTCCTTCTCCGTGTTGGGGCTTCTTCCCTCCATCGCATCCACCTTGTGGTACTCCCTCGCGTACGCAGGGAACGCAGGCATTACCTGGGGGTACTTGATCGGTATGGTCGGAGTCATGGGTGTCGCCTGTTCAATGGCAGAGATCTCCTCCGCTTTCCCGACCTCCGGAGGACTTTACTACGCCACAGCCATGATGGCTCCCCCACGATACAAAGCCATCCTCTCCTGGATCGTCGGCTGGTCCAACTACTTTGTTCAGGTGACGGGCGCCCCCTCCGTCGCCTACGGAGGCGCCGCCATGATCCTTGCGCTCAAGCAGGTAGTCGACGAAACGTACGTCTATCAGACATGGCACTGCTACTTGCTCACCGTCGGTTTGACGTTCTTTGCCGCCATCATCGCCTCGGCGCCTACTAAGTGGATCGCCTGGATCAACACCTGCTCCACCATCCTCAATCTCGTCTTCCTCTTCATCTCCTGGATCGTCATTTTGGGCGGCAACAGCAGAAGGGAACAGGGCCTACCCAAGTTCAACTCCAATAAGATCGCCTGGGGGCTCGACAACTTGACCGACTGGCCCGACGGAATCTGCATCTTAATGTCCTTCATGGCCGTCATCTGGACCATGTCCGGGTTCGACTCCCCCTTCCACTTGGCCGAAGAGTGCTCCAACGCACAGGTCGCAACCCCTAGAGCGATTGTCCTTACTGCCAGTGTCGGTGGTATCTTGGGCTTTGTCTTCCAAATCGCCATGGCATACACCATCGTCGACGTCGACGAAGCCGTCAACGACTCCTTGGGTCAGCCCTACATCTCCTACTTGAATCAGATCCTCGACAGACCCTCGGCGCTCTGTCTTGCCTCCTTCGCCATTGTCCTCTCCTTCAGCATGACCTTCTCCTGCATGATTGCCGCTTCAAGAGTCTTGTTCTCCTACTCCCGTGACAACTGTTTCCCACTGTCCCGCTACTGGTGTCAAGTCAACAAGATTACCCAAACCCCAGTTAACGCCGTCTGGATGAACTGGTTCATCGGCTGCTTGCTCTGCTTATTGATGTTCGGAGGCGTTGCCATCGACGCCATCTTCTCCGTCGGCGCAATCGGCTCCTTCATCTCCTTCACAATCCCAACCTTCTTGAGAATCACTTACGCACGTAGCTTCTTCAAGCCAGGACCTTGGAACTTGGGCAAATTTACTTACCTCTCGGGTTCCTTGGCCGTCTCCTTCACAACACTCATGATCCCAATCCTTTGCTTCCCTCAATACAGAGGCGCAGACAACTCTCCATCTCTCATGAACTGGACCGTCTTGGTCTACTGGGGTTCCTTATTCCTCGCCATCGCATGGTACTACATATACGCACACAAGATCTACAGCGGTCCAAAGAGTAATTTGGATACCGGATCCGTTATTAAGGATAAGGAAGAAGACGACGTCATCCATACCATAGTCAGCAAGGGCGGCCAAATCAAATACGGCGCTAGCGAAATCACTGACGAAGACCAAATCCCTAACGAAAAGGCCTAATTGGCGCTGTCTCCTGCTAGTTTTTACTCCCAAGCTTTATGATGTATATAAATAATATCATCCTGGGTAGTTAGTCGATCTGGTCGTTTGTTCCTTCTCTTAATTTTTCTTTTTTCTTTCAACTCATTTCGTCATTTTATCCCACTTTAGTTTGTGCTTTCTTGTCTTTAAACTATATTCAAATTCCGCTCTTTTATTAGATATATCCAGCAGTGTTCAACTACAACTACAAGAGTTGATAACTACAACTTATCGCAGCACACTTTCTTTGTTGGATTATGTAATCTCGATAAAAAAATCCGTAACTCGACTTTTGATTTTCCCCATTCTATCACACAACTTCTAGTCTTGGACTAGATTTATGGAGCAGGCCATAAGTTGGGGTCACTATACACGAGAAGTAATGGTCTTGCACAACGACAAATGGAAGTACAAGGCGAAACGAAACTATGAGCGGAAGCACGCCATAAAATCAGCAAACAAAAACTCTACAAAGGAGAGGACTGGCGATGGAAGTGCAGATAATGACGGCGGAAGTGATGGCGGAAGCTACAACGAAGGCTTCGGTTCTGACTCCTCGCTGGCTAGTGGAGACGAAGATGCTGGAAGCGATGGGGGGCTCAAGAGAAGGAGTAAAAAGAATGCAAAAAGCTCCAACTCTTGGCGGTTCGAGGACCCTATCGTGGACGAGACAATTCTCAAAGATCCAGAGTATATCGCACGTTTAGAGGCCATTAAGGCCGAAGAAGAGAACCGAGCCGCCTACATGCGCAACTTGGTGAACGATAAGCTAAAGAATCACGAGGAGGCAGGCGAGGTTGATCTCGATAATAAGTATTCGATCCTGAAAGAGATTAAGAGCATGAAGAAATTCAAGCAAACCGATATACAGAACTGGCGGTTTGATGACAACCTGAGCGATAGTGACGATAATGGCGATGCTTATGAACCAGAGGTCCGGGACTTCACCCCCGAGGAACGAGAAAAGTTCCTAGCTCTCCAGAAGAGGATAAACCACCAGAAAGACGTGGACAAAATACGCAATCGCATGGACCAGCTGAACAACAAAACAAGGCCCGGGAAGGCAAAGGTGCTAGAGCTACACTCAAAGACGGGGGGAGACAAGTACAGAGCAGCGGTGGACAAAAACTTGCGCAACGCTCACGACAAGATCGATACCCAGGAACTCGACAACCTCGTGCAGACAATGATTGGAGTGAACTTTACAACACACGAGAAGGCCGAACCCCACAACACCGAGCACAGCAAGTTCGATCTCGACACTATGCTGCAAAGCACAAGTGGGACCGCAAAGTCAGAAAATGTCGGAAAGAGCACTGTCGCCAGCACTGGGACAATCGCTGCGAAAAGGGCCCCAGTGGTGCTGGAAACCGCAGAGTTGGACGACTTCCTTGACTCTATTCTGTAATCATGTGTATCATCCCGGCAATACCGGCAGAGCTCCACCATTGCTCTTTTCCGCCAGCCAACGCTGTTACTTTCGACTTCCTTCCCGGCCTGTCTGCCAGAAAGCTCCTCGCGATGCGGAGATAGGGCCTCCAAGTCTCCGCCCGGGTCTTGCGAGTCTTTATCTATAGACGGTTAGGAGGCCGTGTTTCAAACTTGCATCCTGATGAGTTACTCGGCACGAACAATCCTCTGCTGGTTCTAGATACCACAGTTTGTGGCAGCTAATAACTTTATCGGCAGGAGATGTACATTCCAGATCGCTACAGGCGAGGTCTTGCGAGACAGACATTCTTTGCCATCTTGGCAGTGGTTGTGGTTCTGATCTTCCTCTCGTTGAGACCACATAGGGCACCATTTCCTCATGTTCCAGACATCCCTGCACACCTCCCCTTTGACAGGACCCCCAAGTGGGATCCGGAGACAAATGTCACGGCATTTTCGAAAAATGGTATGGTTGCTTCGGACTCTAAATACTGTTCACAGATGGGAGTGGACAACCTACGAAGGGGTGGGAATGCAGCAGACGCTGCTATCACTACGTGTCTTTGTATCGGTGCAACGGATACCATGTTTTCCAGTGGAATTGGAGGCGGTGCGTTTATCACGGCGCTGAAAAAGGGCTCGGACGCCATTAGCATAGACGCCCGGGAGATGGCACCAAAGGCGGCCCACGTCAATATGTTCAAAGGTCGAGAACATTACAGCCAGTACGGCGGATTGGCAGCCGGCATACCCGGCGAACTGAAAGGTTTGTGGACTTTGTACAAGCTCCATGGGTCGAAGAACCTAGAATGGAAAGATCTTGTTTTGCCAGTGGCCGACTTGGTCGACAATGGATGGAAGATCGACGTGAGGTTGGCATTTGCGTTAAAAACCCAGCTCTCCGCCTTCAATTACTTTCGCAAGGACTGGGATTTTGTGTTCAAGACTGGAACAAACGAGTTGCTGGAAGAGGGCGATCTGATGCGTAGGCCTAAACTTGCCAAGACATTACGCTACATTGCTGAACAAGGTGCATCGGTGTTCTATGATCCAAGTGGTTATATTGCTCGCTCACTGGCAGCTAAAGTTCAAGAATACGAAGGTGTTCTGACACCGGAAGATTTTGGCAAATACGAAGTTGTGGTCGAGAACGCAATCAAGCTGAACAATTTCACCAACAACAACCTGACTGTCTATTCCCCCAACGGGGCATCCAGTGGCCTGGCATTGGTGACCGGATTGTCCATTCTAGATCAATTCGACAGTTTTGAAAAGACAGACTATACTCCACTAGGAACCCACAGAATGGTTGAAGTTATGAAATGGATGGCCTCCACTCGTTCTTACCTTGGAGATGGAGGCTACTATAACACAAACAAAACCCAGTTAGAAGAAAGGAGACAAAGATATAGCAGGTTCTTATCTGAGGAATACATCCAGTCTGTCAAAGAGAAGATAGATGACAATTTCACTAAACCTTGGGAAGATTATGAACCGGCTTATGAACCCAACGATCCTCATGGGACTTCTTCTTTGAGTGTGGTTGATGGAGACGGTAACGCAGTCAGTCTGACAACCACTGTGAATTTGTTATTTGGCTCCTGTGTTCATGACCCAAACACAGGTGTGATAATGAACAACGAAATGGATGATTTTTCCGTGCCACAAACGAGAAACGCATTTGGATTGTCACCATCTGTCTACAACTATATTGAACCTTACAAACGGCCACTATCCTCCTCTGCACAGTCAATTGTTGTGGACCCCAAAGGTAACGTCGAGCTAGTCATTGGAGCAGCTGGTGGGTCTAGAATTACTACCGCAATACTTCAAGGTATTGTTAGAACGTTTATACAAGGAAAAAACATTACCAACGTCATTGCAAATCCAAGAATACATCACCAGCTCTTACCAGACAACATATTCTTTGAGCATCCGATATCCGACATTCTTATCAAAGAGTTAAAGGGAAAGGGCCACAGCGTTGAGCTGGTTTCCCCTATGACAGCAATGAACGCTATCCATGTTACACCGGAAGGCATGTGGGGACAAAGCGACTGGTGGAGGAAGTTCGGTGTTGCTGTTGGTGCATAATAGCTTTGGTACTGGCCCGCAAACCTCTTTATACCCGTGTAATTTCGAACTTAGGTAAGGCTCAATAATTTCTGTAAATTAAGAAGGTTCATGAATTTTCACTGTTTAGCGAACCACGATATAATAAACCAAAAGGAGAAAAAACACGAAATTACATCACGGAGGAGAAGGAAATACAACTTTTTATTGCAGCAGTACCGTCTCATCATAAAAATCTAAGGTTGGAATACAAATTTATGGATATCCATGCATATTCCCAGTGCAGAGTGCATGCGGGACCCCGAATTATGGGAGCATTTGGTGCAACTGACTCAAATTGTAAACAGGTCGATTTCGGGAGAGACACGAAACTGCAATTTGATTGAATTAGATAGGTTGCGTCAAGAAAATGAAGCCCTGCGTGAAGAGAACAAGCAGCTGCATGAGAGTTTGAAAGAATATGAGTTTCGGGATGTTGATCGGGAGATGGTCGCCGAGTACAAAAAAGAAAGGCTGAGCGGTAGTGAAAGGCTGCTACTTACTCAAGAGACGGTCTTGAGTGAAGTACGTGAGGACGATCCCGATCTCACAGATAGCTCACCTGTGAAGTCACAGAATATAGGAAATTTTTCGAATTTTTTCCCTTCCAATAATTCGCAGTCAAGAAGTAGTAAAAGGTACTTCGAAAATACAAATGATGATGGCATTATGAAAAAGGTAAAAACCGAACCTCTTAGTGAAGATGTCCTTTTCAACGTTTCACAGATAGATGATTCACAAGAAGGAAATGCAATCAATAGCACATCCATACTGCATACGGTACTGACCAAAAATAATCCCGATAGATCTCAAAAAATCGACTTCACGGAGAATCCTGTTCTGAGGAGACAGTGGTTCCCCGAAGACTTCATGAAAAATCCTGAGTACGAAAAATATGTTAACGATAGATCCAAAAATCGTAAAACAGTACCTAACCATATATCAGCGCATTTTCAACGTCAGCAGAAACACATCCAGTCCTTGGCGATGCACGATTTCAATAAAGTGGCAATGGGCACGCAGAATTCTGAGGGAAATGAAGATTTTGAAAGCTCTGATAAAGAAAACAATATGATAGGAGGAGCTTCTAAGCTGGTTACTCCTCCACAAGATTGCAGATTGAATTTCAGAAATTCCGCAATCTCCCCAATGTACAAATTTGAAATCAACAAGCAAAATTTAAGCAAGTATTTGAAGTATTTTCCAAACTTACTACGAACCAACAAGGTGAGAAATTGGGAAGTGGAGGACAGTGCAGAGAACGATGTCTGTGCCGATTTTTTGCTCACGCAAGATGTGCAGGAGAAAAATAGCAGGGCTAGGGAAAGAGCACAATTAAGAGGATTGCGCATGTTATTCCAGGCCTGCTTTGTTGTTGAGAACGGTACTCAATTAGGAGCATATATATTCCGGAACAAGGAATTTAATGAAAAGGTTTGCAAGTCAGAATTCGTATTGGATCTCTCAATTTTCGATAGTTGATTCTATGACATATTCATATATACAAATTAAAAAAATAAACATGAAGAAGATACGTATATTTTACAAGATTCAATACAATTCATGATTACAAAAAAAAGCTTCACAGCTTAACTTTTAAGCTTTTCTGCTGCTGGCTGATCTGCTCTATTTTCGATTTTCACTCTCGATAAATTTATAGTAATTCGTCAGAGCAAGTAGTGTTGGATTCAGGTCCGCAGAAGAAGCGGAAGAAGATAGTTTAAATCTTCTGGAATTCTCGGAGAGGGACATTGGAGCTGGCGAAGACGTAGAAGATGATGTGGAAGATGATGAGGATAGATTTTGGGCACTGGCCGCTTCAGTATCATAGAAAAGGCTTAGTGGGAGGGTTTTCTGAAATAATTCATAAGCTGCCAATGTGAATCCGAATTGCGGAGAAGACCTGCATATTCTGGCAACTCCACCCTTGAAAAAAGCTCTTGGTCCTTCTTCAACTAAAATTCTTTTGAACGTTGAGCCTATTCCTGTATAAGGTTCATTTCCTGGTTTCGGTTTCGTTTGAATTCTTGTCTTGATGACATCACAAGGCGTAGTTAGAAGAGCCGCAGGCATGCCTGCCAATGCGCCGGAGCTCAATAGTTCCCAAGCTTCCAAACTTGAACGTTTTCCAGGTTTCCCTGGGTCCAACCCAAAGAGTCTCTTTTTAATATTGGCATAAGTTGGAAAATATATGGAGGAAAACGGTATGTCACGTAACAGACAAGCGCCTGCGCCACGATATAGTCCTCTTAGCCCCAATTCACGAACAACATCGATCGCTGACTTAGGACTGACAAGCTTACCTTGGTCTCTAGATTGGCGAATGAGTTCACCCTGGGTTTGTAGCCTGATCTTGGAAACTTCCAAAGGGTTGGTTACAATAACCTGGCACAAACCTGCTGTTGAACCTGCCAGCACTTCCCAAGGTAGAGTTATATCACCATTCAAAGAATTTTTCTTACCAAAACCACGGACGAGATCGTTCAGCGTCAACTTTATTGCCTTCTCCGGTGCCACGCCAACGATCTGGGGTAATAGCCCGGAGTACAAGCCCAGAAGTCCTTCGTTTCTCACCAATTTTTTCAAACAATCAAGGTAGGATGAGTACATTGAGTTTCCCTTTTGGTTTTGCATCCTCGTTTTGATGATATCGATAGGGTACACGATGGTGGCACCAATCATACCTGCAAAGGAGCCCAATACAAAAGAATGGAGGGAAGAGAAAACGTGCAGAAAGTTACTTGATGAGTTGTCGGTGTACGACTGATTCACCTCGTTGGGGACAACCATGTCGTCGGTCAGGATTGCCAGAAGTTCTGACGGATCGATGGAAGGGTGATTTTTCAAATGTTCGTATGTGTATCTGTTCCAATTGAAGTAAAGCAATATCTCGTCCTTAGTGATACCCTTTGTGTGGTCGGCGTAGTCATTTTCGGTGTCATCGTTAGCGTCCTCACCATCCACAAGGTTTGCTGCCACAGGGGGGTCGTTTATGTAGCTGTACAAGGATTTGGAAGTCAAATAGAACATCGGGTTGTTTGGCTGATCGTTGGAGATCTTCTCGAACGTCAGGTAGTTCAACTTCGGTAGATCTCTGATCATTTTGACTAGCCTGAACGCATCGTCGTAGCATATGTTGTTGCCGAACTTGTTTGCGGCAAAGGTTTGCAAATGGTCAGCAACCAGCGGTGACAATTTGTTGTAAAAGATTTCCTGGGCGATGGTTTTCAACTGGGACGGGGAGATATTCCCCTCAGCATCTTTCATGTTGCCGAAGCTTTGGTCCAGTTTGACTTTCGGAAGCTCGTCCATCAACTGGGAGAATTGGCGGAAGCTGAGCTTAGCATCCAAGCTCCCTTTGCTGTCGACTGCTTGCAGTAAGCTGTTGAGGTAGGGGAGGTCTGATTGGTTGTAGTTTCTCACCAGCGACAGGAAGGTGTACTCCGAGATGGGGGAATTCAAGCTGTAGACGGCGGGGTTGCTCCCGGCGAGCTTCGAGTCTGAGTCGGCTTTCTGTGACCTTTCATAGATCTGGCACACAAAGAACAACAACTTGTTGATGTCTCCATCGAGGTCCATGTTCTGCGGGCTGTCGCTGCGGTGGGGAAGGAGAAGCTGCTGCGAGAACTTGCGGAACTCCTTCCTGCCGACATAGCCCTTATTTCCCGCGTCCGATACTATATACAAGAGGTTGAAGATGTCAAAGGGGATGTAGGAGGCGATCTGCGATAGGTAGATGAGATCGTTCTGTTTCAACTCGTCCGACGACAGAAGCTCAACAAAGTCGCTGCGCTTGAGCACCCGCTCGTGTCCGTCCACCTCCGGGTACACCCGGGAGTATTTGTCGAAGATGTGATCGGCAAACCGCTCTGGATTAGTGCTGTGACTCTTATCTGCCTCGTCGGCTGTTTCCCCACCGTCCATGTTCTCGGCGGACGCCGACGACCCGCCTTTGCTGCCGCCCCCGTTGCTGCTGCTGCTGCTGTTCACAATGCGTATGCTTTCGCTGGCCATGTTGTTCTCACAGATTGCTTTGTCTGCCGGAAAGATCCAACACGGACACAGCAGCCCCGGTGGCAACGACAACACTACTGCAGGACGAGTCAACCTTTAAGTACTGCTGGTTCCCCCACACCTCCTCCCCGGGGAGATAAGCCCGCCTACCGTTTCCGGCGAAAATATCGAGTCTCCGCATGGAGCGGCCGAATCGGGGAATAGGGCGGGTCGGGCGATTTAGCTGGCGATGACCGTTGCAGAAGACACAGGACAATACACAAGGGAACAGAAAAGAAGGTACATAGCGGGCCATCAGTGGCCCTGGTAGAGGTCGAAGCGGCGGGCGGCGGCGGCGAAGACTTCCAGCGTGCGGACACGAAGCAAGCTGGCGCAGCAGAGAGCGCTGAGGACGCCAAGAGAGACGTAGGTGTTCTTGCGGGTCCCGAGGGAGAAACGGTGGAGGTACCTGTTCCAACCGACAAGCATGTGGTAGCAGCCCGTGGCGACCAAAATGTTGAGCCCGGTGAAGATCTTCCAGAAGCTTTGCTGGAGGCTGTGGGCGATGTACGCCAAGTCGACCATGGAGCTGTCGCCGTCGACCAGGAGCGGTGCCACACGCTCGTAGTAGACGTGGCCGCCGAGGAGGAGGAGCAAGACGTAGCCGGAAAAGGCGAGCGGGCTCAAGCCAAGGAGGCGGGAAGTGATCGACGCCCGGGAGCCTGCTCCGACGATAGAGCTGATGCCGCCCAGACCCTCGTCAATATCTTTCACCTCGACGTCATTTGGGCTGTGGGTGATCTTCATGGCCGTCTCCAGCTTCGTCCGGCTCTCGTTCTTCTTGCGCTTCACCTTGCCGTACTTCACGTAGTTGTAGTACCGCCGGAGCAGGTTCACTGCGACGCCGCTGACGACGTGAACGCACGCTGACGCTAAGATGCCGAGCTCCACAAACGGGACGTGGTAGAGCTCTCTGCCGACACTGATCATGTCGTTGCCGACCTCAGGTCCAAAGAGGGCCGGGATCACGACGACGCTGGCAACGTGGAGCGCCGAGAACGCGCTAAAGGGGATGACTGAGTACTGCTGCGTCGTTCTGAGGACGTCGATGCTCTTCATCAAGTAGGGATGTGTTGTGCCGGAGGAAGGCAAAGAGGGCGGAATGCCAGGCACAGCGGTTTGCACCGGCTCGGGGGCAACTTCGTGCAACTCAGACATGTTCGTTTTCTTCTGGAGAGTGGGAGTGGGCATGGGGCACTCTGCCACCTATCCTTTCCTTCTTCCCTTCCTCCATCATCATCTGCTGCTTTCGTTTCCCCCGCCTTTCGGCCTACGGGGGCGTTCCGTCCAGTCACGGCAGGAGCTTTCGTAAGCGGGCCAGCGGCGCGGCGCGTTCGAACGCGAGAGCAAAGGCAAAGAATTTGACAACTAGGCTAAGAAAGGAAAAAGGAAAGAGAGGAGATGTTCTGGCAGGCGGTCTTCCTTGTATCACGTGACCACGTAGATTGAGTTGTAAAGAATCGTTTATGAAAAGATCTTACCTACCCAAATTGAGAACTTAATATTAATAATTGAAGAAAATAAACACTAGTTAAAATTCACGTTCCTTTAAATACTTTTGACAACCCGATGCTGTCGCTACAAACTACAGCAGCAACACTGCTAGACTAAACACTCCCCCATTGGCAATCTTTCTCTGTTGTGACCTCTGCGCCAGGCTTTCCACGGTGCCAAAATCAGTATCAGCGGAACTCGCTCAGTTTTCTCCGCACTCATTATTTGAACTGATACGCTTGACAAATCTTGATGGTGATACATCTCTTTTCTCTCTGAAACTAAGCTCTCAAACAAGCAGGCACTCATCCCCCGATAGCTAGAGGCATCAGGCATGAACGAGCCGTCACCTTCATGTGACGAGAGTGATGACTATGCAGATTTCACAGTCAATTCGATAAATTACAATAACGCCGGAAACAACGATGAAACCGCCTGCACAGATAAGGATAACACGCCTTTCCCGAGGTATCTCAACAGAGCAAAATCAACGTCCTCCTTCATCATTCACCCTCAAAGAAAGAGCTCGATTATAGTGGCAGCCACCGGAGAGAAAATACAAAGGGCGTACTCCACATGGGGACAGCTGTCCGCATCTCCATCTTCTGCAAAGCCCATATCGGATGCCACACTTCTGATAAGTCCAGAAGAAGAATCAGAAGGACACCAGCGGTCTTCACTTATTTCCTCAGTGGTTA
Source organism: Pichia sp. PH4023 (assembly GCA_025531575.1). Taxonomy (NCBI): domain Eukaryota; kingdom Fungi; phylum Ascomycota; class Pichiomycetes; order Pichiales; family Pichiaceae; genus Pichia; species Pichia sp. PH4023. Next base: position 1,627,343 of record JAMGYR010000003.1, read on the forward strand.
GAAGATTCACCAGTTTTACGAGTTACATACGAAACCTAATAACAAAACCAATTTTAAAAGCAGCAATTGCTTATTTTCTAGCATCTTTGACGGTATATTCGCCAACAATTTCAAACTTGTTAGGCTCATCTGATTCAAAACATCTGGTGTGTACCGTTGTCGTATACTTCCATGCGTCAAGAAGTGTTGGCTCAATGATACAGGCTTTAATGTTCGTCTCGTTCTCACTCTTGTTCGGTATAGGTGTCAGTGTGACAACATTAGCTTCGATTTCTCTGTATCTCGACGAATCAGACTCACCGATGGTACTTTTGCGAGAAATCAATATGCAATCACCATTAATAATATCTTTAACTTTGGTTGTTTGCTCAATCTCTTTAGGTTTGATTTCATTTTGTAAGCATAGAGTGAGAAAGCAAACTTTCAATACTGCTTGTTCCTTGGCTGCAATTTTGATGATTTCTTGTTTGATCAAAGAGTATTCTAAAATATTGGACTCGGACCCAGCAAATATCGTTGTTCCATGGAGCAAGATAATCAGTTCAATCAGTTGTGTTATCTGTGGCTGCTGCATTTCTGTTTTTGTTTGTTTCACCATTTGGAAAAAATGGGCAGAAACAGAACTAATTGCAGCAAATAACTCAGTGAAAACATCCATCGGAGACACGCTGGTACTTTTGTGTGACGTATTCACATCCAGTGATTGCACGAGCTCAGACATCGAGTCTGACAGAGAAAAGATCGCCAAGAGCTTCAAAGATTTAAAGGGGAAAAGAGGAAAGTTAGACTCAACTTTGGAGGAAACTATGTATGAATGCCTAATATATGGTAGAGAAAAAGACTTCTTATTGTACAAGGATCTGGTTGAATCAGAGAAAAAACTCATTGCATACTTGGGAGGTTTAAGAAGAGCAGTGGAATTCAAATGGGAAATGATCGAGTATTACGGAACGGTAAGGGGCGGACCGAAAGATGATCCATTTAAGTCGGATGAATATATGGGGAATCTCGATGTAGTGACCGAAAATGATGAAGACGCTGAAGCTTCAATAGACCCCTTATCAGCAGAGACAGATCTTGTTAAGGATCCAGAAGAGTTGATTGAACTATTCTTGTACTATCTTGCACCTAGTACAAAATCGTTTGTTTTCACTATGGACCAAATCTTGAGAGGCAGCTTGTACGATAGCAAGAATAATGTTGACCCATTAGTAAAACAGTATTCCAGAAGTCTAGCATTGGCTCATGAGCTGTTTGAAACTCACCAAAAGAGAGCCATAGATAGCGTCTATAAACAGGATATTTTCACTAAGAATGATGGTCCTGACGAGAAAATCAATCAGGAGGAAGTTGCCGCCACTTGTGCCAATTTTTCCTTTTCGATTACAGAATTCTCTACGGAGCTTGCAAAGTTCTTGAACATCATGAGCTCACTGCTAGACTCCAGCGGTGATACAGAAAGATCTTATAACTTTTTGAAATTTTGGCACAGGGGTAAGAAATCTTTGATTGATACTGAACGTAACCAATTGGTTAATGTTGATTTGGAACAGCTGGAAAATGAATCTGTTGGTTACAAATTCTGGAAGATCACTAAATTCACCAGAGGAGTTGATTTCCAATTTGGGTTTCGAGTTGGCTTGGGTGCACTCATCTTAGGGTCACTAGCATTTTGGGATGCTACTAGGCATATTTTCAAAGAATGGAGAGGAGAATGGGTTTTAGTGACCTACTGTATCATAATGAACAAATCGTTAGGTGGCACAACTATGACTTTGAAATGGAGATTCTTAGGCACCTTTGTTGGTGCAGTGACAGCTTTTACTGTTTGGACTCTATTCTTTCCCAATGTCATACTAATGGCAATTTTGGGGTTCTTTGTTTCACTCCCATGCTTTGATATCATCTTGAATTGGAAGGCAAATAATGCATTTGGAAGATTTATTCTATTGACCTACAACTTGACTGTTTTGTACTCATACACAATGTCATTGAATGATATCTCTGATGGAGATGATTGGGAAGGAGGTGGAAACCCAATTATTTGGGAAATTGCCTTCCATAGATACATTGGTGTTAGCCTTGGTGTGGTTTGGGCTATAATAATCACACTAACATTGTTTCCTGTTACTGCTCGTAGTCGCATCAAGAGAGGGCTATCTATTTTGTGGCTTCGTATGGGTATTATTTGGAAAAGAGGTGCCTTATATAAGCGGAGGGATGAGTATGGTCAGGATACGTTAGATGGATTGAGAGGATTGAGAGATTGTCATACTATAATGAACGAGTTAAGAATTTTACTGAAGCAAGCACCGATGGAAATCAGATTCAAAGGTCCGTTTCCACTAGATATTTACACTAGACTCATGGACGGAACTGAAGGGATACTTGACGCATATGAAAATATCAATTCAATTGTAGATATCGATCCTGTATTGAATCCTGTTGAATCATTGGTTCTTGAAAACGTTCGTGACGAAATGAATGAATTACAAAATCGTGTTTTCTTGATTTTCTACATGCTTGCTTCAGCACTGAAATTGGGAATACCTCTTGCAAGCGACCCTGCTACAACTGAACATACCATGGCCAAATTATTAAGTAAGCTAGGAGATGTTCGTCGGACAGTGGAGGCAAGAAGAGAGATTGGTAAATATACAGGACTTAAAAATACCGATTTTGTTCTACTTTACTCGTACTGTTTGGTCACTAATTCTGTTGTTAATGAACTAACAAAATTGATGAATGAAGTTGTTAATTTATATGGTAGGTTAGACTCGGAAACGTTGGAGCTCACTTGAACTTAAATAATGCTGATTAAAATCAACACTTGAAATAATATAAATTATATATATACAGGAGAGAAATGAATTATTCATATTCCAAACCGATGACTTCTTCGAATATTTTTTTGGATGGAATCTCCGCCTTCATTCTAGCACAGAGCAAGTAGGCACCGCTCAACTTTCTATGCAACGAATAAGTTTCTTCAGGAGGAGGAGTCAATCTCTCGTTCAACATCAAACGGATGTTAGTACGAACTCTATCAGTGATAGTTTGGTGTTCAAAATCATACAGTCCGCTTGTTCCAGCTTCTCTGAATGGCTCACCCAAAACCATAATTGAGTCCACATGAGCATTAGTCATTGCCTCCGACTCTAAGCCTGTCAAGAATCCTAACTCAATGGAATATTTCTTAGCCATCTCTCGGTCTTGTTTGACGGCAGCACGTAGGCAGTTGCTATAAGGTTTAGTGAAAGATTCATCAAAATCACGGCAGGCCCCGAAATCCAATAATTCAACCTTTCCAGTCTTTTCGTTATACAAAAAGTTGGCCCAGTTTGGGTCAGTTTGCATGAACTTAAATTTGTAGATTTCCATTAAGGTCAATCTCATAATCTCAGCAGAGATCTTGTTCTTCACTTCTTGACTCCAGTCCCCTTTCACAATTTCAGTTCCCTTCATTCTTTCCATGGTGAGAACATGTTCATCACTTAGATCGTGATAGACCTTTGGGACAGCAAAGGCAGGCTCATTACTCAACATTTCCTTGTATCTAACGGTATTGGATGCTTCCCTGATATAATCACATTCCCATTTTAATTCAACTCTTGCGTTTGCAATAGACTTTTCCAAAAACATTCCCGGAGGTAGCATTTTCGTGGAAGTAAGCAAAGTTAGGATATTATCTAGATCCGAGTCAATAGAATCGGCGACACCTGGATACTGAATTTTTACGACGACTTGGTCCAATTCCTTTCTTGTAACAGCAGTATGGACCTGACCGATTGAGGCAGCAGCAATTGGAATGTCATCAAAGCTGGCAAAAAGACGTTGTCTCCAGCCATCGCCTAACTCGAAGGAAATAGTTTTCTCTAGTTGATCTGCTGGCATATAGTGGGCGCTATTCTGAACCCTGAGTAAGATTTGCTGGATATCAGGAGGCAAAACAGAGTTGTCTTGAAAAGACAGCATTTGACCAACTTTCAAAGCAGCACCTCTCATTTGGGAAAACTTCCTGGCCATCAATTCGATATTTCGAGGTGACAACAGCACCGACTTCATTTCTGGAACTTTCCCATGCTTGATATAATGCGTAGCACTGTCTTGCAGAACGTGTGCTCCCACTGAAGCAGCCAGCGTACCGTAATGAAACAGACGCCCCAATCTCGATGAAGGCACTGCCGCTTGGGTCAGCTTTACCGCAGGTTGGACTTTGCCTCCAATGACTTCCTCTTCTTCAGAGTGCTTCTTCCCTTCGTCCAGTCTCCTCACAGACGTGTGGAGGCCACGTTTTTGATTGCGCTGGTGCTTATGTTCGTTCTTGCCGCCATGCGCAGCATGCGTTGCTTGGCTACGTGCATGGTTCGACTTAGCCTTGGCTAACTTGAATATATCAACATCATTATCCCCGTATTGGTCAGTGTGATGCGCCATAGAGTCCACATTGGCCTGACTGTATTCTCTATTCGTAGCATTGGCCCTGGCCTTCTCAGATACAGTCCTTGCCTCTGTGTACAATTGATCATTTCCAAGGATGGCCTGCAGAACCGAACAGTTGGCAGCCGCTATATTGAGCGACTCTTTGACGACCTTCGAGGTGCCCACCGCCACATTGTACGCTTGGTAAAAAGTCTTCACCGACATAGTTTCGTTTTTTGGTTTCCAGGTGCTAGTACCTGCAAATATCTCGGGTCCGTGTATTGTCTCAAGTTCAGTGTTTGAGCTTTCATCACATTCATGTTCTTCTCCGGCTTCTCCTCCTCAACAGCCCTCAAAAACACGTGATCTTGAATGTCTTCCAAGATACACACCCGTGCACCTGGAAGGTTTTTTTTTTTGGGAAGTTGAAAAAAAATTTTGGGAATCCTGTGGAAACAAAAAAAAATTAGTAAAAAAGGGTGCAGATCAACTTTATCTAGGTTACATCTACCATTTCAACATAAGGTTTCGCCCGTCTGTCAACCAAAAGACACTTTTCCAGTGGTCAAAGCCGGCTCCAATAGTAAACGCTGCAAAATGGATCAACAGTTTGTTCAATCTTTGGAGAACACCTTGTCAATGGTGTTGCTTCCTGACAATGAAGCCATCAAGCAAGCAACCAACCACTTGAAAACTGAGTTTTTCACCAAGGCTGTTTCTCTTCCTGCATTGTTCCAGATCTTGCAGTCCTCCTCCAACGAAGGTGTCAAAAAGCTTGCTTCTGTCGAAGCAAAGAAGCTTGTTCCAAAGTACTGGGAAGTGCTAGATGACTCAATCCAAGAATCCATCAGAGGCTCGCTTTTGCCTTTTGCTTTCACATATCCAAAGGAAGATATCAGACATTCGACTTCTAGATTGATTGCTGACATCGCTTACACTGATATTGAAAATGAAAAGTGGGCTTCTCTTTTGCAGTCTTTAGTTTCGGCAGCAACAGATGCTGACCAGCAAAGAAGAGAAACTGCAACCTTCATTTTGTACTGTATTTTGGAACAACTACCATTGGCCTGGTTGGAACACAGTGCTTCTTTCCTTGAATTGTTTGCTACAACCTTGCAAGATTCTCAATCCCCAGTCGTTCAAATCAATACTGTCCTCTGTTTGGAAGCTTTGTCAAGTGCCATTGACGAAGACGAAAACTTATTGAACTCGTTGGCTACTCCTTTCTCCTCATTGGTCCCAAGCATGCTTCAAGTCTTGAAGGCTTCCTTATCTTACGATGATACCGATAAAACTAAAGAGCTTTTCACTGCATTCAACTACTTGGTTATGCTAGATATGAAACTTTTAGGTGATAACTTCCTCAAAATTGTCCATTTCATGATGGAAGTTGCAATTAACATTGACCTTGATTCCCAAATCCGTGGTTACGCCTTAACCAACTTGACTCAGTGTGTTTCCTACAGAAAATCGAAGATTGCTCAAGCACAAATTGGCCAACAATTAGCTCAAACTGCTTTGCGTATTGCGGGTGAAGAAGACGACTCTATAGAAGATCAATTGAGTTCAGAATCTGAAGAAAACGAAAACGAAGAAGATGAACCAAACGCTTTGGCCATCCGTCTTCTCAACATTTTGGCTTATGAGTTGCCCCCAAACCAAGTTATTCAACCTGTCTTGGAAGCCTCTAGCGCCATGCTACAATCTTCTAGTCCATATGAAAGAAGAGCAAGTTTACTTGCGATCTCTGCTTGTGTTGAAGGTGGTCCAGATTATCTAAGTGTTCAACTTCCGAAAGTCATTCAAATGGTTGCTGCTGGTTTACATGATTCATCTATCATTGTTCAAGCTGCTGCTCTCAAATGTTTAGCTATCTTGGGTGAATCTTTGAAGGATAGCGTTGCCGAATATTACGCAACTCTAATGCAACCAATCATTACTATTATTGACTCTACTGATAAGATTTTGGTTTACAAGTTTGCCACTTACGCCCTAGATACGTTGATCGAGTACATGGCATCCGATGCAATCAAAGATTATATTGAACCTTTGATGAACAAGCTTTTCCACATGTTGGACTCTGCACAATCTTCTTCTTTGAAGTCTGCAATTGTTTCTGCTATTGGTTCTGTCGCATACGCATCTGGTAAATACTTCACTCCATACTTCCAAAACTCTATTCAATTATTAGAGAAATTTATTGCCAACATGGACGAATTGGAAGGCATGACAGAAGATGACATTGAGTTGCGTGCTCAAACTTTTGAAAACATCTCATCAATGGCAAGAGCAGTTGGTAGTGAAGCCTTTGGTCCTTATGCAGAACCTTTGATGAACGCTTCCTACTCTGCAATCCATTGTGACAATTCCAGATTAAGAGAAGCAGGCTTTGCTTTCATTTCCAACATGGCTAAGGTGTATGGTGAACAATTCTCCTCTTTCTTGCCAAAGATTATCCCTGAAATTCAAAAATGTTTGGAGCAAGATGAATTCCAGCTTAACCTTGAAGATGGTGAGCCGGATGAAGAATCATTGGCTGAAAACTTGAATTTTGCTTCTGGTATTTCCACTGAAAAGGAAGTCGCCTTAGTTGCATTAGGTGATTTAGCTGTTGGATCCAAGGGTGCTTTCGCTCCTTATGTTGAATCTACCATTACTATCTTAAAGCAGCAGATTATTGAATCTTTTTCAATTGGTGCAAGTTGTATTAACATAATGTGGAAAATCACTAAATCCATGTATGACATTTATGGTAATGATGAAACCGTTGCTGCATTAATCAAAACTGTTAGAGAAAACACCGTCGAACTTATGATTGATGAAGTTGACGTTAACATGATCATCGTTTGTCTTGACTGTATCTACGAATACGCCAAGGACATGGGTAAGATTGCCGTTGTTGATGCTAGCGACTCTAAGTCCTTACCAACTTTGTTAGAACAATTACTACTTATCTTAAAGAATGAGCACCAATGTCAAGAGAAAGATGAAGACATGCCATCTGACGAGGACACTAACGAAACCGATGCAGTTGTTTACGATTCAGCACTGGAAGTTTTAATTTCATTATCTACTGCTCTTAACGAAGAATTTCCACAAATTTTCGCTCAATTCAAGGATTTGATTTATGCTCAGATTAACTCTAAATCTAAGAGCAAGCGTGTTTCTACTCTTGGCTGTCTTGCTGAGATCACCAACGGTATGAAAGCCAACAATCCTTACAGTCAAGAATTACTCGAGATTTTTGTCACTAAGTTAACGAATGAAAAATCCAGTGAAGTTCGTGGAAACGCAGCATACGGTGTCGGTATCGCTATTGAATACGCTACTTTTGATGCATCATCTGCATACCCAACTGTCTTACAAGCTTTGTCCAAGTTGTTGAACAAGGCTGATAAAGAAGCATTAAAGAACGAAGACGGTGATGAAGAAACTGCTGAAACCATTAACAGAACTTTTGCCAACGCGTGTGGTTGTGTTGCGCGTATGGCTTTGAAGCATGGTGCAGCAGTCCCAGTCGATGCTATCTTGCCTGCACTATTTGAACATTTGCCATTAGAAACTGGTTTTGAAGAAAACACTCCAATTTTCCAACTCATCATCAAGTTGTCCAGTGAAGAAAATTCGTGGATTAACGCAAACATTCCCGCTGTCATTACATACTTTGCTGGTGTATTTGAAAAGGAAGCTGAGAAAGATAAGCTGGTCGCAGAGAGTACATTGGGTAGAGAAGAAAACATTGAAAGGTTGAATCAATTCTCAGATGATGAACTCAAGGGTAAGGTTGTTGAGTATTTGAAATGGTTGAATACCAAGAGTAATGGAGCTGTTGCAGCAAACGCTATCTTGAGTAGTGTGGTAGCTTGAAAGTACATTTTGATTATTCACTTGTACTTATAAAACTGTAATTTTAATCCAAAGACTCTGCATTTCCCACTCTCTGCTAGTTTACTTTGATCTTTAGATTTCCTCCTATATTCTTTTATATGATACCCCGATTGATCATCTTTATAAAAGAAAAAAAGACTGAAAACATAAATATGCAATAATACAGTTTTGCTGAAAGTTATGATGATAGTGTTATAATTATATGACAAGAGAACCAACAATACAGAAATAAATGAGAGACGATTATATATACAAACTAGAAAATGAGTTATTTATCCTTTGTTGGTTTTTGCTTTTTGTTATGTTCCTTAATGTTTGACTGAAACAATAAACTGAGTTACCAGATTGGCATCTCATCATTTTCTTGCTCTTGAATCGGTGACAGTGTTTAACAATAGCGCTTCGTTATCCAAGAACACTCTGTTAGGAGACTTGGATAGAATTTCTGCGATTTCCTTAGCGGTCTCCAATCTCTTTAATTCCACGTAATCCTTGGATCTCTTAATCGCATCACCAATTAATTCGGCGGATTTGGCTTCACCCTGAGCCTTAACAACCATATATTGCTTTTCTTGGATCGCCTTGTCCACAACGAAAGTTGCTCTTTGAGCATCTTGCTGGGAAATCTGTTTAGCTTCAACGGCAGTGGAAAATTCCGGAGAGAATGTCATAGCAGTAAGTGAAACATCGTCCAACGAAATGTTGAAATAAGCAGCTCTTCTGACCAAGTTCTCTCTCACGAGTCTAGAAACCTTCTCTCTTTGGGTGATCAATTGGATAGCATTAAATTGAGCAACAACAGCCTTAAGCACCTCATTCACAATTGAGGGAAGCACTCTTTCGTCGTAGTCCTTGCCTAAAGTTCTGTGAATTGTTGGTAATGCATGCATATCAGGTTTGGACAACACTCTACATGAGATGTTGACCATCTGTAAGTCTTTAGTACCAGTCAAAGAGGCAACTGTTCTTGGCTTAGCTCTAATATCATAAACTGTTGGGAATTGTAAAAATGGAATTCTGAAGTGAGTACCTTCGCCAACAACTTCTGGCTTAATCCCTGTCAATCTGTCGTAAATGACCGCTCTTTCACCACCGTTAACATTGTAGAGAGAACTTTGTACCACAAAAATGGCAGCAGCAGCCAAAGCAAGTCCACCAGCACCGAACAAAGCACCCTTTGGCGAGCCACCGGAACCAGGCCTGAAACCTTGACGGCCTGGTCCACCTGCGGATTTGGAAATATCCTCCGCTCTTTTTTGCAAGTCTCTTGCGATTCTCTGCCAGTCGTTGCTATTCATTATTTTGCTGTTGTATCTAGTCTAGTTCGGGAAAAGTAAAATATCGTAGTGATCTGACTATACGGGCCTTGGCAAGTTGCATCTCATCAGCCAAGCACATCTTCTCGAAGGCAAAAGTGGTACCTAATTCATGTTCTCACTCTGCAAAGGGAGAAAAAGTATTATTGACCCGTGGTGCACGGGTGGTTTTCTTTTAGTGGGCATGATCTTTTTTTTTTACCTTTCGGTTTCGGGGCTCATGCGTTTATGCTAAAATTTGGTGGCGTCGGAAGAGGTTATCAACAGATTTAGGGCATAAAGGGTCCCCATAGTCATGAAAATTAGTAAACTACTTTATAAATTTAAAGGGAGACAAGGAGTGAGCAAACAAACATGTCAATTGAGCCTTTGGACATACAGAGAGCGGTTATGGACGGTAATGTCGGCATTGTAAAGAAGTTACTAGCTGACGAACCGAAACTGGCTTTGACCAGGGATCCTGATGGAAGAACGCCATTGCATTGGGCTGCCTCTTTTCAGAACCTTGAACTCGTAAAGGTTTTACTAAATCCTTCGCAATATGCGAAGAATCCCGAGAAGAAAGTTACCATCGACATTGATGACTTTTTGGACGACTCTCTGTGGACTCCATTTCATATTGCTGCCTCAACTGGAAACCTTGATATAATCAAAGCTATGGCTACGCACAATCCGTCACCTGATCCAAATCTTCAGACATCCACAGGCCAAACGTGTCTCCACTACGCAGTAAGCAAGAATAGCTATCAAATTGTCGAGTACCTACTCAAGGAGATGAAGGCAAGCACAAGAATCAAGGATAAGAAGAACCAGCTACCGTTGCATAGAGCTGCTGCTATTGGATCAGAAAAAATGGTTCAAATGCTAGTTGAGACAGGTAAATCACCACTAAATATGACAGATTCCTTTGGCCTCAGCCCATTGCACCACGCCTTGGCGGAAGGCCATGCAGATGTCGCCCTCCAGCTAGTCAAATACGGTGCCGACTGGCGGCAATTGACCGCTGAAGGTGAATCTCCACAGGATGTAGCATTGAACGATAAGATAAGGATATTTTTTAAGACAGGCTTGATTGCAGAAGGTCTTCTTGAAGAGTGATTACGTAACAATAGTATAAAAATCTGAAAACTTTTTGCTGACAAAAGTTTTTTATTTTCTTCCGGCATTTCCAGAAGGTTCCAGTTCCTTAGAGATGGTGGACTGCCCACATGCTGAACTTAAAAAAAAAAATCTTCATTTCCAAGTACCTGAGTATATAAGTCGGAGAACTACTTCATTTGTACATTGACCAGTCCTAAGCTATAATATGCAACAAACTGAACAGGAACACGTCGATAAGAAGCAAAAGACAAACGACATAACTATGTCACAAGAAACAAATAATTCAACAAATGCAGAGACGACATCTGCTCAAGCGGTCGCAAATACCGAGGAACTAAAGCAAGAAAACCTATTCCAATCTGTCGGTGAAATTGCAGCTGAAGCAGATAGGGGGGAAGATGACCAAGGTCTAAGAAAAACGGGAGCAGAAGATGCACAAGGTCATGCAGTGCAAGAGGTTGATTCACTTTGTATGAGATGTGGCAAAACTGGTGTCACTAGAATTCTATTGACTTCGATTCCATACTTCAAAGAGATTGTGTTGATGTCCTTTTCCTGTCCTCATTGTGGCTTTAAGAACAATGAGGTACAACCTGCCTCCGAAATTCAGGAAAAGGGTGCCAGATATGTTTTGAAAATTGAAAACCAAGAAGATTTCAACAGGCAAGTTGTCAAATCAGACTCTTGTTCATGTAAGTTTGTTGAACTAGACATTGAAATCCCACCACAAAGGGGTCAGCTAATTACTCCAGAAGGTCTACTCACCGAAATGATTGAGAATTTACAAGTAGAGCAACCCCAGAGAAAATCTTTACAGCCGGAAATATATCAGAAAATTGAGGATCTTATTGAAAAAGTGCAAAAGTGCATCAATTGCGATCCAGAAGTACTACCTATTACACTGGCTGTTGATGATCCTGCTGGAAATTCATGGATCGAATATATTCCAGGCGAGCCTCAACACAAATGGAGTTGTACCCATTACGCAAGATCCCCAGCCCAGAATGTTCAATTAGGTTTAATATCAGCTGATGAAGTGGCATACCGTGAGCAGCAAATTCAAAAGCAGAAGGCTGTGGAAGCACAAAAGTTGGTTAAGCAAGTCCATGCTCAACCAGGAGATCAACATATAGAAGAGAATAATGATAATCCAAGGGCAACCGGTATAATATCTGATAATTCAGAAATAGAGAACTTTTCAAATGAGGTTGAGACTTTCCGTGCTACATGTTCCGGATGTTATTCTCCATGCGAAACACATATGAAGCTCGTCAATATTCCACATTTTAAAGATGTCGTTATCATGTCAACAGTGTGTGATCATTGCGGGTACAAATCCAATGAGGTTAAGACTGGTGGTGAGATTCCTGACCACGGAACAAAGATATCTCTCTACTGTGACGATCCAGAAGATCTAGCCCGTGATATATTGAAATCAGAGACATGTGGCATGTCCATCCCAGAATTGAACTTAGACTTAACTCCGGGCACTCTTGGTGGTCGTTTTACAACCATCGAAGGCTTGCTCAGACAAGTGAGAGATGAGTTACATTCCCGTGTTTATACTCAAACATCGGACTCTATGGCTGCTTCAACAAAATCCAGATGGAATATCTTCTTTGATAATTTAGACAAGGCTATAGATGGTAAAACTAAATTTACCATCCACATGACCGATCCATTATCTTCTTCATATATACAGAACGTTTACGCTCCAGATCCAGACCCTAACATGAAGATCGAAGAATACCCAAGAACTGCAGAAGAAAACGAAGACCTAGGTTTGACTGATATGAAAACTGAAAATTACGAAGAAAATACATCAACAGTAAATGAAGTTTCAGAAGCTGGAACCAGTCAATAGTTTTAGCATGCTTTATATTCTTATGAATTTTATTTTCTATATAATAAGCTTAACTTAAATATTTTAGATTTTGTAGTTGAAGGAGCAACTGAACTTGGTCAAAAGATACAGCTATGGTTTATCAAAATAGTTAATAAAGAGTTAAGTTTCTTTCCAAGGTAGCTTATTCATCAGTAGAAACAATGCTCTCAAAGCTACGATTTGCAACATAAACATCACTAAATGGGTTCCTGCTGCTTGCAGACATGACTTTGTATAGATTATTGTTGAAAATAGGGTTTTCTGGGTCAACGACTCTGAAAGTAGTATCTGTCAAAACATCAAATGAAAGATCGGCTCCCTTTAGACTGTTCCTTAGATCTTCCTTAAGCATTTCCTTCTCGAATGGGGAAGCATTGGCTATTTTATCAAAAATTTTCATTTTATCAACCGCAAACTTGTAACGTAAACGAGTGAATGTCATTTTAATGGTTGACACAATCTTGGCCTTTCTCAACTCCCTATTTATATTTTTGATCTGGGTTGAATGTCTCAAAAAATCCTCAAGGTTTAGACAGGTGCTGTCTTCAAAACGGGAGTAATATCCAATAACAAGAAGGGATTCTTTAAAAGGGATTTTCCGAATGACGGCCATTTCATTCTGACCAGAATCATCAACACTTATCTCAACTGAACAAGCCAGTAGTTCAGAAATAAGACGCTCATACCTTATCCTTCTCATTCTAACTTTCCTAAAATCAATGAAAGCCAATATTTCCTCTAAGCGTGTCAAATTACACTCAAAATCATAACCATTATTAGGATCTCTGCAAACTATAGTATTCTCAGCAATATTTGGTAATGAAAGATACTTCGGATAAACGTTATATGATAGGATACCGTCAAGTGAATGCATGAACTTGAACAAGTCTGCCTCGTAAATGTAACCCGAACCATTGACATCGAACTGATTCCAAGCACTTTTGAATTTTCTGATTTCTTCCCTGGTAATCAATTTGTGAGGGCCGGATCCATGGTATATGTAACTAAAATTAGTAATAATCACTGAAATTAAAATGTTCAAAAAGATGTACATTGAAAGGATGTTCCAGCAAATGAATAAAACCAATGCCAATGTAGTATTACCACAGTCTGAGTTACCGTATCCATTGTTATAACAATACGGCTTAAGAACCGCAAAATCTCTCATAATATAGTTCCAGCCTTCTCCAAAACTATTCCTAAATAGCATGATCAGTGCTTTTGTAACAGTTCTTGCGTTCAAATTACCAGTTGTATTTGGTCCCAGTCTTGTTAAACCAAATAATTGGTTCAATGCAATTGCGAAAACTAAAAATAAAACCAACCATGTATATAGCAATGAAATCAAAGAAAACAAGCCCGTGGAGCCGTATTTAATCAACTGATTTAACATATCCACTTGAGGAATAATCAAACATAGTACAGCAACAAGAAATGCTTTATTTATATTGGTGTACACCGACTTATCGCTGACTGCAAAGGAAATCGATGTCATAGTTAAGGCAGTTATTATAACTATCGTCATAATTAAATTCCACTTATTGGAATAAAAGACTCTAGTACCAAGTGAGAATTGTAGCATGAGCATATGAATCAAAAGAAATGTGGTGCTGACAATGAATAGACCAGATCTGGCAGTATTGCCAGCAATAGAATAGGGATAGCTTTCTGAGATCAAAAGGAGGAAATGAAGAAGCAAAACTAGCTTTATGAAAATAGACCAAACTCCATCTTTTTTACTCACAAATCTGAATACTCTCCTCTGTATCTGAGATATATCCCCATCGTCTCTTCTTTTAGATGGCTTCACCATACTCAACACTTTTTTAACTTCATACCATCCATATTGCTCATTATTCAAGAAAGCTGCTCCAGTTTGAATAGAATAATTATTGATGATGATAGATATGAACAAGTTGATAATGAAGACTGTTGAGCAGAATATGAAAATAATGACAAATACACCATTGCCGACAGAGCTGAAAATTTGCGGTTGCTCTCCATAACTTGTAATATTCATCACATTACTTAACAAGTCGACCCAGCCTTCTAGTGAAAGAATCTCAAATAATGATTTAATTGACGTTCCAAATGAATCAAAGTATAAATAGGGAGTCTGAACATAATTTGGACTGTAGATGTCCCATTTGAAAACAGTATTAGTATATTCTAAGGTACAATTCGATATGTTCGAAACACCATCGGCACAGTAAGATAATTCTTTACTAAATATGTTTAATCCCCATAATGCAAACGGAATCAACAAAGATAAAGAAACTAGTGCAGCCGAAAGGATTTTATATGCCCCTGAAATAATAGCAAAATGAAAGACTAATTGTGACTCTTTTGTAATAGTTAACAGTCTAAAAGCCCGAAATGCCTTTAGAGCTCCAAAGGTCACAAGCAATGAATAATTATTATTTATGACTGATAAAACTGTGACCCAAAAGGACATCAAGACAATAAAATCCAAAATATTCCAGGTAGATTTCACGTATGCTCGAGGCCCAAATAAAAAACCATCTGCAATAATTTTAATAGAAAATTCAACTGAGAATATGACCATGAAGACCACATCGGCATAACTTGACCATATATCAGCAGTAAGAACTGGTGAAATGGATCGCCGGTAAAGTGGAGTCTCATAGCATGTCAAAATAACAACGGCAACTGATGCCAAAAACATGATGACATTACAGGCATACATCAATTTCGGAGCAGGTTGTCTACCTTCTGTTCTTTGTAAATTACTTGGAGAAACAATCATTTGGCAAAATCTTCTGATTGGGTTATAGTTTGTGAAAACAAATAATGATCTATCAATTTTTTTGTGAGATTTTTTGTAAATCTCTAATACCTCACTTTTACTGTTGAAAGGATTTGCCAATTCTAAAGAGGTCATTTCATCCGAATCATGAGTTCTGTGTATAATATTGAGCACTTTCTCTCTCAAGAGACTCAACAACAAAGCAAGGGGTGAAATATGTCTTTCAAATTCAAATGACTTACCAAATAATAAGGAAACTCTCACTTTCACCGATCTTAGAAACGAAGTCAAGTTCCTTTTCAATGATTTCAAGAAAACTGTATTCTCCAGGTAATATTTCCGCCATTTAATCTTGAGTTCTTTTATGTTTGCGCTAAGTAAATCTCGGTCATCATCGTCAAAATTGTCCACATCAATTGGGGTCTGTCCGTTTGCAATAAGTAATTCATTCATACGGTTAATAAAATGATTTGCTTCTTCGGAAACTGCAGTTCTGTCAAAATTATTCTTTATCAAATCAACAAGACCTTCATGCTCATTATTCTTCACCTTGGCCACACATGATTTTACGAACTGTTTGATTTGAGTAATTCTTTTCTCTGTTTCAGGTAATTCCAAGTTATCAGTTATAATGGCAATGAAAATACTCAACAGCACTGTGTTTGATATAGCAAACCATGAAATCAAATATATAGCAATGCAAAATGCAGTGAAGGTGTTTTGGGAGTACTTTTCAGCCATATATAATAAAGTGGTCCAATTCTCAGTGGTAGTGATGATAAAAAGTGACACGATACAATTTGGCAAATTATACATAATCCATTGCTCGTCGTCCATTTCACTCATTGGAATAATTCCCTCAAAAAGTCTCGACATGATGATGCTGCTAAAATATAACAGCATTGCTCCAAACAAAATAAGTTCTGCAAAGGGTTTAGTTCTTTTCAGTGCCAATTCCCAAGACTTCCTAATCGGTTTTATAAACCTAACAACCCTGTAAAACCTGATAATACTGAAAATAGAAAGCCAACCATACACTGTAGTATCAAGAGCATCAAAAACGGGCGGTAAGCTAAAAATAAATGAAAGAATTGCGCTAATCAAATCAACCCAATTAAAAACAGAGTAAAAAAATACTTTCCAATTTCCAGCATAAACGAAAAGACAAAATCTTCCAATTATTTCAAAAACCATAATGATGCTAGTAACAAAATCACACAAATTGTACTTTCTCGGTATTAGTCCGTCTATACGTTGTTTTGTGCAATTGTAAACAAATGAGATGTAAATAACAATGATAAAAACAATATCAAGTTTTCTGCTTATTTTGAAAACTTTCGGTTTTTCAGTGAACTTTGTGTATTCGTCTCTATATTTTTTGTGCCAACTGTTATGTGATTTCCTGGACTTCTCTTCTGCTTTATAAGAGTGGATAATGACAGCAACGAATAAATTGATCATCCACACAGTAAGAACAAAGAGTGAAATTATGAAAAATAAAGAGGAAACCATAGAATCACTATCCATAGTATAATACATAAGATCAGTGAATGTATTTGCCGACATAATAACAAATACCGACTGCATTGATTGAGCAATATTATCAAATGATACCCGATTATTATACGGATTTTCAGTCATAATGCACTTGGAGTTTACAGGACATGTATATCCTTTGATACTTTCACTACTTAAATGCAGTTCATCAACGTAAGCCATTGGTTGTAGGGTCTGAGGATCTAAGTAAGAGCCACAAAATTGAAATTCATTGGAATATGTATCTGTGGGATCGTTGGGATTGGTCCAAACACAATGACGTTTAAAAGAGGCCTTGAATGACTCAACACCAATAATCGATAAAAGAATCCAGAAACAGAACAATAATGCCAAAACTTGTTTTGCTTGTAGTGCAGAATCTTTTAAACCTCTCAAGATCACTCTAGAGCCCTTTGTAATGTTCAAAAGTCTCAGGATCCTCAAACACATTAGCGATCTGAAAACCTGGTATTTTCCGATATCTCTGCGTTCCAGCGAGAGAAAAAAGGAAACCCAAAAGCAAACAATGGAAACAAAATCCACTCTATTCCAGTCAGTTCTAAAGAATGCGTAATGTATAGGGTGCTTGTCGAATTTATTGGCACTATTACTTCCATTAGCTGGGCTCTCAACATTTGAAACATCATCCATCTCGTAACTAGAGCCTGCTCCATCAGGAAGTTGGGTGTGGTTAAAAGATGACGATTTCTCCTTTCTTCTTCTGATGCGATTAAATGTTTTGGCTTTAAGAAAAGATGAAGCTTTTGTATACTTTGAGTTTTTCAGTTTCTTGTAAAGTTTTGAATAGAATTTCTGTAACTCATTTTCATATCGCTGCAGGCGCAGAGATTGTACCATCTCTGAATCATCGTATAAGCCAAAGGCTATGATTTTGGCACACATCTCAATAGTATAAATGAAGTAAAAGACAAATAAGATCCAGTCTGTCCATGTGTAACCTGCGGCAGATACGTAACCATTCTCAGACCTCCACTGCTGGTAAGACAAGAGCCCAACTTGTATAATTAGCATCAATGTGAAAACCTGATTCATGGAAGGATATGTTACGATCAAATAACATGCTTGTCTTAATTTGGATTTGGGGCCAAAATGCTTCAAAGATTTACCAAATAAAGGTAACTCATCGGTCGTAGGTTCTTCGCTGATTACTTCCGAGTCGTTGTTGAGTTCATTTGTTGTAGTCAAGACCTCCGCCTTGGATGCAAAGGGATCCATTGTGTAAATTTCATCCCGGTTGTTTTCGGATAAATATCTGTTTTCTGTCTCGTTCATGTAAAATGAGTATATAGATCTGGCATCCGATGCAGTGTTGACTCTGTCATAATTATGAGTAATATCGTATTCAAACGGATCGTCTCTTAAATTAGTTGCGCTGTTATTGGTAATCCTGGAGGAAAAGAAAGAAACGTTATCTGGAGTCGCATTTGATGAAGATTTGGGTTCTAGTTCTATGTCATTACTATCCGAATTGACTAGGTTGGAGATTTTTGCGAACATTTTTGTGACTGTTGAACCTTTATTACTATTGTCATCGTTTGCGGGGGGAGTTAAAGGTGGGGTCAAGTACGAGGAGGAATTTACCTCATTATCGACTTCAAGCACCGATTTGCTTGGGTTACCTTCGTTGTTATTCGAAGTGGAGGTATTGTAAGCTTTATTCACGGGTGACTGATTATCCATGTAGTTGTCCACCTGAATATTTGGTATGCTGAAGTTCAGATTGTTCAAGGGGATAGAGTCATTGTTTTCCAAGTCGTGGTGAAAAGAATCGGAATGAGATGAGTTAAACGAAGATTTCCGTTTTCTTTGGCGTAGAGAAGAATTCGAGTTGGAGCTTCCTGAAAAGTCGGAAGGGTTTGAGTTGTTTTGAGAAAAGGTTGGAGGTGTTAGTAAAGTTGACTTATTATCCTTTGTTGGCATCCATGCGCTTTTGAATAGGGCATCATCTAGCGTGGAGGTGAAATCGTCCTCCAGCTGTCCAGAGTGGTGAAACGAGATTGGAGTATTGAGCCGGGGGGATACTTTCATGGGGTCATTGGAGACATTGTCTGGGATGATGATCTTCAACGGTTTTTTGTCACGGCGAGAGATCCTGCTAGTGAGGCCGTAGCTGCTGGTTTCCGTGTCCTTCTTTTTCTTGGAAAGGGACGCAAGCTGGTCAGCAACCTGGTCCTCGACGGTCTTGTGGTTGTCGGTGAAGATCGACAAGCGTTTGTAGTTTGCATCTACCGGGTTGGCCTGTACGGTTGAGGTTCCGTGACGCCGGATGCTAGGCCTTCTCTGGCTGGTTCGTGGGTGGATGTTGTTGTTTTTGAGGCTGCTTGTGAAGCTGACGTCGTCGGCGGGATAGACATCGCCTGACGAGGACATCAAGTCGAGCTCAGAAAACGGTTCGTCGTCTGAATAGTCCGACAGACGGTGGGATGTCGGGCCCCGATTGTCGTCATTGTAGCTGTGTGCGTGAGCATCTGCGTGCGCATGGGTGCCTTGGTCATTGTCGTTGTCAGGTCTACTGTGGCCAGACCTGTCGTCGTCCGACAGAGCCCGATCCACAGTGTCTGCCGAGAACACTATACGTGGAGGCTGCTGATTTGGGGGAGCCATGCTAGGGGAGCGCAGCGGGACGAGCTTCGTAGCAGAGGCGACAGACTATCAGATGAGGATTGCAAGCAGACTATACAGGTGTGAAAAAGTACTGTAAAGAACCATCCATTGAAAAGTTTGTAAATAGGGTGGAAACCCGAAATAGAGCCCGAGCCGAGCTGAGCAGGAGCATGTATAAAGTGAAGTAAGGTAAAGCAAATAGAACAAATAAAAATAAAATAAAACGAAATATAGTAAAAATTAGGCGCTGGCGAGCAACTCCGCCTCTCTTGTACGTGAGGAGGAGACATGGACAGCGTATGTATCTGTAGTGGCACTTCGGCTGCTTTCAGGAGCTCTTGAACCCTCTATTCGGGACCGTCGTGGCCACCAACGGTGCTGCTGCTCATTCCATGCTCGAGTCAGAGCTCGTGCTCGTGTTGCTGCCCCGACGAGACGTGTTCGTCTCAGTGTAATAGGCCCATGGCACGTTCCTGAGGTTCGGAGTGGTCTTGTCGCCAGCCAAGGTGGCACCGGCCGTGTATCCCGGAGCGTACATGCCGTGGGAGCCGACGTTGCTGGTCGTCGTGTATCTCGAGCCCGTGTTCCCGTTTTTCATGCCCGTGTTGTGCACGTGGTGATTGTCTCTGTACATCCAGCGATCTAGAAATGACGACATCGTGTGTATGGGGTAATTATTTATAGTGTTTGTAAGTGTTCGTAAGTGTTCGTAAGTGCTTCTAAGTATATTTTGTGGATAACCAAACCAAGACCACACACTTCTCGGACCCTGCTACAGAGGCTTACGGGGGACAGAGCCCGCTTGTTTTATAGACCTCGGGCCCCTGCTGCCCCATGCGTTCTCCGCCCGCCGTATAGGCGACGGAAACACTGTCAGCAGGCGATGGCGGTCTTCGTAATGGCCGTGGCCGGGGCGGTGACCAGCTGTTGGCCGAAGAGCAACTCCGAAACAGCACTAACCTACCCCGCCCCACCCCCCACAACTACTGTCACCGACCTTGGCCACGATCATGGCCAGTCCCCGCAGTGCGTTGTTGCCGGAAGGGGAGAGGAGTGGGGGGAGGGGGAGGCAAGAGATAAGAGCCAGCTCTCAGTAGAGTATGTACGGTAGAGGTAGACAGGCTTACACAGACGCTTGGCGGTGGTAATGACGGTGGTGTGAAGGCCGGTGGGGGCGTCAATCTCTATATACACGTCAGACACACGATCTAGAACGTCTCCACCGCTGTGATACCAAGTCTTTTGCCCTCCTAGGCCGACCGCTGGGCCTCCAGGACGGCGTCCTTGCCTTGCGCCTGCATGTCGGCCTTGCGCTGGGCAAGCTTCTTCTGGATGTACGCATCACGCACCTCGTCGACAAACTCGTGCTGGTGGCGGTAGTCGACACACTCTTTCATCGCCTTCGACTGCTCCCGGCACTTGAACAAGACGCCGAAGCCAGCCATCGCCTCACACTTACGGAACGCCTGCACATGCTTGTCGCAGTGTCTCCACACCTCCTTCTGGTACTCCTCCAACACCTCTTTCTCCTCCTTCGGCGTCAGGATCCAACTCGGAAGCCCGTCGATCCGTTTCTTCTCGTTGTCCTTGTCCAACCATCCCATGTTGACGTGTCTTTTCTCGGTGCTGCGCTAGACTGCTGCTGCTGCTGCTTTGCTACTCTAGGGGCAAAGCTCGGGGAAGAAACTCTCCGCTGCTGCCCGACACTCTCCTGGTTCTTTCATTCTTTTCTCTTCGTTCCTAGTCAGCCGATTTTTTCCCCCGCGACCTGAAATTTTTGCTGCGTCGCCCGGACCTCGGCTCCAAGGGTGTTGGGACCAGGACCAAAACCAGGGCAAGGGGGGGGCTCGGTCGGAGCTGGATCTTGACACAAAAAGCAGTCGATTGACAATGTAGCAAGTGTGGTGGTGGGGTGCAGATCGTAGTTGCCTTTGCCGTAGCTTCCTTTTCAGCAAGGTGCTTCAGCAGAATCCAAACTCGGTATCTCCGAGACAAAACGTGAAGTTGTATTCTGCTTATGTAATATTGTCTCTGTTGATGTTTTCATTTTCAGCTCGTATTCGAAACGTAACTATAAGATCACCTACCTTGTTCAGACTCCTGTCTGGGCCCCGGAAAGTCAGAAAATTTGCCATTATATAGTCATGGACTCGTTGGCGTCACCTGTGCAGGACACATTGTCGGTGTTTGACATCCAGAACGACATCAACCTCATCGACACGATACACAGCAAGATCCAGCAGATGGATTCCCTCAAGGACCAGAACCTCGCCTCTTACTCGGCCAGAATCGAAGGTATGCATGCAGCTTCTTACAAGAAAGTTCCCACATTGCTTCAGAGCCACTAACGCGCTTTTACTCCCTCTTCTTTCCTACTTTAGACCTCGAAAGACAACTCGAAAACACGCTTTCTTCCATCAAGAGTCTCAGGTCATCGAGTCAGACCAAGAGCACAAAATCTGAGTTGAAGAAACTCGAGAACGAAATCTTTGAATCCGCCAGGAGTTTGACCTCATTGAACATGGAGATCAACTCTCTAAAGCTTTCCTACAACGAGGACTTGAAACGGCTCGACGAGCTAGAGACCGAGCTGGCAAAGCTCAACGACAAGTTCATCTCGCACACAGCAAACCTGCAGATCGATCCGGATAGCACCGACTCGAAGGCTGTCGACGAGAACGCCAACCTCATCAAGCTGAAGTTGTACCAATCGCTGGGCCTCAAGTTCAACCAGGAGACCCGTGAAGTCTTGATTCTTAACAAAAGTAAAAACAGTGTGTCCCTGCTGAAAATCGACGACACCTACAGCGAGTACTTTATCTCCAACTATATATGGGATAGCATATAGCCGGCTTTATCCTTCCACCCTCCACGACACCAGAGTGCATGACGTGTAATAGGAAATGTATAATACAACACGATATTTCGTAATGTCATCTTTAATTGGAAAGACTATTAATGCGAGCTTAAATATATATATACAGGTAACCACTTCAAACCTCAGAAGTTCTCTGGGTTCTCCCGCAGAGACAACTTCGTCCACTTAGGGACAAAATGAGCTCCCTTTCTGTATCCTCTGGCGTGCTTGTTGAAAACAGTGTATTTGTCTTTAGACTTCATCTCGTTCTCTCTTGGGAAGTTAACCTTCAGGTCTTCGACCTTCTTGGAAGACATTTGGTTCGCCTTGAGTCCCTCGTACAACACATCGACGTTCGAATCGACAAGTTGCATTCTATGTCTTTGTCTTCTTTTCTGTGGGGCGGATAGTCTCCATGACCTTTTCCACAAAAGACCTCCGAGGCTCACTGAAGATGCTCTGAATGGACCAAACATTGTCTTGATTCTTTCGGCGTTGCCCCTATATCTTTCCAACGTACGGTTTCAGACCTCTTTCCTCCCCCCAGCTATATCTATCTAGTTCTTGTTCGGCCAGTAAAATTTCCTTCGTCTACCACTAGAGTACCTGCCAACTTTCTCACTGGAAACTTTCATCGTTTCCGCCGACGCGTCGGTTTTTCTCACAAGGCTCACCTTTTTTTTCATATTAGATTTTCTTCGGCTATACTAAGCCAAGCATCAGTTGAAAGACCTGAGCAGGTAACAACTCACCATTGAATCAGATCAGCAAGTTGGGGCAGTCCAGTAGGACCGGATAAATTAATAAATACAATGAATACCAGCATGAGCGGCTTTCCTATCACAAGTACCCCTCCTCCGCAGACTGATACCTCGGTAGTAGTGGAACAGTTTTTATCCAAAATTCTAGAAACTCTGGATGCAAGTATCCCAAACCCGCAATCCATAACTCAAATCCTACCACAGCTCCACCAGCATCCTCGAATAATCATAGATGGGAACCCATTTGGCTCAAAGGAACAGTTCCAGCAACTCTGGGCAACGTTGCCACTATCCACCCATCAGGTGGCAAGTTGTGACGTACACTTCATACCTTCGAGCAATGGGCAACAGGCCCAACCTAATCAAGGTCAGTTCATCGTTTTGGCACACTTGAAAGTGAGGTTTGATGAGTCAGGAAGAAACAGAGTAGGTGAAACAGCCCTATTCAATTCTGCAACCACGTCCAGCACTAGAGCCATATGGAGCCATTGGTTCGGAGTTTCCCTAAGCTTTGTGGTAGATTCAACAATATCCAATAATTTCAACACAGAATCCATTAGTACCTGGGATTATAGATTCACCGAAAGCCCAGTAAATTCTATATTTCAAGTGAATTGATGCTTACTTCCATCTTCCTCCCTTTATCATCACCAACGCACTCAATATAACTCCGTCACACTTCTGTATATTAACCTAACAATATTTATATCTACATAAATATCTAATTTTCTCAAATAGTTATTTTCACTATCCAAGGCTTGCACAAAACACATGAAGTCAAACAAATTGAAACACACAAATGAATCAACACATTCAAAATATCGAGAACTGTTCCACTAGAAACAAGTTTGATGCCCTCAATGAGTCTAAGATTAAGACTTTTGAGTACACTTTCGATTTGTAGAATATAAACCAGTTCATATGTAACTCCTAAAATCCTCATTATAGTGCTAATCCATATCACTATTGTCACTCCAATTAAGAATTCCTGAACTCGGGCAAATTGATAATGCTGTTCAGAAAAATGTCTTTTTGCATTACTTTCAAACAAATATTTTGTGTAGGCACTCAAAATTCTATTGGCCTTACTCTTGAAAACGAATGAGATGATAACACAGGTTATAAGCGAGCCTAAGTCTAGCACAAATTCAATTATGGACATGTATGAACTGGAGATGCTCAAAATAGAACTGAGAAACCCGTAAAATAAGAATCTGTTATCACGATATTCTTTGATTTTCAAAAAATTGAACAAGTCCCGATAATTTTTCGCAAAAACATTGGAAACGTATTCTGCATCTCCTTCGATTTCTTGAAAGCTTAGTGTGTATGCAAGATCTTTGATGAAAACACTTGGAACATCAATACCATATCCAAAATATGGATGACATGTGCTCTCAATTACATATTTATCAACAATCTGTTTACAATAACCAAAATTGCTAAACTTGAATATGACAGAATTTTCATTTTCAAAGGCCTCCCCGATCTTAGATCTGATCAATACTGGATTAAAAGTGGAATCTAATACCAGTCCTGATAACTCGTTCAAAAACTTTTCAATCGCACCTAATGCATATTCCAAGCTTGAAGTGGTATCTCTATGAATTGGTTGCATTGTAAGGGAGGTAAACAAATTGACTTCATGAGATTCGTTTTCTACAGGCCCAGAGGATTGTATTTCAAATTTAGGTAAACAAAAAGTATTTCTTGACACACATGACAGATTTAAAATCGTTGATATTAGCAAACAAAAAAATAATAGAAATGTTATCAGAGCCATAATTTTAAAGGACTTGAAGTATGCAGTAACCATCAATTGTCTTCTTGCTGTTAACAACTTCCGACTACCAATGGTTGAGCCGGATCCTACATCGGTGACTTTGATGGCTGTGTTGTACGGGTCTTTTTCGATTAGAGGATATTTGGCATTATTGTCATCACTACTAGCACATGTGGTTCCAGAGTCTCGACCATAAGGATAGTTCCCGGGCGAGGAATCAAAAATTTCGTAACTGTTTGTTTGTTTGCCGTTTATATTTCTACTGGCCTGATAATTAGTTTTGAATGGGTTGTTGTTGTAGTGCCCACTAATAGCATCATTCTCATTTTCGTCGTAGTAATATTTATTAGCATTCACACTATCAAAATTCTTGTTGCCAGTTTCATATTGCGAATGACCAGCAGAACGGTTGATCCTTGACGTATTATCTAGGTCTCTGAATGGGTTTACAGAGCGATTTGGCTGCATTTGCGTGCAAATTGGTCTCGATTGAGAATTGAAGTCTTTTAATTTCATATCTCCCTCAGGATATGCGTAATAGGAGTTATGTGGCTCATAAAATTCTTCTGGATCTTTAAAGAACACAGGGTCTCGATGAGCATCGTCGGAGTTACCTCCACTGTTGTAATGGGGACTCGGTGAAAACATAAAGTAAACAACCAGGTGTTCTCAAAAACCTGTCTTCTATTCCTAGCAAAGTATATCTTATTGGTATGTTTTCTGCGGTGAAATAGAAATTCAAGATTGTGTTTTCATCATAAGGGGCACAATGGATGCACGAGGGGGGAATAAGAAGAGGAAAATCAACAAAAAAAATAAATAATCATGTCCTCGTTGAGGAATCTTCTCGCGGCCCACTTTGCGAGGAGGCATTGTCAACTTGTATACTAGGGGCTACTGGGCATCGTGTGCTTAATCCTGTTGGCTCGGAATGAACAATAGGAGACATGGGTACGAGATGTTCATTATTGAGTGCGAGCTCATTTAGTAAAGGTGGTTTTCTTTTATTGAAAAGTTCATCGGAACGCATGAACACCGAGTTATGAAACATTGATTTGGGCTCTACAGAGCTCAAGACGGCATCCGAATTTGAATTGGTAAACGCAGTACTGAATGGATTAGAATGTTCTTGTGAAGAAGACGCCGATGATGTGTGCGAAGATATCCGGGTATCACTTGTTTTATCATTGTTTTCGTATGAGTCTGTAGTGTTTATGGATCTTGAAGAATGATGATCCTCAAAATTGTACATTTCGTCATCTGTGTTGTGGTCAGCAATATTGCCAAAGTCGTTGTCGTAATCATTGTCGTCGTCGTAATTGTAGTCGTAGTCATATGCGTCCATAGAAAGAGGTATCTGAGCTTGCTCATTCGGTATCTTCTTCAGCGACCGATTGAACCACACAGGGCCCGCCCACAACGCAAAGATCAGGGTACAAAAGCAAAACCACACAACCATTATGGAGACAAAAGTTGGACCATATTTCATGTAGATTCCGTAAGTAGACAACTCAACTCTTACATGCATCTGCACCTTTCGCATTTGTAAGAAGATACCAATAAATGCAACAAACGCTAGGATCCAGTTGAAAGCTGAAAAAACAGCGAACAGGTTTTTCACCCATATTGAAATCTTAGAATCGTCCATTTCATTCTTTCTACAAGAATAGTAGATAAAAGTTCCTAGGAACATCAACATCTGCGCACATATGCTCATAATCATGACCACGAAAAACTGGTGCACTGCTTCTTGTCGATACTTAAGGTCTTTCAAGTAAGTTGTGTCAGGGACGTAAGCAGTCTCGGAAAGCGTGGAAGATTGGCTATCCTGAAAGTCAGCAGTATAAGCGTAAGCCAAAATGATATTCAATCCGATGTCAGATAGTTCTCCTCTGTAGTCAAACACATAATGTTTATCGTAAGCTTCACATGAGATTGTCATATTTTCAGGGTGGTGTTCGTCCTCCAAAACCAGATCCCCAAAATCAGACTCATCTAGATAGTCTAAGTCAGGTGTGTCATAACTCACTGAACACCAGTTGAAAAGTCCTGATCTAATCCCTTCAGGAGTATCCTTTATTTGTGTTTCTATGTATTCGGCCATGATTTTGATCTCAGATGTGGTCAAAAAGTTTTTTTCTCCGCTGAAGGCATCCTTCAAAGAATCATATAAACCTCTGGCTAAATCCGAACGGCTACTATGTAAAATTAGAAGAGGAGATTTCTCTGCTTTTCCATCAATGACCACAAATCCTAGCACTATGGCGATCAACAACGTGCATATCCTCAGTGCAAAAATAACCCTAGCTCTTATCGTCAGATTGAGAAAGGGTAGTTTGCCATAATACTTGATGTTGGTCCACAGCATGGTTGCTGTAGTAGGTTGGTTGGATTCACTGGGCCAGGGCTACAGATCAAGGAGATTTGCAGTGAAGCAGCCTATCTCCGGTTGTATAAATACATCCGTTGATTCATGCACCACCCATTTTTATTTTCTCTTGTCTGGTATCGCGTACACACATTTTATTCACATCTGAGAGTCACATGAAAAAGTTGATAACTACCCTCCCTGTAAATAGGGCAACGTGTTTGATAAAGGTAGATTGTTCAATTCGTCAATCTATAAGATTATCATGGCCAAGACACAGAAGGACATGAAAGGATGGGAGATTCTTTTAGGGGAAAAGGCAGAAAGCCGACATCTCCGGCAGAAGATCTCATCCAAAAATTCAGGGATCACATTATGCCGAACATCAGACGGCTTACAATTGAGAGAGGGCGATTGCATAACATTTGATCTTAATAGAAACTCTGATTACAAAATCATCGGGTACGGATTTATTAAAGACATATCATTTGCAGTGGATAAATTCTTGGCTATTCGTATATTATGGCTGGTGAAATTTGACGAAAGGCTATCAGAGAAGCTACCACCTTTACCTGACAGAGAGAAATATTTGTCCAATGACTTATTTTTGACCCCTTTCCAAGACTCCGTTATGGTCAGCCAGATTATCAACAAGTTTGATTTAATTGGTGTAAAAAAATTGAAAGCTTTGCTTGACTTGCCAGATTCAGTCCAACCTTCGAAGATGGAGAACATTTTTGTTTGTAGAAGATTCACAGATGATTCTTCCACCTTTTTCACAGACATAATTGAGTGGACTACAATGCTTGAAGCATTTAAAGAAAATAAAGATGAGTTTTATGATACAGTGAAGCTACTCACCTTGAAACCTAAATCAACTGTGAAAAAAAATACAAAAGTCTTGAGTGATGCTAAAAAAAGTCCAATTCGAGAGACAATATCAAAAAAAACTTTGAAACAGAAAGTCAAATATCTATCAGAAGAAGAGGACGACTATGGAGAGGATGAAGAAAGTCTAGATGAACTGGCTGACTTCGTGATTGATGATTCTGACGAAGACACATTTTTGGACGCTGATTATTCCGATGATGGTGAAAAACAAGCCAAGAAACGCAAAAAGACAATGTCTCCTCGAAAGAGAGAAGCAGAATCGTCACCAAAAAAAAGCCCCAGAAAGAGGACGAGAAAACTAAATGTGCCGGAATTGCCTATGATTGATGACGACATAGAATTACAAGCAGATGATGAATATTCCACAGCCAAGATGTTAATGAAGGCCAAAAAGGTTTTGGGAACAGGTGCAGAACTTAAGGCCTTACCCTGTAGGGAGGAAGAATTTTACCAGTTATATCATAGACTAGCAGATGCGATCATATCGCAGAAAGGGTGTTGCATATATGTCAGTGGTACGCCTGGTGTGGGAAAGACTGCTACTATTAGGGAAGTGATACAACAACTATCCGCCAAGATGACTATCGAAAGTAACGGCGTGAAGATGTTCAATTATGTTGAAATCAATGGTATGAAATTGATAAATCCACAATCTGCGTACGAAGTTTTATGGAAAAAGATATCCAGTACGGTCACTTCGGCAAATAATGCATTAACTTTCTTGCAACAGCATTTCGAACCTACTGATGAAGAGGAGAAAATTGAGGACGAATATTCGAACAAGCTGCCATTGGTTGTGTTGTTAGACGAGTTGGATCAAATTGCTACTAGAAATCAGGCAGTCATGTACAATTTTTTCAATTGGCCCACGTATCAAAATTCCAGATTAATCGTTGTTGCTGTTGCCAATACGATGGATCTTCCAGAAAGATTGCTTACGAATAAGATTTCATCTAGATTGGGATTACTGAGAATCCAGTTTACAAGTTATTCATACAATCAATTGAGCGAGATTATAAAACATAGGTTGGAACAATTAAGTAAACATAATGACAAATTGCTGATTGCCAAAGATGCGATTGAATTTGCGTCTAGAAAAGTTGCATCTGTTAGTGGAGATGCCAGAAGGTCGTTGATGATCTGCATTCGAGCAGTGGAGATTGCCGAAGCTGAATTCATGAGCAAGACCGATGCCGAAAGAAAGGAGTTGGACAGTAAATACACAGTGACCATCATGCATATTATGAAAGCTGTGAATGAGACATCATCGTCACCGGTAACGGGATATTTGAACTCTATGTCGTTTTTAAGCAAGCTTGTCCTGGCTTCTATTATGTTGAGGAAGAAGAGATCTGGGATTGCCGAGATTCCAGTGGGAGAGGTCTATGACGAGTTGAATAATCAGATCCATGTGTTGCTATTCACCGAATTGAAAAATCGGCTCAAGGATGAGGATTTGCACTTACTTGATGTGGTCTTTGGGGAGGGCAATAGCAACATGAGTGGGTCAGTGATCAATGCGAGTCTATTCATCCTGAAAGATCTGGAGGAGAATGGTATTCTTATGATGCAGCCGATAAAAATAGAGAGAAATCGGTTGGTTCGACTCAATATCAGTGACGACGAGATTCTCAACAGCTTCAAGAGAGACAGCCTGTTGAAGGAAATCGTCACGTTTATCTAGACGTCCTGGTATAGTAGTATTGGTTCACCGACGTGGACAATTTCTGGTATTTTCAACCGCAGATCGAACGCTTTACTAATGACTATCTTGAATATCTTCTGTATATTAATCGATGCGCTTGTGGAGCAGAAGATCAGCGGGGCATTCATAGCATGTGCGTACTTCTTTGCCTGTTTCGTTATTTCCTCCTGTTCCTGGTCTGGCAGCTCGACAAAGACATCGTATTTCGTCCCGACAAGGAACGGAATGGCCGTTCTGTTGAACCCCCGGGCCTGTCTGTACCAGTCCTTGATCGAGTTCAACGTAGACTTCCTGGAAAGGTCGAACATAAACAGGACTGCGACCGCGTCTGTGGCGACCAGCGGCAACATGTTGGTGAACTCTGCTTCCCCACCCAAATCCCAGATGGAGAAGGTGATTTCCGTGTTCTTGATGTTGATTGTCCGCTCCATGAAGTTCACGCCTAGCGTTTGCGTGTAGATTTCGTCGAAGCAGTTCTCCACATACTTCACCATTAACGACGTCTTGCCCACCTGTGCGTCGCCGATCAAGCCCACTTTCAACGTCACCGTGTTCTTCTCCGGTATTGCGCTGTCGTGGGTATTGTTGTGATGATGGTGGTGGTGGTTGTTGTGGTGAGTATCCATTATGGCGGGGCTTTTCGTGTCTACCGGTATGCTCAGAGGCCCTTGTGTAACAGCAATGGCAGAGATGGGGCGGGATTGTTGTTGCTTTCTAAAACCGCAAGGAGCTCAAGCCTGCAGCAGGGTCCTGTTCTGAGCTTGCACCAGTTTGTAACGTGTACCACGACATACACCTTTAATTTTTGCGTAGAGGGAAAAGTGTAAACAATAGCCGCCCAGGCAGGCGAAAAAAGAAAGCCGAGCCGTTTTTCTAGCCACGACAGCTAGAGTTGTCGTGTCATGGCAAGCATAAGTGTTGTGTTTTCACGTGACCAGTTTTCCTGGCCCTCTTAGTTTTACGTGAGGTGTCTGGGGTGCTCACGTTTCTACGAAATCACACTTTTCGCAGTCACGTTTCTGCGTTTTCCTTCAGTCGCGGCCTTCCGCATCCGGCAGGCGCCCTCTCTTGCCCACCGTGCTGTGCTAGGTGTCCGTCTAGGAGACCCCCACCTTGGCCGCCTCCCTAGCTGCGGCAGGTGAGCAGCTGCTGCGGTGGGCGTGGGAGCGTTGGAACAGCGGGTGTGTGGGAAGCAGGAGGAGCAGTAGGATAGTGCTCTAAAATTTTTCATCAACTGCTTAATATACACTGCTTCAACTACAGTGGTTGTTTTCCTTGAACCTCTGTTTTATTTCAGCACATCACAAACCAAGGACTCATCATGGCAATCGGTAAGAACAAGAGATTATCCAAAGGTAAGAAAGGTCTGAAGAAGAGAGTCGTTGACCCATTCACCAGAAAGGAATGGTACGACATCAAGGCCCCAACCACTTTCGAACACAGAGATGTTGGTAAGACCTTGATCAACAAGTCTACCGGTTTGAAGAACGCCGCTGACGGTTTGAAGGGTAGAGTTTTTGAATTCAACTTGGCCGACTTACAAGGTTCCGAGGATCACGCTTACAAGAAGATTAAGTTAAGAGTCGACGATGTCCAAGGTAAGAACTTATTGACCAACTTTCACGGTATGGACTTCACCACTGATAAATTAAAGTCTCTTGTCAGAAAGTGGCAATCACTTGTTGAGGCTAATGTCACTGTCAAGACTGCTGACGATTACGTTCTCAGAGTGTTCTGTATTGCCTTCACCAGAAGACAATCCAACCAAATCAAGAAAACTTCTTACGCCCAATCTTCCAAGTTGAGAGAAGTCAGAAAGAAGATGATTGAAATCATGACCAAGGAAGTCTCCAACTCTACCTTGGCCCAATTAACTGGTAAGTTGATCCCAGAAGCTATCGGTGGTGAAATCGAAAAGGCAACCCAAGCTATCATCCCATTACAAAACGTTCACATCAGAAAAGTCAAATTATTAAAGCAACCAAAATTCGATTTAGGTAACTTGTTATCCTTACACGGTGAATCTTCTGTCGACTCCAAGGGTAAGAAGGTCTCTACCGGTTTCAAGGATGTCATCTTAGAAACTGTTTAAATTAACAAATAAATGTCTTGTTTGTTTCTTTTAAATTCTAATACTTCTATATCTCCTATATAAATCAACACAATATAATTTGTCCCTTATCAAAATTGCTGGCCTGCTTGTCGATAATAAGTCGACCGTCACCACAGTTTAAGCCTTACCCGACTGACTCGTGAACTCATGTCGAATCCTACTCAATGTATTAGTATTTACAATGTATCATGCTCATGCGGACGAACTTACAAAGTCGTTAAGGCCTAATTTATTTGGCGTAGAGTTCACAACTCGATGAATGAGTTAAATGAGCTGAATATACGCAAATTTTGTATAACACTCGTAAATTAAGCACAGCGAAAAACAACAAGGGGAAATAGTTTACATCGGACAAAACCATGTAGACTTTCATATTGTACTAACTCTACCATTTTTTGAGGCAATATCTGATCAGAAGACAACTGCAAACGCGTCCAGCTCTTCTTTCATCCTGTTCTTATTTGTCTTTTTTTATTTTTATTTATTTTTTCGAAAAGAAGCTAAAATACTTACAAAACCACTATTTATATAGCCTGATTCTAATTGTGCAGTCTCTTTTCGTAAGAGTACAAGTTGTGGACACCACCTTCGAATTGTGCGGAAGGAGTTCTGAATTCAAATCTGATTTCACCAGATCTGACGGATGATCTCAGTTCTTCAACAGATCTGACACCAATATCTTGACAAGAGTGTTGTAAACCGTTGTACAAGTATGGAATGAACTTGGTGATGGAACCCTTGTCCAGAACAGATCCAGAAACACCTTGTGCAACGAAAACCTTGTCATTTTCAGAGAAATATCTTGAAGTGGATGCATTGGCGCTGGTGTCTGTTTTTTGCATGGCATCAATGGAACCCATACCTCTGTAAGTCTTTAATCTCTTACCATCTCTGTAGAAATAATCACCTGGCGATTCGGTAGTTCCGGCTAACATACCACCCATCATAACACATGAAGAACCTAAAGCAAGAGCCTTGGTGATATGACCAATGTTTTGAATACCACCATCGGCAATACATGGCACACCAAATTTGCTGGCAAATTCGGTAACATTGTACACAGCAGTACCTTGTGGTCTACCACATGCCATAACTTCTTGAGTAATACAAATGGAACCAGAACCCATACCGATTCTAAGACCATCAGCACCGGCTTCAATCAATTCAGCAGCCTGTTCTCTGGTGACAACGTTACCGGCAATGACTTGCAGATCCTTGAAAGTCTTCTTCACCCACTTAAGCATCTCTATTTGGAAAATAGAGTTACCTTGGGAGGAGTCAATGACGACAACATCCAAACCGGCTTGAACCATTAATGATAATCTCTCTCTGTCAGCTTCCATGGTACCAATAGCTGCACCACACAATAATTGCTTGGTGACTGGAGATTTGGAAGCGTGAGGGTAGTTTTGGTTCTTCTGCAAGTCGGTTCTTGACAACATGGAAACTAAGTTACCTTCACCGTCAACGATTGGAAGCTTACCCTTCTTGGAAGTTCTGAGAATGTCGTTACCGTCCAGTAAAGAAATACCGACCTTAGCGGTGACCACGTCCTTGGTCATGACTTCAGAGACAGGGCTGGAAGCTTCTTCGTGGAATTGGACATCTCTTGAGGTTATGATACCAACAAGTTTACCGCCAAGCTTACCAGTTTCTAGAGCAGATAAAAAATAGGGGGAAGAAGTATTCCAGAAGTATAATGTTAGTACATGTGTCTTTAAAGAAATGCTTAATGAAAACACACTCCTCCTTGCAAGAAGGGAAAGAATAACAGGAAATAAAAATAGTCAGCAAATAAATTTTCCACAAGATCGTTTGATCACAGTCGGTAGAACGAAAGTTAATAAATTTGTTTAATCATCATTTAAATGGAGAGAACCTGGGGGAGAGAGAAAAATGCTGGGAGAAAGTGTTGTTTGTGCAATTGTGACAATTGAATTTCAGAATGATACATACCAGTAACAGGAAAGGAGGTGAAACCAAATTGTTGAGCCATGTCCTTGACTTCGGCAACAGTGGTGGATGGGGAAATGACAACAGGGTCATTGATGAAGCCGTTTTCGTACTTCTTGACCTTCTTGACCATAGCGGCTTGCTCTTCGCCGGTACAGTTGCTGTGTATAATACCAATACCACCCAACAAAGCCATGTGGATGGCCATGGTGGATTCGGTGACTGTATCCATAGGAGAAGAGACAAAAGGAGTGCTTAAGGTGATCTTCTTGGTCAACTTCGATTGCAATGAAACGATGCTGGAAGGGAAGTCGATCTTACCTGGCAAGATAAGGAAGTCATTGTATGTCAAACCACCTCTGGTTTTGGAGTCCATCAATTCTGCGGCTGACAAACCATCTTTTTGAGCGTATTCTTTGAGATAAGAAGTTGCCTTGGCAGTATCTAAGAAGGACATTTTTGTGCTGTAGTTTATGGTATAAAGGGGAGATTAAGCGGAATGTGGGGGAAGAAAAGGGCCCAAAGGAAGAAACGGGCAGAGGAGTGCCAGGAAACCAAGCCACTTCAAGAATAACAGGAAAAAAGATCCATTCAAGACATAAAGGAAACATACAAGAGGGAGGATGTTGACATATTTATAGCTGGAAAATAGGACATAGGGAAAAAAATTTTCACTGGTGTTTTCTCTCCTTCTAGCACAGAAAAGCCCATCTGATAACTAATAGGAATAATAACAGCCCCAATCTATTACCGACCCAGAAAAGTTTGACTTCGCTCCGATGCCGCGGAAAGGGTATCTCTTTACGCGGAAGAGAAAAAAGTAACAAACATCGACGCGTCGATTATCATTGGACAGTGTGGATGCTTGATTTTTTCATTTTTTAATTTTTTCTTGAAAATTTTAGGTTTCGTGTAGCTTCCGTGCACCGTTATTTTTTCTCGTTTTTTCCCAATCGGTGAGGGAGAGCAAGTTTCGGACAGAGAAGGACACACGATAACGACAACAGCCGACAGAAAAGGAGAATCGGCTCAGGATGGACACGGGCTGTTTCCACGGAAAAAGGTGTTCATTTGCTGCAATGGTATCGGGAAAGCAATGCAGCCCTCGCAGAATCACAAGCAATCTAAATATTTTGAGTCGTTAAAGCTCAGGAGTAGTCAATCGGAGCTGGCGCCCATTATTCCGCCCCTAAATATGTCTCCCACAACGACAGTGTCACCCCTTCTGTCGCCAATACGGTCGTCTTCGACGTCGGCAACAGCGGCAACAGCGGTGACAGAACTTTCAATAGAGAAAAAGCCGTTAGTAACGCCGTTTCAGAGCCCGTTCCAGCGCCAACCCAACAAGTCAACTTCTACGCTCTCTCCGTTGCACTCGCCGATGGCCGTAGATCGAATAGACTCGAGCCCAATAGGTTTACATTTGCAGACAGATTCCAATGGCCCTGTCTCTTCTTCCTCCTCTTCGACTCTTCAGAACCGGTTTGTCTCCTCTTCTTCAGCCTCGAAAAGTCACACTCCTTCTCCCCCAGTACGTTTCTCGAAACACCGCCTAAACAACACTGAAAATATAAACTATACCCTCAATCCTAATTTATCTCCTCCGGTAATACCCCACTCGATTTCTTCATCGCCAACGAAAACAATCATTGCTGGGACTTCTCCAACTTCTCCGAACATTAATACAGCCCACAATGACAGTAGTGATTTCGTCAACATTAACGACGACAACTTGTACAATAATTCCCATCAATTGGATATTCAGTTTTTCGATGACTTATCACTTTTGGAAAATAATGAAACTCAAATGTCATTTTTCAAAGAGCCCATGCTTTCTCCAGTACAGACCGACAATAAAGCCTTGTTCGAATCGCCAACGAACACTGTATTTAGGAAAAGATCCCACCAGCTTTTCTCTCCAATAAAAGATAACAAAACGTCATTTGTGAATATGAGCCAATTACCCTTAGATATGAAAATCATATGTAACTCGAGAGCAGAGCATAATTTTCATACAATGGATGGATTTGTTAACGTGAGTTACATGGAATTCTGGAAATTGACTTCAGAAGAAGGCAGGACCTACAAAGATTGGGATAAGACCCAGTTCGAAATACAATCATTGATTTTTGAAATATTTACAAATTTGAAGAAAATAAGATTCAACTTGCATCGGTTGATTTTCATTTACGGACTCGAGTTCAAAGATACCGGGTTCATTTCTGACAATATCTATGATAAAACTTTTGAAGTTCTGCAAGAGTTTTATTACTATTTGGACAAACTTGTAGTCAAAAAATTGAAGCCATTGTTTGATGATCACTTCTTTGTTGATGACGGTCAAGTACTGAAAATCTTAGCTGGCTGGTTCAAACAATTAAAATTACAATATCGCCATATTTCTGGTTCCGTTGTTTATCTATCAAAATTGTCTTCTAACGAAGATGTGAGAAAACTTATCATTGGAATTTCGAAAAAAGATCTTGAAAACTCCTCAAATAGGTCGGCTGTTTCTCCTATTGAGCTGTTCAATTCTTACTTCGTGAAGCTATTCACTTCAATTGAGCTCTTATTCGAAAGACTTAAGTCTGTCTACAAAGAAGCCAACTACATGAAAAATTTTGAGGCCACTGACCACTTACAACTGGTCATCAAGGATATTAATAATATAAGTGATTCAACTTCTGAATTGGAGAAAAAGATAAGTTTCAACGAAAAATTGTCGTATAAGACTGAAATAGATTTTTCTCACATGGAAATGGTTGACATGTTCAACGCAAATCGAAAATCAAAGGAGCCTTTGCATTTAGAAATGAGAAATAACTTAAACTGGTCACATGCAATCTTGGCACCTTTTGACAATTATTTAGTCATCTTACAGGTAAAATCTTATGCAATCAGCCTGAATAAGAAGGATGAATACGTTTTATGCAAATATCCTATCGCCATCCAATATCTAGAGGTAGATACTTATGTTGATGGCAACCATAAAATGGTTATCATCAAAGATATAGGAAATAAATCAATATATCATTTTCGTCGGACCAATGATATCACAGTGGCAATTTTAGACCGTTTTCTAAAAGATTTACATAATTTGAAAACAGAATTTTGGTCGAACGGTCAGTTAAACAAAAAAATTGAGTTGAAAATCTTTAATGCTAACTCGTTTATCTCTAAATCTGAGAGCTATGAGCCTTTCAATTTGGCCCCGATCCCAGACGAGTTCAACCTAGTAAACCATGAAGTTTCTAAAGGAGGTAAAGATAATGCCTTGAACCTCAATGAATTTGAGTCAATTTTGACTAATGTGTTAAGTTGTGACTATTTTTCATACAAACATGAAGGGGTAGCAGAAAAGTTATGTCTAGTTGGCACAACTTTTGGTATATTCATTGGTAAATTGAATGACTCGGCCAGCTTCCACAAGGTTCATCAAATCACAAACGTGAAGAAGATTACAGTGATGAACAACGAAGTTGTATTCTGTATTGGTGGTGAGTCTTTATATCGCCTTTCGATTGAGAAATTATTCCACACTTATAAATTCAAGTTACCAGCATCTGATATAAACGTTTTTCTGGAAAACAAAAGGTATATTACTGACTTCACAGTGGGATACCAAAGTTCGGTCAAAAATAATGGATGTCCATATTTGTTTGCCTGGAATGGCAAGTTGGTATACTACTCGAAAATACTGAAAGATACTGATTGGAAATTCTTTTGGCAATCATTCAAAACACACTACAACATTACTCGTTTGCAAACGGTTTATGCCAACAACTTTGCAGTGGGGCATATAGTTGATGGTTCTGCGGTTTGGAATCTGTCTAAGCTATCTGATATTCGATCCATTGGCCTGAATCAGCTTGATGTGAAGGACATTTTGAAAAACGAAACTCCTATTGCAATATTCCCTTTCCCTAATCAAGAAAAAAACATTTCCGAAGTGTTGGTAGTTTTCAATAAGTTTGCAACAAGAATGAAAAACGTCAAAGGCAAATATGTTCAATCCAGTGACGAGATAATGTGGTTTGGAATGCAGTGTGATAATGCATCTTTTGACTGTGAAGAAAAAATATTGATTACTGTTGGTAACCAAGCCGTCGAGATACGAGCACTTTATGATGACATAACAAAGAAAAGTGACTTGATTGGCTGTTTAGTTGGAAGTTCTTTCTCATTGATAAATGAAATGCCAGGTAAAGCAATTTTGAAGGTTCAAGATATTAGAGGACATGACGAATATAAGAAACAGATTATTTTCAAGATCAGAAGGTTGAAAAATCCGGGCAAAAGTAGTTAACCCAATTAATATTATTATGTTATAGATTATAGATTCATATGTAAGTGTATGAAAAGCTGTATATTAGTTCATATCTCCATCAATCTTCTTCCCCCTCTTCTTCTCCTTCTCCTTGTTGACCCAGAATGACTTGTGAGGCCAAAGGTAGTAAAACTCTTATGATCTGGCTGTTCACTACCTCATCTTCGGACTTTGATTTACCTAGTTCAAAGTCGAGCATTCGGTCATCGCAGAAGTGTTCAACCAAATTATCATCACTCTGATAATCAGAATCATTGTCGAGAGCATGCTCGAAGTCGTATTCCAATGATTGAAGCAAGGCAAGTCTGCCAAACTGGTCAGCGTATTCGTCTTTTGCTTCATCAAATGTCCTGTAGTAGATTGATTTAATCTCATACTTTTCTGGTTCTTCGAGTTCGACATACTTAATCTTATTTTCAAACTTTTTATTCAGTAATTGAATGTCACGTTTGTGTCTTTCCTGTATGAGCAAACTTAATAATCTCTTTTGCAACTTGGAAGTTGTAGAAGGATTGATTTTGTTAGCAGGCAAATTCAGTGGGTTATATATCAAAGAGCTGTATTCTTTTGGTAGTGTTATGAAAAGTGACTCAATGAAAGAGACAAGCTGAGCGTCATTTGTGTCAATCACATTGCCTATACCCTTAAATAGAAAAATGTTGTAATCTAATGCATAGTCATCGACTTGTGCAAGTAATTGGGTACTTTGATTGCTCAATTTCCCAAGCCGTGGTGCTGTTTTCAAGTCTATCATTATATGTATATTTATCTTGTGTTTCCAAACCGTCTCTTGTGCAATTCCTCGAGCAAGTATCATACACAACATCCCACTTTTCATGATACGAATCCGTCGCATACCAATATGCTTACGTAACCCGCGCGTTTCCATTTCTGAGTTTTATGAGCAGAACCTCATGGTGAAGAAGGACAAATGGTAAGGAAGATTATGATGGCTAGAGGGAGAGAAAAGAGAAGAAGAGGGGGGTAAGGGAGGAGGTCATACCAGGTGTTGGAGCTTGACGCACGTACAACCCAGGGAGAATAGGAAATTACTCAACACAATGAGTCAGCAGCCAGACCAACAGCAGAATGGACAGCTTAATCAGCAGCAGCCACAGAATCAGGCCAGCCAGCAAGCCAGAATGAGTTTCCAAGCAATTCACCAGCAAGCACGTCAATTGCTCAATCAATACAGTATTGAAAAGAAAGCTGCAGAGACAGCAGGGCCTAACACTCCGGAAGGTGAGGCGCATATGCGGAAGGCAGAAAAGATCAAAACCTTGTTAGTCAGCTATTCAAGAAAACAGAGGTTACTACAACAACAGCAACAAAATCAGGCACAGGCACAGGCCCAAGCACAAGCACAAATGCAAGGTATGGGTCCGTCACAGCAGCAAGCACAAATACCAGTGCCAATACAATCTTCGCCTATGCCTATTCCAGATGCAATGTCTAATAATGCTCCTATCAATATGATGAACATCAACTCTGCAATATCTTCACAACCTACCCCACAACCACAGGATAGCATGAATATGTCACAACAGAATCTCGTTAATGCTTTAGACAACAGTAACAATGGTGGGAACAATAATAGCAGTGCTAACGTTAGTAGCAGTGCTAATAATAATGGGAATGGTTCTTCTCAGTACGATGCTGTTACATTGTCTCCAGCTCAACAGCTGCAACTGAAGAAGCAACAACTTTTAAATAAATACCAGCAAATCATAACGCTGTCAGAACAATTCAAAAAAAATATGGCTCTGATTCAGCAGAGGTTGAGTGAGCCTAATATTGACGATACCACAAAGACCCATCTTTTGGAAAAAGAGATCGAGGTGAAGACAAGATTGGATAACTGCAAGAGATGTACACTCCAGATTGCTACACAATTGAAGTTTGCTCAGCAGCAAGCTCAGCAATTACAACAACAAAATCGTTCTCAAACATCTTCTCCGCAGCTTCAGCAAATACAACAAACACAATCAGGCATCCCGAATGCTGGTCTAAACAGGGCTCAGAGCATGGGAAATACCCCTCAGATCTCTACTCCTGGTACACTAAACTCAGGTGCGTCTTTTTTCAACAATGAGAACGCTCCTGTCACTGTTGACTTATCAGCTGCCAATATGAAACCCAATGCGGTTGCAGGAACTACGGCAGCGACCGTTTCAGCTGCCAGCTCTAGTTCAGGAAAGGGCGCAAAGGGAAAAAATGATGAATCTTCGTCTCCGGCTGCTCAGAAAAAGGCAGCTACTAAGAAGCAAAACAGTAAGGCGGACAACAAGAGAGCCTCGAACACAATTGATGACGGAAGTAATAAGAAACAAAAGGCCGCTGTCACTGGCAGCAGTAGTAACTTTCACAATAGCGATACGCTGGCCGCAGCGGGAGGTTCTAAAACTGGTAAGATTGCACAACCGCCAACTTCTGCAGCTTCATCGATTGCTGATGGTGAGCGTGCTAAGTTTCAAAACTTGAATATTCCAGACGACTTGAAGATAAGGACTCAAGATCCCGTTTCTGTGAAAGTCAACAATCGTCCTAGTTTACTGGGTGGAAATGCGATAAGTGCATCTGCTTTGAGCAACCCAGTGCTGGTCAAGCCAGAGCAATTCCAACTTGAAGGAGAACGTGTACTTAACAAGAGAAAATTAAAAGAATTAGTTGCTTCTGTTGCAAGTGAA
Organism: Pichia sp. PH4023; assembly: GCA_025531575.1. Classification (NCBI taxonomy): domain Eukaryota; kingdom Fungi; phylum Ascomycota; class Pichiomycetes; order Pichiales; family Pichiaceae; genus Pichia; species Pichia sp. PH4023. The sequence goes on from JAMGYR010000003.1 coordinate 1,668,328, forward strand.
GAAGGCGAGTCGGAAATTAACATCGATGGTGACGTTGAGGAACTACTATTGGATCTTGCAGATGAGTTTGTTACCTCTGTTACCTCCTTTGCAAGTAAATTGGCAAGACATAGACATTCTGAAAACTTGGATGTCCGTGATGTCCAGCTTCACCTCGAAAGGAACTGGAACATCCGTATTCCTGGTTATGCTGCTGACGAAATTCGTATGATCAGGAAGTTTGTCCCTAACAGTGTTCATAACTCTAAGCTGAATGGTGTCTTTATTAACAAAAGTGTTGATAAAGCTTCATAATTGTGTGTAGGCCTGTTTTTGTAGATTATAACCATTTAATGAAAACTGACGGTGATGGGATGAAAAACCTATAATACGCGTTTGAAATTTCGGCATGAATTTGAACAAACTGAAATGTTCGTCTTCTGTGTTGCAAGGCATTTGAGCGGGGGGAGATCTATGTTCTGGAAGGATGCAATGAAGGCATTTAACTATTTTATTCCATCGCCCCTGGTGGTGCAAAGCGGTTGGAACTTGGATACCCTTATATATCTTTCTTTATTCACTGTTTTCAGTCCCATCACTGTGTGGATTTTTTATTTCAGTGAAAAGGTTTCTGGGAGATATGCTACTGCTATAGTGTTTTTCTGGATATGTCGATATCTCAACATACGCATGCGTAAGAGTTACGCTGTTCCTTCTTCAAATAAAGTGGTGCTTATATCGGGGGGTACATCAGGTTTGGGTTCTGAGCTTGTGAAAGAGTGGAGTGTCCGGAAAGATATAGGAAAAGTCATAGTTGTGGATGTGCAGAAACCCGAGAAGGAAACTGATTATAATTTCGAAAAAGTACGATACATACAATATGATTTGAATGATACAAGTCTCACATTCTTAAAAGGTGAAAATGGAAAAGATGATTCTGCAGACTTGGTGGATTTATCCAAAATCGATATTTTGGTGTGCAATGCCGGAATAAGGCAGTTAAAAACCCTGCAGGAGATTCGAACAGAAGATATTGAAAAGATATCACATGTCAACTGGTTTTCACACATGCTTCTTATAAAGCGGTACACTGAAGCTATCAGAGCGCAAGTAAACGGTCGAAGATTTCATGTTGTAGTGGTTGGATCAGTACTTGGCTTTGTTGGTCCTAAACAGCTCGGAATTTATGCCGGGACTAAGAATGCACTTATGGCCTTAATGGATTCTTTACGAGAAGAGTTACCGTGCAACATTGTGCTAAGTACGGTTCTACCGGGTCAATTAGATTCGTCCATGTTTGCGGATGTTAGTGTCAACCAATTTTTGGCTCCTATTATACACACGAAGAAGCTTGCGAGAAGAATAAAGACAATTGTGGAAGAAGGGCTGAATGGAACATTCTCATATCCTGCGTATGGAAGACTACTACCTATATATAGAGTATTGCCTTGGTGGGCTCAACGATTTTGCAGGTGGTTTAGTGGCATGGACGACGTGTGAAAAATGGCAATGTGTTGCTTTATTTCATTAAAGGCTTGTATATACTATTAGATTACATTAGGTATTAGATTGTCTAATTAGACTTGTCGGCAGATTGCAAGAAAGGAACGATCTTTCCTTTGAAAGCATCCAAACTGAGGAAGCCATCGTCAAAAAAGAAGTCTTTAAATGGGATGCTTAATGGATGATCCTCGCCGTCGAGGTTAATGCTGATTTGGTAGAATGGATCCGTCTTCGATTTTGTAGACGTGCTTACCTTTATGGTTTTGCCGTTTTTCTTGCCTATGTATTTGATATCTTTCTCAACACACTTGCTGACCACGAACCATACGAATTGGAGGGTGAAGAAGACAGAAACCAAGACTTGGATATAAAAGACATATGCCGTATTGTTGAAATCGTTTTTGAACTTCTTGTCTAAATAGTACATCAAGCCGGCGGCTGCAACAGAGAGATATCCAATAATCAACTTCACATCAACTATGGTAAATGATTCCGTGTATCCAAGACCGTCGAAAACAGCCGATAGATGCTCATCGGTTTCTGTTTTGAGACCGGGCACCGAATGTAACAGTACTTTTTTGAATTCCATATTTTCTTTCCTTGCGTGTACTAACTCTCCGGGGAACAATTTGTTTGATTATCGTCAACCCTACAGAGGTGGGAAGTGAAATGATGACACGCTTTTACAATACTGGTGCTTTCTCATTTTTCTCGGCAGCAGAGCGCCTGCTCGTAGTGGAGCTCGAACTTTCTCCTGCATTTGAGATTATAGTCAACTGTATTTCTGCTTCTGTTTATATAGGTTACCTGACTATTTATTCTGCGTGCTGGGTATTGATTACACTGCCTTTTGAGGCGACTTATGTAGGGTGGCCTCTTCTTCACCGAAAATAAGCCATGGTTTACGTTCCGCAAGGTCCAGAATGGTTTTCCCAAATTCCGAATTACACCAACTGAACCACGGACGGGTATACAGTTTCCCACTAGGAGAGTTGACATTGACTCCTTCATGCATAAGTCCTAGGCCTGCTGTTGTCTTTTTGATCATGTCGAGAAGCTTGGTGATCTCCGCGTCATCGTCGCTAGTTCTGATTTGGACAAGTAAACTCATTGGCCATGCATGGAAGAGTCCGACGTGTGGACCACCGATACCTTGCAGATACTTACCTTTCAAAAAGTATGGGTTCCCCACTTTACTCAAGATCATTTTCCTGGTGTTTTGGTAAACTGGGTCATCGATAGTTCCAAATCCCATATCCGGAAGTGAAAGAAGCGACGGGATGTTGGCATCATCCATGAAATTGACACCTCCGTAACCGTCCACTTCGTAGGCATAAACCTGGCCAAATAACTTATGATCGACTATCGCATGTTCCTCGATACCTTTAGATATCTTATCTGCGTATGTTTGGAATATTGATGAGAGCTTATCGTCTGTTATGGATGGATCATTGTACTCTTTCAAGAGGGGAATTAGTTTCTTCAATTCTATCAATAACTGGGCGTTTGCTGGAACAAAGTACTGGTAGATGCATGCGTCATCAGAAGGTCTGAATGCAGATCTGACCAATCCGGTGTTGAAGTTCACCGGATTCCCTGTACCTCCCAAAGGTAAGGTTTCCGACCCAATATTGGTGTTTCTACGGAAGGAGTAGAAGAACTGCAACACACGTCCATCTTCATTGAAGGTAGGAGAAGACTCTCTCCTAAGTATTTTGGCTATAATTCTTAGGGCTTCTTCAACGCCAGGATCTTGTAAAATGTAGTAGTCTTTGGAGTTTTCAAGATATTCGTTGGTAAGAGTTAGGAAGGAAGCAAGCGAGTCCAACTCGTACTTGCATTCGAACACGGACCCCCATGGAGGCACTGGTGTGACATTGTCAATGGAAGAGGCCTTCCTGGAGACTTTGGATTTTTTCGGTGGCTGGAACGCATTACAGTACGGAGCGATGCTGATGTACTCTGCCTGCTGCAAAATAGCCCCCTTGATCATCTTCCCAAGCTTTGGGTCCTGCGGAATCAATTTCTGGTAGACGGAGAGTTGGCGTGCAGAGTCTCTTAGCCATTCTGCGTGGATGTCACCTGTGGATATGAATGTCTTTGGGGTCCCTTGGTCGTTTTCTTCGAACCAAAGGATAGTAGTGTCCAGCGTGTTTGGTAACGCGTTTTCGAAGATCCGGAAGAGGTCTGGGTCTTTCATCTTAACCCGGAACTGCTCGATGAGTTGCTCCACAGCAGTGGAGGTAAACGTTCTGCATTGCTGTGGCGGTCTCATGTAAGACAACTTGAGAGGCCCCTTAGATAGCGGCTCATGTTTCTTCGACGCGTACGAGGTGTACTCCTCGCACGCCGGAGCCCTCAGGCCCTTGAACCATTGCGGTTGCGACTCAACCTGCGGGGGAGTCATTACGTCTGGGTCCAGCTCGTCGCCATACTTGCTGAACGTGCGGTCTTCCTTCGAGCCTGTTGGCCTGATCCAGTGGAAGAGCACGAAAAGTGCAACTGTGAGCAGGAGAACCTTTTTGGTTCTGCCCACTGCCGGAGCCTTCCTGATGTGGATTTTGTCTTCTGGCTGCAGGTTGTCCTTCAGCAGCTCGTGAATTGGCTGTCTCACCTGGTACATGGTGGTGTGAGCAGGGCGGAGCAGAAAGGCTGGAGAAGAGAGCCCGTGGATGCAGAACGAGCACGAGCAAAAAGAAACAGAAAGACACGAGCTGATATGGGATGGGTTACCGAAAAGAGCGGGGGAGCGCTCATCCGGTCGAGGAGTGAGACGAGTGGCAGGGGGCGGGAGGTGGTGAAGATAGGTGGAGGTCGGCGGGGTGTAGAGGGGAGAGGAGAGAGAGGTAAGTAAGGGGGAGCAAGGGTAGCCAGCACTGATTGGAGTGCAGACACGATCAAAACAAGAATGTCTGAGCTAGGAATATTCGTGTCGTCGATTCCACCTGTGACACGGACGATCACGTTGACGTCGCTTGTGATGGGCGGGTTGAACTCGTTGCAGCTAATTCCGATCACTGCGTTCACGTGCCACTTCCCGCTGGTATGGCAGAAGCTTGAGGTGCACCGGCTGTTGACAGGGTTTCTCATCCCCAACCCGCAGGCGATGCAGGGGATGATGGAGATCTACATGATGTACAGCTTCTCAAAAGGCCTTGAAGAGAGCAAGTTCAAGAAAAACCTCCCAGACTACATCTACTACTTTGCGATTGTGTTACCGATCATCCTCGTGGGCTCGTATGTCGCAATGCCGCCGCTCTACTCGTTGAGTCCGGCGTTGTTGTCTGCGTTGACCTTCACGTGGTCCATTTTGAACTACAACCAGCAGGTGAACTTCTACTTCATGCCCATCAAGGCGTCGCTGCTCCCGGCCGTGTCCTTGGGCTTCCGCCTCCTCGTCGACGGCCAGGAGAGCTTCATCTTGGCTTTGCTGGGTTTCGCCGCCGCTTACGTGTACAACTGCATCGAGACGCGGTCGCTGGGCCCGCTCATGTCCATCATCACGGGCAAGGAGCCCGAGGTGAACCCGAACAACAACCGCCTCGGCACTGTCAACACCATGGCGCACGCCTGGTTCTACTCGACGGGCTATCTTGGGGCTCCCCACTGGCTCCGGCGGGTCCTCTCGAGGTTCACGGGCGTCGACTACGACTCGCCGGCGTACAACCGCAGGGGCTTCACGGCCTTTGCTGCCAAGAAGAGCACGTCTGCCGGCACGGGCTCTTCCGCCAGCGCCCGCCCAGGCGGCAACGCCTTCTTTCGTGGAGAGGGCAGGCGTTTGGGCAGTGGCAAGGAGTAGAGCCTGTCAGCATCCCCGTCTCTCCAGCCCCAGCCTGTGTACTTACTACATGTGTATAACGTAATCGAAAACCTACTCTCATGTGACCGGCATCCCTCCTTTTCCCGCCGCCTGTGGCGCTAAGCGCTCGACGAGTACTTAAGGACGCTCTTGCCCCCCGGGTAGTGCTGGCTGAGACACGTCGGGGGAGACCTGTTCGCAGAGGCCGCCACCACACAGTACACACGATGACGGTGCCAGAGATCGCAGAAACAGACGAGCCGCTCTGGCTGTTCGGCTACGGGTCGCTCCTATTCAAGCCCCCGCTGCACCACCTGCCCATCTCGAGGGACTTCCGGCGCTTCGACGGCCACGTCCAGGGCTTTGTCCGCCGCTTCTGGCAGTCCTCCTACGACAACCGGGGCACCCCCGAGTATAAGGGCCGCGTTGTGACAATTGTCCCCGCGCGGGACGTTGCCGCGACCGCCGCCTTCCACGCCTCCGTCCGCGAACACGAGCTCGCACACCTGCCCCCGGCCGCCGCCGCCGCCGTTCTCGCCGACCCGGCCAGCCTCCACGCGGAGCTCGCTGTCGGCGGGTGTGTCTACTACGTCCCGCCCCAACACGCGCGCGCCGCCCGCGCGTACCTCGACTTCCGCGAGAAGGACGGCTACGCCGCTGAAGAGGTGCTCTTCCACGTCTCCGCTGGAGAGGGCGACGAGGACGCCGACAAGATTCTGGCGGGCCTCCCGCGCGACACCGCCGGCCGCCGCCTGGTCCGCTGCGTCGTCTACATCGGCTCGCCGACGAACGAGAGTTTCGTGGGGCCCGAGCACGTCGACACGACGGCGGCCCGCATCCACAAGGCCGTCGGCCCCAGCGGGCCGAACATCGAGTATCTCATGCTGCTCCAAAGAGAGGACCCGGCAGACACGTATTTGCAGGCGCTCAAGAACCGAGTCGAACACCTGGCTGCTGCTGCCGCCGCCGCCGAAGCTTTATAGAGTTTAGATGCCATACATACATAACATATTCGTCCAGCAACGTCGTGGGGTCGGCGTTTTTGACTGGCACTTTTTACTCACGGAGGATAGCGCGAAACCAGTCTGCGGAATCGGTCCAGGGGCACCCCGAAAGATAAGCGAAGTTCGCCTGTTGAACTGGATAGGAGTGCCGAAGGAAGTAGAGAAGTAGAGAAGCAGAGAAGCAGAGGGGCAGAGGGACAGAGGGGCAGGGAAGCGGTCATACATACACACATACATAGATAAATACATAAATACAGGCACCGAGCGAATACGGTGCTGGGACAATGGCTTTAGAAAACACAACGTCGACTGTGTTGTCCACGATTGGGACGGTCATCTGGTGCATACAGCTCTCTCCTCAGATCTACTTCCTCCACAGAAAGAAGGACGCCGAGGGCTTCCCACCCATCTTCATGCTGCTTTGGTGCATCTCCGGCTTCTTCATGTGCATCTACTTTGTTGTCTCCGACTCGTACATCCCGATGCAGGTCCAACCGCACCTGTTCACGATGCTATGCTCCGTCGCCTGGGTGCAGAGCATGTACTACCCGCCTCACTCGTACAGCAAGAGAAGGTTCCTCTCCTACGCTGCCGCCTTTTACCTCTGCTGGATCGGACTTGAAGTCGGCTTCTGTGTCTGGCTCCGCCCCGTCTACGCCCACGGCACTCACTGGGAAGACCTCATCTTCGGCATCTTGGCTACCGTCTTCCTGTGCGTTGGCTTACTCCCGCCATACTGGGAACTTCTCCACAGAGACGGACGTGTCGTGGGCATCAACTTCTTGTTCTTGGCGCTGGATAGTTCCGGAGCAGTCTTCAGCATGGCCAGCATGTGTATAGGCACCTTCGACGCCATGGGCATGATCTTGTATGCCATCATGATCGCCATGGAGCTCGGCTTATTCGTCTCCCAGGGCATATGGCTGTTGCGATTCCGGCTCCTTCGTAAAGAGGAAGACAGTCCCAACTCCGACGTGGAGGCTGCAACCTCCGACAATGAATCTGACATTCGCACTACCGTCCAGACCAACTCTGAAAAGGATCCACCTGCCAGAGTCCGACAAACATGAAAATCAGCTTCAATTAGACACTTATCTTCTTGCTTTTCTCTTCTCTTTCACACCTCTCAGCTCGGAATATATTCTATTCATGTCTATCTATAAATGCTTTCTATCGCTATGTACAGCTTATCGTTCGTGTAGCCTTCCCGGCCAGTTCCAACGTCGTATGACCCCCCAGTTGAACTCCATCTTCGACACAAACTCCTCGAATGAACCCTTGGCTTGCACCGCAGGTAGTTGCTCCTTCAACTTCTTCAACTGGTACTCGCTTCTGCACGAAATCAACTTGTTGAACTTCATGTCGTATGCATTCAAACACCTCAAGAGCTCCCGCTTGTCCCAATCGTTCAATGCATCGAGGTACGTGTTGAACAACGGCACACCCAGCGGATACTTCAAATCCACAAGCCGAGACAGTAACTCTTTGATCTCTTCAGCTTTGCCAAACACTTTCAATACATTGACGTATATCGTCAACAAATTGTCATTCGGATACAGCATCCCATCACTTGTATCCCCATATGCACGGGATATATGCTTGTTGAATTCATCAAGGGCAAAGTCCAATGGCATAACATCATTGTTCGCCCCCCACCTCACCTTATCGTAAGTGTCACTCTCGTACAGTTTATAAACGGAAACAAACAATGAGGAAATGGATAGCTGTGTGATTTTGAAATGGTCGTTGATTGAATTATATCTCTTGAACGTATCTTGAGGAGAAAAAATAGCTTCTCCCAAAAGATGCGACGAATTCAACCTGCTCGATTTGAACTTAGAATTAGTGTATAACTCCCGTGCTGTATCCAAACAATTGTAAGTCTCCAAATCTATACCACTGCTTTGGTTCTTGGCAAACTTATAGAATTTGGATATCAAATGCGATATATTATTATCATCCATATTCTCAATCTTCAGATTCTCAATCAATGATATCAAAGTTTTAACCTTTTGCGTGTTATTGATCAATACATCCAACACAAAGTAATTGTTCGTACCATATGTCCGATGATGTTTGAGGTACTCCTGAAGTAACATAGCAATCATCTGCTCTGTTAACATCTTGTGATAATTCAACTTAATTACTACAAACTGCCATATCTCAGGGTACTTGATTAAAATATCAGGCTCGATTTTCTTAAAAATATTCGTCAAATCTTGAGATATCATCTCTTCATTCTCCGAGTTGACGGCCAAAAGCAAGACAGAGTTGCACAAAAATTTAATGTTATAGTCGACTTTGACGTTGTACAATAAGCCACTGTTAGCAAGTCTTGCGACCTCATTACTGTTGTTGCCCTTGGTGATCATCACTTCCTTGAAACCTTTTGGCTTGAAATTCTGTAACTGCCAATGATCAAATTGTTTCTTCGCATTCTTAAACATTTGAAATGACTTCCTAAAATCTCTGTAAAATGACAAGTTCGAAACTCCAAGCATAGTGGTCACATCAATTTCTAGCGCTTTACTATTCTCCGTCATATGATTCACTGCCCTTATCAACTTCGACTGTGAAATGTTGCAATACCTTGACGGCTTGTTAGCATGTTCTCCTGTGTGGTCATAGGAAAGATACCATATCATCTCACTGATTTGTTCTAATGTGTATATACTAGAAATGTTGTTCTCATTGAGAAAAAGATCAATCAGTATAGGCAAATCTTCCAATTTTGATCTCAGAGATATTTGAAACAGATTGTTGAACAATGCAGGTATAATGAGACTCCTGTCAAATTTGGTGTCAAATTGTTTAAAATGGTATAATTTCTCCTGGTCGATCAAATTCAATTCTGTTGAGAAACTTTTATAGAACTCGAAAAAGTATTTATATTCAAGCTCGCTAGTTGGTTTTCTCAGGAGTAAATCATAAATGATAATGTCAGGAACAAATTTTGTTCTGGTCAACATGATTAAACACTTACTGGTCGAGGGTTCAAATAGGGAGTTAATCCATGTAATAATATTATCATCTCGACTCTCATAATTAGGTTTCCATCCCTTGTTTTCCTTCAAACGTATTTTCAAGATCTGGACGGCAGTCCTGAAGTTTTGGTCATTCACTATCTTGTCAAAGTCTGATCCAAAAACGTTGTCTCCTGCTAATTCCTTGCTAATAAACAAACTAGCAGGCTGTAGATTGTACTTTTGTCTGCTTTCTTCTAAACAAGCATCAATTGTGGGATTACTATATGCAGGGTATTGAGCTTTCAAGATTGTGTGTATTATTATGGCAAATGCTGATTCGACGGACTTGGAACCCTTCAAAGATTTGAAGGATATATTCATTACATCCCGGCTGTCTTCATCGAACTCATCCTTCGAATCTCGTTTCGTCTTGCTACTCAAATATGACAATAAATGCTGCAAATTTGAGTTTACCTCAATCTGGTTCATTAGATTCCTATCTTGCAGAGCTAGGGATTGGAATGTAGTATACAACGATATTGACTCTTGTTTGGTTATCAATTTTGTAAACCATTGAGGCTTTGTAGTATCTAACTCGTCTTTAACATTATCCAATGATCGTACTTTGTCTGACTGCTCACTATTGAGAGTAGTATACAGTCGTCTAGAACCATAGTGTATACCCAGAATTTCCCTTTTGTAGACAACACATCTTCCTCCTGTGCTAAACCTTTGATATGTTTCAGTTACCCCACTCGAAATTTTCAGATATTGACGACGACGACGACTTGCAAAAGTAACTCCTTTTCGGAACAGGGTCCGGTCAACCCTTCTGAACATCTCTAATACTTGTTCGGAGTAAGGTAGAGCAAAGTTGGACTCTCTTATACTCTGATTTATCTATGAAGACCAAGGCTGAATTCCCACAATCCATTCTCCCTTGTACGATCAGTATAATAAGCAAAGCAGAAGACGGGAAGGAGAAAAAAATACTGAGCGAGATGAAAATTCGGTGCTGACGAACTTGATCTTAATTTCAGGGCCGTTACTAAATATCAAAGCTATTGCGTAAGAAATAGCATAGCTGGATGAGCATGAAAAGAAAGTCTTTGCATGTTTGTCTGAACAATACTAATAGAGTGCAGCTCATCATAGAGGATTAAAACGAATGCATGTTTAAAACACAATGAGCAGGGTTCCGCCACAGTATCGAGAGATGCTCCGGAACGCGTTGAAGGAAGAAAAGGCAAATGATGAAAAGGCAGAAAGACCACTCAAAAGGGCCAGAAGACTACAAACACCTGTCCAAAGAGCAAGAGAGATTAGGAATATGCCTCCTCCGAGGAAACAAGATCATGAACGATATATCGTTCATCTAGATGACAATAGTAGTGAAAGTACGTTCAATTCTGGTAATCGACGTTTTAAGAGTAGCACTTCGGATACCGCAAGAGCCCAGCAAAATGAAGTTATCGATTTAAGTGATGACAGCGCAGCGTATTCCGTTGGTAGTGAACGACGTCAACCAAATTCAAACGAAAGTGGAGGAGAGGAAGTCAAAGGCGACGATGAGAAAGTAGCAGAGGAGGAAGAAGAAGAAGATGAAGATGTTGACTCCGATGAGTTTGAAGACGTCGATTTAAACGAAACTTCTTTTCTAGGGAGTGGAGGAAGTGATGATGATAAAGAGGTCGTGAGTATCACAATGAAACAGCATAGAGCAACTCAGAAACCTTCACAAAGAGCAACGGTAGTAAGCAAGGAGGAACGAGTGTACAGGCGAGTTCTACATCTATTGCATCTTTTCGCCATGGTAGGACATGGTGTTTCGAGAAACGTGTGGATATCGGATCCTCAATTATTATTGTCAATTCAGAAGCAAGTTCCAGATGTACTCAAACATGAGCTGAAACAATATCAAGCTCACAGAGTCAAAACTACAGTAACGGCACAATCTAAGACACGGAAACTTCTTGATTTTTTGAGACACTTGATGGAATATTGGCTGAAAGTGTGGACAGTTGATTTCAGAGCTCCTGTGCTTTACAAAAAAACCTGGACTGAGCTCAAGTATCCGCAGTTGCTCCATCCTAGCAAAACTCAAAAGTTAACAAAACAGAAATTTCGAAATATGATTCTAACTCATACTGGTTCAAGGGATATTGCGGCACAAGGATTTGTTGCGTTGCTACGTTCGCTCAATCTACCAGCAAGATTGGTATTTTCTATTCAGTCACCTGATTTCACCAATATGAAAAAGTGTGATGAAAAAGCTGCCAAAAATCATGAAGCAGATAACAGTAAAGAAGTATTAAAACCATCGCCAATTAAAGGCAAGGGAAAATCAGTTGATAGGATTCTTGCTAGATTAAGATCCAAAAAGGCCTACAAAAACACTTCTGTGAAAACTCAGGATGAGCATGATGATGAATACGGGGAACGATATGGGTCTTGGCCTGTATTTTGGGTTGAAGTTTGGGATAAAGATTCCAAAAAATATATCACTATCGATCCTATTGTAAAGAAATTCATTGAGGTGGTTAGCTGGAAGTCAAAACTCGAGCCACCGATGAATTGTGTCAGAAATAATGCTTGGTATGTAATTGGATATGATCGTGTTGGTGGTGTAAGAGATATCACGAGAAGGTATGCAAAGGAATACAATGCCAAAGTACGTAAGAAAAGAATTACCCGAGAAGTTAAATGGGAGGCGTGGTGGACATTACTTTTGAGGGGTGCATGTTCCAGGAAAAGATTGAAGGACAATAGGGTCGACAAGTTCGAAAAGATTGAGTTTGAAGAATTAGAATTGAAAGAGGGAATGCCTGCGAATATTAGCGACTTCAAAGGACACCCTGTTTATGTTCTTGAACGAGATCTTAAATTCAATGAAATCTTGATGCCTAAAATCTCATGTGGTGGAATATCTAAAAAGGGAAAAATCACAAACAATGCTGATAAGTTCATCCCCGTTTATAAAAGAAGTAATGTCCATATAGTGCGTACTGCTCGAGGTTGGTTTATGAGAGGCCGTGTTTTAAAGATGGGAGAGAGGCCTGTGAAGATTCGAGAGAAAAAGGTGAAGAAGCGGAAAGGCAAAAAAGGCACAGAAGATGAATTCCAGTTAAGCGATGAAGAAAATGAAGAAGACGGTGATGATGGGAGGTTATACGCAGAGTCACAAACTGAAAAATATGCACCACCTCCTGTTGTCAATGGGATCATTCCAAAAAATGCATTCAAAAATGTTGATGTCTATCAGCCATGGATGATTCCTGATGGATGTGTCCATGTAAAAAATAAACTGGCTGAGAAAGCCGCTAGACTAATGGAAATTGAATATGCACCTGCTGTTATTGGTTTTGATTTCACAGGAACTCGTAGAGATGCTAGTGCCAAGATTGAAGGCATCGTTACATTGAAAGAGTATGAAGAAGCAGTCAAACTCATTTGCGAAGGATTAAGCGAGATGGAAGAAGAAGAAAGAAGAATGCATGAAGACTTGATAAATTTGAGGGCATGGAGAATTTTACTTGCGAAACTTAAAATTAGCAAAAGGTTACTTCATGAGCATGGTGAAGTTGAAGATGATGAAGAGGAGAAAACAGCTACTAGTGATGACGAAGCGGGAGATAGTGATTCGGAGGAATTTGAAACAGGTGGGTTTGTATTAGGGAATCCTGAAGCACAAAACACTGCGTCAAGTCGTACTAGAAGTCATTATACTGATCATCCAGCTTTTGAAACGGAGGTACCTGGCTCGGATATTAGTGCCAGTGATTTTGATTCGGATATTGATAATGGTGAAGGTGAGGCTATCAGCATCAGACAAATAAGTAGTCTGAGGAGGGGTAAAAATAAGAAATCCAGGAAGAGGGATCATGAGGAGGAGAATGAAAGCGGCGGTTTCACATTGGGCAAAGCCTCTGAATCCATGTTAGGTACCAGAAGCGGACTAACCATGGAAAATAATGAGCTGGTGTATAATCCAGACGGGGGAGATGTCGAGATGAGCGACGAAGAAGAAGATGAGAGAGACCATAAGAAAGAATCGAACGATGGTTTGGATCAGAATAGGATGAAACAGCTCGATCAAGATTTTGCAGATTTCATGGGCGGCATGGAGGACAATGTTGAAGACATGAATGATAAAGGGTCAGGAAGTGTTGAGGATAAGCAGAACCTGAACGGAAGCAATGAGAATAAGACTGAAGATGAAGGTAGAGTGGAACTCGAAGAAGCTGAAAAGCGTAGTGATGACAATTACGACTTTGAATATAGTGACTAGCTTGAGTTACTGTCGTTCGGATTATCTGTTCTGAATTTTATTAGTCGTTTCACTTTAATTATACAAGGTCTATTTTTTGTGTACATTTTATATAAGGATTCTTAAGTTTGATAGTCTTACCTGCGGAGCATTTTCTTCTTCTCTGCTGCTTTTCGTTCCAAAAGCTTCTGTTCTCTTAAATCATCGAGTTTAGCCTGTTTTAACGTTCTCTCTTCATCTTCTAAGATTTCTGTACCGGTTGCCTCCATATCGTCACTGTCATAGACATCACGGTCATAGTAATTTCTCTTCTTTCCTCTGTTGAAGATTTCCCAGATCTCCTCTCTATTGTAACCTTGAGATTCCATTCGTCTTTCTTTTTCCTTGCGTACCTTTCTATGGTACTCAGCGTCATCGTCATAGCCTTCCTCTTCTTCATCATCGACAATAAATCCATCATCCTCATAATCATTGTAGCGATATCCGTAGCCATAGTCGTCGGAATCCTCGGAATCCCCGGCATCGATATCGTATGCATCTTGGGATTTGCTTCCGGAAGGTTTCCGTCTGTTATTTGGATATGGTTGGCCTGAATGTTTAGATTGCAGCTGGGTTTGTCTCTTTTTGAGTTTGTTAAGTAGATCAGGGTTTGGTTGTGCCAGAGCTGGCTTTCTGCGGTGGGAATTGGAGGGCATGTTCGACGAAGTTTCAGAAGGCCGGCTGCGAGGGCCTGTCGGGATATCTAACTTGTGTGAGGTTTTGGGCGGCGGAGAGGCAGGAGGTCGTGACCCATTTCTTCTCGACGACAGAGCCGCCGAATGAAAATGCTCATTTTCTCGGCTCCGGGATTTCTGTAGTGACCGGTAAGCCCTACTTGGTTCGTTGTTGTTTTGCTTTTTGGCTGTCTTGAACGGCGTAGAAGCCACTACCGGCTTATCTATCGACTCTGCCTGCTTCATCAACTCGCGGAAAGAAAGCTTAGGGGGGGCTGGACCGCTGTCGGTGGCGGAAGACATGTTGCGGGAGTTCTTCAGATGAGGTTTGTTTTTGAACCTCGATTTAGTTACCACCGGCACTGGAGGAGAAGCTGAGCTGCTTTGGCCTGCTCTTTTAATCAGCGGGGAAGCCGAGGAGGGCTTTGAAGACCGAGCTCTCGCAGGAGAAGCTGGCTGCGGTTTCGCCTTTGCCTTGCTCTTGGAGTTGCTGGCTCCTGCTTTGCGTTCCTGGAGCTTTTCTCTCTCTTTGCGTCTTGCTTCCTTCAAGCGACGCACGGCCGGATCCTCATCGTCGAAGTAGGTTTTCGGCTGTGTCTTCCCTGGCTGGAGTGTCCTATGTACTGCCGCTGCCGGCGATGCTCTTGAGCCGGCCGGGCTCTTAGCCAGCGAGGAGGGCGCCTTCGACTGGTTCGCCAGGCCTGAGAGCCTGGTCTTCTCCTCCAGCTTCTTGTCCTTTGTGATCTGCGACAAGAGTGAGGCAAAGCTCATGTTCACGGAAGTTTCCTGGGCCTGTGGTCGGGGGTGTCAGCACGGTAAGCGGTGTGTATTTCTCTGGGTTTAGAGTCTATGAGACCCGGTGGCGGCAAGAAGAACAAACCCGGTGCTCATCTGTGTGACGGGTGCAGATTCATGTGCCCTCCTCCCCATCGTGCTCCCTCCGAGAACAATTTTCGGCCATTTTTCAGTCACGTGATCTAGAGGAAGAGATTGATAGAAATGCCAGTGGCCCTTGGCCACTGGCCAGAGTAAAGTACAGGGATTTTATTGATTAGAAGAGATAGACAACTAGAAAGAGAAGAAGAATTAGAAATAGAAAGAGGGACGTCGGGCGGCGGACAGACTCTGTGTATAAACATCAACTGCGGAGGCTCTGTCTGTCATGGCTAGTGTTCCTGCGCCGCCCCGTTATTCTGGCTGCGCTCTCAGACAATCAAGTATCTGATTGGGATGTGGATCAACTTGATCAAGTAGCCGACAACACCCATCATGATGAAGCCCATACCGACGGCCCTGATCAACTGCAGGTACTCTTTCTGCGAAGGCTTTGTGCATTTCTGCACGAAACGGGCGCCGTCCTTGAAAAACTCCACTGGAGCGTCTGTGATCTTTTCGATATCTGCCATGGTGTCTGTGTGTGTGTGTCGTTGCTGGCTGCTCTCCTTCCTGTCCTCTTCTGTTCCGCCCCCCCCCATTTCCCCGTCTCCTCTCCGTCCGTGCTGAACAAGTACACGTCTCAGCTTCGTCGCTCGCTTTCCTCGACGCAGCCGCTTTTTCGCAGCGGCAACGTGGTTTCTAGGGGGGTACGCCGATCGGCGCAAAAAGCTTTTCTATCTGGTTGGCCTGGAGTTATACATGTTGTACGGAGGTGTTGCTACAGCACGGATCAGTTGATTTAGTTGCCGAACCCGTTCCACTCTTCTTCGTCGTCATCTTCGTCGTCGTCCTCTTCCTCTTCTTTTTCTTCATCTTCAGCTTTCTTCTGTTCAGGCAACGAGGTATCTATGCCGAGTTCGTGTAGACGTTCGTCGTCGAGAACCTCGACCCGTATTTTCGATACCAACGCCTCGGAATGTCCCTTGCCACTCAGCCCCTTGAACGGCTCAAGAAGTAGATCCACAGGAACCTTCTTTTCCTCGATAATGGCCTTCTTTTCCTCAATTTTCTCCTCTATCGTCTTCTCCTCGCTGTCCGAATCGGTTTCCTCCTCCTCCTCCTCCTCCTCGGACGGGAACAGCACGCGGTCAATCTCGTCCACCCAGACATCGATGATGTGGTAGGTGATCGCACGAGGAATCTGGCTGTCGTCCTTCAACACAAGCCTCTTCATCACACTCAGATACTGGCAGACCGCCTCCTCATCCCACTCTCTCACGTCCATCTTCACAAAACACTCTCTCACCACGTATCTCATCAACATAAGAAACTTGTCCAACCTCCACTTGTCCAACTCCCTCCACTCCTTGATCATAATCGTCCAGAACGATTCAACAAAGTTACAGAACTGTTCGTCAACAATGCACTCACTGAACAACTTCGCCAAGTCGTTCGCTAGCCTCTGCTGCGGTCTCGGTTTGTCGCAAAACCACATCGTGTAAAATAACCCTTTCCAGAGTTTGTTAAGCTCCGTTATGCTGATCTTATCTGCCTTACTTTTCGTAGATAAAAATTTCTTCAGTGTTGCAAGAGCATTCTCTCTCACCGTCCTCTTGTTAGACGCCAACTGTCTCACAAAAGCGTTTGTCTTCATCTTTGATAAACTTTGCTTATTTCTTGATAAGCAGGAATTGCCCTCTTAATCTCCCAGCGTTTCGTATCGCAGTCCACGGTTGTGAAGTCCAAATCACAGAAAACTGAAAAATTTTGGAATGTCAGAAGGAAAAAAATGTGGAAAGGGAAAAATAAATTTCGGGCTGTGCACAACATTAATCTGCTATCTATTTTACTCTCATCTTTCATTTCCTCTTCATCTTCGTTCTCTTGCCTCCCGTTTTCGCCCCCAAATACCGTCCCCGAACCAACCACATACTGACTTCCAGATCGAACAGACGGGAAACATGAGTGGGAAAAACTCTACACAGGGCCCACCGAACAAAAAAACGTATGTCGACTCCGCAACGGGACGCAAAGTTAACGATTATATACCAAAATTCATCTCAAGTACCCCTTGGTATTATGCAAACGATGCACTAAAGGTCGACTCAAAGAGCCGTAAAAGACGAACAGACGACGAGCTATATGAAGAGATTACAAACAAAGCCAACGATCGATTGAAACATCAGAGACTGAACCCTGACGCCGAAATAATTCCCAATAATGAGCCAAGGCCCGGACTGGGTATAAACGATGAATTCAAAGTAGTTGCTGTCACAGAAGATCAGGACTTTGAAAAAAAAATAGATGAAAGCTCGAGGAGAAAGAAAATAAGAGAATGGAAAAAGAAGGGAAGGTGTGAAAATTGCGGTGGGAAACATCCGAAGTCCGAATGTCTGGAAAAACCTCACAAGGTGTCGTATGTTTACAGAGAAAAAAATGATAAAACAGGTGCAGCAGGTAGGGCAGAATGTTTTGTGAAAGAAGATACTGAGAACTGGGATACTAAGCGAGATAGATGGCGTGGTATAGATATTGACGAAGAGTATATTGAGGTTGCTGAAAATTTGAAAAAGAAGGAAGAAAAAGTGTTGAACGACTTCAAACAAAACAATACTGATGATACCGACGCCACTAAAGCCAGTGAAGGAATAGAAGGTTTAAATGACACGGATATCCTGATCAAGGCGATGATGAAGAATAATCCTCTAGCTCAAGATCCCCTTAGCCCAACAGTCTCTCGAACTCTAGATGAAAAGCCAAGGTACCTTGAAGTTATTAAAACTGGAGAGCAATTGAGATACAACCCTAAGTCAAGAGTTTATAAGGATCTGAAAGAAGGTTACTTGAATGAGCGTGGACAGTTCATACCTTATTTGACTGGTGAAGCAGCCGAGTTTGAGAAGATGAAAAAATTTGCCAGAACAATTCAATCGCAACAGAAAAAGAAATGGGTCGAAGATAAGGACAGCGTTCATGCGGTCACCGAAAAACAATATGCAACAGAGATATCGCCCACTACCGCAATGCTCAAGATGAAAGAAAAGGAGGAAAAGGATAAAATCATCAGAGAAGCCAAGCGTAAAGAATTACTCGAAAAATATGGAGCCTTATAAATTATAGACTGTGTTTGATACTACCCATGCAGTAGAAATGTCTCCACCCTTTTTACCTCTCCATTTAAAATAGCCTTATCGATAAACGCACTCAGTTGTGGGGTGGGAGGACAGCATATTCTCAAGTGGTCGATAAAGAGCTTCCCCTTTATCGACAAAAAAAGTACCATATAATTCTGGTAACTCAAATACTCACTTGAGATCTCGAAGAGTTTCAGCTTGATTGGCCTAGATAGCATGGCAATATCAAACATCATAGTGGAAAAAATCGAAGAGTTGATTTTATCATCTGAAAGTCTGAATTTCTCTAGGTGTGGCATTGTCTCTAATAAAGCTTTTAAATTGAAATCTGGTCTCTCGTTTGTCGTGGCGTGGAATGGTTCAGGGTATGTTAGGTATGGTTTATCGCAAATATAAAGATTGTTCAAAGTAGTTTTAGTACACTCAAAAAAACATCTCAATTCGGTCATGCTAACTGATGAGCGTTCAAAGGCTAGCGTTTTCAATGAAGCAAACGGTTTGCGCTCAAGTATTTCTAATGGTATATCAGAACTCCTACTACTTATCGAACAGCTTTCAAATTCAAGTTCCTCCAAATTCTCCAAGTAATCACTCAGTTTATTGTCTTCATTCAAAAAGTCTCTTAGAAACCCATTTATTGAGGCCTTATATAATTTCAAATGCTTCAATTTCCAAGAGTTATTCGTAAATTTGGTAAGAATCGGACGCAAAGTTGACTCTAAGGTTAGCTTCTGCAAATTTGGAGCATCTAGAAATTTGGGGAAGTCGATCATCGTTTCCACAGATTCCGTTACCCTGCAACAAAGATCAAGTTGCCCCAACTTGGGTAATTTCACCTTTGTCTTGAATACTGATAAACGACTTCGGATGCGTGGGAGATCAACTTTTATTGAGAGTATTTTGAGATTCGAGGCAAAAGATAGTATAGAAGGTACCACACCGAGTGCACTATGTTTCTTCAAAACATTCACCTGTAACTGTACAAGATTTTGAAAAAGGTCTGACTTAGACTCTTTTATCATTTTTGTCAGTGGAACTTTGTAGTCATCTCCTATTGTATACTCTAAGCATTTGCATTTGAGCTTGGAAGCTAAAAGTAATTTATAGATTCGTCGGTGCTCATATATGTCATCCGTACTTATTCTAATGTTATCAACAGTGATCTCCGATATCGGTACTTTTTGGTCAAACAATCTTAGGTATGATTCAAGTGAATGATAAGTCATGTACCTTTGGAACTTGAATATTCCAATTAAATATGGCGACTCTAAAATCGTCATCCTCCAGCTTTTACATACTGAGAGCAAGTTATTCAAATCATAAGGAGTTAACAATTTGAAGATCTCAGATAAGATTTCTATTGGAAGCTGTTTCATCAAATTTTGAGCTTCGATCTTGTCATTATTGGAGCTTTCCTTCATCAACAAGTACGTTTTCCTGTCTTTCTTAATCATTTCACCACGTCGGCGCATACTTTTAAATATGTCAGTATTAACACAACTTTCATCCGATCTGCTGTGGATTTCAGAAGCCGAGAGATACACCTCTAATGCAAGTTTCTCGTTGGGTAATATGTCGGCATGAAAAAAAAAAAGTCTATGCAATATTCGTAAACTATTAGGCTCTATTTCTCTCGCTTTATTTAAAGCAGCAAGAGCTTTGTCGTAGTTTTTATTGGAAATGCATGACTTGGCAAGATTTTCTAGAATAGCTGTGTGTATTGGATGAATAGATTTTGTTTCGGTATGAAAGTTCTCGGACAGAGAAAGGGTATCTTCAAAAATATACTGCGCTGCAGTGGTCAATCCTGAGTCAAGCGCTGTGATCCCATCAATATAAAGCTCAAATATTTCATCCTTGATCATTATCAATCAAAAGTTGTGGTTTGGAAGAGTAACAATAAAGCGCAGTTTACTCATAACTTTAAGTTCTGGATAACAAATGTGGGTGGATAAGGCTTCATGAAAACACATGCCAATATGTATTACGTAATTGTTAAGAAATATCAGGCTTATCTTATTTAAACTATAGAACAACCCGATCACTCATTTTATAATCTATAGATCTACACATGTTGTTGTCAAGAAGGTACCTCACAGTACCAGGACTCACCTGACAATACTGGATAACAAGCTTGTCCAACTTGAGGTTGTATGGTCTTCTGAAAAGTTGGACTAGACTGTTGTCTTCTACCTTATTCATGGAAAGGTTTAAATAGAAAAGTTTGTCAAAAAGACGATTTGCTATTGCCTCCCTGGATAATTCGCCTAACGTCAATTGATTGAATCCGGGACATCCGACAATTGACAACTCTTCTATGTGAGGTATTTTCGATATTAAATTTGAGATATTTGCATATTCGTATGGGGTTTGTGTAGAACCAGACAACCTGTTTTGAAATACGATGTATCTGTTCAGTACTAAATGTAGGCTCTTTATTTGGCAGGATGAAGCTAGTAGAATATCTTCCAATAGTGCTGGAGTAATGCAGCTGTTTCTTAGCATTAATACGTTCAGGTTAGAAAGCAACTTAGAATTCAAAAGCTCATTCCTCCAATCTCGATGTGATGAATTCATTGTAGTCTCGGTCTCTGCAATTTTCATTTCTCTCAAAGTACTTCGTGCTTCTGTGTTTGCCAGCATAGCATCCAGCAGAGATGTAATTGAAATTCCAGGCACAGAATGCAGCTCTATAGTTTCAATTTTAGGGTTGAAAATTTTATTCAATGTTTCCAGACTCAGTTTAACACGTGAAATGGTAAGATGCCTTATATTTGGAAACATATTTTTTACTAGAAAAGTATTCAAAAGTGTATGATTGAGAGCGCTGTTAGCTGCTTCCTTTTCAACTGAAATACTCAGCAGGTTTATTTTTGCAAATCTTGTGGCATTCTGCTTTATCAACTTCGATCTTGAGTCAATTTTGGTTATGACCAACACCAGCTTTTCGAGGTTCTCACACCGGCTTAGAGTCTCTTCCAAAGTCACGGTTTCATTCACGAAAAGGGGAACGCGTAGGTTCAAACTTTTCATATGTGAAAGGGATATTTTACCATTCCTAATGATAGGATTCAATCCAAATAGATTGGTTGACTTGAGATTGATTTTGAGGCTTTCTACAATCAACTCCTTACTGAAGAACAGTTGCAGAATGCTTTTCTCAGCCGTTTCATGGGGTTCGATGTTAATAGACTTTAGAAATATTCGGCCGTTATTATGCCGATAAATCTTGCCTAGAAATTTGAAGAACTGGGTGAGTTCTTGTTTCCTGATGTTTTTCTTCAAATTGAAACTCTCAAACACGCGTGCTGTGCTTGTTAACGTCTCGTTCCAGTAGCTCGACACACTTAGACATCGTAAATTGAAAAGGAGGGGAAACTGCGCAAATATGTTGCATATTAGCTCAAACGGGAGAACCTTCAAAGGATCATTATCTTTAGTTAGAACTTGCTGTGAGTTAGTTATGCCTACCTCAACGCTTTCTGTGCTGCCTTGAAGCGAGCATTTCGATTTTTGCAGTTCATCCTTCAGCTGCCGATATAAAGACTCGTTGACTACAAATTTTTCTGCAGGGTCATTCTTTGCTTTCCTGATCTTCAAATAGCCCTTCCGCAAAATTTCATAAGCCTTTTGATCGTTCTTAAGAAGCAGATGGATTTTGCTCAAACGTAGATATCCCTTGCAGCTGAGTGGTTGCAAACTCACCATGATCCGTGCATATCTCAGCGCTTTCTCCAGATCATTCACCTTCACGTAGGAAGCAGAAAGACAATCCAAAGTGTTGACGTAGTTTTTGTTGTAGGATAACTTCTCGTCACTTTTTCTCCCCGTTTTGATCTTAGCGTTCTTCTCGAGCCGTATCCGATTCCTGTTGAATTCATTTTGGTACGCGTGGACAACCGCAAGAAACACGTTTATTGAGCCGTGGTAATCCTGCCGCTTGAAAAGCTGTATCCCTCTTTTCAGATTGCGCTCTTCTGTGTCCATGGAGTTTCTAAGTAGCAATGCCGACAGCGGCGGAACCCGGCTAGAGTCCGCCAACACTGAAACAGATGGCAATATCCAACGCCAAAAACATGTCGGATTTTTGAGATAATTCCATAATAGGCCAATGTTAGGGTCACGTGATCGAGATTTAAATCTTCAACGTCCTTTTGGGGGAAAATCAGTATGTATGGAAAAAGAGTAGAAATTTTGGAGATAAGGAAGTTGAGGTTTTTACCATGTTGCATTTAAAAAATGCTGTTTGAACAGACTTACTGCTGGTACGCATTGTAACAAGCTGTACTACGCAGCAGAGACTTTACGTGACGAGTCAAATATCACTTATGGCCACGTTCAACCCGCTTCTTCCCGCCTCGTCCACCTGGGTTAGCAACAACACAGCGGTTGTCGCAAGTACGGCACTTACCGCGGCACAGCAAAGCAAATTACCCGTTCTTATCGATCGGCCAAGAGGGGGGGTGCTGCTCCGAAAATGTAGATATATCTGCACACAAGCTGCTTGCTGCTAGTATTGGTGGCTATTGAGGAGACGGTTGGACTCAGCTCCCCGTGGAAAAGTGTTTTATTCTCTGAGTAGCTCTGTATTTGATCATGGTCTCGTCATATCCGTACCCAAACCCTATGAAGTCTTTCTGGATTGAGGAAGGACCTAGTACTTTGAAAAAACACCGTACAACGAATAAACTTCCAGCAGAAACCGATGTGGTGATTATTGGCTCTGGCTATAGCGGTACCTCAGTGGCATGCGGGCTGCTATTAAGCAAGAGCTCTGTTTTCAGGAAAAGACCCAGCGTGGTCATGCTGGAAGCAAGAGATGTGTGTTCAGGTGCTACAGGCCGGAATGGTGGCCACATCCGTAGCTTCTACCATAGTGGTCACAAACATTTTGTTGATCAGGTTGGCGAGAAAAAGGCGGCGGAAATGGTCATGTTTGAGCATGACGAGTTGAGCAAGATCGAGAATCTCGTCAAGAAGTACGAGATCAATTGTAATTTTGACCCCCGCTTATCTTGCCAAACGGTCGACGACCCAAGAGTTTACCAATCATCTCTGGACAATTACTACGCCTTCCAAAACAACAAATACATCCCTCAAAGTATAAAGGATTGCGTTAAGATTCGCTTTGTTCCGGAGGCAGATGAAGTTTCAGAACACAAAGCTGGACCTTTTTGCATTACTGCTCCAACATGTTCCATCTGGCCTTACAAACTGATTACCTGTTTACTCCGCAAATGCATAGATACCGGCTTGAACCTTCAGACTTACACTATGGTGGAAAACCTCAAACCCACTTCCGACGGCGGGTGGATAGTTTCCACGGCAAGAGGCCCAATTAAGTGTAAGAAAGTTGTATGTGCCACGAATGCATGGACAAGAGCCCTCTTGCCAGAATTCAAAGACAAAATTGTTCCCGTCAAAGGTGTTGTTTCACACATCAGACCAACCTCGAAAAATCCCGGTAAACTCAATTTCAACTACTACCATACATTCCCCATCGAGAGTGACTATGTTACAGCGCATACCGATATGTCAATGATTGCCGGCGGTGGAGGACCAACCTACCTGAACTATCCAAACAGTGTCGACATGTTCAACAACTGCGATGACACCTATGCCCCTAAAGATGCACTTGACTATTTCAAGGACTACCCGAACAAGTACTATCCTGAATTTGCAAAAGGGTTGAAGTTTGTCAACGATTATACTTGGACTGGTTGCATGGCGTACTCAAATGATGAGTTCCCATTTGTTGGTGACATGACTCCATTTGGGCGTAAAAACCTTTACATTATTGCAGGGTTTACTGGACATGGAATGCCTCGGATTTGGAGTTGTGGAGAGTATGTTTCTGGGCTAGTTGATGGGTCAAAGAGAGGCCGTATTCCCGAAGTTTTCAAAAATACTGTAGACAGAATGTATTCAAGCAACTTCGAACTTTTCAACGAAATAGCCGGCTACGACGTTGGTAATAGAGGGAAATTCAAGTTGTGAAAGAAAGTCCACATTTAGGGCTTGCATGTCAAATTAAGTTTGAATTTTCGATGAGCATTTTTACACTTTGTTTTTAATTTAGAGGTAGTATGAAGATAGAGATAGTTTTTTTACACTTTAGCCGACTCACTTAAGCTTGAGAGACTTCACCCTTAACAACAACGTCACCTGATCTACCAGTCAAACGCATCTTTCCGTCCCTGTCAATTTGGACAATGACATCAACCTTCTTCCCTGATTCAGCACCCTTTAAGACCATCTTACCGAGTAAAGTACCTGGAACATATTCAACTTCCCTGATGACTTCTGGTTCTTCTTCCTCTTCGTCTTCTTCATCATCGGAATATTGTTCTGGTTCGACGACAGTTTCCTTGATGGAACGCTTACCTTCGTAAAATTCGATTTCAACATTATCGGATGCGGCGGTGAAAGAAATGGACTTCTTGATTGGGTATGCAGTTTCTCTTGGCAAAATGGTGGTGAATTTACCTTCGGCATCTTTGATACCAATTGGAGCTTGGATGTGCTCAGTGTTGACAACAACCGGTTCCAGAGATTCTTTGATTTCTTCAGCATCGAAACCTGCAATCAAAGAAGCTTGAATTGCTGCACCTCTACAGTTCAGTTCATTTGGATTTGGTAACTTAGAATCAATCGCAGGTGCGTAAATTTCGGTAGATTCTGGGAAGACTAGTGCTAGGGTGTTGGCCACCTTTGGAATGTTGGAAGTACCACCGACCAATAAGACGGATTCGATATCTAAAGTTTCTAATCCTGCCTTCTTAACCAATGATTCGATGAACTGTGTCATTTCAGAAAAAACTTTTCTACCAACCAATTCAAATCTCAATCTGTTGATAGAAGACATGTAGTCAAAACCATCAGAAAGGGAGTCAACAGAGACATTTGCAGTTTGGACATTTGATAATGTCTTTTTTGTGATGGTAGCAGCAGCCGATAATTTGGAGTACGATTTTTCAGTTTTCTTTGCATCGGCTTTGAATTTCTTTTGGAAGTCAGCGGCAAAGAAGTCAATCAAAGATTGATCTAATTCAGCACCACCCAACTTTGTGCTATGTTCAGTTGCCAACAAGGTCATAATACCACCTCTGACAGCAACAACAGCGGCATCTGATCTGATACCGCCGAAGTCAGCAACAACGTAAAGCTTATCTTCTAGAAGTTGTTCCTTGTTGGACAAGTGTGCCAATAATGCGGCAGATGGTTCGTTGATCAGCTGGGAAACCTTAAGTCCTGCATCTGCTGCAATTTTAACTAAATTTTCTTTTTGAGTTTCGGTGAAGTTGGTTGGAACTGTGATGACAGTACTTTCGATGGACTGTCCCAAATAATCTTCAGCTGCATTTTTGATTTGCTTGAGGTGTCTTTTCACAATTTCGTCGATGGAAAGCTTGTTACCGTTAATTTCGTATCCAACCTTACCATTGAATTCAACTGGATGAGCAGCGTACTTAGAATATTCATCGTTGATATCAGTGAACGGAACACCAATGAAGTCTCTGAAGTTCACAATTGTGCTACGTGGATTTCTGACAAGTTGGGCAAGTGCTTGCTGACCGTGGTATTCGTCACCATCGACATAGGATAATGCAGAAGAGATGAATCTTTCACCATCTGGGTTGGCAATAACGTCAATCTTACCGTCCTTGATGGTTGCAAAGGAAGTGCTAGAGTTACCAAAAGCGATACCGATAGTAGCCATTTTTGGTTGTTATAATATCTTGTTTAGTTTGGATGGATCTTTGCTATTCTTGAAATGAACGTCCTTCTGAATGGCGGACTTCCCCAGGTTTCGACTTTCATACTTACTGCTGTTGCAAAGAAAATTTTTTAACACTCATGAAAGTTCGTTCAAGAGTTTCCAGAAAAAAAAAAGAAAAAAGGGGGTGGTGATTACATCAGCAAAATGAGTGAGTAGCTGAGGTTGACGAGAAAGCTACACTCTTATATTAACTCTTATTTATAGATTCATTTACAAACCTAGCGAAAAACCAACCACCGTCACAGAATTATCACCAGTATGACTAGTGCAAAAAGTGCATTGAGAAACAGTGACGAAAGGAAATGCGCTGAATTATTCTCGACACTTTCGTAGGTCTCCGAGTAATTCCTGAATTGGCTGAAGTTACCATTTTGGCTGAAAGCGTCGTCATAATCTAGAGAAGCAGCCTTTATTTCCGTGTTGTTGTATACACTGTTCATGCGAGGGTGCTTAGGTGTGGTGTTTGCCTTAGGGAGGGCCAGTTCTACTGCATATTTCTCAACAAAGTCATGGCTATTTTGGAAATAGTAGTAGTCGTCATCATCATCATAATAATCATCATAATAATCGTCGTCACAATCGTCATCGTCATCATCCTTCGGAGGGAGGGGATGGTGATGAGGGTAGTCTGGGTGATCATCTTCGTCACATGGCTCCTTCTTCTCCCACTTGGTAGTAGTCAATGTCTTGGTAGTTGTTTTAGCAGTAGTCTTAGTTTTAGTTTTGGTAGTGATAGTGGAAGAGGTACTCGTCGTGGTGTCAGTTGTCGTAATTGTCGTCGTTGCGTGTGATACTCCGCTCTTGCCTGAACTAGAACTAGATTTACTAGTAGTGGGGGCTGGGATTGTAGGACAAGTTATTCCGAATCTGGTCACCGCATGGCAGATTCTGGAAACCAACATGAGTCGACTGGTGGTCGTAATTAATGTCGTCATCGTTGTTTGTAGAGTAAGTGTTCTCCGGCCTGGAATGTATTCTGCTTTCACCTCGGGATAATCCTGTTTCAGAATTGGCAAGTCAGTTTGCAAGTAGGGATGTGAGACTGTCTTTGTTGTTCCAACGGTTTCCCATTGCATTGGGGATTGCTTGCCAACAGTTTCAGTGGTCATCGAACCTTCCACAAGCAAATCTGTCACCGAAGCAATGTTTTTCACGAATGTGGTTGAGGTCGAGACGCTGATTGGTCTCTTCGTTGTTGTGACAATGTCAATCGACTTGCTGACTTCGGTCTTCGTCACTGTGCTGTGGATAAAGGTGGGTTTACTTGTCACCCTGAATAAAGTCTTGAGCAAGGTGGTGGTAGCATAACCGAGGTTGGCTTCAGTTTCTGCTCCACTGGTACGGTGGCCACTGGAGGTGAGCAGTGTGGTACCCTTTCCCACCTGATGACCCACTTGGTTTTCCTTTTCGACTTCTTCAACCTGAACATGAGCAGGACTACGGTTATTCTGCAAACGTGCCTGCTTAGGGACGGCCTTCAACCGGTCCTTTTCGGTGGAAAGTAGTTTTTCCTTGAAAAGAGATTTGTTTTTGAGCTGCTGTTCGATCCGGATCAGAAGCTCAAAGCAGTCTGTTTCTGGATCGGCTGCAACGGGTTGCTGTGCCTGGGCCAGGTCAACCACAACGACACACGTCTGTGGGTACTTTCCGGATTCTAGTTCGCTCTGGAGGTTGTCGAAGATGGTGTCATGTGACTCCGAAGAGCATAATTCGATTGCCTGGGTTGCAAACTCGCTCAACTGGTATTCGAACTTCCCTTCTGTCTTGGCCTCGACCTTGGCTTTGGCCTCTGCCTTTCCAAGATGGCTGACGTCCGCAAGCAATGTTGTCAGGATCTGCCTGAGGTCCTCCACGCATTCTTCGAAAGAGTACGGAACCGTGTACTTCAAATTATGCAGGACGGGCAAAGAGAGCACACTGCTCCCCGTTTCTATTGTGCTCCCCACTGTGCTCCCCCCGTCTCCAAAAAGGGTGGATGCCGCCGTACGATGTTTACTGATGCTACTGACTCTGGCCCTGGCGCCCCTGCCACTGCCTCTACTATTGATGCTGCTGCTACCACTACTGCCACCGAGATCTCTGCCAAGCTCGACACTGTTGGTCTCCTGTGTTGACTTTGTCTTCCAGAAGCCGGCGCTGGCCCCTGAAGCGGAGCACCACACCAGAAGCAGGACCAGCTCGATCAGCAGAATGATCTTGTTCATACGAGAGAAGTTGGATGTATATTTCTTCTACAGAGACAGATACCGGTTTTCCAGCTTTGCAAAGACCCGACAATGACACAGGTAAAAGCCGGCTCTAGCACGTACACAACACGTACACAACACGTACACGGCAGATCGGATAGCAGATCAGATCAAATCGAGCGTCGTCCAGCCAGCCGGGGATCGCTACGGGGAGCAGGGCAGCTGTACCAGGAAAGTGTCCCCGTTCTCGAGATAAACACAGCGGGTCGGTTATCGGCAACTAGATAGAGATACACAGTGTTTCGGCCGAAGCACGGGGAACGTCGTCCGAAAGGGGAACACCGGCTTGTGCAAGATGTGGCGGGCCGGCGCGGTCGCGGGGGAAAGAGGGACTTTGGCCTCTGGACAGGATACTGGACGCTGGATAGGACAGCACGGGGAGAGGCGCAGGTCCTTCTGCTATTGTTCCCCCCGCTGCAGAGGCCGCTCGTAGAGGCTTGTGCACACATCCTGCAGCAAAAGGTCTTTGTCTGCGACGTAGCGCAGTGTAGGCCGTGCCGTGCCATGCCATGCCGGTGCAAGAGGGGTTTTTTTCTCATGATGCTAATTAGTAATTGCGTTTTCGTTCGGTATCTGCTGTTGCTGCTTCTGCCGTTGCTTCCGCTTCTGCTTTGCCTCGAATTCGTGCCACTCGCCCTTGACGGTGTCCAAAAAGAGCAGCGGACACATATGGGGCTCCTCGCTGAAGTAGGGGTGCTGGAGGGCGTCTGCGGCAGTGAGTCTTTTCTTTGGGTTGAGCTGCAAAAGGGAAATGGCGAGATTGTAACACTCAGGTGTGAGCAGCGCTCCGAACTTGGCCTTGAACCGGAACTCTGTTCGGTAGTTCGGGCGCAGGATTTCGAACCACGGCAACTTGTAGGCGTCCGGCCAGTCTTCGGTAGAAATCGTGCCCATGATGTCGTAGACTTTCCAAAGCTGGTCGATCTCGTTCGTACCCTGGAAAATGGCCCTTCTTGTAAAGAGCTCCATCAAGATGCACCCGACCCCCCAGATGTCGACCTCCCGGCTGTAGTCGGTGGAGCCGAGCAAGATCTCCGGCGGCCGGTACCAGAGCGTGATGACCCGGTTGGTGTAGTTGGGAGACACCAAGTCCTCGTTGATGTTCTTCATCTTGCGGGCCAACCCAAAGTCGGTGATCTTTAGTACTCCCTCGTTGTTGATCAAGATATTCGAGCCCTTGATATCCCGGTGGATGACCCGTTTGGCGTGCAAGTACTCCACTCCCTTCAGGAGCTGGCGGAAGATGTTTTTCTTCTCACCGAGCGAGATCTGGATGTTCCCCTGCTGCAAGATCCCGCTCAAGTCGTGGTTCATGTACGGGAACACCATGAACACCTGGTTCTTCTCCAACATGATCTCTGAGAGCCCGACAATGTTTTCATGGTCAAACGATTGCAACAACCCGATCTCCCGGTGTGAGGTGATGGGGAACCCTTCTCTCTCGGCCTCGAGCCGCAACTTCTTCAACGCCACCAACTCGTTCGTGATCAGGTTCCTCCCCTTGTACACCTTACCGTACGTTCCCTCGCCCACCTGCTGAATTCTCTCGTGGACGTGGCCCACTACGCTGCA
The DNA here is from genome assembly GCA_025531575.1 of Pichia sp. PH4023. NCBI lineage: Eukaryota > Fungi > Ascomycota > Pichiomycetes > Pichiales > Pichiaceae > Pichia > Pichia sp. PH4023. The sequence goes on from JAMGYR010000003.1 coordinate 1,698,167, forward strand.
CTTGACCATGTATTTGAAGCTCACGACAGAACCAGGCTTTGCTGCTGATGCTGATGCTACCTCTTTCCCTCTTCCATTCGTCCCTGGCTCCGTGCCTTCAGATAGTTTCAAGAATATGTCTTCCTCTTCCTCTTCAAAGTCTCCAGGTGCAGGCACAGGCGTTGGTCCGGTTCCTGGTCCTGGACCACCTTCTCGTCCAGATCTGCCCGTTCTCTCGTAGTAGCTATAGTACGAGTCTGCATTTTTGCCCTTGCCCTTTGGCTGGCTGTACATCATCGATGCATCGCGTGGCCTCTTGTACTGGCTCGACGAGCCTGTGCCCGTGCTCGTGCCGGATCCAGCATCTTCGTAGGGCCTCTTCGGGTAGTACCCTGCCTCTGGCGGTTCCGCCTGCATGCTCTTCGGGCCCGTGGGTAACTTCCCTCGTTTCTGCGGTGGCTCCTGGCCGCCGCCCTTTCTGTAGTAGCTGCCTGTGTAGTCCGAGGCTAGCTCCTCGTCCTGGTAGTCGTAGTAGGCCCTCTGTCGTCCACTCTGCTGCTCGCCATAGTACCTGCTCTCATAGCGGTGAGAGTTCCTTCCTCTCATCCCTCTTCTGGACATTGCAATGATGTGTGCTACTGGTGCTGATGGGGGCTGTCCAAATGCACAGCTTCTGTGCTGCTGCTGTCTGCATCCGCCCTCTCGTGTCAGCCTCTGTCTTGTGTTACCTGAAAAAAGTAAGAGTATTTTTTTTTCTTCACCATTCTCTGGCGCGTGAAAGCTGCGGGGCACACAGTTTGGGCAGATTCATGTAGCTAACTTCAGCCCCAACTCGAGGTTTAGCACAGATCCAGACCGGCCATGGCGGCCGCCGCCACCTCTACATGCGTAACACATATGCTACAGCTCCCACCGACTCGAAACAGACGGCTCCAGACGGCAACCGGGCAGCCTGTCCCTCTCTCGCCTCTGCAAAACTCGTCTGCCCTTTCGAATTAACAAGAACAAGAACAAGAACAAGAACGAAACCGAAAACAAAACAAACACCGGCCCCGCAAACCTGCTTCCCCTTTTGCTCACTTCCCTTTTCTTTTCTACTTTTCCTCTCCTTCGCTTCCGTCTTCCACTTCCTGTTCCGCCTCTGCTGATCGTTTCAGCGCCCTCTTCGTTTCCGACGAATCCCCTAAAATGGCAACCTAACAGCAGGGAAGCCTGCTGGCCGCGCAGTATGATGATGATGTAGCCAGGTCTGCTAAAGCGCAAGAAGGCCAGATGCGCCGATCCGCGGGCGATTTGGGCCCACTTGATTAGGCAGCCTCGCTCCTGCTCTTTAGCTTCCCTTTCCTAGCCTTCCTTCAGGCGACGATTTCGGAATTAATTGATCGCGTTCATACGTCACTGTTACCTGCTTGTGGCGGAAAGAACAAAGACGGCCGAGCGAACGGAAAAACTCGACGCCAGCAGCGTGGCAACGCACATATGCAATAACAGCAAAGTGGACGATCACATGACATATGCGCCGATTCTCGCTGCATGAACAACGGCGGACTTACCGACGGGGCTCCTTAAATGCAGCTGCAGCATGTCATATAATGGAGGGGGTGTTGTGAACAGTTGGGGCACCACCTTCGCCAGCCAATCACTCGTGGCTGCTCAGTGACGAGCCGGCCGAAACACGAGCGTCCTCCTATTGCTGCCCCAGCGGGTCGTCCTTTGCCCATGTGGTGCCCGAGCCGATACAGGTACACCCGCAACGCGAGATAGAGCTGACTGTAGCCTGCGTAGGAGGGAGCGGGCAGGGGGGAGGTGGCGATCTTGTGTGTTACGGTACTCCACTGTACCCTACTGCGCGCTACTGTGCGCTACTGTGCGCTACTGTGCGCTACTGTGCCACTGTGCCACTGTGCCACTGTGCGGTGCTGCACTAAGTCGTGTCCACACAGCAGACTTAGGCGTGGCCCAATAAGGTTCCAGGTTCCAAGCCGGTATAGTCTTTTGCAATCGAGACGAGAGGCACAGGCCGGCCGCAGGCAGGCTGCATGCAGACACCCACAGTGCGCACAGTGCGGACCCAAGGCACATGCACTAGTGGTAGGTTTCTGTCCTACCGGAAACGGGTGCTAGTCGTTAGGGGGCAATAAGGTTCGAGAATGCCCCTCCCAGCAAACCCGAACGCCGGCATCTAGGCCTTCTGCCCGATCGGCATTTGGACGCGACAACAATAGGGATCAGTAGTGGAGGCGGGGACCACCGCCCGCCACCAGCGAGCCAATCCCCTCGAGGTTCGGGAGAGGGGACCGGGGGGTCCGCACAGTCGCCGCGGGTGCCGTGGATGCTGCGCGGCGGGCTATCTTGGCTGCTAAGCTTACCTGATCGTTTAAGAAGCACTGCAAGAATTGAGCCTTTTGCTTGTACTTGTTTTTCCTAAATTAGTTTGGCCTAGCCCCGCCTTCCACTTTTGTGCTCGATGCGCCGCCGAAAGCTGAATTTTCTTTGAAAGTTTGTCTGTTTTTTCGAACTAGCTGGGATCCCAAACCAGTACTGCACTAATAGTCGCGCATCCACTTTCATGCAAGTATCAATTACTGCTGCATGATGCATGCACACCTCTTTTGGCACTAGAAACGCGTCTCAATTTCAGCCAAAATTATGAACCGACTGGCTGAGCGTGTAAAGTGGCATGCTCACGCCGGTAGGACAAGCTCCAGCTCTCATTCGACTATAGTGAGTGTTGTCAAAGATTGGCCTCCCAAATTTCCAACGCTGCCTAGTGATCGCGATGTCCCATCAACTAGCAGTGTCCTGAAATCCCTTTCACCTTAGTTTGTTCTAACTTACAGTGTTCTATTTTATCCTAGGTTGTATTATATTACATTATGTGTTTTCTTTTATTTTATTATTTTACATTATTTTATTTCCTTTTTTCCTTTTCCTCCCTTTCTTTTGTTTTGTTTCTCTTTAGTTTCTGCCCGGATACTAGGATTGCGTGTTCCACCTCCTCCGTTCTCGCATAATTATTATGCAACTTTCGTACCTGATACATAAACCCTGTCTTTTCTTTTTTTCCTCTTTACAGTACTACTGCGGTGTTGATTCACCGACGAGTCTATTCACTTATTAACCCGCTCTATTCCACTTTTTGTTCCCTCCTAGGCTGCTTCCCTTCTTCCACCTTCTATCTCTTGTCTGGGCTTCAGCGTGTGAATGCCGCAACTACTTTTACTCTTCCGCACACCTTTGCTACTATAACCAATATTACCACCACCATTACCGCCATATTCCCTACTATTTTTTGATTTTCTAGCGATAGATACTCACAACACTCGAAACTCACCTCGGCCCATATTTTTTAAGAGATATGAGCTACAGCGACGCACATGCCAAATGGCATGCTTTCAAGTATAAAGACCCCTTTGCCGCAAATGAGTTCTACACATGCAACAAGGAAACAAAGACGTGTTGTAGGCCCAACTGTGACGTGAACCCTAACAATGAAGCTCCAGATAACATCACATTTGTAAACTCAACAGAGAACGCTGTAAGCAAAGGCTACCAACTTTGCCAGCATTGCTTACCAAATCTAGAGTCAAGATCCATCTTCGTTGAAAACGAAAATTTCGTCTTGCTTAATCTAGATCTGCTACTAGCTACAATGAAGTTTGTGAACAAGAGCATAGGATTTGTACCACCATTATTGGATAACAACGACAACCTTCTTGCCAGCAAGATATCAAACATAAGTAATACAAAGCTTAAGAAGAAACTTTTGAAAGTAGACGATTTCGAAGTAAAAAGTACCAACCCAACCGGTATCAAAGCAACTCTTTCTAAAGGAGATATGGAGCAGTTGAAGAGGATAGATATGGCTTGTAGACACATTACTTTGGCGGCCCAATCAACCGTCTTTGGAGTGCATTTTATCCATGGCCAAAGAGATAATAGTCCGGACAACAAGATCCTTAACAAAGCCGAGTCTGAAAACTTTGAAAATATGCAAGAACGATTCCAAACTTCAAACGGAAATGAACCTGGTAGTCCAAATGGGGACAATGAGGAGCTTTTATGGGCACCATATATTATGCAAAAGGGTTGCTATTGGATGCAACACTGCAAGCTGAGAACTAAAAGAGGCAGGGGCGGTGTTTTGGGTTTTAAAGAACTTGCAGCAAAATCCCGAATAAGTCCGTGGCATTTTTATCGTACTTTCAAAAGTATGACCGGTGTCACGCCGAAAGAGTACGGTGATAGATGCTTCCAGTTTCTATATTCACACAGAAAAGAATGCTGTCAAGCTTCAAATAACCCAGAGTCAATCGTGATTAATGCAAAACTTGCAAATCCTTCGCTGATCTCGAACAAAAGTGGTGCAACCTTTTCTAAATCCTCCCCAATCTCGAGTAATAGCATATCTGCTGCCACACCTTTTTTCGAGAAAGAAGAATCTGTTAAACTAGAGTCACTAGACTGTGAATCATTCTCAAGTTCTCCTTTATCTTCTCTTGGAGACGTAAACAATACTGGTTTATTGTTTGCTTCTACACAGATAGTACCTTTGAATTCCTTGGATGGCAGGAGTAGGAACTCACAGCCACTTAAATGTTCATCTGCCCCTGATCTCGGCTTCATGAGAGGTGGGAGTCCATTTCAGAGCAAAAGCTTACTATTCAAAGATACAATTCCAATCCAAGAATTAACTCAGAATGAACTACCCCAACCTTTATACCCTGATACGGACTTTTCCCCAAGCTACACTTTTGACATGGTTTATGAAACCCCAGAAACAGCAACAGAGGAATTGTCACAATTTAAATGCTACCATTCAGGCAATCAGTACATAGATGATCCCCTGGATTCAGCTTTAGACGACAATACGTTTGGGCTTCCCAATGTCACTGGGGCTTTTACAGAACTGCAGAAATTTCACACCCAAAATAGTGAACTCTTTGATACGTTTGAGATCAGCCAACCCTTTTTATTGAAGCAATTACAGCTGCAAAATGTTCTCGAAAAGAGGTACATAGAGAAAGGATTTTCGGTCGAAGAAGAATCAAATTTCGATCCTTTCGGTTCTGATTTTGGTACTGTTATAAACGAGTAAATAGATAAATAGACTCGGCTGTTTGTATAATATTTATATTCATTTCTCTCCCACTTACTACATATTAATGGCATGATTTTTTATGGTTTCGAATAGCCTTTTATTTTTTCATAAAAAACCTGGGTTTGCTTTTTTATCACCCCTTTGCGCTACCATCACGCAATTAGTTCTCCGCTACCATTACAACCGTAACTTAGCCATGGATACTGCAAAGTTATAGCTTAACTTGGGTCAAATTCCAATTTTTATGTTAACAACTGTAGATATCGTGGCATGTTAGCTCAGAGAACAAGTGATTACGTAAACCAAGATGACTGTACGTGGATTTTTTATTTCTGTTATTTTTTTTTTTGATTAAAATGATTCATTTTACACATGACTAAAGCAAATTTTTACACTAATTAGGAATCTTATCTGTTTTAGTATCAAAAATCACCCTTCTTGGCAAATCATTAGCACAAAAAACCCGCAATACTCATCAGTTGAACTTTTCTCCAACCTTATGCTGATTACTATCATATAATGAAACCAGAAAAGAATACCATGGGGGATTTCGAAAAATCAATAAATGTTGGTACGGAGACTACTCAAAAGCCGAATGCAAATACAAACGAAAGCAATGGAGAAAACTGCAACAGTAAAAGTTCAAAACCTGCATTGGTAGTAGAAAAGCCTGTAGTGGGATCGATTGATCATTTGGCAATCAGCAAATCACTGGGATACCAAATTTTCCGGAAAACAAGAAGAAATGCATGGAATGCCGATGAGGACAAATGTTTGAAGGAGTTGTTAATCCAGCAGCACACGAGGAATAATAGACTCAGTGATTACACTAATGAGCAAATCGACATAAAGATGATTGATTGGTTCGACATCGCAAGCAAAATGAAGACAAAAAGAAAAGGGAAGGAATGCAAAAAACGTTGGGTTAGTTCTTTGGATCCATTTTTGAGGAAGGGCAAATGGACTAAAAGTGAAGATGAAGCATTGATTAAGGCTTTCAAGAAGCACGGTGCATCATGGCAGAAAGTAGCATCAGAAATCAATGGCAGAAACGAAGATCAGTGTTCCAAAAGGTATACTGAAGTCCTAAATAGCGATACAAAGGAGAGACTTAAGCCATGGAGTTTGGAAGAAGACCTCATACTAATAGATCAAGTTAAACAGCTTGGAACTAAGTGGAGACAGATATCAAGCTCATTACCCAGCAGACCCAGTCTTACGTGCAGGAATAGGTGGAGAAAAATTATGACGGATATTGCAAAGGATAGTGCCTCTAATGTTATCAAAAAGGCTGTCGGAGTGCTAGACGAAAATGGGGTGCCAACAATCAAATTCAAGCAGTCGAATCAATATGGGGATGAAAATTTTAATAAAGTCAAACCTTTCCAGCAGGAACGAAGTAAGTTGGATTCAAAGGTTCAAGGCGATGATAACATTGAAATCGATGCTGAAGACGACATGACCAAGAAGTTAAAGAGAAAAGTTGAAGATGACAAAGAAACTCAGGGAATCTCTAAAAGACAAAACTCTGGTAGCAATACTAATGGTAAAAAAACACCAGCGCCCGAGAATTTTAGTACAACTACATCTTATCCTCGTATCGAGACGCCGGTACGAACACAAACCGATTGGTCTTTCTCACTGGTTGATCCGAGAACTAATGAGGAACTGAAATCCTACACTGGTGAGATTAACACTCAGGAACTTGCGCACTATCTTATTGAATTAGCTCGTTTTAATGGCGTTACATTAACAGTCCACCAGCACATACATCATCACTACTCTTCATCAGCCTCCACTGTTTCATCAGACCCTCAAACCAATATCTCGAGGTATGGCCATTTCAATTATCTTCCGCCATTAATAGAGGTTCCAAAGTTGACCTCTTCTTCCTCTCCTGACAACACCGTAGAGTCATCCGCATCAACCAAAAATTACACTGAAAACCCATTATTGCGGCTTCTGAATAATGATGATGGTTCCAACAATACCTCTAACGGTTTTGAATCTAATCGCCCGCTTAACAGTGGAGGTAGTGAAACTGAAGTTAATTTGCCAAGTAAGAAAACTGGAACCTCCGATAATGACCCAAAGAATAATTTCCTGAAATCTCATAGACAACAACTCCACGCGTCAAGACCATCTCAATACGGTGAACAATCACACAACTTAGAGTATAGCAACTCAAACAGTCAGTTGCAATCTCCGGGACCAACCGACACCCCAGGGAACAAAACTGAAGACTTGAAGGATGGTGAGAACACTGGAAAGAGTTATACTACTGAAGATTTAGGAGAAGAGCTTGATTTTTGGGAAACCATGAGATCTATAAGTAGACCGAAGAATAATAAACCTGTTTCCCAGCATCATCCTCTTCACTATTATCAGCCATCGAACTACAAAGAGCATTTACCATATCAGCCTTCCGACTCATTTGGTATACAACGTTTTCCTAATATGGCAACTCCATTAGTGACAAATATGATCAGAGGAGAAAAAAACACAAAATCGGTAGAAACAAGTGTTACTAATGTGAATACAGATGAGAGCTATGGTGGCATGTATATGGAGGGTGAAAATGATGATGCAGAAGAGGAAGAGGAAATAGACATTGCAAACCAGTATGGTTTGTACTATAACGTTTTTGCAAATAAAAGTCAAGCTAACTATGGATCATATGGCAAGCAACAGAACAATAGTGTGAATAGCGGAGCGGTGGATTTGGTGAATAGTGGTTACCTGATGCCTTTCAACCCTTCGTGAGTAATAAGGGAGCAGTTTTTCATAACGTGTACATTAGTTAAAGAATATATAAATCATAACATATAAGCAAACAATCATATACAGCGAATCGAACAAGAGCTATATCGAAAAAACAACCGACAGAAATTGAATATAATTACGCATAATAAACTCCATCATCAAAAATCAAGCTCGCCAGAGTGTTGCATGCCACTTGTTGGGAAAAGAATAGCAGCAGTAGATAGAAAATAATGGTTAGGAAGTTACCTTCAATTTAATTAGAATAAGTTCTTGACGAAAAATCCAGAAGTTTTCATGAATGTGACAGCGTTGTCATACACAAAATCACCATAATCAAAATACTTGGTAACATAGTACTCAACATTTGGCTCTCCAATCAGAGCGACATCAGGGGTGATTCCAGTGTTCCTTTTGATTCCGGACATGAATCCTGCAAAAAGTGTCAAATCCACGGCATAGTGCGCAACTCTACCAAGCTAAATGAACACTGTTTACATTTTTGATAAAAGTACAAATGTCCTGTTAGTATTTCGGGTCTTACTTCAGTTTGTGCCTCATTAAATATCATACATACTGTCATCTTGTTTTCTATTTCTTCTTTTGTATCGGTAATATCTTATTCTTACCATGTCCTCAGTCTAATTGAAATGAATACACGGATTTGCCGTGCTAAAATCGATCAGATCATTCAGGCGATTTTTTTTATCTCCCATCCGCAGACTTCGTTTGTCCGATGCTGACATAATCATTTTTCGGCGATATGGTTTACAACAATACAACTTATGCACGACGATTAAAACAATCTTAACTCTTTGATCTCATGAGTCTCGTGAAATGATTACAGTAAATAATTTGAGAAGCGCTCATTACAGCTGTCTACACATACTTGTTAAACACATTAAAAAAGAACGGATATATTTGACATGATTTTCCTTAGAAAGCATATTCTTCACTAAAGAAACGACACTTTTGTTTGGTTGAAATTCTAGAACATTCTTCAATAAGGGAAGGCGGCCCACAAGAAATGATCCATTTATTAGCGTAGTCAATGGTTTTTGACAAATTTTTCTGCAATAAATTATCCAGGTCTGGACGTTTGCCGACGACAATGGTGTTGGAAAATTTATGATCTATTGTGGCCAAGGAATCCTGCGAATCATTGGACAGCTCCGTTAATGGAATACCAGCGCTTTCCTGAATGGAATCCAGCTCATAGCTCGTATTGCCTGTGATAAATACATCAACACCTTGAGCATTGAGGTCTTGTAGAATAAAGACGTCTTCTTCATCTTTGGTTATCCATACAAACTTTAACTTTATCTCCCTTTCACCAGATATTATGCTTCTCTTCAGGTATTCAAATATGCCCAAACCGAATGAGATTCCGGAACCACCACATACTATGTTGACATTGTCGGCTGTATCAAAGAAGTTCTGACTCAAGGACGATTCAAAAGAGGGCTGAATGGAATAGGTCTCGAAAGGCTCTAATTTAAACTTTGTTTTCTTGATAACTAAGCTTGCCAACAGACCACGGTTTTCAAAGGCAGTGGCTACTGTGTACGGATGAGATGGAAGCAATGTAAAAAAAGGTGACCATTTACTATATCCGATTCGAACGTGACATCCTGGAATGTAGGACTCTGGTAGTAAACTTTTCGGAAATTTGACGATTACCAAACTACTTCCTGGATTCTCAATGATCTCCGTCAGTGTGACATCTCTTGCACGTGTATATTTCCGCCCTACTTGAGCCGCTAGGAGAATAGCATTGAAGAAAAAAAAGAGCCCAACTCCTGGCCTTGCATGGAAATAAATCATGACAACTAATGCAAGCATGAAGAAATTATGGTAAAGATAGAATAGCGTATAGTTGAAATTTCTTATTGGTTTCCAAAATATCATCATGAAGTTGGAAAATATAAATACCAGAAAACCTAAGAAGTTGACGGGTCTGAACAATTTGCTTACTGTACCCGTAGAAACATAGTATGCTAGGAACCCTATGGAATGAATGATGCCCAGGATAACAATGACTCTGGAGACCCATTTGTGCAATTGAATGGTGTTTAGATAATTGTCCACCGAGAACCACGCTGGCTGAGCAGCAAGGAAAATATCCAGTGGAATCAAAGCATACGCAAGTCTGCCTATTCTTTTCACGACAGCCGTGATCTTTTCCAAATGAGGCTTAACTGCGACTAAAATCGCAACGGTAAGCACAATCAATGATATACTAAGCGGTAGCGGCAAACTGGTGATACGTAGTACGGTAGTAGATCGGCCTGAACGCTTCCATGCTCTCTGATAGTACCAGATGGCCAATGTTCTCACCAGAATAAACAGAATTGAAAGCCCAAATATGATGTAACCATATTTTATATTTACCGTGTGTAATGCACCGTGTCTCTTCACCAACTCCACGGCATCGGCCAACAATGTCGTTCTTTCTTCACCCATACTTGTCCCTATTGTGTACTCATATGTGCAGATCTGATATTGGACAGTCTGAGAGTTGATCCAGTATAAGGACATCATTCGTAAACAATGAGTTACCGTGTCTCATCCATTACATACTACCGTTAGTCGCTATAGGAGCAAATTTTGAGCCTAGAAGTCACGTGTCATACTAGGTTTATCTTCCATGTTTCTTTACGTCTTAGTTGCCCGATTGGGAAAGAAGCAGATGATGTGAAAAGTAGACTGCCACTTAACGGGGCAGAAGAGGGCAGTTGGCAAAGCAGGCCCCCCTTTATTGCCACCGTCTTCCTCTAATCCCACAACTTCCAGGATGTTACTGGAGTGGTGGATACAATCTGTGCTGTATGAAAAGGCAACCTTATGAGATTGGAATCGTATCTATACACACTACTACTAGTACTTGGAGGAGCCGTAGTAGGCGCTTCGTTTCCACCGGCTGCGGTTCTCCACTGCGTTAATGACATTTCCCGTAGCTGTGAAGGGTTCCATAGCAACTATGAGTGTATCTGTAAAGGCAGAGACAGGATGTTGTACTGTTTGGCCACTGTGTCTCCGTACGGCAACTACATGGAGGCCAAGGACTACTTTTTGAGAACCTGTATTGATCATATTCCTGCCTTGATAAACGACCCAGACTTCAACCTAGATTTACCAAAGACAATATCCTCTACTACGGTGGATAGTACCCTAACTAGTGTTTTAGCGTTTTCATCCTCAGCGCCTGATCATAGTGGTGCTACCGCACCACCTATTCCACCACTTGAGCCGACAATTCTAACCACAGAGGCAAGTGTCTCAAAAAAATATCCTTCTACTTCGATACAAACACTTGCACAACCAGTACCATTAGATAATGACTTTGAATTTTCAAAGATGGAATTAACCACTACCTCAACAGATTTATTTTCAAAGGATAACTCTCCTGTTGGCACAGAACCATTACCAGTGCCAGCTCCAGTTCTTCCTACAGATGTTACAGTGCATATACCATCAGGTGAGTGTGACGACTATTTTGAGGATGATCCTGAGCAAGATTATGATGATGACTGTGAATGTGAATGTTAGTGTAATTGTGGAGATAATGAAGAAGAAAAAGAAATGAAAATCAGGAAGATGACAATGATGATGAGAAAGAAGGTTACAATAAAAATGATAACTTTGATGGCATAGGAGAAGATGAGTACACAAACAAAAACAAAGAAGAAGAGGATGAGGCTTTTTCAGGTATGTATGGCCATGATCATGATGAAGAAGACAAAAAGGCTAAGAAGAAGACGAAGAGCACTAGGGGAATAAAGAAGATGAGGAAGGCGAAGAAGTTAACGACAAATGCCATTGTGTGTGCGAATGCGAATGCGATGAAGAAGCTGAGGACAGCAAAGAGCAAAATGATGGTGAGAATGGTGATGAACTAAACTCAGAAGAACACGAGAATTATGTCGACGGTAATGACTGGACTTGGGACACCTCATACCCAGAAGATTATCTTGACGAAGACGATGCTCAAGTAGCAGAGTACTTTAGTATAAAAAAAACGTTCTTGAATTTGCCAAAACAATATTAGTATGGCAATCCTGAGAATAAATTTTGGGAAGAAGAAAAAATATCAAGAGCCTAGATACTGAATGAAATCAGAAGAAAGTACGGAAAGAAGAGTAGGAAAAATTTGGATGTTGATATTGAAGAGGAGGAAAAAGAGCCAAATCACCCCAATGTTGTCGACTTCTTTTCCGCTACACGAGTAAAACATTCAAGAGAGATGTGGAGAAAGGAGATGCAAATAATGCAGCTTCTTCAGGATAAGTTCTTGAAACCTAAAAAGCTATTATTTGAGGAAGATGAAGATCAGAATAATATTCAGTTCAAGTTTTTTGAAAACTGGAAAGCTTCTAAAAAATAAGCCCCAAGATGACTGTGATTAGTAAATGTTGCTGTGATGAGTACTAAGAGCCCGTTTGTATCCATAAACATAATAATTATATATTGGGTGATTGTACTGAAAATAATTCAGGCTTCACGAGTTTTATCTTTACTTCTCTTCCTCTCGACTACGTGCAACAGCAGCTGCGACCGCAACAGCTTCAACAGCCGCTGCCATTTCTGCATCACTTGGTTCCGCTGTGCTCGATAACAGGCCAGCTTGAACAGCACGTACATGTCTCAGCATTGTCTCTTTTTCTTCTTCATATTCAACATTACCTTCCCCAACAGTAGATGCTTCTGCGTCTACGTCCTCCATGTCATATCCCATCCCAATTGACTCCAAGTCATCCAAGTCAACCAGCACAGATTCATCATCATCATCTCCATTATCACCCCCCGAAGTAGATGCGTGTGATGTGTATTGACTGAGCTGCTTGAGTTGTCGATTAAGCTGGGAATGATCATGAGGAATGCTAAATGACTGGGGCAGCATCATATTTTCATGTGGCGGCTTTTCTATAATCATGTCGTGTCGGCGGTAACCCTCTAGGTTTCTAGTCATATTCTCGTTATCGTTAGATTCACTCTCATCACATTCACCAATGACGTTACGTGAAGAGCAACTATCGCTTGATTTGTTCTTAGTAACCTTCCTCTTCTTGCTGCCATGGCCTCCAACACTAGTAATCTGCGTTCCATATCGATCTTTCCCATCTACAACACCATCAGGCCCGTTCTTGCCAGTATTCAACTCGTTTGTATCTGCAAAAGGAGCTTCGGGGCTATCTTCAGAGTTTCTTGCTACAGTGTCATTTCTCTCCTTACCAGTTTCAAGGAAAAATCTAGGAATGTTGTTCTCAGTTTCACCAAAGTTGGATGGTATTTGAATCTCAGAGTTGATTGTAACGGTACCTTTCTCACTTTGACGATTCATGCCTAAGGACACTTTGATCTCTTTACTGCTTAAGCTCCTACTCTCCAAAATTGGTGTCATCTTTCTGCTTTTTTCTTTTATTTTCAAAACTGAATTTGAGTTCGCCTCTAGTATGACTTTCGATGAGATTCGAGGTTGTGAGGTCGGCAAGTGTTTAGTCTTAGTGAACAGCTGTTCAACCTCAATGTTTCTAACAATAGATCTTTCATCTAGTGACGTTTCACTTCCAATCGAAGAGATACTTTTCCTCTTTTTCATTCTACAAGACTGACATATTTTGTGGCCTTTCTCATCTTTAGGTAACCCGTAAGAACATCGGTTACACAGCCCTTCTTGCTCCAGAGCTAGCCGCCTCATTTTGTCCTTTTCTCTACAACGCTTGCAAACCTTGAAAGTCCCCTCCTCATCATTGGGACCAGAACAATGCACACATCTTCCCTCCAGGTAACGATTTGCCTTTTTAGATCTAAGCATATCTCGACAATGTTGACATAAAGAGTATTTGCTTGCAGCTTCAGATAGATCCGTTCCACATCTGGTACAAACTCCATCCTTTTGTTTGGTTCGTCGCTGCCAGCGCTTGGACCGTTGTCTTTGGAGCACTCGACAATGCTCACACATTTTGAACACTTTATCTCCTAGTCGGGCAAATTTCCTCTTACATCGGTTGCAATCAGCTGTTGGGTACTTCTCCAAGTTTTCAAGAATACTATCATCATAAACAACAGCGGCAACTGTACTGGTACTATCTTTGGTATTATGACCAGAATTAAGCACTGTACCTGCTTCAATCTTTGGATTATTATTCCGAGTGTCTTCAAGTTTAATTATGTCAGTGCGTCGCTTGCTTATCTTCTCTTCGGAACTTTTAGATCCAAGTTCAGAGTTTTGTGAAGTTTCATTGTGGCTTATGGTGTCAGTTCTAATGGTTTTCTTTTCTGTGCCAACACCTTGACAAAGAAGAAGTCCCATGTTCAGCAAAAGTGCTTGCTATGCCCCAGATTAAGTCCTCCTATCAAAACCATCAAGGGCAGAGTAGTCGATTAATCGATATCATGGGAAAAAATCATGCTGGCTTAAAGTCATTTCGCTGCACACGTTTCTTCAACTTTACAGCTCCTAATCGGTAAAACTTCTTTACTGTTGCAAACGATGGCAATGCAACATATCAGATTACAAACATAGATGGATCAAACTACTGTTTATAGTAACGTCGTTCTGGATATAGAAGGGACAGTGTGCCCTATTTCCTTTGTGAAAGACCAGCTCTTTCCTTATTTCGTCCAACAGCTACCCACATATCTTTCAAAGTATGATTTTCCATTGGATCCAGAGAGGAAGTCTAACGATGAAATAGAAAAACTATTAACCAACTTTGATGAAAGGCTTTATCAAAGCAAAGAAGCGTTATTCCAACATATCAGAAAGCTGGTTGAAGATGATATCAAAGATCCAGTTTTAAAACAATTACAAGGGTTTATCTGGGAACAAGGATATACGACTGGTACTATAATGGCACCCCTTTTTGAAGATGCTATAGAAGCCATGAAGTTGTGGTCCATTTTGTGTGATGGTCTCTACATTTACAGCAGCGGGAGTGTGAGAGCTCAGAAATTGTTATTTGGGAATGTCGAGATCAAAAAAAGCAACGGAAGTGTAGAATGTGCTGACCTTAACAATTTGATTACCGATTACTTCGACACTGTTAATATAGGTAATAAAACGAAAGTTGAGAGCTACAGCAAAATACTGAAGAATATAGGAGTGGTTGATGAGGAGAATAAAAAGAAATGCCTTTTTTTAAGTGATAACCCACTAGAAGTACAGGCAGCAATTGAGGCTGGCATGACTGGTATCATTGTAGAAAAACCGAGAAACCATCCATTGTCAGAAACTGATAGGAAAAATTATACCGTTATTACAGACTTCAAGTCGCTATTTGGGTCTCAATAATCATTGCATATCTCTACCGCCGATCTATCATTTACTTACTAGCTTTTGATTATTTGTGGATAGAAATAAATATTTTGATAGATCATAACAAAGACAAGGGAGCCCAAAATACAACTGAGTAAAATATACATTAATTCCAAGCAAACTCATATTTAAGTTGCATGATCGTTGAATAACAAGTTAGCCGCCATATCCTCGTTTTTATCACAGGCGAAATAAACTTGAATAACCAAGTTTCTATCAAAACCTAATTCACATAACCTAGTTATCGCATCGTTCTCTTCTGGAGTAATTTGGATTTGGTATGAATCGCCAGCTTCTGCCCCTTCCTCTTCATTTTGTGCAGCTTCTATATATTCTGGTGGAACACCCAATGCCTGGGCCAGTGCTTGCTGGTCACCCTCAGTAATGTACCTAAGGAATGCTTCTGGGTTGGTCTGTATCAACTGTGCAATTTGTGGATTGGAAGCTGCTAATTGTTGTAATACAACTTCAGCCATTTCTGGCTGAGCCTGAAGTATGTCTCTAACTTGACTCATCATGTCGCCTTCAGAACCGCCAACTTCTGCTCCTGCTCCTGCACCATCAGAGGCCAACGCTGCCTGATCGAACAAGTTTCCTTGTGCACTGACAGATGCTGGTTCACTTGGTGTAGTTAGTGCAGCTGCTGGAGCCGATTCACCAGTGTTATCGATTGTAGATTCTGCAGCAGGAGCAGAATCCGGTGCTGGAGCAGTGGCAGATTCAGTGGTTATCGGAATATCTGATAACAAATATTCCACGGCTCTGTCTGGATTATTGAATGCAGCACGTAAAGCTCTTTCAACCTGTTCTCTTTCGAATCCCATTGCCATTATGTTTTGAACCGCTGTTTCTCTTACGCTACCTTGTGCAAATGTTGATGCTGTGAATTCCGTTACGGTTTCTGCCGTTCCTGCGTTTGCTTCAGTGGAAGTGTTCGTGTTTGATGCACTCGTTTCTGTGGCCGTACTTGCAGTTGGTGCTTGTTCGATCTTTGAGCTTGAAGCTTCCTCTTTAACGGGTTCTGGAGCTTTCTTCGCCTTCGAAACCATGAAAATAATTTGATCTCCTTCTTTCACTTTGAAAGATTCAAAAGTTTTGTCATTCTGCAAGACTTTACCAGAGTAAACAAATTTGATCTGGTCAGCATCACAGTTTTTTATTGATGCCAACTTTTCCTTACCTGACAGGACAGTGTCCGTTGGCTCAATTTCGATGGGGATTTTCTCCTTTTTGAAGTCTTTAAAAATAACTTGCATTCTTGTTATGTCGCCAGGTCTTCAGCTGCTCGATATGCTACTGGAAACTTTTCTATGCTTTTCTTTCTACTTTTCTTTTCCCTGCATGTTTTGCCACTGAACGAAAACTCAACAGTCTGAAAAAAAGCCGAGCACGTTGATTTTTTCTCTCACGCCTTTTCTAATATTTGGATTTCTAAATAGTATCTTCAACGTAGCATAGGGAATTGAAAAGAGAATATTAAATCAACTATATAACAAATTGTTACTGTTGGAATCTCCAGCAATGACTGATTCATCCATACTTCATAATTTCCCCCAGTGGGAGAAAATGAAAGAAGAACTTGAGGATGATTTTTTCAACGATAGTCTATGGAATGAATTGGTATTACATCATGAAAAGCTGATTGCTGACCACAAAGAGTTGCTTAAGTCTAGAACTGAGCTCAAGAGCTTAATATATGCTGATATGGACCAACTGCTTGCAAAATATCCATATTTTACTGTATATTGGAAACGATATGTTACGATGGTGTATACTCTTGAAGGACTCAAATCTTCGATAAGAGTATTGGAACGAGCTGTGGTTTTATTCCCATACTCGCTAGATGTGTGGGTTGACTATGTTAATATTATGTTGGCAAACAAAATAAAAACTGACAAGGAAATGAATGAAATATTTTTGCAAGGTGCAGATAAGGTTGGCTGCCACTTTTTAGCTCACCAGTTTTGGGATATTTATCTTGATTGGGCGAAATCCGTATATGGTACTCATTCCAATGATTACATAGCAATACTAATACGAATAACAAAGCTACCTTTACATCAGTATGCAAAATATAACCAAGAGTTTATGAAGTTGAGTCGGAATTTTGTCATAACGGATCTAGTTCAAAAGGACGATCTTATCCTCTACGTGAAGAAAAAGTATGATGGATTAAATGATGAAGAAATGGAGGAGTATATTGAAAACCACTCTGAGAAACTAATAAGCTCATTTTTTGGCGATATTTTGTCTCAAGTGGAGGTACGAGCACAGGAAAAGTGGAAGTTCGAGAGTGTTCTAAAGACAGATTTTGACTTGAACATGATAACGCTTGAAGAACTTGATCAATGGATTATATACCTAGAAAACGAGGAAAATTACCATAAAACAAGAAGGCAATTTAGTGATATTAATGAAGTAATTGCTTTATATGAGAGAGCACTAATACCAACATGTCTTTCTGATCAAGTATGGATAAGGTATGCACGGTTTCTAATCCAAAGTGGAAGTGGTAACGATCGAATAATGCAAGTTTTCAATAGAGCATGTGACCACTTTGTGCCATTAGACCTTAAAGAAGTAAGATACATGTACGCTAAATACATTGAATTGAAGCTTGGAGATTTTGAGAAGTGCAAACAAGTTTATCTATCCTTGATTTCGAAATCACCTACCGAAACAGAGCCAATTTCAAAATACATCGATCTTCTAATTCTTCATCAAAGTGAAGATAGTACCGATGTAAGATTGATGCGTGATATTCTTAATTGTGTCTACAAGTTCAACCAAGAAAAAGGACCAATTGACCATTCAAGCAAGAAAAGAAAGGCAAATCGTCTGATGAAGGGTCAAACTCAATCTAGTTATGAAATAGTTTCCCCAAATATACAGGACTTATATGATAAGTTGACCTTTTGGAATGCTGGACAATTGATTGTCAGTGTTTGCAAATACTATTGGTTTACAAGGAAGAATGTAAAACTCACGAGAGATACTTTGATGAGTTTTTGCAATACTTTTGCAGTGAAAAGTAGTAAGGTATTCTGGTTTTTCTTTTTCAGATTTGAATTATGCCAAAGAAATAAGAAGAACCTGGCAAATATTGTGAATGTAGTAAGAACAGCAAGTACCTTGAGCATTCCAGACATAAATATCATTATTGAGCAGTACAATTCATTTTTTTTGAAAAATTTCACTGTCACAGAGTTGAAAGAAAATCAAAGGGATCTAATTAAAAATATGTTGGAAACAGACATCGAATCTTCGTTGCATATGAAACACTATCTAAAAGTCAGACTTGCGGAAGATAATGATGAAGAAACTACAAACCGAAGACTTGTCAAGGAGAATGGTCATCCTGCAGCTATGTGCGAAGGTAGACCAACTTTGACAAACCCACTACTAATATCGGAGAACACTTATGATACTTCGACCGTTCCTGCATTGCCTCGCTTCAGAAACGTGGAAAAAGCTAGTTTGAATGTAAAATATATACACGAATCATTGTAGATTGTACTCTTTTCTAATACTTATCCAGTTTTCTAAATACTATCCGTTTGTCTACCTATGATGGTCAAGCTATCCTTTACCAACGCTTTTTCTGTACATCTATTGTTACCGTAGACTTCCAAAATCTCCAGTTTAGGACATATTCGTGATAATATAGCTAGGACAGAATCATCAACGCTTCTCACAAATCCAATATCCAAATTTGTTAGCAAAGGAAACGTGATGCTCCGGGATAACCTGGAAAACATTAGCTTCGAAATTTCCTTCACACTATTCAAATTCAATTGAACCAAGGTCTGACTTGAGTGTGATAGCATGGTATAAATGGACTTATCGGTGAGTGAAAAACACCTCTCCATGCATATATCTGTCAGACCTCCATTTATATCCCAATCTTCAAACAATCCCACCATCCCTGTATCATCTATTTGATCGAGATCTGCAATTGACAATTTAGTCACATTGGAACCGAAGGCTCTCAAGCCGTCTATCAAAAATCTGTTTGTTAAGCCTGAACATTTGTCCAAGTTCAAAGACGTCAAAGTTTCACAGTTTATCGCCAACAAGTTTATTATTAGACTATCATCGATCAAATTTTCATGATGTGGTGATGATATTTCAAGATGCTCCAGCGAGCTCAAAAAATGCGGCAGCAGATCATACACCGGTTTGGAATTCAAGCCATCCAATCTGCTTAACGTCAAAGACTTGAGGTTGTTGCCACAATTTTCCAACAAGGAAACCAACGAGTCGTTTGTGAATCTATGGGTATTTCGAAGATGGAAATGCGCCAAGTTTTTACCCACGTTACTGTCGAAAAAGCTCTGCCACGTATCATCGTTGATCAAAAACGGGCCATTCAACGACAAAGCCTTTAAGCTGGACAATTTGCTGCCGAAATATTTCAAGTTGTCGTTATGCAACTGACCACACATATTTAGCGTCAACGACTCTATTTTCGGACAGAAAGCAGCAATCTTATTGAGAGAATTCTTATCGATCTTGCAACAGTCCCAAAATTCCAATTCCGTGGTTTTGTTATCCAGAAACAACCCGACTGTCTTGTTGTTCAAAGATCTATTTTTCGCCAAAATCCTACAAATTTTCATCTTGTTGTGGTTACCGATTTCCCCCAAGAGCTCCACTTCGTTGATATTCTGAGTGATTATATTGATGCAAAAATCCTGCAGGGACGGTAACTTGAACTGCTTCTTATCAAGCAAAGCTGCTGCAACCTTCTTTCGTCTCTTTCTTGCTTCAATCTCGTGTTTCTTCGCCAACCTTTCCCTCCGTATCTGGATCTTCGTACACGAGGGGCAGAGGTAGCCAATCTTGCCGTACTTCTCCATTTTCTTCGAGTATACAGACACGTTGAAGTGCTGATCGCACTCAAGACAATATATCGCCGCACCATTAGCCGAAGCTCCACCAACGTCTCCGTTAATCCTTCTGCGCTTTGCTGATGCCACTCCTCCCTTTTCATCGTCGCTCCCGTGGTCATCGTCTATCTCCTCCTCGTCAGAGTCCAAGGCGAAATTCAGCGGCACATGTGAGTCGCTACCCAAGATATCGTCTCCTGAGTCGTCGATGGCCGGTTGCACCACTTCGGCGATTCCTTCTGGTACCTCAGCTGGAACCTCTTCCCCGTTCTGCTGTCTCTGCGACCTTTCGTAACGGAGTCTGATCTGCTCAGCATTGATTCCCTGCTCTCTTAAAAACGAAGTTAACGCACTTGACGGGCCCTTCACTCCGCCCCCATCATCGTCTTCCTGCTGTCCATTTTGTCCTCGCCGTCTTCTGTACGACATGGTACCTTCTTGATTCTTTTTGCACCCTCTTTGGCACCATTTGCCCGCCCTTCTTTCGTCTTTCCCGGGGCCAGTTTCTGATTCTGATTTACCCTAGCCGATTCATTGCTCATCTTCCCACGCGTCCCCGGCTCGCACGGCAAAACAAGGTCTATCGGCGCAAAAATTTGTCCTCCCATGCGAAGAAGAACCGGCACGCCGATAAGCGATAAGCTCCCTCGGGGAACCGATCCTCCGGAAGATGGACATCTCTCGTTGGGGGAAGAGGACACGGGCCCCTCCCAGGCAGGTGTTGATGCACATCCAGGCCCGGGATTTTGGGCCCACTGCAAACCCTGCTGGAGGGCCGGGTAGAGACGTTTCGACAGCTATTTCGAACCTGCCCTAAGTGTGGTTTTCACTCTGAAAAATTTTCCGTTTACCCCCTTCTGTTCCATCCACCTGCCCACGTATATATGTATTGGTCCCATTCGTTTTGACCATTCACTCCTCCGTCAGCCCATCTGTTTGTTTTCCTGCGACTTTCAACCACGGGGCCTATCTCCGTACAATTGTTCGTGTATCTTGTCCCGGTCGTTCATTAAGCAGTGAAGGAAGATTTCAGAGATCCAGCACATTCCTTGCCTGACACGTTGTTTTATCTGATAGATACCCAACACAGCAAAGCACATACACACATACCCACACACACAAGGCTATACATTACACTGTCGAAATGCTCAGAAAACAGCTGAAGCCGGTGTACCAGAAGTACGGGCCATTTAACCTGTACTTCACAGCGTTCCTACTTTCTGTTACGGCATGTCTCTCCCTAGGAATTCTCACACTTTTTTCCATCTTTGCAGAGCCGATGCAAAAAATACTAAATTACTCCCAATCGACCATCAATACCACCATTATTTTCCAAGTCCTAGGCCTGAACCTTTTTACCCCGTTGAGTGGATACATTGCCGATGCAAAGGGAATCTGGATTTTATCCTTGATTTCCTTCTGCGGCTATTTTATTGCCTTCAATCTGATTATCCTCGTTGTACGAAATAATTTGGACAAGCATTACATCTACTTGAGTTTCTTCATATTAGGATGCTCGCACATTTCGTTTCTGTTTAGTTGTTTGTTGAACTCCGCCAAATCTTTAGGTAGATACTACAGAACACTATCAATAAGTACCCCCAATATGATGGTATCCTTTTCATCCTACATACAGATACAGATTATTGCAACTTATTTTGTACCTAAAAACGATGACTTGCAATCCAGATCAGATAATTTCATCAGTATTCTTCATTTTTTCCTCATTTTGTTGATGCTCAGCACCATTCTTTCATTCATTGGATGCAAATTGACTGACTGGATAGAATACTATGAATTTGACTATGAGGAATCCGCAACTACAGCCTATGAAGATTTTTTAAGTTTTGAAACCTCCCCCCTGTTGAGAGGTGCAGCAACTGTTTTGCGCAGTCCCCAAACTTCAATCATAGGGTCACCTAGATCTTGGTACGTAGATGAGGACTCCTCGATCGTGAATCTGGATGATGAATTATCGATGTTGTCATCATCAACTCATGTCAACACTAATAGCAATACCAACAATAACCCGAACCATTCTCCTTATAGACATAAAGTTAACGGGTTCTTTTCTGATCCATTGATGTATCCGTTGATGTTTTGTTGTTTGACTTCGATTGGATCGACCGAGTTTTTCATCGCAAATTTGAATGCCATATTGGGGAACTTGAATTTGGCCAAAAAGTTGGATGATAATTTACAGCTCCTATCCATATCTTCGACAATTACGAGATTCATAATTATGCTTTTCACAGATTGGTTCTGCACAGCATTCAAAATCTCACGTATCACGATATTCACTGTGTGTGTCATAGCATGTGGGCTATCACATGTTTACATATCGAGTGCCCCGGTTGCGTCGATGAACTTTCCCCTTGTTGTCATTCTCAACTCGATCTTAAACTCCTCTGTTTTTACGCTATTCCCTGCTATCTTAGCAAGTATTTATGGAATTGAGATTTTGGGGACAACATGGGGGGTTTGTTCGAGTTCCAGTATCTTCGGAAACATGTTTTTGAACATGATGTATTCTTATGATTTCAGTTCGAACTGTGTCGGTAGCATGTCAAAAGGGTTGGCAATTTGCTCAACGTTGACCTTTTTCACCAGTGGTACTATGCTGGTGTTTTTTGGCTTGGTCGTTTTTTGGCTTAGAAAGAGGTATTTAAACAGAGTGAATACTTTCTTTTAGAGTAATAGATTTATAAATAAGGTGTGTAATGATTTAACTAGTATATTCAATGATTATGAGTGAATTTCACTATATATTACGTAAACATCTTTCTTTTCTGTGAGCCACAGAAGTCAAATTTCTCTATTAGTGTGCCGATGAGCTTATCTATTGCCCGCTTAGAACGGAAGAGTGCAAAGGAGTAAGAATAAGTACAAGGTGTAGTTAATTCAAGGAGAGATCTTGTGTCACGCAAAGGTATAGAAAACGGTAAAAACGACATGCTAGTCCGGAGGAACTCAGACACACCATACCAGGACATAGGAGTAAGGCCCAAGGCGTCTCCAGCTGTGATGCCCACGGCGGTATCTGCGTCACAAACGTCAACAATATCGTCGTCGCCACCGGCGACTACGATGGCAACAGCAATGGCAACGAATGGTGTCAATACATCACGAATGGAGACCACCGAAAGTTCCCAGGAACATCTAGCTCTGGGTGGGGATGTCCCCAAGGAGCCATCACGGATTTCGTTATCCTTATCCAAGCTTCTTCCGCTTATTGGTAGAGATGTCAGTGGTAATAGTAGTGGCAACAATGCTACTGGTGGTCATGCCCGGAATATTGATCAGACAATACGGGAAGGTGGCCCTAGGCTACAAGAAGAAGCAGCTGCAACAGGCGATCATCCAAACGATGCTGAAGGTAGAGAAGATAGAACCCAGACTGACAATGGTGTTGACACGAGAGATGAAGAAGCTGTGTGGCAGGAAGACAGCGGAGTGAAAGCATGTCCGTTGTGCGATACGAAGTTTACTTTCTTCAACAGGCGACATCATTGCAGGAAGTGCGGCAAGATATTTTGCAACAAATGCTGTGGGAAGTTCTGTACGTTCATACCAGGAAGTTCGGTCGTTGAGCCCGAAGAGGAGGGCGGCAGGACCATAGTGAGGAACGGATACCAGTACTACAAGTTCAGGACATGCGAGAAGTGCTACCAGGAGATTAAGATGTTGAAAGAGGCTCTAGGAATTGCGGATGACAGCGAAGAAGACAGCAGGGAAGAAGAAACGGAGGAGGACGAGACTGCTGAGGGTGATGGAGACGACAACGAGAGCTTTGAAAGGCACCTTTCCATTATGGGGGAAGATAGAAGCAGGAACGGAAGCGGGCCGGAGTGGAGGAGAAGCCGGAGGAGGACGAGGGATCGGACGAGAACTCGGACGAGAAGGGGGACCAGCATAGAAGGGTCTGGGAGAAGCCAGGGTGGGGAAGGAGATGACGCGGACGCCGAGAGTCTGCTGTGTCTCATCAAGCACTCTCAGCCGCGGGAGATCACCATGGAGGTGAGTGAGTCGAGGGTCCGGGAGGCGGACGGATCGACCGGCGGGGAAAGGGCCGGGGAAGGTTCTCCCCGGGGGAATGTGAATACCAATATAGAGCATGGAAGTGGCAACAACAACAACAACAACAACAACAACAGCGAGTTGAATGAGTGTCCTGTGTGCGGCATAGACATTGGCGGAGTCAGCGAGGCCGAGCGGGAGACGCACATTAACCGGTGTCTCACTGACCAGGAGTTTGGGTCGCCGACGCACCCGGGCGACGTGGCGAAGCGGGACAAGAACCGGATGTTGGTGTACTCGATTCCGGCGGACGCGGACATGGCGCACATGGTGCTCAACGACGACAACGAGTGTGTCATATGTCTCGAGGAGTTCTGTCCTGGCGACAAGCTGGGCCGTCTCGAATGTCTCTGCTGCTTCCACTACAAGTGCATCAAGGACTGGATCCGCAAAAAGGGTTACTGCGAGTGTCCTATTCATGCGCTCCATGCACAGTGAGGCGAGACGAGTCGAGTGGAGTCGCGTCGCGTCGGCCGAAAGGCCGGGCTGTGCGAGGCGAGGCCTGGCCATGCCTCGCATGCCTGGCCACGCGAGACAGCCGTGATGGGGGTAACGAGGGTGCTGTGTATACTGGTAAAAAATAGTAGCGCATATGTCCACGTTGTGGAGCCACTCGAAAACACGCTAAACTCTGCGCAGCTGCCAAATTCGCGGCAGCGAGCTAGTCCCGCAGCAGCATGCTCCTAAAGGGCTCGGCGCCGACGCCAAAGCTGCATGTCGACGCCAAAGCACGTCTCAGAAGCGCCGCTATAGGCTGCCACAGGCCGCCAGACGCGACAAACAACGTCCGCCTGGTGCAGGATGAGGCGATCTTGCGTCCGGCGCGCGCGACGCGTTAGTTCGCTGCTCGGCACTCCTCTGGGCTGGCCGAAAGCGGCAATCCTTGTTCCCCCGCCCATATTTCTCGGCGCACTAGTGCAAGCGCTGCAAGCGCTGCAACGGGCGGGCCCGAAAGGGCGCCCTCGTTGGGCCGGGCCCCCCAGCAAGACGTCGCGAAGGGGGCGGGAGAAGTCGCCGTTGTGCTATTCCCGGGATCTGGAGTGCGGTGGGTGCCCCTTTGTGCGGGCAGGGAGGCCCATGTTTGCGGAAGCCCTCTGGTGCAGCTTGTCCAATTTAGCAGTTTTTGGCACCTGTACATCCGCGAGGCTGCTATTTGTTGCGTCCACACTCTGACATGCACACCCCTGCGTCGGTTGGTCTGTCTACAGACGCTCGGTTGCAAACACGAGAAACTAGCATGAGGAACCAACACCGCTAGCACCCACTTGCACCCACTTGCACCCACATTCATTATCCTTCCTCCCTTATTCGTTTCGTTTGCTCTTCTTACCACCTTCCAGCTCTGGTACCGCTCTGGATCTCGCCAATCTACAGCACCGAGATAAGCACACTGCATAGCGGCGACATTTGAGACAAGACACGATGGTCGGAATCGAGCCGAACGGAAACTACGAGTCCCTGTGGCTGGATAGCAAGAATCAGAGCCAGCAGGCGAAGAACGTCGCATTGAAGGTGATGCAGAGCGAGAAGTTCCAGTCGAAACTCATGAAGCTGATCCAGCACTTCGACAACTCGACTTTCAAAGACACCCACAACCACCCTTCCATGTCCGGGAGCCCACTTCGTTCACGCAACGCCAAGAGGTCGATTAGCGGCTCCAGCATCTCGAGCCCCATCTCCTTCTCTCACGTGTCTCACGTCGACACCCACTCTCACTTCGGGTTAGACAATTCTCTCAACTCTTTCGACCTCAACAAGATCGACCACTGTTTACCTCCGCACTCTCTCCATTGCTCCTCCATGGCGTGCTCGAACAACGACACCTCCTACACGACAGAAGAATCCGACGCAGATACGTTCGAGTCGACCTTGGATCCGGCCACCAATGGGATCAAAGCCTTCTCCACATACAGAACTTCCCCCACCTACACCACACATCCAATTATACCATCCCACTCGAGCTACTCCTTGTCAAACAAGCTGCATAGACGAACAAGCTCGGCGTCGACGAACTTCAACGTTGCGAGTTCCCAGTTTTCAACCAACTCTACATTCACCTCGAATAACGCAGGTGTGTGTTCTTCAGACACTTCCAGAGGCTCTTCCCCTAGAAACTCTCTCAGGGTGAAAGTTCTACCATGCATACCGCAAGAGGACCTCACAGATGGCACGACTGGTCACGAACGCGAAAAAGGCAACGATAAACCAGTGCTAGAACAAGAAGAGGATGAGGAAAATCCATTCCTTGAGAAGTTTGTTTCGATCCCTTCTGCCCCTCCACCTCCAAAATCT
This sequence comes from Pichia sp. PH4023, assembly GCA_025531575.1. Lineage (NCBI taxonomy): Eukaryota > Fungi > Ascomycota > Pichiomycetes > Pichiales > Pichiaceae > Pichia > Pichia sp. PH4023. Next base: position 1,724,583 of record JAMGYR010000003.1, read on the forward strand.
GCCGAAGCTCCAGAAGATAGGCTGAAGTCCTTCTTGCAGCGCAGGGAGATAGAAATCGCATCTGATTCCGAGGATGAGGACATTTATTTTGAAAAATTCAGATTCTCTTCAAACATCGAATCAATCACATCCGAATTACAAGCACAAGTGCAAAAAAGACTGAATGCAGAAAACATAATAATGAACAAGGAGTACAGAAAGTCTATCATGATACTTCTCCAGAAAGAGGCCGAAGAACAGTCGCTGCTAGAAGGCCTGGGAGAAGATGATGAGTTCAAGAAACCTTTCTGCGAAAGCTCTCCCATACCAGAGTCCAGTGCAAGAAGGAACCTTTCGACGCTGCTGACGCAAATGGAACACATCGAAGAAGAACTGGAAGCTGATGACGAGGGGGAAGACGATGATGATGCTGAAGAAACAAGCATCAACGACAACTCCTCAATAATGAGATCGTTGACTATTGCAGACAGCACTTCATTGATTGATACCACTTTTGAACTCAAAGAAGAGACTGTGAAAGAAAAAAACCGGGGTGTTTCCGCTGTTGCAAAGAGACAATCGGTGCTATCAGACTTTTTTGCTGACCTGCAACTCAATGAAAGTACACTTCTGGATAGTGACGACCGTGCTCTTCTGGGTCTGTGACCTATGATCAACATCAATATCAATATACCTATTATTCGAACGCCTAAACTAATCTTTGTAAACTACACATACTTTCTTCTATATAATCTTCAATTAAACCGTCTTTTCTAAGCGCGGATCGAAAGGCTATCAAAATGGCGGGACAAGTTTCGGAAGCCAAAGAGGCTGTACAAATTAGATACTCTGCGACTTTGACAGTCACCTCATTATGCATCTCAATTAGAAGAACAACCAACTTTTGGGTCTCAATGTCGACTGCAAATACGAAGGAGACGCTAGAAAATGATATAGCGGTGGCGTATAATGAATATCTAGAAGCATATGACAGACTATGCACATGCTTGCAGAAGAGTTCCATATCGATGACGAAGAGTTTACTGTCTCTGAAATCCACCGAAAGAGACGAGATAAGGTTTGCGTTGATGGAGAATCAGCGACTGGCATTGTATTGTACGAGTGCACCGGTTGATGGCGACATAAAGCTAGATTTGAAGAGTATTTTACCCTCAAAGGAGGAGAAACAGAAAGGTTGGAGAAAAAAAGTGGATCAGAAGGAGAATGAAAAGGAAAACAGCAGTGTACTACACAGTCGAAATCAAGAGAAGGACAAACCTGGAGATGGTGAAGGAGGGAGAGATGGAAGTTCAATGGAAAGCAAGAAGTCGTTCAAGGTAATTGATCCCATCAAACTTGTTCACGGAGGATTTGCGCCATTAACGGTACGAGAAAGCCAGAAGGATGCGAGTGCTTCAATAATACAGATAATCAAGGTTGCAAATGCCAAAAGGAAGGTAGTTGATTTACTTAACAAATACAGCAGCGTGTTGACTTAGCTTAGGAGAGGATGGATAGATAATAATAAATGAAAGTATTGTTCATGCTCGTTGTTACTGTCACAATGATAATGGCGAAATAAATATGTACACATAATTAGATATTGTCTGTGAAGTTAGTCGGAGTTGCTTCTGTTGATTGCATCTATGACGAGCTGATCAAAATCTGCATGCAGGGAAAAGTAGCTCTGGACAAACCCGATAATGATCAATGCGAATGTCGAACCAGTCCACAGGCCCATAAGGCCAGATGGGTTTTCTTTGTTTGGCCAGCAGAATCCGAGATATGCGCCCAAAGGTAGACCAACGACGTAGTAAGAAAACAAATTCACGTATCCTCCGATCCTTTGCAATCCTTGGCCCCTCAAGCAACCTGCACTGGTTGTATTCAAGGCGTCAAAGACCTGCATGAGTGCAATCAAGGGAAAGACATCTTCTGCTAACTTGATGACTTTCAAGTCATTGGAAAACCATTGGGCGATGAGGTTACGTCCGAAGAAGAGGAAAGAGAAGTTGAGCAAAGCGATTGATGCTGTAAAGACAAAAGTGGCCTTGCAGGTTGTGTAGGCCGATTTCGGTAGCTGGGCCCCCAAAAAGTTTGCGATTCTGGTCGATGAAGCAATTGAGACACCATATGGGATTTGATAGGTCAACGAAGCCATGGTGGCGATGATCGATTGTGCGGCCAAAGGAACTGTGCCCAGGTATGAGGTCAATAAAGTTAAGATTTCGAACGACAAGAACTCGGACATGATCATGATCAAGTTTGGGATGGAAAGCTTGATCAATTCTCCCCAATTTCTGAAGATTCTTGTGAACTCGAATTTGGTCCAGCATTTCATCGGGTTGGCTTCATTTTTCGTTTTTAGGGTATAGACGAGCAAACCGAGCGCCATCAAGGTATAGTTGATACTCACTGCGATGGGGGCGCCGATGTAACCGAAGTTCAAGACCCAGACGAGGGTGTAGTTCATGATTGCGTTGAAGGGAGCACAGAAAAACAAGACGTAGGTTGAGGCGTCGAAGATGCCCTGGCTTTGTAGGAACCTCTTGCCGGTTTCGAACAGGATGTATCCCGGTATGCCGAAGGAGGTGACTTTCAAGTACTGGGCCGCATAGATGGCGGACTGTTTGTCGGGCAAGAAGTTTGTCAAGAGCGATTCTGCCCAGATCCACCACGAGATGCATACAAAAATCATAATGGTGAAGATGAGAACGGTACATCTTTGGAAGATGAGTCCCACCAAGTGGTACTTCTTGGCGCCATAGGCCTGGGGCAAAAAGGTGTCCAAAGACGAGGCCAAGCCGGCGATGGTGGCGATTGCGGTGATGTTAGAGGTCATTGCTCCCAAAGTTATACCAGCTAGAGCTTCGGAAGAGATGTGGCCGACGGCGAAGATCGAGCAGACGGATAGAGAGTTCTGCAAGAGAAAGGTGATGACCAAGGGCACGGAGGACCTTGCCAAGGTCTTCAGTTCAAGCGGGACGGTGGTAGAGATTTTCCCTGTTTTGATAGCGTCGTCCCATGTCTCGATGATGGCTTCGTCGTCCTCGTCGGCAGCGCCGTAGCCACCAGTATCGAGATGGTTGCCGCTACTGGCGTCGGGTTGACGAGCTGAGGAGGTGCGGTGGATTTTCAGTCCGTTTGCTCTTAATAGGCTGGCCTCCTCGGACAAAATCTGCGAGGACTGTCTTCTCGTCTTGGCGGAGAATGGTGTCTCCAAGCGGGCTGGCGACCCGGTCTCGATGCTGTCGTCAGCGAGCAATGCGCTCTCATTCTCGTACGAATCCTCCCGCTCAATCTCGGCCTCAATCACATCCTCGGCCTCCTCTGCCGGGTGCAAGTCGCCCTCCATCGAGTCTAACACGTTCCCGATCTTCTTCTTCCCGTATCTGATGAAGTCCTGTGGCACAAAGAGGCCCGACCGACCCAACGACCCGACGATGGTGCTGGACGCCCGTCTCTGCGACGTTGTGTAGTTGAAATGGTTGCTCATGGCTGACTGGCTGCTGCCGCTGTGGGTCCGGCTTCGATATGTGTGCAGCGGGTCTGTTTTGAGAGCCCTTTCTGTGTGATCCGGAATGTGTGATTAGCTCCACTGCTTGACACAGAACATGGCTGTAGGAGAAGGAAGAAAAAATAAAAACTGGGCTTCTCCCTCACCAGACGATAACAGAGAAGCAACCTGGGCCACAGCTGAGAGAGATGAGCTCGTGTGCACCTTCCCGAATAGGTGTGCAATGTGTCACGTGCTATTCACGTGCTTTTTTATTTTTTTATTTTTTTATTTTTTTATTTTCTCGAAGCCAAAAATTTTTTTCCTCCCTTTTTTTCCTCCCTTTTTTTCCTCCCTTTTTTTCCACCCCGGAAATGCCAGCCGGGAGTTGGCGAGAGGTGCCACCTGCCGCTGGCTGTCTCTCTTTTTTTTTCTCTTCCCTTTTCCCCCTCCTACCCCCTCTTTTGCAACATAGTCTCCACCAGCTACGTCCGTTCAGGCTGACCGGGGGTTTCGTTTCTTTCTCCTTTCCGACTCTTAGCTCTTGCTCACTCAACCACAATAACACCACAGCCAATTTTCCTGCAGAAGTTCCCACTTCTCTCTGTTGCCAGTTAGTCCCCCAGCGCCGACATAACCAGCCATCCAAGCATCCAGCCATCCACCAAGCCAACCAGTATGAGAAAGTGTAAGGTTTTTGTTGGTAACTCGCATCCCCAACTCGGCAACCTCGTTTGCGAGAACTTGGGCATCGAACCTGCGCCTGCTACGTTGAAGAAGTTTGCCAACGGTGAGACGTCTGTGCAGATCGGCGTCTCGGTCAGAGACGAGGACGTCTACATCATCCAGAGCAGCTCCCAGGACATCAATGACCACATCATGGAGTTGTTGATCTTGATCTCGGCATGCAAGGGCGGTTCGGCAGCGAAGATCACCGCCGTCATCCCACAGTTCCCCTACTCGAAGCAGTCGAAGATGAAGAAGCACAGAGGCGCCATCACCGCCAGAATGCTTGCCAACTTGTTGGTCATGGCGGGCGCCGACCACGTGGTCTCAATGGACCTACACGCCTCGCAGATGCAGGGCTTCTTCTCCAAGCCGGTGGACAACTTGTATGCTGGGCCTACCTTGGCCAAGTGGATCAAGGAAAACATCCCTGACCACAAGGATGCGGTCGTTGTGTCGAAAAACCCAGGTGGTACCAAGAGAGTCACCGCCTTGGCAGACCGGTTGAAGATCAACTTCGCGATGATCCACACGGACAGACGAAGAACCGTCGACGGTTTCAACGGGTTGATGAAACACAGACACTGCAAGAAGAGCCCCGAATCCGCCTCAAGCGGCTCCAGCGTGCAGGATAACATTGCCTCCGCAGATATCCAGACTGCAAGAATAGTGAAGGGCCACGTCCTTGATGACGACGGATCGCTTACAGTGGAGTCAACCCCTCCTTGCAAACCAACGCTACACCACAAGGAATCGGAATTGAATTTTGAAAACAACGACTCCGATGACGAAGACGAGCCTGAGTTCAACGCCGAAGAAAAATTGATCACCTTGGTCGGCAACGTTCAGAACCGTCCCGCAATCATTGTTGATGACATGATCGACAAACATACCTCCTTTATTGCAGCAGCAGAACATTTGAGAATGAACTGTGGTGCTAAGAGTTGCTACATTGTTGCTACCCACGGTATCTTCAACACAGACTGCTTGGAAAGGTTGAACGACTGCCCTTACATCGATGGGGTCATTGTCACAAACACCTACCCTATCTCAGAAGAGTCGATGAAGAAGTTCAAGAAGTTGACAGTCATCGATGTGTCTCCCATCTTTGCAGAATGCATAAGAAGAGATCATTTCGGTGAGTCCATCAGCGTCTTGTTCGATTCCTTGGCTTCAATAGTATGATACAATCAATCACTAAAAAAATGTTAATTCACGCTCATCCATTCATCATTTCAATAGACTTCTTCCATTTTCCACTGTTCATTTCAACAATCCCTATTTATATATTTTCCTACTTCCCTTTTCCCTTTACACATACTTTAATATAAAGGCACGGTGCTTTTTTCCCCTTTTAGTTCGCCACTTTCCGTGGTTAGAACACATTCCAATGACGCAGTCAGAGGACTGCAGTGCTTCTTCTCTTCATTGAGATTTAGTACTAACGGAGCATTGGAATAGTGATTGTCTTTTTGTTAAGCTACCTAACTTTTTGTTTCTGGTCAATAGATTTTGCTTCTACTATTGGACGGATGGTTATTAGGTAAACATTGTAATCCCAAGCCTAACGTAGTTGTACATTGCTATAGAATATTACCATATTCCTTTAGTAAATATTAAAATCAAAAAGTAAAAACAGAAGTAAAAAGTCGAAAAAACTTGGAATGATTTAGAAATTTCAAAAGTGAAATTTACAAAAGATTATTTGCACACTGTTCCATTAACATAAAACCCAGGCCTTCTTCATGGTTTACCTTCTGCTAATGGACTTGAAATGTTCACCGGCGTGAATTTCTTTGGCAATGAAACTCTACTGAATCTACTCTTCAGTTTCTGCTGCACCAAATCCATGTCCAAATGTCTCGTGAGATTGATTCTTCTGATACATGAAATGTAATGCTTGTCATCCAATTCCACGTCCAACGGATCTTGAGTATGACAACCAGGGCTCAAGGACAACCTAATAGAATGTTTCTTGTTACCACTTGTATTTTCACTCTCGTAAAGCTCAAAGACGATCTGAGACAAATAATCTAATTCAGGCAAAGCATTACGTGCAATCTTCATTGGAACATTCGATTCATACAAAATATTCAGTAACGTATAGATATGTGATTCCTTGGTAAAATAGACCCTAGTTCCGGCCCTGTTGGTTTCTTTGATTTCTGTAATGTCACTCAGTATTTGCCTAGCTAGTGGTAACGATGTCAACAACCCAATGTCCAGCTTCTCGTTATCATCGATACCATACTCTTGTGGACAAATAAAATCAAACAACACCTTTGCAAGCCTATACAGTTCACGTAATAGATTGTATTTAGGATCATCAAATGGCGAATCTTTTCTTTGTGTTTGTGACTTATGTGCTGGTTTATATGATGATGATAAAACCCATCCGATGGATCCAGCAGGATTGCTACTTGCCTCACTAGATGAAGTAGACGTGGCATCCAAAGCGGAATCATTGACCTTGAAATCATTCATAGCCAAAATATTGATTGGATACTGTTTGACTAGTGAGCCCGATAATTCATTCAAATAGGATTGATCTTCTTTTAAGTTGCCAAGGTCATCGTTTCTGACAAAAATCTTTTGTAAGAAGGCACGGTTATGCAACGCATCATACTTCATAGTATCATACAATTCACTTATTTTTGAAGGATGTACCTTTTCAACAGAAACAAATTCTTCAAATAATTTGTCCCATCTTTCCTTGAACAGAAATGGATCTTCACCACAACACCAATCAGCCTGGAACTTCTCAACATCTTGAGTTTTGAAGTTTAGTTCCATCATTTTATGATGATAGTTCATCAATTCAACCACTCTTTTGATAACAACAAATGGCTCAGGCATCTTCGGTGGCCATGCAAATTGAGGTGGCGCTTCTTTACCCTGTCTCAACAACGGTTTCAATTTCTTCTTCACTTTATCCATTAAATCTTTGGCAGCATTCGAATCATCCAACAAATCCTTCCTCACCTTCAGGAAATCATCCGGTAATTCATCTTCTGCTAAGAAAGACTTGGAAAACAATTGCGCTGAAGCAACGACTCTTCTTTCTGAAGAAGTAAAAACTCTCACATCATCCAATGCTGCTTTATTCAACAACTGTATATCTTGACGAAATTGTTCACCTACATCTGTTGCTTGGTAGCGTGCTGAATGGGTCGGCTCACCACCCCATTTGAGAATCAATTGAACCTTTTCAATTTCATCTGTTTCTTTATTCAGCGCAGGCTTCAATTGAATCTTAGTACCAGGAAATGTCATCTTCTTCTCTAATGCACCTTCCAATTGTTTTAGCTTTTTCTCATCTTCTAAATTCTTCTCAAGGGCAACTTTGATAGTTTGCAAAACAACATTTAAATCTCTGACTTCTCTGATAATAATTTCCTCTTTATATCCCTTCATGAGTGAGATGAAGATAGGGGATTTGAAAGAATATTTAAATTTTTGTTTTGGAGTTCTATCTGCATGTCTTATAACAGAAACAAAACCTTTAAAAATCCATTTCTGTTTCTTTTCCAAAATTGGATTGGGTACTTTACTTTGCTCTCTCAGAGACTTTGCCTCCAAAAATTTAGTTCTCAAAATTGAAGCACACGTATCATAGTACTCCTTGTTATCCTTAACAAACGAAAAACCATTGACATCGATAACAAAACTCTTGCCATTTGTTCTCAATAAGTCAAATCCACAAATCGTTTGCTGGAAATATTCACAAACCCGTTGGGCCATTCGAACTTCTTCTTCAGAAAGTTCTGTTGGATATCTGACCTCCTTACCTTGAGTGTTTCTTCTCACTATACCGTCCACCACTGGCGATTTTCTTGTTTCTGCATGGCAGTAACCCACACCCACAGTATAAGCCTTGACGTCTTCAAAGTTATCAGTATCGATGAACTCTTCATAAATGTAAGAACCGTTTGTCCTTATCTCATTCAGCTGCGGATCAAATTCACTCGATTTATTTCCAATTTTTCTGAATAATCTTCTACCACCACCACCATTCTTTTTAGAGTAGTAAATGTTAACGTTGTGATCTTCTCCATCAACAGGCTTTTCAACAAAAGGTTTTTTAATGATTTGACCGTCCACCATCAGCGTATCTTCATCGACCATCTTCCAATCTGGTTCATCCACTTCACTACAATCAATACCTATAGCTTCCAACTTAGCTCTTAAGTCATCGTCAACCTGTGGACCTCCATCTCTCGAAATGACCAGCCTATACGGAGAAGGAACTTTAGCAGCCTTCAGGATCTCTAAACACAATCTTCTATCCCATAAGGCCTTTTGCATTATCAAATCATTCAAACAGTATGGCTTTCTCAGCTTTGCATAAGTAATAGCCTTTTCTAGTGGGAAGCCTGTACTGAAAAATGACATCAAGAAATCGCAAGTTGGCCAATTTTCAACGGCCTCATCAAGAATGACCTTGTCTCCGAAAATGACGGTATCAAATTCATCGTTAGCGATGAGTCTCTGTAAGATCTGTCGGCATGGTTTGGATAATACTTTGTTATCCATAGCACACACACCAATAGTACCTATGCGAGGAAGTTTCAACTTCGGACTTGTAGGAGACTCATTTGTGGATGAGGTTGATAAAGTCCTGGACTTTAGGATGGAGTTGAAAGAGTCGGATGAGGAGATCGGACGTGGAGAGGCCTCACCAGAATTGACGACGGGATTTGCACTTGCGTTTGCATTAAAAGAACCGGCATTGATGGACAAGCTGGAAACGTCATTGCTTGTACTCGGTTTGCTCTTGTCAGAAGACTGTGATAAGTCGCTATCCTGTATTTCGGAGTCCTTCTTGCTGTCCTCTATGACAATTGTATCACTTGGAGAATTGTTATTACTACCACTTGAAGATAATGCCGCCGAGGGCTGGTGGTGGCTGATACTTAGTGCACTGACGTTAGACACTGTTCTTGACAATGCATCCTGGGAGGGAGATACAATTTCAGATTTAGATAAAACAGGAGTGAAATCTTCAAGGATTGGAGCAATGGAGGCGATAGCCCGGTGGTGGTAGTCCAAAGACTCCTTTGTCAACAAAACAGGGTCTGCATCATACCTTTCTTGCTCTTCCAGAAGCCGGTCGTCATCAACGGCCGAATCGATTGACATGTTCGAGTTACTGGACATCGCCCTAACTGGCCTGATTCTGCAGGAGGGATCAGGGAAGTCTTCGAAACTGATGTCGTTGGATGTACTGGAAGGAATGTCTGCCTTCTTGTTTGCCATCTTCTCCTTGGCAGCGCAAACGCTCTCTGGCAGCCGGCACCCCTATTCTCCTTGTAACAGCAGCAGCTGGCTACACCGGGGGACTAAAGGACTCTGCAATGTGGAGGGAACCTACTGTTCCCAATATAGAGCGCTCCCGCCATCGTCTGCCGTTTCGGGCAACCGAGGCGAACATGAAAGTTTGGAAAAAAATTTTATTCTTACATTTTTCTTTTCATCCGTCCGTTCAGAAAAGATTTGGTTTCAGTCTGAACATTGCAGCTACGCAGGTGAAACCACTCAGACCAGTTAAAGAGAAATCGAGATATTTTATTGATGACGACGGCAGAGGTGAAAAGACAGAAGAATGCCCAACAGACGGACGACCTCAACAATAATGGCAATCAACAAGTTCGCAAGTCCAAGATTTTCAGTCCGTTCAGAACCATCGGCCATGTTTCTAATGGTACTCCGTTTGCCATCGGTACGTTAGGATCCACTTTCTATGTTGTGACAATTGTGGGAAGATCATTCCAGATTTATGATGCCGCAACGTTGCACTTGCTTTTTGTGTCGAGCAAACAGACTTCCGCCCCGATCTCCTGTGTGACGGCACGCTCCCATTTTGTCTTCTGTGCTTACGGAAACAAGATAGGCATTTTTAGAAGAGGTCGGTTGGAGCACGAAATGGAAATACCAGACTCCCAGCAACAGAAAAACTTTAGAATCAATAAATTACTAGTATTCAATGCGTACTTGATTGCCTGTACGGATCACAGAGTTTACGTTTTCGAAAACAAGGAGGCCAGCGACAAGTTCCCAACAGTCTATTACACATCATATGAGGTTAACCAAATCTATGGCGGCATTGTGGATGTTATTCATATGCCAACTCACATGAATAAGATTGTTGTTGCGACCTCAAAACATTTGCTAGTTTACAACGTCAAGACAGCGAAGAATGTGTACATCACTAGCGAATTTAGTGAAAGTATCACTACAATCGCAGCAGCTCCTGTTATCGATTTCATTGCTATTGGTACAGTGGAAGGTATCTGCAAAATTTATAACGTCAAAAAAGGCAAAACGTTGAAGAACATTAACACAGGTTCCAAGTCATTGATTACCTCTGTCTCCTTTAGAACGGATGGAAACCCAGATATTGTCTGCTCATTGAGAAATGGTGATTTATTTTTCTACGACTTAAACAGGAATGCTCGTATCCATCACTCTCCTAATGTTCACAAAGAAGAATTTGGCGGGGTGTCAAAGGCTCAATTTTTAAATGGAAACCCAATCATAGTGACCACGGGTGGTGATAACTCATTGAAGGAATTTGTCTTTGACCCTGCTCTATCCCAAACTAATTCAGCAGTTGTGACTCCACCAAGACATTTGAGATCTAGAGGTGGACACTCTGCTCCTCCAAGCTCGATCCTTTTCAGTGATGAAAATGCACACTTCGTTGCTTCGGGATCGTTGGACAGATCCTTCTGGCTCTTTTCTCTTCGTAAGGATGCACAGTCCCAAGAGATGTCACAGAAAGAAAGCAAAGTCAAAAATGGGAAACTACAGGCCGGAATGTCTGGCAAGTTCAGAAACAAGTTTCCACCAATAACTTCTATTGTACAAGAAAATAGTAGATCGAAGGAGTGGGATAACATTTTAACTGCACATCAAGACGAAAAGTTTGCAAGAACTTGGAGTTCGAAAAACAAGAAGATCGGTAAACACCATTTAGACACAATAGACGAAGGTATAGTAAAATCTATTGCCATCAGTCAATGTGGTAATTTTGGTTTCGTCGGTAGTAGCAATGGTGGTATAGGTGTATATAATCTTCAAAGTGGAGCATTGAGAAAGAAATATAAATTGCATAAGAAAACAGTGACAGGAATTGCAGTTGATGGTATGAATAGGAAAATGGTTTCTTGCGGGTTGGATGGTGTTGTCGGGTTTTATGATTTTTCTCAAAGTAAATATTTGGGTAAGCTCATGTTTGATGCTCCAATCACCAACTTATGCTATAACAGATCGAGTGATCTTTTTGCCATTGCACTCGATGACTTGTCGATCGTCATCATTGATGCTGTATCCCAGAAAGCTGTGAGACAGCTTATTGGACACACCAATAGAATTACATCCATGGACTTTTCCAACGATGGTAGATGGCTGGTATCATCATCGCTGGATTCGACGATAAGAACATGGGATTTACCTACAGGGGGTTGCATCGATGGTATTAAGCTTCCTAAGGTGGCCACGAATTTGAAGATGTCACCAAACGGAGAATTTCTAGCTACGTCTCATGTCAATGACGTCGGAATATCATTGTGGACAAACAAATCTCAATTCAAGAAAATTTCAACGAAGCACATCGAGGATGAAGACCAGTTTGCAAATATACTTCTACCAAATGTCAGTGGTGAAGGAGGCTCAAGCTTAATCGAAGGTGCGTTAGATTCAGATGAGGTTGATTTAGAAGATGGCATGTACATATCTCCAGATAACTTGAACAACGATTTAATTACCTTTTCCAACAACTCACGGAATAAATTTAACTCTGTTATCTATCTTGATTCCATTAAACAAAGAAATAAGACAAAAGAAGTACCAAAGAAGCAAGATAACTTGCCATTTTTCCTAGAACTTACCGGTTTGAAAGTCGGTAATAATGCCATTGAGAACGAAGTTGGAAAGGATGCTATAGACAAATTAAACCAACGACAAGATGAGGAAAATTCAACTTCAAAATTATTAGATTTAGACAAAACCAAAGATTATCAGTTTGAAACAGAGTTTACGAAACTGTTAAGGTTGAAAAACTACAGTGAGTTCATCAACTTGATTGTAGGGTTGTCACCATCAAATATAGATTTTGAAATCAAATCAATCTCATTCACACCTCCATACGATGAGGTTATCTCATTATTTGAAGCAATGAACTTCGGAGTAGCTTCGAATTCTAATGTTGAGATGCTAATTGCAATTGCATTCAACTTTTTACAGTCGCATTCTGATACCATTTATGAAATCAAGAAGCTTTCTAAGAATTTCAATGAAGACGCAGCCAGAGTTGTAAAGGCTCTAAACGAATTCCAAAAGGCCACTATTGAAGTGGTGGAAAAGTTAGATGAGATTACCAAATACTGTTCTAGTGTTGTGAATTTCATCACAACTACCTAACCTTCTTTCTGTCATATTCAGTTCGCTTATAATGATACATAATTATATATAGGTACAAATGCAGATCTAATATTTTTGAAAATATTATCTCAAATTTACAATGCTTTTGAGCATTTATAATGCAGAACATCTCCATTGGGATGAAAGCATAATATTTCTGACTTGTTGAAATTTCTACCACAATGAACACAAATACTGTTCTGTGTCATTTTGAACATTTTACGTTCAAGACTCAGTTTTTCCAACTTCATGTTTATGACGTTCACTTTTAATAGTTCATTTTTCACAATTAGACTTTTGTTGAATGTATTCATTCTTTTCAAATTCAGTACTAAAAATGATGACATGAGATCAATTGACATCTCATTTGGAAGTTTGATAAGTATCTCTTCAAAGTCGATGTAGTCAAGAGCAGTGTTGTTTAAGATAAAATCGATAATGCTTGAATACTCCTTTTTCTTTAAACACAGGTCGATTACTTTAAAAATCAAACCTCGACTCAAGCTGTCATTTTTGATATCTCGTACATGTAGACAAAAATCTATGGATGCTTTTATATCATTCAAATCGTATACGTAAATGTTTAGTATATCGTCATATCTACCCAATTTTATAAGTGGGGGTATCATTAGTTTTTGGGATATCTCTGAAGGTGGTAGGTTTTTCAACTTTTTCAAAATTTGATTGGCATTATAAGAACTGACAGAATAGAGCTTTGCAATTTTCTCGTGGTTAGCTTCAATGTCGGCAAAATAAATATCAAATAACTCATTGGATAATTCCAAGCTGGTGACTTTTTGGTTAAGGATGAGATATTCCAGATATCTTACCCGATAGTCCTTCAAGCTGTGGCGAGTAAGGTATTCAACAATTTGTCTGTAGTCAACATTCGAGTAGTCAATATTGTTATTTAACAAGAGTAAATCAAAATTGTTACTATTTTCATCAATGATCACTTGCAGGTTATCTGTAATTAATCCCATAGGAACGTGAGGAAGTCGAATCAATTTCTGCAAAAAGATTACTAGTTCATCAATTTTATTCAGCTGACGCAGCAACTCAACTGATTTACTGAACTCACCTCTAGCATAGTAAAAGGTTATTAACTGGTCCAACAACTTCAGATCTTTACATTTTACTTCTACCTTTTCGAAGTCGCAGAAAGTCTTAGATCTCAAAAAGGGGTTGATCATTCTGGTATTTACCAATAAATAACATTCAAAGAGATAATTGTCTAGAAGTGTTAAATTTTTATCTACTGAGAAATTAGGATCGTCATCTTTGTAAACAGCAAGGGTGATTTCAAGATTGTTGTACTTGAAAACGGTGAATTTGTTATCTAAAAGTCGAATTAGTTTTCTTCTTGAATCTGTCAAGAAGCTTATCAATTGGTATATCTGAGATTTTTGGGTATATGATGGTGGTAGTTCCCCGTTTTCAATCACTTGTTTCAACCCTTGAGGGAGGTTTGATATTACCAGTTTGGGTGATGCCAGGTATTCCGAAAAAAGATCAATTGCCTTAGAGAATTGATCATCTGATACCTGTAGTAAATTTATGGCCTTGAGAAGTTGAAATTTTCGTAATTTCTCGAACTTGAGTTGAGCAACATTCTGTGTTGTAGAATAGGCGGTAAAATTAGAGATGTCTAGATTTTCAACCAAAAGTATGGCATTGTCATAATCTTTATCATTATAAAGGAGTTCTAGTATCTGGTTGTAATCGATCATCTCCAAAATCGTTATTCTTTCTTTGGTTAGAATGGAAATGTTTGTATCATGATAGTCTAATTTTATAATAGAATCGAGAAAAATAGTTTGGAAAAGCTTGAAATCAGCTATACTTCTCACTTCAATTGAATTTCCATACATCAAGATAATGAAGGGAAATTCGATCCTGGAGGCCTTAAAATTGGTATTTGTGATTTTAACATATGCAAGCTTTTCAAAATTTGGAAATGTCACGGCTATAAACAAGTCATATTTGAGAAACACTATTCGATTACTGAAAAAATGAGTGTTAGCCAATTGATTATTGTGTTTGAAAGACATCATGGAGCTTTTGATATTCAAAAGATTGAACAAGTCATTGTGTTTTATTTTAGAGGTTGTTAGGTTGACATGTATTAAGTCATTAGGGTTAGATGAGGATATGCACAATAGCTGGTCTGCTGCTATGAACTGTGTGAACTGAGTATTTGACATGTAGAGGTTATATTGGTCGATGAAATTATGATTCAACCATTTGAGAACAACCACATGATTTTTTGACGCTAATGCCACACACGATATCAAGTCAGAAAGCTCACCAGTCGATGATTTCGGTAGTGGTGTTTGGGTTGGTTCTGGTGGATCATGTATTGTTATGGTCGAGGGATTATCTGTATCATTAGGCGTAGCTGGCTCAGATAAAATACGCTGATGTTGGTCTAGCACCACCGTTGCTAGAGATATCATATCTGAATTTGTGTCCCTAGATACAACATGATTTGACGATATGTTATTCCAGATAGACACGTTTGTTGATCTGATGTTTATTGACTGGTAATGTGGTTTTTCTTTACTCTGGATGTTGTCTATATTTCGAAACTCCACCAAGTCATCATAGACAATTATAATGATATTTATATGCGGTATGCAATACAAGTCTCTGATCTTCACAATTGAGTCGAATATCTTGTTGAGCTTTTTCCCTGTTGCTGTTTTGTATATTCCTGTCTGCGTGGCAACATAGGTAACTTTGTCTGCTGTGGTTATGGCTATAGGCACTTCTTTGAAGGATTCTTTGAGAAGTGACGACCCCAATTGCTTGTTGAACAAAACAGCCATCTTTGAGGTGAAACTGCTTTCCGCAGAGAACCATTGGGGAAGAAAACTGGCACGGAGCTGGTTACAAGGGCCTGCTATCAGACGGATAATTTGTGTGTACATTTGTGTGTAGCCAAGATGGGATCCGCGTAGTGTATTTTCAAGTAAAGCTATATTCTTGTGACGCCGATCGGCGCCTCATTGCAAGGGACATGGTTTACAGAGATAGTAGACGGTCTACAACGTTTATCATATAGAACGGAAGTGGAACGGAGCATATAAAACATTCAAACGATTGAGATCTTACTGTTGTTAAAATCTGTGTCCAACTTAAGGTCACCAATACTTAAGTACCATGCATTGGAAATGTAAGTTGAAGAGATTGTGATACGATCGTAAGTTATTTACATCAACTATCCGACTCTATCATCTTCTCCAGCTAATAGGTTACAATATTTGACCGAATATCACCAAGAGCATAGCAGGACATTCTCCTTCAATAAACATAGAAGTCTCTTGTCAACGCTGCGCTCTTCCGAGAAAGTTGCGTAACTTCTGTAGCCTGCAGCACAGCCTCTGTGTGACATGCGCACATCCTCTGTACTGTGCATCAACTATAAATATGTATTGCTAATGTTAGGCGACCTAGTCTATTCCATTCACGCCTGCATTGCTTCGCTTTGCGGCTCGACCGAGTCGATGACTCAAAAAAATACTTCACGCAGGAGGAGTCATCCCGAGGACAGGCGAAACTGAGGCCCAAGCCAAGACGGGTCTGAGATTCTGCTTTAAGGTCGTCCGACTAAAGTATTACTCCATATTACTAAACGATCAATGGGAACCTGGGATATTTCGGTGTGGACGACCCTGTAACGTCCTGCCCCTATCTTTCCCCCGCAGTATGATAGTGGCAATAACGATGTTTTTCCCCACGGACTCGCAAAATGAGGAAACGGGCAGTAGATTTTCCGACAGCGCCACCGGACTAGGCAGTCCTTGTTACAGACTCACCTGCGGCACTATTTCGTCCAGACCAGGGCGATTGTACTGGCGATGACGGCGGCAGCGTTGCCCCGGAAGCGAGTTAGCACGGTGCTAGCGATGGACAATCGTGTAAAGACGGTTATTGACCGGGAGGAAGAGCGGAAGCGGGTGAACGTGGAGCTGCGAGAGCGCTATCGGCGGGTGCTTCGACGGACGGTGCTCTCGTTTGACAGTCCTGGCCGGGAGCGGGTGGTGTACGAGAACGAGAACATGATCGACCACGTGCAGGAGGAGCTGGACGGCCGGGTGAAGTACATGGAGCGTGTTGCTAAGGCGTTGCAGCAACGCGTGGAACACACGGAGGAGAGGATGGCCCGGTACGAGACGGACAAGGTGCAGCAGCGGGTGGAGCTGCTCAACCAGAAGATTCGCATACTCGAGGCCACTGTCAGGCACATTGTTTCCCAGAACGATTGAATGGCTCAAACATATATATATATATACACATATATAAATAAATTGGTCAGGGAACGCCTCCCTTGGCCACCCTTTCAAACATGCGTGTGTTTTCCCAACCCGTGTAGATCACCTTGAAGCCGTCATCCATGTTGAGCCCCCGCTTGAGCGGCTTCCCGTACGCCACCAAGTTGCGGTACACGCTGAGATAAACGTCCTCGTTGTACTCGGCGAGCTTGCCCAAGGAGTGCGTTTGCTTGCGCTTCTGGTACTCGATTTTCGGAACGGTGGGCTTCAACCACTGAGCCCTCTGCTCCTCCCAAAGCTCTGCGCCGGACATGGCCGGGGCGTCGTCGGCCTGCTTCAGGGACACGTCTGATGAAAGGGCAGTGCTCTTTGTGCTGGCGGTGCTTGTCCGTGTGCTTTCTGTGGTGCTTTTCGAACTTCGTACCTTGGATGGGTCTGCGGAAGGGCTCATTGTCGTTGGGTTGGTTGTGTTCTCCGAAGTTTTCCTCAAAACGTCTGTGTAGTCCTTGAACTCGTCCTCGCTGTCGAGCGTCTCAAAGAGGTTGTCCACATCCCGGTCGTCGTCGTGGTGGAGAAGCACGGCGCTGGACATCTGCTTGAGAGAGTGCATGGCGCTGGCGCAGCGGGTTCTGAGTGAGTCTCCGATGGAGCGTTTGCGCCTGACTTCGTTGACCATAGTGCTGTACTGTGGTACGCTATACTATAGTCTGCTATGCTATGATAAGGTCGTTGTGCTTAGCGGGCGATAAAAGAACAAGTGCGATGCCCTGGATGTGACGGTGCGGACAAGTGAAGAAGGTGCGTGCTTTTATTCTTCCTGCCGCTTTTGGTGTCTTTGCGAAGCGGTGGACGGAAAGAAGATAACGTGTGCGCCTCAGATTAGGCTTCCCTGTCTCGCCGGGGACGGATCGACCGGTTATGCTGTGGAGCAGCTTAGTGTTTTGCAGAAAACGCCTGGAAGTAACACTCCCCTCTGCGCAGACGTCCCTGCTGCGTGGGATGGGATCGGTCCCTGCCTGGTCGCTACGTCTCGCCGCAGCGTATTGTGTGGAGTGTGTGAGCTGTGTCACAGACTGACGGGGAGACAGGGGCGGGGGTGGCAAGGAGAAAAAAGGGCCGTGGGGGGGGGGGGGGGGGGGCGGCAGCCGACGCTTAATAATGCAATTCCAGGCAATGACGTAATCTGGGCCGCAGGGCAAAAGGTGGCAGAGTCGATCGGCGCAGCAAAGCGGAGAAAGGGTGCCAGGAGGCTCAGCGCAGACTGGCAAAGAATCAGCGGAGTCTGCGCTGGCCCGGGCCGCGGTTGCACTTTCTGCACCAGCGCACGCTGTCGACAGAAACGCTGGCGCCGTCGTGCAGCACCGGGCCGTCCCAGCTCCGGGAGTTGTAGCAGTGGCGGTACCTGCCATGGTAGGCTGTCAGCGGCGGGAGGATGCGGAGACGGACGACAAGCATGTCCGAGATGTCCTCGGCGGGGCTGTCCGGCTGTACCGGGTAGCGGGGCTCCGGGGAGGTGCTGGAAGAGGGAGGCGGAGAAAGGGCAACATTTCCGTTGCCATTGGTTTCCCTGTCCGTGCTTTTTGTATTTGCCCCGTCCTGCGCGAGAGGATCCATGCTCAGCAGGATCCCGCAGTGGTAGAGGATCGCCACGACGTCACTGTCATCGGTGTACACGTCGGTGCCCCAGACGCGACGCTCGTACACGTTCTCGTTGTCGTAGAGCTCGTAGCGGGGGATGCGCACGTCAATAGTGCAGTTGAGGTGGTTGCAGACGAAGTCGGGCAATAGCGGCACTGCGACGGGCACGGCCGCGTCGCAGAGGTTGAACTGTGCCATCTCCGGCTCTGGCGCTGAGTCAGGGGCTGAGCCCCGGAGCATCCGCTCGACGTACTCCTCCTCCTGCGGTGTGAGGTTGATGAAAAGCGCTCGGTAGTTCGCCGTAGACGGATGCTCCACGTACTCGACGTAGCCCAGATGTTTTGAAGGCAGTTGTTTGATCTGCTCCCTCACTGCCGATGCAATTGGCATGGTGGTGGTAGCTTTGGTGGTTATAGTCGTTTTTGTGTGTTGTGTGTGCTCCCAAGTCCCGTTCCACGACCGCAGTTGCGTTTCCTTCCATCCTCTGCCGGAGCTGGGCCTCTCGTCAGCTTTCAGCTTTCCGGGCCCCGCCAGCACCCCCTCTCTGTCGAGACAGACGATGGAAAAAGAGAACGCGAGCGCCCGAAAAGGGAAACCGGCCGCTGCGCTTATTATTGGTGGGGTTACTACAGTTCATGAGAGAGCGCAGTGCCAACAGCAGGAGATAGCCCGGAGGAGACTGTAGCACGCCAAAGGCAGGAAACACCTCTGACTATGTTGCAGGCGTCGCACACAAGGTTGCTCAACAGCAACAACTTTGCCGCGATCGGAGACAGCGACAGGGTGTACAACACGACGCCGGAAGGCCTCACGGAGCTGACAGCCGGCCTAGCCAACGATGTGGCGGGGAAACCCTCGCTGCCGGACTACATTGGCGTCGCCAACTACTGCAAGTCGTTGGTCCTCAACCCGGCAATCAACAGCTTCTACTTGCAGGTCGACGACATCATGCGCATCTGGGAAACACGCATTCTGTGCATGTTCATTGTGAACATCTTTGCGAAAAAAAACATCGCAACTCATAGCACCGGCTCCAACACTAGCACTAGTCTCGTTTCCGACAAGATGTTGCAGGTCGAGGCCGGCAACGTGCTCGACCAGGTGGCATACTTGAATTCCAGCAACGGCGCCTCCTCCGGTGGCGACGTGCTGCAGAAACAGAGCGCCCACCCCCGCCCTCGCAAAGAGGTCAAGCTCAACAGACAGTTTACTAACGTCCTTTTGTGGATCAAGCACGCCGGAAGGGACCTCGCTCTCCTCGACCACTACTACAAGGAGGTCTTCCGGGCCCGCACTTCTGGCCAGCACGACCAGGAGTACCTCGGCAAACTCCAGTTCGCCATCCTCGGCGTACTTCTCCGCCGCAATGAGCTTTTTACCGCCTACACGATCGCCAGCCAGGACAACCAGCTCACCTCCGAGCAGATGCACCGTGTCCGAGACAGAATCGAGAGCAATGCTCCAGACACGGACCTCTTCTGTCTTCGCTTATCTCTTGAGCTTGAGCCCCCGACCCCGCCTGAGCCAACAGCAGACGGCGCCGATCGGCCCGATTTGGCACAGAACCCGCTCTATCGACAGCTCGCGGAAACCCTCGATGCCTGCACGTGACGTAGAGGGCATGCTCACCCGCGCACCGCAGTCACTTCAGACCGTTCGCTAGCGAAAAGCGTCCCGCAGACAAAATCGCAAGAGGAAAAAAAAGACCAGCACTGCGAGACTCCCAAAAATTTTCCAGATTTTCCACGGGGCATGTACCCGCAGCGACGGACCTGGCGCGACTCTCTCCTCTCTCCCTCCCTCCCTCGCACACTCTCTCTTGCAACCCACCGCATCACCAATCGGGAATCCACGACTGCTGCCTACGTACTGTGTGGTCTCCCTCGCCGGTTGGAGGTGGAGGACTCTCATACTGGAGGAATGTACATGGTGAAATTTCGTAGTTACTTTAGTGGTTTTTAACTGTTGAACACAATATATTGGCTTAATCTCTTTCCCCTCTCGACAAGTAGAATATCCATCCCTTCTGAACAGTACAAAATGGCCAAGGAATTAAAGGACGCAGTCACCAGAGAATATACCATCAACTTACACAAGAGACTCCACGGCGTCACCTTCAAGAAGAGAGCTCCAAAGGCCGTCAAGGAGATCAAGAAGTTCGCTAAATTACACATGGGCACTGAAGATGTCAGATTAGATCCTAAACTGAACGTCGAATTGTGGAAGAGAGGTATCCAAGGTGTTCCTTACAGATTAAGATTGAGAATCTCCAGAAAGAGAAACGAAGACGAAAACGCAAAGGCCACCATGTTCTCCTACGTCGAATCCGTCAGTGTTCCTACTGTTAAAGGTTTAGAAACTATCGTCGTTGAAGATGATGAATAAATTATTTAATTACTGCATTCCACTTTGACTCAAATCTAAGACAAATTTATCATTGCAATAGTTTTCTAATCTATCTATATAAAATCCCTACGACTGTTTTTAATAAAACTTTAATAAAAAATCCTTAAAATTATTAAACTTAAAGGCTTTTAAGACGACGCTAGATGCAATATAGTAGACTTAGTTTGCATCGAACAATAACTACAGCTAGGGCAAAGGCTAAGGCAGGCAAAGGCTAAGGCAGGCTAAAGGCTACAATTACATCTACAACACAAAGAAAAATCAGTGTAACTATGACAAATGTACCCATCACAACAACTGGTCCGCGTAATGCCCGCTTCAAAACGAAGCAGACAAAACAAGTTGGAAACACAGGGGGCTACCCCCATGCCTTGTTCAAACGTTGGTACGATTAAAAAAAATCTTCATCATCTTTTCTATGTGTATTATAAGGAGAGAACAAAGGGAGAAAGTAAAATGGCTGTTTCCAAAGTTAGGAAAGCTCATGAAAAAAAGAGGCATATCCTTATGCCTTCTTTCTTCTTCTGGTGCTCATGAATTAGTCAATTCTTTGCTGATCCTTCTGGATACAACACCAAAAAACCAATTACATAGTAACACGGTGACTTTTCATTAGCGCCAGTAGTAATTTGCTTGACTCTTTTTTATCTTCCTCACCTCGTCTCACTCACTACCTCGCACCTAGCCTCAGCTGGGCCCTATTTTCTTTCTCTCGGTATACACGCTGTAAGGGTTTCTTGTGCCTACTAATGGTATATTGTAACTAACTAACTATACGAACTCCAAAAATTATAAATTTGCCATTTTACTCCGGTCCTCTCGTATAGGAACGCTCACGCTTGTCCCAAAGCCCTCTTCCCCTGGTCTCTTCAAGTCGTACCTTTGGTCAAACCACTCGAGCAGCCCAACGAGGTTGTTGCATTCATTTAGGCCAATCAACGTCTTCCTCTCGATGAGCCCTTCCATCATGCATGATAAGTGATGTTGTACTAACCTGAAAGGTAAACCGTACGCAGTAGCGTAATCCCAAAACCTCTCGACTGCACCCCATGGACACTTTTCGTATCCTGCAAACATCGCAGGATTGTTCAAAACCCCGCGTACGGCCATAATACCGTCACACTTAGTGTACTCCCTAATCTCATATGCATCTTTCAAGCTGAAACAGTCTCCGTTGGCAATCACCGGGACACTCACATTCTCTTTAACTATTCGTATCTTATCAAAATTGGCAGGCTGGCTGCTCCGTGTGTTCTTGGTTCTCCCATGCACAGTAATGAAATCGACTCCGGCCTTCTCGACGCTCTTCACAAAATCAATCGTCTCGTTGATATCGTCGTGAACACGGATTTTGGTCTCAATACATATATCGTCCCCCCATCTTTTCTTCACCTCGTACACCATTTCTGAAACGAGCTCTCTGTTACTCATCAATGCTGCACCGATACCTTCACGTACCTGCTCCTTGATTGGACATCCACAGTTGATGCCAATACCGTCAACGTAGGGCTGCACCATCTCAACAAATCTGAGCAAATCTGTAACGTTGTTGACCCCAACCTGCACGATCAACGGCCTATCTGAGTTGTTCGTCGTGAAGTCACTCAACCTCGCGTTTTCGTTTCTCACAAATTCCCTGGCTAATATCATGGGACTGTAAACGATGTCGCATTTATAATCACGAACTAACTTACGGAATGGTAGTTTTGAGTATCGCACCATTGGTCCTGCAACAAATACAGGCCTGCCTTCTTTCTGATATTTTCTGATGATATTGATCGGCTTATCTTCTGGATTTCTCGGTCTCACATGCATCATGTTTGGAGAGATGGAGGAACCAATTTTCTTTTGTCCATGTTCATGTTCACGATCTTGTTCTTGCTCTCTCATTGCATCTTCAACATCATTTGCAACCACAGGCTTAGCACCAATAGTGACGTTACTAGTTGTCATTTCTACTCGGCTGGTACCGAATCTAATACTGTTGTAATAGTGTTTGTATCCTGCTGATCGTCTAGTACTGAAAACTAAACCGAACAACCGATTTCCGAAAGTAGAGGGAATCACTTTGATGACTTGCGGAAGAGTTGGAAGAAGAGAAAAGTAGAAGTAAAGGAAAACAACTGAGCTAGCTTTTCTGTTCTCTGTCTCTTATCACTTATTACCTGTAGCTGGCACGATAAAGCTTAAATTTGGGCACATCGCAGTCTCTGCGGCTCCCGACTTTTTTATTCGTCGGATCCACTCGAAGATAAAAAAAGTGGAAAAAAAGGCCAGCAGAGCGGAGCGTATGGACTTTCCCTTTTGGGCAGTTGAGCCCATGGCCCGTTCTCAATGGGGTAACTCAGCAGGCTTATCAGTGCCTTGGCTACTCGGAATTGGAATAGGAAGAGGCTGGATGGAAAACACATCGGCTAGACAAATAACCACCCCGAAACAAGTGCACAGAGTACCAGAGAGACTGGTAGTTGGATAATATGAAGCAAAGGTCAAGGAAGAAAAGTCTACTAGAACTAACTGTAACTCCCTTGATGATTGGATGTATATTTATCAGGAATTTCATCTTTTAGTTGTAAAGCGTGGACTAGCACAGTGCTGAGTAGCCTCTGCTGTGTCAAACCTGGGCTCTGTCATGTCATAGTAAACGACAACTAGCCAAATTAAGCTTGTTTTACCTGTCCGAAAAAACTCTCGAAAGTTTTCAGTCACGTGACTAGATACCTAGCTTTTCTTGATTTTTCAGATCCTCAGCTTTTTTTTCTCCTTTTCTTCAGTTTTTATCAGTTCTATCAATTTTTCAGCATGAATTTGGAACAAGAACCTTGAGTAAAAGATTAATACAGTCATCGAATAACCAACAGACCAGTCAAGCAATGTCCGAGGTTGAATCAAACAAGAGACCAGCCGAAGAAGTTGTTGATGTTCCTGTTGAGGTGAAGAAGTCCAAGACCGAAGAAGTGCCTAAAGGTGTTGCTGCCATTAAACCTGAATACATAGTTTCAGCTTCTGATGCTGATGCAGTCTTTGATGACGACGCAGCAGAAGCTTCAACTGCTCTTGAGCAAGAGGAGATGGGTAAAAACAACAAAAACAATACTAGCAAAGGCAAGGGGAAGAACAAAAACCGTGGTCAAAATAAGGCCAGAAAGTTGATCCAAGTAAAGGAGGAGATGAAAATCTGTCCATCTATATTGGATCCTGAATCAGGCAAGCAATGTCTGAAGGGCTCTGAATGTAGCTGGTGCCATGATGTCGCTGTTTATTTGAAGCAAAAGGAGCCTTGTATTGAAGGTGTCTGTCCTGTGTGGAAAGAATTAGGTTACTGTCCCATGGGAATCAAATGTAGATGGTTGAAATCTCACTTCAATTATGACACGAACACCTTGATCTATGGAAATGATTATGTCAGAGATGAGAATAAGGGTGAAGTGAACTTTGTCAGTCTTGCAGATAAGAGATTGCTACATGCCAAGAAATTTGATTTCAAAACAAGCGAAATTGCCTTAAAGATGGTTGATGAAGACAAGGTAGCAAAAATGGACGCTGAAAAGAGAAAAACCCTCGAGAACGAATTCAACGAATCCAAGGTCAAAGCCTCTGAGAAGAAGAAATTGGACTACAGGAATAAAATGGTGTTATCTCCACTAACAACTGTCGGTAACTTACCTTACAGAAGGTTGATGAAAACTTTGGGTGCAGATATTACATACAGTGAGATGGCTTTAGCCAACTCCTTGATTAGTGGTCAAAATAGTGAATGGGCATTGTTGAAAGCACATCAGACTGAGTATCCTGGATTTGGTGTACAGATTGCAGCATCTAAACCATGGCAAGCTGCAAAGTCTGCCGAGGCCATTTACAAATTTGCAAACAAGAATGTCAGTGAGATCAACTTGAACTGTGGTTGTCCAATTGACTTATTGTTCAAAAAGGGTGAAGGTGCCGCATTGATGTCGAGCTCAAACAGAATGAAAAATCTTTTGAAGTTGATGAACGATTGTAGTGGCGATCTTCCAGTTACCGTAAAGATGAGAATGGGTGTTTTAGACAAGAAGCCTGTTGCCATTGATATTGTGGACAAATTGCTTAATGCGGGTGACATTGGTGCAATCACCATCCATGGTAGATCGAGACAACAGAGATACACAAAGGAGGCAAATTGGGACTATATTGAAGAAGTCGGTAAGGTTGTGCAATCTTACAATGAAAAATACGAGGAAATGAAAGATGTTTCCGATAGACCAAATCCAGTCTATTTGATCGGTAATGGTGACTGTTTCACTTATGAAGATTGGTATGAGCATACTGCCAGACAAGGAGTGGATACGGTCATGATTGCCAGAGGTGCATTAATCAAGCCATGGATTTTTGAAGAGATTGAGGCTCAGCAATACCTCGACAAGTCATCAACTGAAAGACTGAGAATTATAGAAGATTACGCAAAATATGCGTTACAACATTGGGGTACTGACGAGTTCGGTATTAACACAAGTAGAAGGTTTTTGTGTGAATTTTTGTCTTTCACGTACAGATATATTCCTGTGGGGATTTTAGAGAAACTACCACCAAAGCTAAACCAAAGACCACCAAAATGGAGAGGTCGTGATGACATGGAAACTTTGCTAGGCTCGAGTGACTACAAGGATTGGATCAAGATTACAGAAATGTTTTTGGGTCCGGCCAACGAGAGTTTCAGCTTTATCCCAAAGCATAAAAGCAATTCTTATGAGACGCCGAGAAACTAATTTCACGTAAGAATCGTCAGTTAACTATGTAAGGAGTTATATAAGTACGTATGTATCTTTTGTATGAACATAAAAGAAAGAAGGAATCAGATGGAAGAAAAGCAGTGCTATTCTTTTCTATCAAATGGTGTTTAGTATTCATCACTTAAAGCTTTTGATTTTTTCAACAATGCTTTCCTTTCTGCTTCCAATTCTGCGATCTTTGCTCTGAGCTTTGCATTATTACTATCCGAAGCAGCTGGGCTGGAGCCAGATTCTGATTCCAACCTCTTGACTTTTTCCTTCACTTCTAATAAGTCGAATACCATAGTATAAGTTCTGTTCAAGATCAGGGAAAGGAACAATGTGAATCCGCAGAGGTACATGTTTCTTTGAGAGTAGAATCTTCTGGACTGGATTTCTGCTCTACTTACTCCACCGTTAAGCATGTCATTGCTGGCGAGAGTGCCATTGTATAGCTCATTGGTGACCTTGATGGTTCTGTTGACCGAGTCTGCAAACATAATACCTATGAATACAAAAACACATTTTGTGACCACTTGGAATTGTTGTGAGTGGAACGGAATGGATAATCCCTTTAATAAAGGACGACGAATCTTGGATGGGAGTGGGAATGAAATTAGTGAAAACATGACCATTTCCACTACAAGAAGGGAGAACGTGAGAACGTATTGGAATGCCATTATGTGTTGTCTTCTAGTGGCTTGTGAGATTAATGAGTCAATACGGTTGTGGTACGAATCAATTGTTAATCAATTGCACTCAATTCTGGTTGACATAAAGAAGTAAAACAAAGGCAAAGAAATTGAGGACGTGTCCCAACCTTCTTTATCAGGGTGGGTGGCGCAGAAAGTCAGAGGACAGGAAAATCGAGCCCCTAAATTTTTCTTTCTGACATAATCGAATAGCTTCTTAAGCGCAGTGTTTTTATGTATTGGAAATAAACAAACTATAGTATAAATGAATGGAAATAATGTAGATACAAATGGATATATATGTTACTCTATATAGTGATCTATACACACATATTGCAGACACTTGTTGAGAGGGGGGTTAGCATGACAAAGAGATGAGCAAAAATCGTAGGCGGTAAAAAAGTGTTAGTTTGCGAGGAAACTATGCTGTCTATTGGGTTATAGAAAAGAGGATGATTTTTTTTTCCGAATGCTGGTTTGCACTGGTTTTTTTCATTTTAATACTCTAACGTACCTTTATTGAGGTAAGATAGATTGTGTTTCTATGCTGCGATATCGGATCAATGCGTTGTATGACCTCTGTGATACTTCAAGCCGTTGAGATTCTTGTAGCGCTTACCACAAACTTCACACCTGTAAGGCTTGTCTTTCTCGAAGGCCATTCCATTCGGGTAAGGCGAGTCTGAATCTGGGTTGATTACCGACAGCGTTCCATCCGAGTTTTCTCTCAACGTTTGATTCTGGTGGCCGTGTAGTCTATGGTACTTCAAACCGTTTTGGTTCTTGTAAGTCTTGCTACAGCCTAGAACGGGACACTGGAATGGACGTTCGTCCTTCCGTTCGATAACGTAGAGCCGTCTAGCCGGGTCATCAATACATACTTCCTGGCCCATGTCGTCATCATCCATATTTGCGTCGTCAACATCCATCTGGAACTGTGTATCGTGGTCCATGTCCATATCACCGTCATTGTGGGTTCGTATTCCTCCTTCCTTATGCATAGAAAGCTGTGAGTTTTTTATTTTATGATGGTTGTTTGTGATATTGCCTGCATTACCATTGTTGTGGCTGTTATGGGTGTTGTTGTTGTTGTTGGTGTTGCCTGTGTTGTTGAGGTGGGTATGGGAGTTATCATTGGATTGGTGGGTGTTATTAAGGGTGTTCATGTTATTAAGGTTGAAATTATTAGAGGTATTGTTATTAAGATTGTTTGTTGCGTGGTCGTTACCGTCATATGCGCTCTGGGAATTATTGAGTTGGTGCTGGATTTGTTCGTGGAACATTTTTGTCTGATTTTCCAGGTCTTTTGTCAAACGGTCATTTTGGAAGTAGCTTGCGCCATTGTTTGTTGAGAAGTCGAACTGCATTGGTTCCTGCTCTTGATTGTTCAATTTGTTGAGGTTGGCCTGGTTGGTATCCCCGAAATTGAAGTTGGAGAGGGTTTTGTGGAGCTCGTTGTTCTGCAAGTTGTGGTTGTTATTCTGATCGTAGGTCATGTTCAGGTTGAAGCTGGAAATCTTGTTGTTTGACTTTGGGTTCATGCTGAACTTCTTGTTGTTGTTGTTCAAGTTCTGCTTTGTGTTCAAGTGGTTGTTGAGAAATACTTCATTTGTCGGAACTGCGCCTATCGAGTTATTTGCGATTCTCATTCTGTCGAGACCGGAGGAAGAGTTCAGGTTGTTTTGGTTGATGTTGTTTGGGTTTGTGTTGAGGTTCATCCCGTTCAACTGGATGGAGGTGGGGTCCTGCTGGATGTGCATCTCCTCGTAGTGTCTCAACAAGTCGTGCAAGGTGGGCAAGATCTGGCCGCAGCAAGAGTAGTCTTTACAGTAGTTTGCCTCCAAGTCTGCCAAATAGGACGAGTTTGGAACGGAGGAGTCGTACATCATGATACTGTCGCCGCGCAAGTCCATAGCGTTATTGTTGGTGAAGTTGCCGTTGAAGAGGTTTATGGACTGATTTCTCTGCTGCTGGTACTGGACATTGCCGTTGTGGGGTTGGTTATGCGTTTGACTCTGGAGTTGGTTCTGGTGGTGGTTCTGGTGCATATTGTTGTGGTTCTGGATGAAGACCTCGTCCCGCAACCAGGAGCTGATGCCGACCGAGCCCCAGGAGACGCCGCCGACTCCCTGGGAATGAGCTATACTTTCCCTCCGCAACCTAGGGTTCTGGTAGAGGGAGTTATTCCTGGAGAAGGAGATGTTGATGGGCTGGGACGAGTCGCCGTTGCTAGGCTGTTGGATGGCCATTGCCGAAGACAGATTCGAGAAGTTGCTGCTCATCGTTGTATGGACGGAGTGGAATTAATAACAAGCCCGTATGTGTTGTGCTTGCTTGCTTGCTCTTCGCTCCGTGAGATGCAGTGTGGTGCTGTGGGTATCGGGAGCACCTTTGCCTGTGTGCCTGTGTCTGTGACAGGAGAGAGGGGAGTACGAGTGGAGAAAAAGTGTGTGGATATAAGGGTGAGTAAAAACTATGCCACTCTTACAACGTCCTTCAGATCTCAGTAGAGGGGAAGGGGAAAGAGCCGGACGCTGTCTTGGTGCAGAACAGGGTGCGTGCGTGCGTGCGTGTGTGCAGAAGGGTATGCAGGACAGCGTATTCCTGTCTGTGTGTCTTGGTGCAGATCCAACTGTGTCAATGTGTCGACGTCGAGCTGGCCAACACAGGGGTGTCAAAGGACAAGATCGCTGGAGCTCTGAGTCGGGACAGCAGCTGGGACAGCAGCAGCAGCAGCAGCAGCGGCAGCAGCAGCGGCAATGGCCATGGCTGGCCCAGAGGCGATAAAGCTGGCGGAGGCGAGGCGAGGCCGAGCGCGCGGGCGCTCGTGCCGAGTGGATAAAGTGCAGTGGAGTGCAGCGCAGTGCACTAGCACTGGCAGCCCGGGGCCAACGGTGCTGCAGGCGCCGACGGGCGCAACAGCCCTGCCGGGAGGGGCGAGGTGGGAAGGTGTGCGGGGGGCGCGCATCGACGCGTCGACGGGAAAATTGGCCGATCGGCGCGGCGCGGCAACTCTGTTGACGTTTCGTTACGTCAGCCGGGCATCGCGGCGACATGAATCCGGCCTTCCTGCCGGGGAGGGAGGCGGGAGGGAATGTGGCAGGGGCTGCAGCAGGGCAGGGAGACGGGGCAGACGGAGACAGGAGGTGATAGAACGAGTTTGGCGGGTGGAGGCGACGGGAAGGGTCTGGGGCAGATCGAAGTGTCAGAGCTGTTGCTGTGGCTGGCACGGGGAAGGGTTCAGGATAGAAGAAGCATACACGACGTCCGACCTACTGCCTCGAAACTCGGACCGCCAGATACACGGCCGACACAGTCCGACACCCGCATACGCCACGATGAGACTGCTTTCGCAGAGTAGCAGGAAGAAGAAGACCGACGGGGGTACGAATACGGGGACGAATACAGGTACAAACAATACAGACACACTGGCTTCTCCGAGCCCGAGCAGTACAAGCTTGTCGACGTTGTACCTGCCCACGCCGGCGAACAGCAAGACCCACTCCCGGTCCTCATCGCTGCGCTCACACGGCAGCTTCCACATGTCTGTGACCAAGAACACGACGCCGTCGCCGTCGAGCAAGGTCTCGCCCAACAACTCCGCCGTCTCAATCCCGGTCGTCTCCTCGGTGTCCCCGCTGCTCTTCTCCAAGTCCCCCTCCCTCTCCGTCATGAACAATAACTGCGCCTCTGCCTCGTCATTCCCGCTCTCTAACGACACCCAGCGCCTCGAGCTCATCAAGGTCATCGAACAGTCCCTCAGCAAGTTCTCCGCCTTGAAGAAAAACAACACGCTCAAGGCAAACATCCTCAGACTGAACCTTCTCCCGTTTTTGCGGTTCCCGATCAAACCCTTCATCAACGTCAACGAGCTGCTCTCCACTGCCATCGTCGACCTCAACGTCGACCTTCTCCTCCTCGAATCGAGAACCCTCCTCGGCTGGTGGGCAGATCTCCTTAACATCCTCCTCGTCGACTACCAATCCATTTCTGCCCTCGACCGAAATTGCTTCTTCGAGTCCGTCTCTCGCTTACTCTCCCACAACATCTGGCTTCTTTTCCAGGCTAACGTCGCCTACTCCACACAGTTCAACGACACCTACGAAAACTTCAGGCGTCTCCTCCTGCAGACCTTTGAGTTCGCCATACTTAGACTCAACTCAAAATCTGTCTCTCTATCCGCATCCATCTTTATAGGGAAAATCCTCTCCTATGCCTTCTTCCACCTCCCATCAATATCGAGAGGCTTGTCCTTTCTCCTAAACACAAAACTGGTCAACTACAAGAAAATATACAACCTCTGCATCTTCGATTCGTTCAATAACTTGAACCCAAGCTTCATGAACCAATTTCCAACCATCTTGAGCGACCTCACCACACAGTTCCCGGCCCATTTGACCCCGCTAATCAGCTCAAACATCCAACCAAGAGATGTCAACTATATCATAGAAGCACAGTTTATGAACTCCATTTTCCCACCAAGGGAAAAAATAGAAGGTATACGAGAAACGAAGGGTGTATGGGTCAACAGGTGGTCTTCAGTTGAAAACGTCTCCTTATTCTGCTCGTTCTTTAGAAACTATCTCACAATATCTTCTGTCTATTTGAAAAACTTTCCTTTGATGATGATCGATCAATACTACATCTTCGGCATGCCAGGATTCCTAGCTTTCCTCACTCATATTTACCAAATATTCAGTCTACAACTCAAAAATGCAGAGTTAAGAAACTCCAATTCAAACTCAAAGTTGAGAAATAACATCTACAGCAACAACATCCCGTACAATGATGCTCTTTTGGCCATTCCTCCTAAAGTTTCCAACGAATCCAATATAGACAAGTGCTTCAACATCCTTCGTGATCTTCTGGTTAACCCAAGGAACTCAAATGAACGATTGCTTAAGCCAGGAGTCATTAAGGGATATGAGAACATCTTGAAACTATTCATCACAAAGACAAATATTTTGGACACCTTTATGGTTGAAACTTTACTAGACCTATTCATCCAATTTTCGAGAACAATCGACGTTCTAGATGAAACTAATCAGAATGAAATGAACCATTCGATCATCGATTGGAACTTTTGGCTGGATATCCTTATTCGTTTGTTAGACTCGAATAACTTGAATTGTGAAGTGAAGGCAATCTCAACACTTTATCAAATTTGGGATTTCATGCCCAATGATATATATCAATGCGATTCGGATTTGAATAATAGAAAGTATTGGCTATCAGACCCTTCAGAACATTTGAAAATGAACGTTATAGAATATTTGCTAAGCTCCAAAAACTGGTGCAAATTTTTCGGCCATTACATGCCTTTTGAAAGAAGTTTATTTGTGAAACTCCTTATTTGGAAGATTTTGGGAATCTCTTCATTTGAGAATCTGGTTTGTCTACAAGATTTCAAGTTAAAAAACAGTACTGATGAAGCGAAAATCAAAAATCTGGTCAGATCAAGACTTCATGAAACTGAGGAAAGGACGAAAAAATGCATTTTCCAACCTTCAGATTTGCTGATGAACAAAAAGTTCGTCATTAATAGGATATTAGGATCGGATATTAAGAGGAGAGATAAGAAGCTTAGAACCTATCCTTATGAAGTTTTAGATGATGCAGTATATACGTCATTCAAACAATCCGTATCTTCTAATTCAAAGGCATCGACTCTAGGAATACCGCGATCAACTTCTGCAGGCTCGTTGAATGATCCTAAAGAACAAAAGGCTAAAGGTTCTAATTGGATGGGCAGGATTTTCAACAAGTCACAATCTCTCTCTGCTATCAACGACAGCAAGACTACTTCCAATGGATCGAAGGTTTTTGGTAAACTGCTGAATCTTTCTAAAGGATCTACTGAAAAGAAAGAATCGCACTCTCCAATTTCTTCGTTATCTTCCTCCTTATCGTCATTAGAACTGAACCAAATTTCAGAGGCAAGCACTGGAAGCAACGGTATCATAGTAGACAACGAAAATAAACATTTTTCATGTCCACCAGAATGGGATCACGACTTGGATATTGAGAAGGAAAATTATGAGTTCATTCTAGTCGATGATGAACTGAAGATGCAGTCATTTGTGCAGAAGCTGAACGATTTCAACAACTCCATTAAAAAATTTCACGCCAGAGGTAAGATTTTGATGATCAACGATGAATCAAAGCTTCCTTCGCTAAAAGTTGACAAACCCCTAGGATTACACAGAAATGAAGATTCCAGAATCAATATCGAATCTCTGGAAAGTATAATTGACGAAAACGAAACCGAGGATGACAAATTTCTAGGAAACGATGAACTTGAAGATGAAATGATCGACCTAAGTGGAGGATTCCATACCCTCAATGGATTTGATATTGACTCGAGCCATAACAATGGATATAACACAGGAACGAAAATATTTTTTGATGGTAACAACGCAGAAATAAGAGAGAAACTGAGAAACACCGATGCTCTGACGGCTTATCTCTCCAATGGCTTGCTGGAATATAACGAAGAGGTTATTGTCTTTGAGAACTTTTTAGCTGACAGGATCAGAGAGCTAGATTATAATGACCTGACCATTATGGATGACATAGTATTGAATAAGATACATGAAGGATGGAATGCTAATTCAAATGATGCCTCCTCCTCATCTTTCTTGGAGATTTCAATGAGTGCAACCTTAAGAGATGCCGCGGAAAAGACTTATAGAGTGAGTAGAGAAGGTTATCTCAAGCTAAAGAGAGATATACCTAACATCGTTCCTGAACTTCCAGGAGATCGACTCAACGCATACTGATCAGGGATAGGATTTTTAGATATACACATTTGTTGAAGTGGGTTTAATTGCATACTTTTGTTTTTATTATTATTATTATTATTATTATTATCCTTATCACCATTATTACTATTATTATTATTACTATTTTTTTTACTTTTATCATATTTTCATTATACTATTACTTTTTTTTCTAGTTTTATTTTCATTATCACCTATTTTTTTACTTTTTACATATTGCATACGTACATATTCATTATAGAATTTCTCTCGTTAGGTTCCCATGTGTATTTTTTATACTCTGGTAAAATTGAAGGGCCAATCCACGCATTTACCAAACTTGTTTAATTCAAATTAAGAAACCTCCGGACGTTGGGAATTTTTCTGTAGGCAATATGTGCGACAGTATGCAATAACTAAAATTAGCCGTTTTATTCACCCAAGGACATGCTTTCCTATTGTTCCGTCTTTTGCTCAAGGATCGAGCAAGAGGCATTGAATGTTATAACCATCATAGAACCAAAGCATCATGATTATAAATTTTGGTTTCCCCTTGCAGATATGGAAGTCATGGATATACGTTTGTATCACAATCTTCACGATGTTCTTTGTGCTACTACCATCATCGGTTCTGGTTTATCTTCATTTCCAATCTAGTATCATTCCGGAGGCGACTCCTCCAATGGTTTTACAGTTTCAATACATGAAAGAAACAGGTCCGTTTGCATTTTTCAATATGACAGAAGCCGCATTTCAGCAAGTAAAACCATGGAAAAATGCAAATACAAATGCATTTACCAGGATTGAACAAGTACTTACGGTCCACATGAAGTATCTGAAGTTAACCCAAGGATCTACAGTTGGGGGTATCCGTGTCAGTGTTTACAATGACAAAAAGCCTCCGATACTTCATAAATCGTCTTTGAAGGCTTCAAACAGCCCAGATTTGGGCAGGCAATCAACCAGAAATTGGCCATTTAAGGCGCTATCAATGGTAGATTCCCAAAATGAGTTCAGCTTGTACCGTACTGACAGAAGATTTACATCGTGGTCAGAAGTTATCGGCAAGTCGTACACAAAAAGTGTACCTTTCATAAGCGGGGTTGAGCCAGATAATCTGGGAGTGGAGTCTGAGCTGGGAGTATTAGATTATTTTGTTCCCAAATGGATACTCAACCTTTTCGTTCCTCAGGGGGTACAAAACCTACTCTCGATAAAAAATCTGAGTAGCCTTCTACAAAGAAAAGAGACTTACGAGGATACTTACGAACACATGAAACACATGGAAACTCTTGCTCTGCTGAATTCTTATGGGACTTTTCAAGAATTCCCTAGCAAGAGTTTTTTCACTGGGGTGATTCTCTTCGATGGCGATCTAGATTATAAAGAGTTTGCTGAAACGAGTCTTTTGGTTGAACTGGACATGAATGATGTGTTTGTTGTGGAAGCTTATGTCAAACTTGACTATGTTCTTAGTGGGTTTAGATGGTGGGTTTATTGGTGGCCGGGTTTGTGCTTTTTAATTGGGGTCAGCATAATTTGGATAGTCAGCTGTATAGGTTGTTTGATTTTCAGTTGGTTTGCAATGAGCGCATGGGGTGTTTATTTATGGTTGATGGAGACACAGGAAGAAAAGGACAGTGATGCTATTAAAAGGAATTTATCCGAATTATTAAAAGAATAGTATTTGAAACGCTTTTATAGATCTAACGAAATTTTCATTGTATAAGTAGTTGTAAATGGGAGACACACTACCAAAAGAAGATAATGAAAAACATAAACTAGAGCCAAATAGTCCATTTGGGAATGTGGCTTATCATCAATAGGAGTATAAAATGCAGTGATATATAGAAGTGAAGTTGCAGGAGGTAGGCAAAAGTTAATGTTGGATATGAAGTAAAGGATTTTCTCATCATAGAATAGGCCATCACGATATATTTTGGAGTTGAATGCGCATCCTATAATGGGCATAATGAAGAGTCTAGCAAATGTTACGGCGATGGGAACCCTCCATACCCGAAGAGGAATGGTTGACAAATTCAAACGGCCTATTGTACCGCCAAGCATGAGCAAACCAAAGGGAACCTCTGCAGCACCAACATATCCTGCCAAGTCCATAAGAAATGAGAGCGGTGGATCACCATCAGGTGCAGGAGGGACATGGGCCTGGGGAGTAACCACAAACAACGCTTGTACCCAAGGGATCATACAGATAGCTATCGAGATAATCATTGTCATGGATACAATTTTCAATGTGGATGCAATCCATAAATTGAGGATTGACTTGCACAGCTGGTAATAGTTTATTGAATGCAGAAAGTCCCCTGCTTTGGAAATGAAAGTTTCTGCTTGTTTTGTAGATGTTCGTATGTCCTCCGTTATAGGTGTCAGAAATTCGTATTTAGAGTAAACTCTGACTATATCATTGATACCTTCAGGAACCTGATCTGAAAAAGCATCATTACCAAGCAGTATTCGAGGAACAGACAATGTTCTCGATAGGGGTTCTGTACTTCGAATAGTAGAAGACAGTGAGGAACGAGTTGAAGTATTTCTCAGAATTGGTTGCTGCTGGTCATCTGAGAGTGTCGATCTGGATGACACAGTGGACAACAGCGGGTGGTTATCATTTTGAGAGGAATGGTCTCCCGAAAAGGTGAGGTGGGGTTGCTGCAATGTAACTGAGTCCGGAGTTGATGGAAGATCAATATCTGACGAAGAAGACGAAGAAGAAGAAGATATGACTATTGTAGGATTGTTTTCATGCTGGTCAGCTGCTGCTGTTGTTGCCGTTGCCGCTTCTAGCTTTGCTTCTTGGGAAGACAATTTCTTTGCTGCTTCCAATCTGGCTTCGGTGTGAAAATCCATCTCTATCAACTTGAACGCTCCGAAATTAAACTGCACCAGCATTTGCAAAGTGAAATATATCATGACATAACTGACGCCTTTGTCAATGTCATTGAAAATCGATGATGACTCCATTGTTTGTAGGTAAGCGATTGGTAAGTCTGAGATATTTGGCAATAGGCCGCAGCAAATAAGGCCTCCCCACCAGTTCTTCGGGCACCCTGCCGCTATTCCGAAAATAAAGCACAGCAGAGATCCCAGTCCCATGAGAAAGAACGATACGATGACAATGGTTGCGATCTGGTGAATGTCATCATTGGAGATGTTGCTGACAATTTTCTGGAAAGCTAGACATGGAATAAGCACGTTGACTGCGATTGTACTGATGTTCTTGGACGTTTCAACGGTAAGAATTTTTTTTTTGGTAAGGGTGTAGCCGATGGCGATGATAAAGTAAATCTTGAAGATCGGCTTGACCGCAATGTAGATGATTTCCCCTAGCCAGATAGCCATTTAGGATGGACGTGGCGATAGCAAACACTTTTCGGGGTTCCCTTAGCCTGTTTCTTTTCCCTGGCTAAAGACTTATAGAGCACATTGTATCTTTCAGCGTACTACATAACCACAAAGCGGAAAGAGAAATATAGAAAAAATAAAACTGTCTGTGGAGGCCCCAACGGTGATGGAGCCAATGTCCTGGCCAACCCACCAAATCATGTGGTATCCGTGGCTCATCCCACTCTCCCGCTCGCGGGATGGGGAGCAGCAATAACAGAAGAGGCAGATTTTTTTTGACAGGTGGGAGGAGCCCAAGTGACTGAACAGCGCAAGTCAGTCGATGTAGGCGAAGATCTCTTCGGTCAGCTCGCTGTAGTGGGGGAATTTGACGGGAATGTTGGCTGGCAGGAGGTCGACGTAGTGCTTCTCTATGAGCCTCATGAGGGCGTCGTAGAGAATACGGTAGCCGACGCCGGAGAAGTGGATGCCGTCGGAGAGGATCTCTGAGTAATCCCCGCCGCGAGCCTTCTCCGAGCCGTGCTTCTCGATCCACGCCATGGTCTCATCGTACAAGGGGAGGACGGGGACGGTGTCGCCAAAGTGCTCCTTCACCGCATCCTGGTAGAGCCGGTTCGTTTCGTTGTCCCGGCAGTCGCCCGTGAGGAGGTCCTCCGGGTGCGTCGTGTCCCAGAGCTTCTGGTCGTGGACGCCGGGCGTGATAACGACGAGGGGGATCTCCCGCAGCTGGAACTCGTGCACTATCGCCTTCATGTTGGCGACAAACCGGTCGAGCGGCATGTGCTCGTTGTTGGTTGGCGACGTGCCCTTGCGGCATGCGTCGTTCGTGCCAAAGAAAACGTAAGCCAGCTGGATCTTCTTCGAGTCCGGCACCGCGTCGTGCTCCGTGCGCAAAATCGACCTCACTAGCGGTACGCCATCACGCGTATTGTACCCGCTGAACCCCCGGTGGAGTAGCTGCAGCCGTCTGGCGTAGGCGTTCTGGAGCGCCGCCCCGAGACTGAACTGGACCTCTCCGCCCGGGCCGGGGAACTGGTTAAAGGCGTACTCCGTGATGGAGTCGCCGAGCAGAAGAAACGTGTTGTAGTCAGTGTACGCCATCGTCTAGGTGCGCTGTGGCGACACTGTCTCGTCTCTTGTGGCCCGTGCTATGATGTTCCTGCGGCAACGAGACCGGCTATCCACTTCAACACTTTTCCCCATTTCCCCTCGTTCCCCCCATTGCTTCTTCCCCATTCTCTGAGCCTCCTTGTCGACGCGTCGGCGGTTGGAAGCCCGAGGAAAGGCCAGCGAGACATAATTAGCGAGGAGTGCAGCTGACGGGGCCGTTGTTTGGCTGCCGGCCGGCGAGCTTGGCAGCGAGAGAGAGGGTCGACCGTTGTTGCAGCGGCTTGGCAGCCAGATTGCAGGCTGATGAGGAGAAGGGGGAGTAGAGGAGGAAGAAGAAGGGGGATGTTTGAACCCTGATCTGCAGTGTAGAAGGGGCCAGCAGATTAGTCCGCACATTACGAGCCAACATGGAAACGAGCATTCCTAGGAAAAGCCTCGCAATGCAGCCGGGAGGATCGAGTTCGTCAAAAATGAGCACCTCTTCATCGTCTCTGGTGCCATGGACAGCCACCGAGAAGCTGCTGCAGGCCGAGGTGGTGAAGGCATTCTTGCCGATGGAAGATCCGAAGGTCTCTGAGAAGATCTCGAAAAAGATCACGAAGCAGCTAAAAAACCTCTACCCGGGGGACCAGCTGTACATCTTCGAGACGTTGCCAATCAGCTCGGGCCTCGTGTGGGCAAGAGGGTACAGCGTGGTGCAGCCGTTGCCAGCAGACTTTATTTCAGCCTCGATCGACGTGAAGCGGTTGCCCGAGCAGACGATCTCTGTCTCGATCTTCCCGATGGACTGCGTCAAGGTGCTCCACCAGCTAGACATTGACAACTCGAAGAACCTCGCCGACCTCGACGCCAACTTCGACAGCTCCATCTTCAACAGCACCTTCT
The DNA here is from genome assembly GCA_025531575.1 of Pichia sp. PH4023. Classification (NCBI taxonomy): domain Eukaryota; kingdom Fungi; phylum Ascomycota; class Pichiomycetes; order Pichiales; family Pichiaceae; genus Pichia; species Pichia sp. PH4023. Next base: position 1,763,079 of record JAMGYR010000003.1, read on the forward strand.
ACGACGAGTACGACGATTTTTCCTCGTTTGTCGACTCGGAATACTCGCTCAACGCCCCGAAGGTCAAGAAGCAGGCCAAGCCGCAATTGCCCCTCACAAGCGCAACCCAGTCCGAAGACTTGGCCAACGAGATCAAGCTCACCCTCAAGACTGTCTCATCCACCCTCTTTGCCGTCTATTCGAAAAACAACTTTGACTACTACGAGAAGTTATGCAAGATCTACAATGAGCTCGACGATATCAGAGTCAGTTTACACTACAACCTCCTCACCAAGTACGAGGAGGCCATGGCAAAGAAAAACGTCATCCTCTTGATGGGCAAGTTCGCCAAGCTGTTGGCATCCGGCGGTGGGTTGATCAACCGCTCGCTCCACTCCAAATCAGACATTGACGGGAAGGAGTCGATCTTGGCCCGTGACTACGACACGGCCGAGTTGTGCCAGTTCAACTCCACAGAAGGCGACATTGTCAACCCGGCTAAGATCGCCCAAAGCCAAGTATTCTGCGCCCTATCTCCCAACTACATTGCGTCGTCCAACGTTTCCTTCGTTCCGCCAAAAAACACCAAATTCCAAGAATCCATCCCGTCAAACATCATGGTCGACTTCAAGGAAGTCGTCGGGACCTCCACTGTTTTCCCCAGGGGATACGAAGGTATGAGAGCATACATGTATCTACGTAACGTCAAGAAAAGATTGACCGAAGCCTTTTGCATCAACATCGGGGCCGACCAGAATCTTCAGTTGGACAACTTGGCTGCCGCTTTGTTCACAAATATCCCCGCAGTCGAAGTCGAAGCCAACCACGTGTATTTGGTCGCCCTCTTGACCGAGACTATCCGGATATCCGATGGTAACTCAGTGTTGCCCGTCATCCGTAAAGGGATTTGTGCCGGTGTCGCAGATATTACCCGTATCTTTTCCCAAAGAAAGGGCCACTTGGTCTCTGGTCAGTCGCATCGATTTACCATCAAGTTATTCTCTTCCTTCATGGATGGCCAAAACCAGGAGGTCAAGTTGTTTACAGGAATGAACCAGATGATGGCCAAATCCTTGACCATGGTTAACCATGGTTGGGGTGACTTGATCGATAGAATCATCAGTGGTTCAAGTAGAGGTGTCGCCGTCAATCCGAGAGCGGAAAAACTTATCTTAAGTATCAAAGAGTTGAAACTGAATAGTGACAGTAAGAGAATTTTGAGTGATATCTCAGGTACAAATGATGACTTAAACACCGTTGCCTGGGCCGGTATTCCTACCTTAAATTTCAACCCCTTAGAGAAAGACACAAACAGAGTTTACCTTAGATTGAATAAAATTGTCAACAAAAGCCTGAAGGTAAATGACACTAGTTATTTGACTGTTCACGTCAGATCATCCAGCAAGTCCTTGATGTTCGGTAAAGGTACAAATGAAGAGCTACTGCCATCTTGGAACTTCCTTTCCGTGTCACCAGAGGAGTCCATCCAAGAGTTGATCGTCATCAGAGGGTTGAGTGATCGTCCAGATAGTGGAAAAGATTTCTTAATTTTCGATCTCTTTGTAGAGTCAAACTACATTGGTACCACAAAATACCTATTAAGGTTTGGTAATGAAGTTCACTGCAATGGTATCAATTCCAGAACCCCAATCAGTATTGAGTTTTTTTCACAAAATTCCACTCCTTGTGCTACAATTGAAATCGATTTAGAAGTCGTTGGTAAGGCTTACAATAGAGATTTGACCGGTAACCTGATCTTGAACTGGAAACAAAACTTTGGTCAAGATCTTGTTGCCAACGAATCTGCATTCATTGAAATGTTGAGCAAATTAAAGAGAATCAACTTGAGTACTTTGGCCAGATTTTTTTCCAGTTTCTGCTTTGAGTTGTTATCTGCAACTGAGGCAGCTATTCAAAACAATTTGCCAAAACTGGAGCAAGCATTATTTGATGCAATTGTTCACTTATTAGATGTTACCATTGCCAGAAATCAGGAGTATGTATCACTCTTTGATAAAATGATCATGGAATACTCTAGATATTTCCCAAAAGTTGGTGAGCGTTTTCTTGCTTCGATGACCGGTGTCTTCGGTTCTTTCAATAAAGACTGGAATGCAAATGGTAGAGCTTTGTGCAGAACTTCATTTTTGATTGCTAGAATATGTTCTCAGTGCATCAACGACGTGAATGAATTCAAGAGTCAGGTCTATGTATTCAATAACGCCATTACCAACTTTTTGGGCGCCAACGTGGACAGTATCTTAGCAGATCAATTGTTGGTTATTGACACTTTGGAATTGTACCTTGATGTTTTCAAGCAAATGTTCAGCAATACAGAATTGATAGAGTTTTCTGTTGAATGGATGCTTACTAACACGTTGAAAGGTTTGGGATCTCTTGAAGACCCTACCTTAACTGCGTTGGCGAATAAGAAGAGAACTAGAGAACATAAGTTCCTCATTAGTAAGTTGTTTTTTATCAATAGATTACTAAACAACCCGTTCTATTTTCAAGGAAACCACAAAGATATCACCAAATTGCTTACCACGTCTTTGGACGTTGTTCTCAGCATTTTCGCCAGTGATATAATGGACTTAGATTGTTCGAGATTGGCACTTGGAATTTATTTGTCTGTTTGCAATGTGTGTTTCGGAAAGGAGAAGATTTTTGTCGATCCATCAAAAGGAATTTACATTGCACTAATAAAACTTCTGCCCCTATTGGCTCAAGAATTCAACAAGTACTATGCTTATTGCTTAACAAATGGACAGTTCAAGAAGAAGAGAACATTCACCCAGTTGTTCCCAAACCATTTTCCATTTGAGGAAAACACAATGGATTCGATTGTCACCGATGTTGTCTTTGTCGAAGTATTGGTAGAGTTTTCAATTATTGTGACTTACACTTCTAAGATTTTCGAGGTTTACAGTGCTGATTACTACCAAATGGCTGAAAACACCAACCTTGGTGCGTATAGCGATCTTCTGTCAAAATTTGAGATACCTTCAGTAAAGTCTGTTACCTCCGTCACTTCCATGCTACAAATGATTAGAGCTATGATAGATGCTCCTTACTATCCTCATGAGTCGTGGTTATCATTACATTCGATCGCCTTACAAGGCTCATTCTTGTTGTTACGTTTAGTTGAACCATATATACCGGAGCCTAGCGCCAATGTGGTACCTATGTGGAGCAAATATATTACTCTTTTGTGCAAAACTGCGACTGCCAAACCTGTTTCAATTGAACATTTGGAGTCAACACCAAGGAAAGGTTGTTTTGGGTTGACTACTGATTTGAGAACTAAGATCTCTGGCATCATCACTAATTCATGGGAATTGTTAGGAGCTGAAGTGTCCCCTGAGGATGAAACTCGTTTCCAATTACTAAAATTTGGAGGTTTCCAAACTCCTGTTATCGTGATGAACAACTATACTTTGTTAAAGTACATTTTGTTATTTTCTATGCAAAGGAATGAAGCATGCTTAAATACTGGTGTTAAAATCGTTTGGTCGGTTATAGCCGCCGAGCTGGTTACAAAAGACAATCTATTTGATCTTGAAAAAGAATCCGTGACTTCCCTTTACGACTTATTTGCGAATGATACCTTTTACTCTCCAGATTCGACCGAAATTCAAAGCCTTGTTTCCTCTTTTAAAAATATGACCACAAAGATGGATACTGAAGATGAAGCATATTTGGAAGTCACGAAATTAGTGAAAACCTTATCACGTTATTTAGCTTCTTTGTCCGAACTAAAGCAAGTTCCAACCGGTGAAGAATTCGATGATGATCGTACTTTCCATAGGTTGAATATTTCGAGCTACTTGATGAATGTGGATAGACCTGAATTATTCCAGAGCTTCATTTGTGACATGTATGAGGCATATCTGACTAAAAAGAATTACGTCCAAGCTGCTTTGAGTTTGGAATTGTTGGCTAATACATGGGAATGGGATATTGACACATATCTACCAGGATGTGTCAAGCCTAAGTTGCCAAGTCAAACAGCCTTCAAGAGAAAGGTCGATTTGTTCAAAATTATTGCCAACAATTTCATTAAGGGTAACAAATTGGAGCAAGCAGTTGATATTTACACAGAGATGTTGGATGCCTACTTGAAGTTCAATTTTGATTTACTAGGCTTATCCGTTTGCCATACCGAGCTGGGTAAACTTTACGGAGAACTAGAAAATGTCGATAGACTTGAATCTACTTTCTTCAAGATTGCCTTTATTGGTTTGGGGTTCCCAGAGTCCATCCGCGGTAAAGAATTTGTTTACGAAGGGTTACCATACGAGCATATCACTAGTGTTCATAGCAGATTGAACAGACTTTACCCAGGATCCAGAATTATCAGTAACGAAGACGAAGCGCATAAGTTACTTAACGAATCGACGATTGGCAGATTCTTATTCATTAAGACAGTTACTCCTAAGAAAGAAAGTAATGCTGGTAAATTGTCGTTCATGGCCAAGCAATATGTTGATAACAAGAACTTGAATACTTTTATCAACACAAGAAGGTTACCCGGTGCCACGAGTATTACCAACCTGTGGACTGAGGAGATCACCTATAGAACGTTCATGACGTTCCCAACTTTGATGAATAGATCAGAGATTAAGAGTACCACTGTGATCAAGATTCCTCCTATTAAGAATGCAATCAGGTCCTTGATGGGCAAGAATGACGAGTTATCCAACTTTGAATTTTTGATCAACCAAAACTTAAAAAACAACATCAGCTTACCATCTATTGCGTCAAGCACGGTGTTCAACAGTGTGAGCAGAGTTTTGGCCGGTACTGTAGATTCTCCGGTCAACGGTGGAGCAGGACAATTTAAGGTCTTCTTCACCAAAGAGGCATCAATTGATGTGGGAGAAACTGAAGAAGAGTACGCGGAGGATTGCAAGAAATTGAAGGAGTGTTACAACGATATGTGCAAGTTATTGAACAAGTTGTTGAAGCTTCACGGCTTGATCATCCCTGATACATTGAGATTGCAGCATGAGTCTTTAGTTGAGCTCTTCTCAAAGAATTTCAAGAATGAAATCAATGAAATGAAGCTTGACGTTACCACCGGGTTGAACTACCAAGAGTTGATGAAATCTTTGATTAGTAGGAACGTTCACTCCAAGAGCAGAAACGCGCAGAACAGCCTTGCCAGTAGCAGCAACAACAGTTTTAACCAATTTTCTCAGATTCCATTGACCACCACCCTCTCCCACACGACGTCCTCCAGACACAGGCCTATTTCTTCAGCAGGCAGTCAACACGGAAGCCACCACGGAGGACGTCATAGCTCCCACCACGCGCAGCACCGTTACGGTGGTATGCTGGTCAGCGGGTCGAGACACTCCATGAGAGACGATATCTCTAACATCGGTTCAACCGGTATCGAGTACACAAACCACGCTGCCGATGAGACCGTCGCAACGCGTCAAAGCTCGATGAGCTCGCTCGGCATGAAGTCGGCCAAGAAGAACATTCTCAACTACAAATAGAAGGGGACGGAACTTCTGTAAAACTAGACTTAGAAGTAGAGATAGAAACACTAATAGAAACCTGATAAACTTATCCATTAGTAGTAATTTCCGAAAAAAGTAAACATTGTGCTTACGTAATCTTTAATGATGCGAAACTTGGTGTTGCAAAGAATCGGTAGCCATTTTATTTACTTAAGAAAGTTGTGAGTACCTGAAGGTTGCTAGTGGAACCGCATGTTTCATCCGGTTTGGGCTGGCACCGGCCTTTAGACACACACAGGCACACCACTACAAGAATCACACGATGCAAGTTTACAAGAGACAGCAAAGAAGCGGGTTTGAGCAGCAACAGCAGAGTGCCGCCCCCCAGGATCCCACCTCCGAGAGGTTGCAGACTCTGGGTATGAGAATCAGACAAAGCATATCGAACGGTTATAAGTTGCCAGAGGACAGCATTTCGAACAGCGCCGCCTATATGAACAACTACGAGCAGCAGCAGACTCAGAACAACAGCAGAAGAGTGCCACTGCCTGCCCATTTGGGAATTAACGGCCCACCAGCATTGGACTACAACGGATCGACCGCCTCGTCCATGTCCTGCTGGGAGGAGGAGATCAACCACTCCTCCGCGAACCGCTCGCAGACCTTGAACGACTTCTATCCTGCACCTGGCAACGGCGGCGGTGTGAAGAGAGGCATTGATGAGCTCAACGACAAGGAGATGCAGGTGAACGACTACGTTCAGAGATACGGTCCGTTGAGCTTCAACGATGAGTTCTAGTGCAGCGATTTCGTCTTTCCACTCCACAACATGGCATCCATGTCTCGATGATACCTGTTTTTCTTCCTTTCATTTCATTTCTCTAACCCCCCTCTTTTCCCCCGGGCTATAGCACTTCTGCTGCTTTCGATTTTGGTCTCTCTTTTTCTCTCTCTGCATTTCACTACATAGTTTCCCCTTCCTCTACGGTTTATAGTTTGCAACGCATTTATCAGTAACACACCCTTGCCGCAGGCTGCCCGGCTGCAGAACATGTCCCAGTGGAGTGCGATCTTCCCGGTAGAGCTGGGGCCCGGGCCCTGGCTCAGTTGGGTTGTAGTGAAGCACTCGCTCGAAAGAGAGAGCGCCAGTTATGGCACATGGAGCAGGACGAGAGAGAGAGATCCCGGCGGGATGAAGGCAGCAGCACTGGGAAGAGGCGTGAGAACGAGAGGGGCACAGAGTGCAGACAACGGCAACGACACATCAGTGTGGAAGACACAGTCGACAAGAACGTGCAGGAAGTCAAAAGAGGCCCAGATCGAATAGCAGGAAGGCAGAGTCGTTGTGTTGACCGCAATAAAACAGAACTTACAATGGGATCTAACGAAGTGAGAACGAAGCTGAAATCCCACATTTCGAAACTGCTGGACAAGAGGGCCGATGTACGAGAAAACAGCTCGTACTGGAGTGCCTTCTGGAAGCTGCCAACATCGATTGACGACGTCGTGTCTGTGTTCAGCCCGCCTGACATCCGGTTCATCAGAGACAACAATATAGAAGGGTTCACGAAGTTGATATTCAATACCGTCAACAGACTGATCTATCTCTCTAAGCTCAAGAATATCAGGCTGTCCGCCTTTCCGACAAACCAGCTATTAAACTGTGTACGTATCCTCACTGTACTGCTGCCCTTCCTCTACGAGAAGAGGCATTTGGATTACATAGAAAGCGAGGTCTTCTGGAACAGGCTTTACCACACTCCGAACTATTCATATTCTACAGACGAAGATGATAAGGATAACGACACCAACTGGGGTACGATTGGGAGTATCGACGAAGTGCAAGAGTCTAGAGATTCGGCGACTGTGAGCACAAGCGATCAGGCTAGTACGAACTCTCCAGGTGATTCTGTAAGAGTCAACCATGATGCAATGGTTTACGCAGAAAAGCCGATCGGGGCAGAACTGGTCAATTCCTGTTTGGATTTACTTTTCACTTTAAGCTTTACTGTGGAATCAAGATCTAAGAGTGGCTATAGTTCTCCGATATTGGCTAACGATTACCAACCAATCGTGTGGGAACCGGGACTTGAAGTACAGGGCAGTTACCGTGATACCAAGGTGAACATCGACTCAAACAGGTTGGAGATTGTCCGCTTGATGTTGGTGTTGTTCTCCAAAAGTTTATACATTCCGTCGACCGAAGTCGTCAACGCTGGCTCTAGATTCTTGACGGTGCTTGTCGCTGCGACTGATGGCAGAAAGTTTTACATTCTTTGCCTTTCCTTGTGGAATACAATTGCGAGATCAATCCATACTAATGATAGCAACAGCAACAGTAACATGGATGTCAGTGGTAACGTGAATGGATTGGATATTCCTGTGGAGGAGCACAAGAACTTGAGGATTTTAATGGTAACAAACTCCCTTCAATTGTTTACTTTGATGGTAGTTTATCCGTTACCGAAAAAAGATATATCCTTTCTTTTGAAACATAATATCTTGTCCAACAATGACGTCCCTCGGACAAGATCAAGAATCTTTTTGAGTAAAATAACAAGCTCCAAAGATATTCAAATAATTATCAAAACTTTCACAGCCCCTTTGTTCAAACCTATAATTGATAATGACCTGGATACCTTTTCATATCTCATGAAAACTTCAAAATTGATTGATGATAAAGAATTGCATACTTGGGGATTAGAGTTGATGATGATACTCTTAGAATTTTTCCAATGTAATGCAAGATTCAGAGCGCATTTTGCCGAGCTTGTTGGTCCAGACTTCTTTGTCTTGTTGCTTTTTTACATCCTGAAATTCAAAAATGAAAAGAAACATGCCAGTTTTGTTAAGCTGTGTGTCTACTTCTTGTTGATAATAACAGCAGATTTTAGATTGAGCTCAAAGCTTCTTGCTTCTTTTGACGCCCATCTATATGATTCATTACCACAAATATTGAGAACCTCGACTACCCCAACCTCTTACCGAGATTTTCTGATTATCCATATATGCAATATCATCAGTTCTGATTATGATTTTGTGTTGCTTCCTCCACTCATTGAAATCCTTTACAATCTAATCCCCCTACATGCAACCATATTGGCATATAACAGAAGAGAGAACAGAGAGATTCTGGGTAATAGAAGGATAAAAGATCTCTCACGCTGTCCACCATCGCAAATGTCTTATGCTGCATCCACTAGTTTGATTCACGTGGTCAATAAACTGTCGAAGTACAATAATGTTCCGAATGATTTTATCTTGCAATTGGACCATCTATCATTAATTTTCAGTGCGTGCTGCCAAGCAATTTTCAGGGATCCTTATGACACGGTAGTTTTGATGTATGTATTTGCGAAAAATGCAAATATATTTGCAAGGTTGACTGCAAATATTAAACGGGTCTCGGACCAACTATTTACCGATATGATTCAGAAAGAGAGAAGGGATTACGACCGCGAAATTCAGCAACAAAGAATGCAACTGCAGCAACAGATACAAGCTTCTCAAGAACTTCAGAGACCAGTTTCCCAGATTGATAATGAGTCAAGAGATTCTTTGGATCTCCCTGTATTGAGTAGACAATCTACGCAAAATACATTGGAAAGCATACCTTCAATGCGCAGTATGCCTGTGGTTACCAAGCAAACTTCACAATTGTCAACTCCTAGTATTTCCTCGGGCCTAATTTCGAGCTTCACCGATGATTCCATTGATCCGATGAGTGCAAATCATAATGGTATTAACAATAACGGTAATATTGATAATAATAATGGTAATAATAATAGCAACAACAACAATACTAGTAATAATAGTAACAATAATAACAACATAAATAATACCGGCGTCAATGGACAGACATCCAATGAGGAGAGTAAGGAAACAGATAATGGAGATTCTGCAATAACACCTTTCAATGATGAAGTCTTCAGTGCTGAGTTACCACTTGGAATGACAGCCAGATCCAAAGAGAAGCAGGCCTATTATGAAAAATTCGATCAAAAATGGTCCGGTAAAGAAGCATTTGATTTGTTGAGAGAAAGTTTGAAAATCGTCAGTAGCGCAGGTAGTATACGACCAACTAGTGAAACTAAGGCTCAACAACCTCAGGATGCTTCTGCTATTATTCAAAAATTACTCAAGCGGGATTTGGATTCACTTTTCAGTAAAATAGAAAAATCTGATATATACGATCCGTCGAGAATGGATTTTCAGCCTTTGAAATTCAAGTGGACAAGGGCTACTTTGGGATGGTATATTTCATTGCTATGGGGTAATATTTTTCTCAATTATAATAGTTTTGCTGCTAAGGGACTTTTGGCTGAAATCAGTTTGGGCTTTTCTGTATTCAAAAAAGCAAGCTCTTCATGGGGCTTTGGATCGTGGAAGCTTGGTTCCGGCTCATCATCTCCGACAACACCCTCAGCATCATCTCCGTCGGCTCTACCCACATCTATTTTTGCAGAAGGCTACAGCAATGTCGTTGACTTCAGTGTCTACTATGATAACATTTTGAAACAGAGTATTTGGTTTGGTACACATATTCAGCTCTTCAGAGTAAATCCTGTCTTATTGCGAGATCATTATACCTTGCAACATGGCAAAAGTGAATTGAGCAGTTTGAACGGTTTCAACGGAAATACAAGTCCTTCATTTTCCGAAGTCTTTTGGAAGAGAAACACTGTTACCTCTCCTACTCTCGGAATGAGAAATGGCAGCGGAGTCTTCACCGAAGGTTTTTGGAAGCGCCAAGGAGGACGGCCAAGTTCGATTGATCGGAGAGATAGTGACGGTTCTCTCAAAATACAGCTAAGCCGAAGTTCCAATGGCAATGTGAACAGCAACAACGCTGTTACTAATACTAATAATAATAATAATAATAACAAGCCATACGTGAGCTAGGCACGAAAGGGTAATACCAGAGTATAAGTGGCACAGCTGATTTGCAACCAGTGTGTTCTGAGGCAAAAAGACTGATTCCATTTTAGGTGTTGAGTAATATAAATTTTGTAGATAGATATACAGCATTATTATAACGCATGCGTGATCCGTTTCTAGCGTCCCCCCTTTTTGTTACCCACGATAGTGAACCCATCTTCATCTACCATTGGCTCTTGTTTTGGTCTAGTTTCTTGAACCAAATCTACGGTACCGTAGTCCATCTCCACGTCGTCATCACCTTCATTTCCGTCTTCATCATCGTCTTCATCACTCACACCTGGGTTCAATGGGTCGTTCACAATGTTTGCAACTATTTTCTGCCTATTCTGCTGCTGCTTAGCCAACCATTTGGAGTAAAGTGCTTTGATATCGTTGAATTGCTGATCTTGGCATTGCTTGTAGCAGTTTATTATTTTCTGTGCAACCTGGATGGTGGATTGATCTTCTATCACGGTATCAAACTCATCTTCCATTACTCCACACAAAAGTTCGTGGATGTATATTATATCTATCTCCTTATTATTCATGAATTCATCCACAACAACTCCGGATATCCAGTCTCTCTTTTCAGCAGACTGGGGGCCACCCCACAAGTTGTCGACAGCTGTTGTAAGTGTGTACCAACCATGAATTATCATTGAAACTCCAAGTTCGAAGTTTGCATCCTGTTGATCCGTTGGAAAGGGAAGCAAAGCGTTGTTTGGTGGCTCTGCAATAAGAGTTCCTAGGTCATCCAAAAAGATTTCACCCATTTTACTTGTTTGTTTGGGCGGGTCTGGTAAAATTGACTAGTTGCTGCTCCGATCTATTATCAGTCGAAGCCGTTAATAACTCCGGAGTGAAAAAGAATCTGAAAACTTTTACAGCCCAGAAAAACGAAAAAAGTACGTCAGGGAGGTGTTGCCGCCGATCGGCGTAATGGGGAAAAAATGAAAGGAAGATGAATATCAGAGGATGTCAAAAAGAAGGCTTGCCATTGAGTGTTGTATGGAGATGATAAACTGCTTCTATCCAAAGGGACAAGGGCATTAGTGGTCAGCTACACTATGTCGGAACAGATGTCGGCCAAGGAAAAGTTGACAGCGCATGAAAATACTTTGAAAATCGAAAATGCTTTGCGGAAGATGAAAAACAGAGATGTTCCGGCGCCCAATGATCCCACGATTTACGTGGATGACAACGGCAAGGAGTTTAAGACCACGGATAGAATCATCAAGTCTGTTCCGGCACCGACTGATGTGATTCCTAGCAACGAGGAGTTGTTTGGAAACCACGGAGGGTTACCAGATTACAAGTTTTTGAGAGAGCATTTTAAAAGAGAGGGTAAATTGAGGCAAGAGCAGGTACTAAAAATTATCAAGATGGCGACGGCTATATTCGAATCAGAGCCAAATTTGTTGGACATTCCGCCGCCAGTTACTGTATGTGGTGATGTCCATGGACAATTCTACGATCTATGTAAGCTATTTGAGATTTGCGGTGGCCCGGATAAAACCTCTTTCTTATTTTTGGGTGATTATGTCGATAGGGGCTCATACTCGTTGGAGGTGCTGTTGTTGTTGTACAGTATGAAGATCAACCATCCTAAGACGTTCACCATGTTGAGAGGCAACCACGAAACAAAGCAGATGACGCAGCATTTCACTTTCAAGAGCGAATGTTTGGTTAAATACTCAATCGAGGTTTACCACGCCTCGTTGAAGTCGTTCTGTGCGTTACCTATAGCAGCCATAATGAACAAACAGTTTTTTTGTGTGCATGGTGGTATTTCGAAAGACATAAAATACATATCGGACGTGCAAGAAATCAACAGGTTCCAAATCGATTTCCCTTCTCATGGCGCCTTCTGTGACTTAATGTGGTCGGATCCATCGAACGATTTCGACAACGAGCCATATGGAACGAGTCACAAGGTGAAAGATTTTAGTGAGAACTATGAAAGAGGATGTTCTTACATGTACAGTTACAATGCTGTGTGTCAGTTTTTAGAGAGGAACAATTTATTATCGGTATTAAGAGCGCACCAGGCGCAGGATAAGGGTTATCGGATGTACAAGAAAACCCCAACACAGCAATTTCCTTCAGTTATCAGTTTATTCTCTGCCCCTAACTATTGCGGGACGTATGGCAACAAGGCGGCCGTTCTGAAGTACGATGTGTCTACAATGAACATCAGGCAATTCAGTTCTCAACCGGAGCCATACCATCTACCAAGTTTCATGAACGTGTTCACCTGGTCGATACCTTTTGTTGCCGAGAGGGTATGTGAGATACTTTTCAGTGTCTTGAATATATGTACAGACGAAGAGTTGGAGATGGACACACCATTGTCGAAGGAGCTTGCGAGATCGTTGCTTGAGATCCAAGGTGAGAACGATAGGAAACGTCTGTTTGGCCTGTCCACGCCAGTTTCTTCCAGCAGCTCGAGAAAGCTATCGATGGTGTCGACTCGCTCGTCACGGTCGTCGTCTATTAGTAAGGGATCGGTTTCAGACGCACATTCGCAGCACGACGGAGAGGATGTGGAGGAAGTCAACCAGGGTACAGAAGAGGACGAATCATGCAAGGAGTCAAAGACGCTAGCGAACATCGCCCTACGGAACAAGATTTTGGCTATCGGCAGATTATCGAGAATGTTCAACTTGCTAAGACAAGAATCGGAGAAGGTGGAACAGCTCAGAGCGTATTCTGGCGGCTTGACGCTTCCTAAGGGTGTCTTGATCCAGGGCAGCGATGAATTGGACAAGCAGCTATCGCACTTCGAGAGAGTGCGTTTGGCGGACCTATCCAACGAGGCTGTTCCTCCAAGCGCCGAGGAGCAGAGTAAGGAGGAGGACAGCAAGTACAAGCGACTTTGGGAGCGGGTTGCTCGAGAAGTGTAATTTTGGAATATAATGATGATAAAGAGGGAACGAACAAGATAGAGTACTCTCACTCTGCATTCAAGGTTTACAATATTGCTATATAGTTTAAGATGTGTAATCTACAACCACCTGTTGTACCTGCTGCACACGGCCCGGGAGTGTCGGTTTTATGCGTTGCACCTGTGCCGAAGACCTGTGCCGAAGGCTTTGCGGACGCCGTTTTTCGGCCGGAACCACGGCCCGTGAATAATGCCAGGGGAGAAGTACCGAAGCGGGGCGGGAGGAAAAGCTTCGTGCACAGCGCAGTGCGGAAACAAGACAGGGGAGCCGCCGATGTAGTTCCTAAAGCTCTTGCTTACGGAGGACGGACGGCGTTGTAAGGTTTCATGCAGGACACACTGGGGAACTGAAGGCTTTTGTGTTCAAACAGTGTGCAGCGATGGCAAAGCAAGAAGAAATCAGCATTAAGGTAGAGAACGCGTTGAAAAAGCTGGGTACGAGACATCATGTCAATACCAAGGACTCCTCAGTGTATGTAGGTGATACTGGTATCAAGTACGATACGAAGGAGAGGGTTGTGAAGAGCGTGATACCTCCTGTCAGCCGCATACCGAGCGACGAGGAGCTGTTTGACAAGGACGACGTTCCGGATTACAGGTTTTTAATGAAGCACTTCCAAAGAGAGGGCAGACTTCGGGAGGACCAGCTGGTGAAAATCATTGAGAAGGCAGAAAGTATCCTGAAGGAGGAGCCGAACCTGTTGTATGTCGATGTGCCTGCAACGGTTGTTGGGGACATCCACGGCCAGTTCTACGACTTGTTGGGGATGTTTGAGATGTGCGGCGACCCGAGTGAAACACAGTACATATTTTTGGGCGACTACGTCGATAGAGGGGACCGATCGATTGAGGTGTTAATTTTGCTCTATGCGATGAAAATCAGCCATCCAACACACGTGTGGTTACTCCGGGGTAACCATGAGAGCAAGAGGATGACGTCGTACTTCACGTTCCAGAAGGAGTGTCTCTGCCGGTACTCGGGCTGGTTGTACCGGGCGGCGACGAGATCGTTCAGGGCACTTCCCTTATGTGCGGTGCTAAACCACCAGTTTTTTTGTGTGCATGCTGGGATTTCGAGCAGCTTGTGGGACTTGGAGGAGATTAACGAGAAGATCGACCGGTTTTCGGAGGACTTCCCGAGTAAGGGTCTCTTCTGTGACTTGATGTGGTCGGATCCGTCGGAGAAGTACGACGAGGAGGAGATTGACGAGGACGACGTGAAGCAGTACTATTCGTTCAACTACGAGCGCCGGTGCAGCGAGTTTTACAGCTACCGGGCGGTGGAAACATTTTTGAACCACAACGACTTGTTGAGTGTGGTGAGGGGCCACCAACCGCAGGACAACGGGTACCGGATATACAAGGTGAACGAGGTGACGAGTTTTCCGAGCTTGATCACGATCTTCTCTGCCCCGAACTACTGCGGCACATACAACAACATGGCGGCCGTATTGGTGTACAACGGCGAGTCGTTCAACATCAAGCAGTTCGACTCGTACCCTGCTCCGTACTTCCTTCCGAACCAGATGAATCTTTTCGAGTGGTCGCTGCCGTTTGTGGGCGAGAAGGTGGTGGAGATCCTCTCTGCCGTATTGAACATCTGCACGGAGGATGAACTCAACAAGGACGAGATATCCTTGGACAAGGAGAACATGAGGTTGATCCAGAGGATTGACGAGAGCAACCGGGACGAGGAGGAGGCTGACGCCGACGCCGGGATGCACAAGAGGCCGAAGAGGGTGTCCGCCACGGAAGAGGAGGCCGAGAAAGAGGCCGAGAACGAAAACACCGTCACGGGCGGCAGCCAGGTGCTCTTTGGCGAGTCCATCCGGAAGAAGATGCTGATGGTCGGACGGATGTCCCGGATCTTGAGTCTCCTGCGGGAGGAGCGGGAGAAGATCGACGAGCTCAAGAGTCTCAACCACGGCGATCTGCCAAAGCGCACGTTGATCGACGGCCGAGAAGAGCTCCACAACAAGCTCCGGACGTTCAAGGAGGCCCGGGATATGGACATTGCCAACGAGGGTCTTCCGCCGAGCTCCGCGGAGATGGCCTCCCGGGCGCAGCAGCGCTCGGAGAAGTACCAACAGTACGTCTCCAGCGACGACGATGTCGATGCCGAGGCCGACGAGGCTGGCGCCCAAGAAGGCTAGTACAGCTTGCCATCGTCATCGTCATCGTCATCGTCATCGTCATCGTCATCGTCATCAATACCGTTATCAACACGCTGAGCCTCCGTGACCCCATTCCCCTGTGGCGGTGCGCGTGGCGGGTGCTCGCCGGGTGGCTTGCCATGTTTATTTTTCGCCAAGGACGTGATGTGGAGGAGAAAAAGTTGTGCACGCGTTTTGGAAACGTTTTAGGGAAGATTTATTTATAGAAGGGGCCGTCTTCTGTCCAGAGGAGCCTGATATACGACGGATCTTGTGTACTTTTTGTTCTGGGCAGGCTAAGCAGCGGCAGAGAATAGAGCAGACTCTGCAGCTTTTCTTCAGCAATGAGCAGCAGAAACAACAACAACTACAGCAGCAGCAACATGAATCAGCGTGCTGGCAATGGGCCTGAAAACAACCCGTTTGCGTTCGATAACGATAGTGGAGACGATCTCGTCGACGGAGAGTCGTATCATTCGAGCGTCTTCGACAGCTACCGCGGCGTCGGCGGCGGCGACAGTGGTCCGGTGGACAGCAGACACCTCCGCACGACGAGCGTGGTCTCCGGAACACCTCAGATCCACTTTGATCCGATCACAGACTCACAGGCACACACACAAAGACAGACACACGCCGTTGAGACACCGTCACATGGCAGCAGGAACAATTCAACGGCGAGCTTAAGACTGGACAGACTTGAGCCGCCCCGGAATGCCCGTCTGTCGTCGTCCCCCAAACACCAGGCCGTTTCCCACATGCGGGATAGCTCCTACTCGAACATCGCGTACGACCCGTTCAACTCTGCGTTCGACGACGACGACGACGACGACGACGACGAAGTTGCAGAGAGCAGCAACATCGACCACAGCAACGGACACCCTTACAGTGAGTCTAGCCAAGACGTCGAGTCCCAGTACCTCCCAAAAAGCGGGAACCCAGTCAACGTCAGCGTGTACGAGAACCCGGATGAGTCTTCGACAAACAACTTTGTGCACTCTCCAATGAGAAACACGACGTTGACCTTCCCGGATCAGGGTGTAAATTACGACTACTCGCCCTCGGACTCCTTTCAGAACCTCAACTACTACTCAAACTTCCAGCAGCAGCAGCAGCAGCAGCCTCTCTTCATGAACAACGGCAGCGGCTTCTCGGAAGACCAGAGCGAAACAAGTCCGGTGTTCCAGAGCTTCGAGAGAGACCCGGACGAGCCAGAACTCGACAACAACCAGTTGTTCCAAAACAACGAGGAGGACCAGCAGAATGGCTTGGAGCACGCCAACTTCGCCGACAAGGGAGACAACAAGGTCGAGCTCATTGACGGTAAGTACTACAGTTTCGATTATCCAGTCCCTACACAGCTATCGCATAGAATCCCCTTCAAAGGTGCAAAACAACTCACAGAATTCACCCATTTGAGATATCATGCAATCACAACGGACCCAAAGGAGTTTTCAGATGACAATCCGTTGGGAAAAGATTATATCGAAAACTACCCCCTGAGACAGAACGTGTACTCCGTGCAAAGAGACACCGAATTGATGATTGTTTGTACCATGTACAATGAAGACGAGATCCTCCTCGGCAGAACCCTAAAGGGGGTTTTCAAAAATATCAAAACAATGTACAACTTGAAGGAAGATGAAAACATACATCCTTTCGGTAAAAACACCTGGAAAAAGATAGTTGTTGTCATTGTCAGTGATGGTAAAAACAAGATCAATGAGAAATCCAAGGCGTTGCTGACTTTGTTGGGTGTGTTCCAAGAAGGTATAATGCAAGAGTCGGTCAATGACGAAAAGGTAAATGCCCATTTGTTCGAATATACAACCACATTTGGTATCGGCAAATTCGACTACAACAGAACAAACCACTCATTCACTGTTCCCTTGGTCACCGAGCAAACAGTTCCTGTGCAGTTGATGTTCTTGTTGAAGGAGGAAAACAAACAAAAGATTAACTCCCATAGATGGGCGCTGAACTTTTTATGTCCAAATTTGAACCCTAAAGTGGTTGTCTTACTTGACGTGGGTACTGAGCCAGGACCCGACTCCATCTACAAATTATGGAAAGCCTTCAAGAACCCTAAGATAGGTGGTGCGTGTGGTGAAATTAGAGCTATGTTGGGCAATCACGCAAGTCCAAACGACGAATCTTCCATCTGGAAGAAGATGGGTAGATTTATCTATTTCCAACTTTCTGATTTCACCAAATGTGTCATTAACCCGCTAGTTGCAGCACAAAATTTCGAGTACAAGATGTCAAACATCTTGGATAAACCGATGGAGAGTGCGTTTGGGTTTGTCACTGTTTTGCCCGGTGCCTTCAGCGCATACAGGTACGAGGCATTACAAGGTGAGCCATTGAGGGCATATTTCCATGGAGAAGATATGAAATCGAATACAAAGAAGCCAGCTGGAGTCTTAGAATCCAACATGTATTTGGCAGAAGACAGAATCCTGTGTTTCGAATTAATTGCCAAAAGTGAGAAATCGTACTTACTACAGTATGTGCATAATTCATATGCTGTTACGGATGTGCCATCGCATATCAGTGAATTCGTCAATCAAAGAAGGCGTTGGTTGAACGGCTCATTTTTTGCTGCATTATATTCCATCCTACATTTTTACAGGATCTTGGTATCCAAACATTCTTTGGGAAGGAAAATTGCATTGGTTATTGAAATCATTTATCAAACCGTTAACATCTTACTTTCGTGGTTTGCATTATCGATTTACTTTCTAGTTTTCAGGATTCTAGCATTGGATCTATCGGACACCTTTGTCGGAGAGAAGACAGGAGACATTCTAGCAATTGTGTTTCTATGGGTATATATTGCTGCAATTGTACTAACATTCATCATCTCCTTTGGTAACAAGCCCAACGATGCAAAGTATTTTTACTTGCTAGCATTTTCTCTATTTGCAGTTATTGTCATCTACATGACTTTCTCTGTTGTCTGCTTGACCATTCAATCGATCGAGTCAATTAAGGCCGAGATTGGGGAGTACTCGAAATTTACGTTGTCGATTGGATTAAAGTACTTGAGAGATGAGAAATTTAGAGATTTGACAATATCTTTATCATCCACATATGTTCTCTACCTCATAGGCTCGTTAATATTTTTCGACGTCTTCCACCTCTTTGCTTGTACGGTGCAGTACATCTTACTTTCGCCAGCGTACATCAATGTTTTGGGCATCTTTGCCTTCTGCAACATCAACGACATCTCGTGGGGTACTAAGGGTGCTTTAGGGGATGAGTCTAAGTTCCCAAAGAAGAAGGCCAACGCCAACGACGAAGAGAAGAAAAATATTCTCTTGTTGAGTGAGAATCTCGAGAATCCTGATGTTTTGTACAAGAAAGCACAGAGATTCCTCGAAGGTACCACTGGCGATGGTGGTGATGACAGCGGAGCAGATTCGGAGAAGAAGATGATGCAACAGGAGCAGGATCAGATCCAAGAGAACATCAGGACTTCCGAGAAAAACTATGCCCTAGGTCGGACCTACACAGTGCTGTTGTGGTTGATCTCCAACTTCTGTCTTCTCGTCATCATCCTCCGGACAGGGGGTCTAGAGGACTATTCCAATTACGTGCAGGGCCAGAGCACGTCTGCCACCACCACATCGACGACGCAGTCGTACTTGGTCAAGAGGAACTACTGGAATGATATGAACGTGGCCAACTACTTCATGACCGCTATCCTCTGGATCGTCGCAGGCCTTGCCCTCTTCCGTCTCGGCGGCTGCATCTACTACCGGGTGTCCTTCTTTGTGTCTGAGCGGGTACACCACCGTTCTGCAGTGTTGCGGGAATAGTCGATGAGTCGGTACCGGGAGGGATCCTCCATAGGCTCGACGCGGGAAAAAACGCGGATTAGAGAGGGAAGCAGGAGCTCTGGCAGAGGAGAGTGACTTGATTTGCGATGATTTCGTCTGCGTCTGCATCTGCGGCAGATACGCGCTGTATTGTCTGACTGCGAGAGGAAGGCAGGCAGGTGGGAGGAGAATTACGCAGAGGGATGAGATCTGTTCTGATCCAAGACGCAGCAAAAGGATTACGGAGATAAGGGCAGAGATAAGCTGTTTGAAGTTTGTATATGTGTAGTGTATGTGTACGTTTTTTTTATTCTGTGTGCAAAATCAGATGAGTATACTCTACAACGTGAAGGGCCGTATTCTGCAGGAAGGGGGGGTATCTGAAGATAAAGATGTCCTGCTGCAGGATCGTTAGCTTGCATTATTTGCGTTGCATTGGTCTAAGTGACGAGAAAGGTACGTCTAGCGCTAGCGTTCGCAGGGGTGGCAGAAACAGGTGTCCAGCCGGTCCATCGTGTAGCATGATTAATAGAAGTTTATCCAGCCTGGTGTCTGTATTGAAGGTTAACGGTAAGTTGGATGATCGAACGATTTGGCGCTTGTGGTCTAAAACCAATGCACGGCCGGTTTATCGAACGCTTAACACTCGGGCAGAGGATCAACTGAGGACCGGCGAGCATAAGACATATTGCCGAGCAGTTGGGGCCCGATCGCCGAGATCGTGTGGTGGAGCGGGACCTTGAAAAAACTGGTTATGTTTAATCACTGTCGCATCTATGCATTAAATTCGTATCTTGTATTTTCTATAAAATAAGACGAATCATTACTATCATTTATCATTCATCGTGTAGCTGGGAAAGGAGGGGATATAAAGCATTAAAAGTCAGGAAAAAGGCAGAGGCAGAAAACAGAAAAGAAAAAACTCTAAAACAGAAAAACAAGTAAAGAATGGTAGAAAAAAGGGACACAAACATCGGATAAACTCAAAAAAAGCAATATAGTGCATAGCATAAACGTGTGTAGGAAACAAGCAAGCTTTGTGTAGTGGAAAGGAATAAGGTAAGTAAAGTTAAGTAACGTGAAGTAAAGGCAATTGGAGTAAAGTAAAGTCAAATAAAGTCAAAGTCAGGTAAACTGAAAATGCTGTAAGACAAAGAAAGGGGAAAAGGAAGTGAAAACGGAAACGAAAACGGACAAGTCTGGAATAAATATGTAATTCATACATTAAAACTGGACGTATTCTTCGTTATTATAATGCATGTTGAGATCACTCGAGAGAGAGGCGACCATTGACGAATCTAGAGAAGTTGGGTTGATGCCGCTGGTCTTTGTCTTTTTGTTCAAGCCTTTGAGAGGAGCATGGGGAGTCATGCTCTGAACTTGTGAAATGTAGCCGCTGGAAGACGTCGCGTTATTGCTAATACTGTTGCTGCTATTGCTATTGCTCTTATTGATGATGTTATTCGTGTAGTTGTGGGTAAGCGGATGAGCGTGGTTGTGACTATGACCATGACTGTGGCTATGGCTATGGCTGCGGTTGTGATGATGTTGCAGCTTCTTCACTGAACCAGAACCTATGGTTGAACATGAGCTTGAAGATCTCTTCACCAGCGAGGTTGGAGGAGACATCGACAGACTATCCATGAAAGAGTTCTCTGTGCCCAAAAGAACCGGGGTTGTATCCAGCATCGAGTCAAACATGAGGACAGAAGAATCGCTCGTAATTGATGAAGGTGAGAAATAGCCCGCCAAGCTGTTTTCTGATGGCGAAACAAGCTCATTGGTTTGTATTGTAGCAGATGGTATTTGAATCGATGAGGCCATTGGCGGAGGAACCGCCATGGAGGTTTTTGAAGTCAAGTTTGTAGCAGATGCATTGGACGAGTTGAGAGCTGAACTAATACTACTACCATGGCTGTAGTTGTTGCTGTTGTTGTTGTTGTTGTTCGTATTGCTATTAATACAACTATTGTTAATATTGTGACTGTTGTTGCTGTTGTTCGTACTATTGTTACTGTTGTTTGTACTGTTGTTCAATAGCCCGATACTATTAGAGTGGAATTGACCCAGATCTAAGGAATTGAAACCCATCATAGCAACATCATCTAGTTCGTCAATTGGAGAAACCATATTGGAATTCGTCTCATATGTAGAATAGTCTGAAGTTAAAGGAACAGAATCGAATTGGTCTAATAGCGGAGTATCTCTATCGTCGATGTCCTCCTCTTCCTTGATTTTACTCAGTGGAATGTTGCCACTACCTAATGAATTTTCACCTACAGCGTTAAAGTTTGGTGAAAATTCTGAAGACTTAGGCGACAGAGATTCAGGTGATGACAGCAGATTCAGGTTGTTCTGACTATGAATTGAGTGGCCTTCGCTTGGCAGAATGGGAGCTACGACCTTCTTGCTTGACTTCTTAAAGTTGAGACTACTAACGGCATTCAAATTTGACTTGATAGCAGCTTTATTCATTGACTCTGCTGTTGCTGTTGAAGCTGAAAACTCTTTTCTGTCGACTTCTAATTCGTGTTCATCGACCAATAAAGAAATTGCCTGGTTGACTGAAATAGGGGAGATTTCGTCACTCTCATTGTATTCCAAGTCCTTAATGAAGCTCATCAAATCTGACTTCTTGTTTAGTTTTACCATCTCGCAAAGTTTTAACAAGGATTTGTTGACCAAGCTCAATCTTCTGTCGATTAGCTCGACATATTCACTCGAATAAACCTTATCCTTAGATTTCTTTCTTTCTGTGTAAATGCAAATCTTATTGTCGGCAGTACAGCGCTCACAAGGCTGTTTACCATTACACTTTGTCTTTTTCAATCTGCAAGAGTCGCATGCTTTGCCGACTCTTTTCTTTTTCATGGAGTCCAAAGAGGCCAAGTTCGAGCCGGAGCCATTATGGGAGACTGGGTCTGAAGAGGTTGTGTTTGAAGTTGAGTTTGAGTTTGAGTTTGAGTTCAGCAGTGTTGAAGAGACTGGCGAAGAAGACATTTTTTTTCCGTAAATGTGATATAATTTGAAACTTTTTTATGCTTGATCCAGGTTCCTTACCTAGAAGTGTGAATTTGTTAACCGTGTTTATCTTGTGTATTGTAGAAGTAATTGAGATAAAATGAAGTGTGCATATACTCAATTAGACATATAGATGTGTGAATATGTAATTTGTAGGTGTAAATTGTGTAACTATGAGTGTATGTGATGGTGTGTGTAGTGTAGCCTGGAATCCCTCTGAACTAGAGTGGGGTGGGGTCAACTGGCGTGAATGTGTACTTTTCAATATTTGTTTAGGGATCGCTATCTGTGTATATTTCTATAAGGATATAAGTATATATCAATATATCAATATAAGAAATGAGAGGATCGTGGAGGGTATAATTAATCAGCTGAAGCAGTGGGGTTAATGCTTCTATACTGAATTACTAATGAGGAATGCTGTGGATATATAGAGAAAGCGAGGATGGAAAATAATATATAGCGTGGTGTAGTCCGAGGAAATAGTCGACAGATTGCTATTGTGGGTACGGAGAAGTGGGCAGGTGGGTGGATGTATATATGGAGAGACGGATGGGTGGGTGTATATATACAAATATGACGAGATGCAAAAGGAGACCGCTGCAAAGGTGGTACGGGGAAGAAAGACGGAGAGGGGGAGGGAGTGTGATATATATACTAACAGACGGAGAAGGAAGACGGAAGACGGGGGGGCAGGAGGCAGTCCGTTGGGAGAAAAAGAAAAGAGTATGTACAGGAAAACAGGAGAAGTACCCAGAATGAAAGAATAGGGGAAAGTGATGGGCCAACAGTAGTAAAAGTGCTCCCAGCAGGAGGACGGACGAGAGTACAATGCACCAGCGGGAATATTTACTATCAACAATGGAAAGTGAGATAGTGAAGGTGGGAGGCAGACGAGAAAAAAAGGACGGAAATGCGAAAATGCCACCACGAGAAAAATCGAGGAAAAATGCGAAAAGTGCTAGAAGAGTCAAAAAAATGCCAGAAGAAACCTAGCTTAATGTTGACCCCGCTGGCGGCTGAGACGACATTCCTACAGCAGGTGCCGCTGTCTTTGCTGCAGAGGGTGCAGAAGCTACGGTTGTGTCAAGGATCAAGGAGATAAGAGGGTGGTGGTGGTGGTGGACATGGTTGCTGCAGTGGCCCGTGAGCAGGTTCCGTGGGTGTGTGTAGTTTATTCCCTCCCGCTGTGTTCTGTACTCTGTGCTGGTCTCCTTTCCTGCCCTTTGTAACACCAGCACCAGCAGGGCCAGCAACAACAGAATGCGCCAGGACCCTCCCACGACAGATCTCTCAGATGGCGTGCATGCGGGCGCTGCTTGGCCAGATCGCTATCTCTGCAGCGGGCCGCCCACCCACTGGCAAGCCCTCCTTGCCCGCCTTCCCTAATACCTCGACTCTGCAGATGCATCTGCCGTCCGTGCATGCATGCAGACAGGAAACAGCCCGAGTCCGAGAACATATTTAATAGAGCGGATCGCGGAGACGGCTGAGCGCTGCAGCCGGCTCCCGAGCGGGTGCCCAAGCAGGCACGAGCCCGGCCCCGTCTCCGTCTCCGTGCCCTTTCCCGGACCAAAAAGTTCTCATCCGGCTGTAGGGCGGGCAGCGATTTTATTGTGTTGCCGCTGCTGCCGCTGCTCTGCGCTACTGTGGATTGCCGGGGGAGTCGCCGACGCGGGAGGCGGGTGGGGGGTACCACCACAGCAGTGCAGCGAGGCAAGTGCAAACGTAAGGGTCTTGCAAATGGTACGAGTGCAACAAGGTGATTCTGCTTATCGCTATGGCTGCTTTGCGGTTCCCGGAGTGGTGCGTCGATGCCGACAGCGAAACACGTAGACGCTAGCGCCAGTGCCAGGGCCAATACCGACCCCGAGACCGACCTCAACGCCGGCCGCAATGAAAAGAGGGCTTAGTCTGCACATTGGCCCCGCACTACTAGCGATAAAAAAGACGGTCGTCGCCGACGTTCTCTAATGCAGGCAGCACGCCCGGAGACCGGCCCCGCGCAGGCGAGAGTGGTGCCGACGGACGGACTCCGACGTTCTGCCTCAGGCAGGACCCCTGGCGGGCAAAGAGATGGCTGCAAAAGCCAGCCCGGCGGCAGCAGGCACCGGCCTGGTAGACATATCCGACCGGTGGGGCCCTCCCGTTTATGGAATGGAACAGAAGGAAGCACCTGTGGACAAAAAGAAACATGGCCCAGTCTTATCGTCGTGCATGAGTGTCGGCGCTAGTGTGGTGGCCGTGTGCGTCCGCCGATGTCTAGTCTGCGTCCTCCTGCAGTGGTGTTTCATCTGACTCCGGCCCCGTGACAGCTGCTGTCCACTGCCGGACAAGTGGTTCGGCCAAAAGGCAACCATGAACCTCCGTTGCACCTGCCAACATAGCGGTGACGACATACTTCTATTTCTCTGCACACATACATATCATACATACATCATACACACGGTCTAGATTCGATCTCTAGCTCTCCTATCTCCACTCCGTCGAGAGAGGCGCTGAAGTTGTACACGGGCATCATCCGGGTCGCTAGGAAACCCTGCAAATCCTCCTCGTCTGATGCAGCTTCTTTTCTGCTCCTCTGCTCTTTGCTGCATCTTCCAAACACAGAACCAGCGTCCAATTTACGACCTCCTTCACGCCCTCCACTCTTTCCACTCTTTCCTAAAACGTGGTCGCAAACAGCAATGTACATATCGAGTAGTTTCACAATGTTCTTGCCCTCGTGGCCGGCAAATTCGTACTCTTCAACAATGTCATTAAAGAGTCTGCACCTCGCACCGAACTTGTCGAAAAACTCACACACGTAATCCCGTAAAATCTTCATGAGGCGATCAGTTTCCTCCGCAGACAAGCTTCTCTTGATCTCCACGCTCCTCTGAAAGCCCCTCGCAAAGTCGAGCTCCATTTCCGCCTCCATGTCCACCTCGCCGCCTTGCTCCCCTTCGTTCAGCTCATTTAACTCATTGATGGCCTCGTCGTCCTCCTTCTCAAACTCGTCCCACGACACGTCATCCTTAAAGGCGAGGTACGAGTAGAACTCGTCGTCCACAATCTTGACACTCTTCACGCCACCCTTTTCATCGAACAACACCTCGAACTGCACATTCGGCGTCTGCCGGATGCAATACAACCGCCTTGTGATCTCAAAATCGCTCATCAGCTTGCTCTGACAATACCCAATGATCGGAATCTCAATTACAGTGGTCCTCTCCTTGTTCCGTGGAAAAAACCCGTAGTTGACAAACATCCGATGCAAATCTTCATATCGATCATAGCTGATGAAGACCTCGCACATTTCTCCTTGTGATGACACCTTGTCCAGCTCAAGGTACAAGACCACTTCCTGGCTCGTGCGGTCAACATCGAAATAGGCGTTTCGCCTCTCATTGTCGTGATTCACATAGTCCAATATCGGAACAAGCGTAACGTCAACGTAGTAGTCTTCCTCATCGCCCTCAACCTCCCTGGGAATCTCTAGCACCCTCGATCGAACTGCCCCACACAGTTGCAAAACCTCCTCCACTTTGATGGCTTCATCTTTCTCTAGAAACTCTTCATTCAACGTATCCGTAACCTCATCCCATAATTCGCTCGTAATATCGACAATTGAGTTTTTAAGCACCACGTTCCCTGGGAATGCACTTAAAAAATCCTCCAAAATATCTTGGTGATCTCCATACAAATTGCCGATCGTCGTATCAAGTAAAACAGATAAGTAAGTCCCAATTGCTTCCTTGAACCTAGCATCTCCTGCATCATTGGAATTTCCTGTCCTTCTTTTCTTCGACACTATCAAAAAGCCAATGAAATAGGCAATCAATATAAGACTTTCACTGCTTCCTCGACTTCTCGTGAAAATTATACTGAGCGTCCTTTTCACAATCGCCTTATCTTCGGTATTTAAATTCTCATCTACCAAAGTTCTCAACGTGTAGATATTATAGCTCGACGTGTGTGGAATCCTGAGCAACTCGATACGTTCGATGGACTCATTCTTCAACACAGGTGTATAAAATACTCCCATACCGCGTTCCTTGGTATTCTCTATCCTGAGATTGGGGTTGACCTTTATTCTAAGATTTTCACGCCATGTCTCCAATTCTTTCTTGTTTTTGATCTCACCTGCAAATAAAACCATTCTTCCGGATTTAAAAGGCTGCTGGTCTTCAACGTATCATGATAACGCTGAAATCTCCAAGACAGTACCTAGATGTTCTATCCATCGTTTTTTTTAATACTTTCAAAAAAAATAGGGGCGCACCAGTCACGTGAAAAAAAAATCGTTCAACAGCTTCTCTTTTTTCACTTTATTGTGCATTTATTACTTTGAAAAACCCTTTATATAACTATGAAATTAAAACGTTCGATGTAATGCTTTCGAACCTCTGGGTGGTGATCCTGATACAAACCACTAGTAGCTCTTCGTAAACATCTCTATTTTCGGTCTTCAACTTTTTGATTGCGCTAGAATCTAAAACCCATATAACGCAATTCGTGTTGGCCTTGTAATCTATTGTCCTGTCCGATTTGGTGATAACTATATCACCAAACATCGTCAATGGCAACTCGGAACTACTGATAGTGAACCTCAAATCATTGAATTCGATCTTGAAATCAATCAATCCGCTTTCAAAAAAGAACAAACATGGTTGGTTACTGCTTTTATCGTAGATAAACTCACCAGCCTTATAGATTGACTTCCTCAAATATGGTGATAATCTGCCCCAAAACTTTTCGTCGTATATGCTACTCAACCCTTGCATGATTTGCAAAACCAAATAAAGAGGTTGTTTCATTGTCGATACAGAGGCCTTGCGGTCCTTTTCTTTTAACTTATTCATAATCATGTCCTGTTGAAGTTGTTCCTTTTGGTTATACCTTCTAGCGGCGTTCATGAATTGGACGTGTCTAGGAGTGCCAAACATTAAACCGGAATCAGCACCACCCGATGAAGAACCATTATAGGGACTAGGTATCTGTTTCTTTTTGACTTCTCTCCCTATCGCAATACTAGGTTGTTTACTCTGGGCAATTAATTCCTTGTAATGTTTCAAGAAAATATTCTCACACCACTCCAATGCAGAATTCAAATTATTAAACATCTGGATTTTCTCCTGATGTTCTTCCGTCTCCCATAATCCGCAAAACTTCAATGAATCAACTATGGCTGAATTGTTGTCAATTGATGATAACAAGAAATAGCATTGCTTCTCCATCAACAAGTTTCTGATCCTTTTGAAACCTTCAGTGGCAGAAAAATCGAAGGTCAAAACGTTGTTTAAATCCAAAATCAAGTATTTGATAGGCTGCTTTGTGTAGTTAGCAACATCGAACATATTTCTAATCTCGTCTTCTAACCCTCCAATCGAGCCGAAAAACAAGGAACCAGAGAGTTTCAAGATGCAGATCTGTTTACCAACGTTTTTCAAAAATTCCAGCTGTTTTGGATGTCTAGCAACAATTGACCTCGCATATTCACCTGTGTAGACCGCACTAATCACTCGTTTACTACCTGCTTCAATTACAAAGGAAACACACGCCAATAAGATACCAACCAAAATACCATATACGAAATCCCATGCACCCATGGTTAAAACGATGATGAGGATAGTGATGTATTCAAATTTCCTCAACCTTCCAATTGTATCCCACACTGATTCCTTCAATAACTCATATCCTAGAAGATAGATCAACGAGCCGACCACGCAGACAGGAATGTATCCAATGAGAACCGGGCCGATGAGCATTATACCGGATGTTGCGATGGCTAGCATCACTCCGCTCAGTCTAGAGTCAGCACCTGATCTGATGAACAAGACAGAGTTGGTATAGACAAGATAATTCTGAATGGAACCACACATTCCACTTATGAAATTGGATGCGCCGTGGGCAATCAATTCTCTGTCGACATCGAATGTGTCCATTCCGATGGTCAATGCCAAGGCTGGAACATTGATGGGGACGTGTAAAACACCGAAAAAAGTCAAGGCTAACATGGTTGGTAGTTGGTCCAACACCAGCCACCAATCGCAAAGCTTGAAGTCGTAGTAGTGGTAGAAAGAGTACCATGGCTCATTAGAGTTTTGCGCTGCAAAAACCCAACCGTAGTCATGTGCCAAACCCAAATTCCAAGATGGAACTGCAAGCACCAATGAATGGAACACAGCAAACACGCCGATGAAGTAGCATGGAACGATCAGAGGGTTGGAGTTGTAGCGTTGGATTATGATCAATATTATTGCCAGCAATAATGGAATCGTCCATTGTAGGAAAGGTAGCGGTTGCAAAAGGTACATGAGGGTTTCCCAGTTGTACTCTAGGCCGCCTTCCAATCTAGAAGAGACTTCTATACCTGTGACAAACAGGAAGTAGCCGACACCACCTATGCAACCGACTAGAATGTGTCTTGGGAAGAACCCAACCAACTTTCCTAGCTTGCACTTGCCGAGGATGGCAAAGCACAAGCCTGTGACAATGGCGGAAATGGCAAAAGTGAAGATCGTCGTGGTTATGATCATGTTCTGAAGGTTGGGGCTCTGTGAGTACCTTTCATCGTTCTGCAACTTGAACATAATGCTGATTGCCATCTGATGGAAAAAGGGTGTCACTTCGATCATCTCCGACCCGATTCCACTCTTGAAGGCGGAGCCCCCAAAAGAATATATTAACTGCGATATGACAGTCGACACATAGAACATGGACAAGCCTGCAGGGCCCATGGAGGAGAAGACGGTTTCCCCAATGGGGAACATGATCATTCCATACGACAAGGCATCGAGCACATTGAGCAACGTGCCGAGGAAGACCGCTGGCATGTATCCGAGAGGCCTGTAAACGCATTCGTGGAGAAGCGTGTCCTTGTCTGCCTCCTTCAAGAAATTTATCGTATTTCTCACGGAAAAAGAGCTTCTCTTCGTCTTCAACGCCTCGAGGTCGAACGCAGGGCCGATGTCAACATGCGGGTCGTCTGAAGACCCGTAGAAGTTTAGCGACGTGTGGCTGGTCTGGTGTGTGATGGGCAGCATGTTGGACGTCTCGTCGACGGGGGAGTACTCTGCCACGGCGGAGTAGCTCGGATACGTGTTGGTGGGCGTAGTCGACAGTGGCGACTCGTCAGCGGTATCGTCGGTGTCAATGTCCGGCACGGCGATGGCCGCTAGGCCGGCAGAGTCCTCGTGCACGGAGTCTGAGGAGTGAACCTGGAGAGACACCGAGTTGATCGGCGACGTCAGGTTCGGCTTGTAGCTGCTGTACATGAAGCTTCTCGCCGGCGTGTGGCCAGATGACGCCTGGCGGGGCTGGTTGATGGACTTTGGGATCGATCTCGGGAAAGCGCCGTCACTGTAGCTGTTGGACGTGGGCATTGTTTCAATTTTGGTTGCACGCTGGGGGAGACCGCAAAGAACCGCAAAAGAGCAGCAAAACGCACGGAAGGCCGGTAGGAGAGCTTTTCTTCTATCTCAGAGCAAAACGCTGATTTCTTGGCGCCTGGTGTCCTTGACGAGGCCGCAAAACCCCTCTAGAACTCCCGTATGCCACACCTACCGTGCCCCAAGATCAGCATCACCCCGTCTCCAGCTCTACTATCTTTCCTTCCGCTCTGCTGTCTGCCTGGCTTTCCGTTTCTCGCGACAACAGCGTGGCGGTGCTGTGGCGGTGACGGCCCCGGGGAGGGCTTGGAGGGCTGGATATGAATGATGGGGGTGGTTACGATGAGTATACAGGAAATACGGAGATCTAGGAGGAAGGGGAAGGATAAAAGCTTACAACTCGTCCTTCTCGGCAGCGGCGGCGTCTGGAGCGGCGTCGACGTCGAGAGCCCCGCACGCCTGGATCTTGATAGGAACAACAGGTTTGTTGCCGTAGCTGGTCTTGGAGTTTTCGATCTTCTGGACGACATCAAAGCCTTCGACAACGGTGCCAAAGACGACGTGCTTGCCGTCAAGCCATGGGGTCTTGACCGTGGTGATGAAGAACTGGGAGCCGTTGGTATCCTTGCCTGCGTTGGCCATCGACAACATGCCCGGTCTGTCGTGCTTCAACTTGAAGTTTTCGTCCGGGAACTTGGCGCCGTAGATGGACTTGCCGCCGGTTCCGTTGCCCTTGGTGAAGTCACCGCCTTGGATCATGAAGCTCTTAATGACTCTATGGAACGTGCTGCCCTCGTAGCCGAAGGCCGGGTCGCCCGACTTGGACAATTGGTAGAAATTCTCGACCGTCTTTGGCACAACGTCCCCAAAGAGCCCGATGACGATTCTGCCCAGCGGCTCGCTGCCCCTTGTGATGTCGAAGTAGACCTTGTGGGTGATGTCTGGAAGATCGCCGGCTTCGCCGGCGCCGGCGGCCGATTGCGAGACAAAGAAGAACAGTGCTGTCAGAATAGCAAAGAGAGACGCAATAAGCTTCATCATGTATGCGTGTGTCTGTGTGTATGGGCAGTGTGTAGCAAGTAAGGCCAATACCAGAAAGTGGAAGGCGTGGAGCAAGTACAGACAGATCACTGGCGTAGCCCTATAGGCCGTATAACACGTCGCCACCCG
Organism: Pichia sp. PH4023; assembly: GCA_025531575.1. Taxonomy (NCBI): domain Eukaryota; kingdom Fungi; phylum Ascomycota; class Pichiomycetes; order Pichiales; family Pichiaceae; genus Pichia; species Pichia sp. PH4023. The sequence goes on from JAMGYR010000003.1 coordinate 1,793,925, forward strand.
CTGCCCGCGTGCGCACTGCGCACTGCGCCGACTGGAAAAGTGGCGGCTGCGATTTTCACGTCTTCGGCGAAAGCAACCCGGGAAGACATCTTTCGTTTGCAATCAGCTGGAAAATACAGATGATAGGTTACAGGCTACACACCAAGTCTAGATAGTAAGTCTGTCTATAGTATATGGAGACACCTTCGTGCGTGTAGTTTTCTTGGAAAACTGGGAGTCCTTGCCGCCAACCTTGAGCATCATGTCGAGCTTGTTCGTCTCCACCTCGATCTCGCCAAGTTGGCTCACACCGGCAGAGACGGAGGACGGCTTGCTGTTTCTCAGACTCTTCTTGTTGGACTTCTTGCTCTTCTCCTGCTCTCTGCCGAGCTCGGCGTTCGTCAGGGTCTGGTTCACGAGCGTGAGCAACGCCGTATCGTCGATCATCGACTTCACCTTTGTCTGTGTCTGCTTGATCAACTTCCCCAACTGCGTGTCGTCGTTCGCATAGTGGAGACTCAACACCAACCCGTTAGAATCAATAAATGAATTCAACACCTCGTACCCGTAGTTTAGCTTGATTATCTTGCCGATGATCTTGTCCAGGTCGAAACCCGTGCCGCTGCTCTTGCTGGTGAGACCGGGCTTTTTCTTCATTATCTTCACCGTTTCCTGTGTGATCTCCTCCGAGGAAAACTCTTCGATTAGCCGGTTGATAATGTCCTTGAAGATCTCGTCGTTCTCAACTCTGCTCAACTCTAGAATGAAGTCGTGGCATGGAATGTTGACACAGGTCACAATCGCCTGTCTCTGCAACCTTGGCGAAACCTCAAGTACTCTGAGTAAGCCAGTTGCATACTGTGTAGGGAAAAGTGGGTGCGTCAAGACGTATGTTAATGCAGTCTCAGGAATGTTCTCGGAATCCAATGATATCGAGTCCGTCTGAGCGTTGTAGTTGAAAAGTAACAACGTGCACAGCTTGAAAAATTTAGGGTCCACAAATCTGTCTTTCTCATACTCGTAAACTTTGAAATCGTTATCTACGTGTGACTCACTATAAGGTGCATTCTTCAAGTATGTAATCATACGGCTTTCTAACAAACTCATATCCCCAGATTCTTTGATTTTCCTGAGCTTGTTGTACACATCTTTCATTTCTTCATTGTTCTTAAGAACCTCCTCGTTTAAATATTTCACCTCGGCATTGGCATCTGATATCTCGTTAGACGAGATGTAAGGTATAAAGCTTACGAAGTTCTCGACACCATTCCCTTCGCTGTCCGGTAACGAAACCAACGCATCTCTCAACTTGCCGAGTCCAACGTCAATTGAAACATACTGTATTTGTGAGTAATTTTCTTTGGTGTTTTTCAAAACCAACAAAGCGAAAGTTTTCTTGGACCTGAGTGTATTTCCTGCAACTGTAGGTACACTCAACAAAGTGGCATTTCTTGGCGGTTTGGCGTTGCCGTTTTGTTCCTTCGACCTAGAATATAGATCAAGCGAAGACAATAGAGCTTGGTATTGGATATCGATCAACGTAACGGTACTACCTTTTGTTACTAGGACTCTGTTTGTAGAAGCACACATGATAGATGTTGGTGAATCCTGTGGTTCGTGCTTGAAAACACCACCAATTTTCAAGGTTTGTTCATTGTCAATCAAAGGTAAATCATATGACTTGATCACAAGTTCTGGTTCACGCTCGAGAATGATCAATTTTCCAGAAATTTCATGAGTGAATTGTAGTTTATCGATTGGCCCAATACCGGAGATTTGAGAACTAGAAATCTCGAGAATCTCATTGCTGCTAATTGAGTGAATACGTACAATTATGGAATTATTCTTCGAGCATGTTTCTGCCGTTAACAACAAATATTCAACTTTTTCAGAACGAGAATCAACGTTCAGTTCTTCAGGCTTGAGAAACTTATGAAAAATCACTCTCCTCTTTTTATGTGCAAGACTATCTGCGTTGAATTTCAAGATTGGTGTTTCAACTTCATTCGTATCGACTGAGAACTTCCAGACATTGATTACTCCATCGGCGGAGATTGAAAAAACAGATTTCGAATCTTTCGAGAATTTCAAGCCTATGATTTCACTGTCAATGGAAATCGACCTATCTTTGACTTCTTTGATATTTTCCGACTCATTTGTCTGTCTTTCTTCTTCATTAACTACTGATATCGAGCTGCTTTGATTTTCATCTTCTAAATTGCTGCTGTTTTTATTGTCCTCAATACCGTAAGTGATGAATTTTAATTTGTTCTTTTTACGTTCTGTGAATCCAATGGCAAAAAGCTTTTTGTCGTTTAGTAAGTGGCTGTTGCTAGAGTGACTGGAATTCGAGTTTATATCTTCAAAGTCAAATGACTCCATTGCTGTAATCATCGCTTGCGGAGACAAAGCGTACGACCATATCATCTTTGGAGAAGGTCTAGTTATAAAAGTGGCAATATATGACCCACTGATGCTGATGTCGAAACTACTAGAGTGTGCATCGTTTATTTGAGAAGTGAAACAAAGCTTCGAAACATCTGATCTAGGTGGGAGTCTTGGGAGATTTGTCACCACAAATGGGTCGTAAATTACCGACGACATGTTCTGCTGTTTGAACGCGGAAGCCTGTTTGTTATTTACACAGAAGTATCCTGTCTTCCTATGCTTTTCCAGAATGATTATGGTTAAAATGGAATAATTAAGAAAATTTTGTCTTGCTTAGATGAGAAAAAAAAGTTGCAAAACTGAAAAAAAAAAATTAAATCTCTGTATTCCCATATTCAGGAAAAGCAGTGGCTGGTCACGTGCCCAGAACCAAAAAGGTGTCGTCACGAAAAACAACTGGTTTCCGAAAGTGAAGACAACACTTGACGAAGATAATAACATAATAGAAAATAAATCCCATTGATTTTTTATATACTAATATACACCCTAAATAAAATAGAAACAGATTTTTTTGACGAAGATAAACCGGCTAAATTTAAGCAGTAGCGGCAGAAGTGTACTTAGTAACAGCTCTGGTACCTTCAGAAACAGCGTGCTTGGACAATTCACCTGGCAAGATCAATCTAACAGCAGTTTGGATTTCTCTAGCAGAAATGGTAGACTTCTTGTTATATGCAGCTAATTTGGAAGCTTCGGAGGCAATTCTTTCGAAAATGTCATTCACAAAAGAGTTCATAATGGACATGGCTTTTTGGGAGATACCGGTATCTGGGTGAGTTTGCTTCAAAACCTTGTAGATGTAGGAAGAATATGTCTCCTTTCTGGTTTTGGATCTCTTCTTAGTTTCAGTTGCTGCAGCAGTTTTCTTACCAGCTGGCTTCTTCTCAGCTGGAGCTTTGGATGCGACTTTGTCTGCCTTTGGAGCCATTTTTGTGATTAATTGTATTTGTTTTTGGTTGAGAAAAGGAGAAGATTAAGAAGAAAAATAGAATCACCAGAGACCACAATAGGGGAAGACGCAAAGTGACAATTTGAAAGAAGAAATGGGAAAGTTGTGGGAATGGATCATGATTTAAATAACAACTTTGCTTAACAAGCCAAGTCTATGCTCAGCAGGCAAAAATGGGAATGTTTATTATTTAGTGTGAGTTTTGCGCGCATACTTTTTCCTCTACATGGCCTTAACAAATTGTGAAATCAAACTTTTACCTCGCCATCAGTTAGTTTTCCATCTGTTTCGCACCTTTTCTACCGGACCAGTTTTTAACACATGGCGTGTAAACTACAGACCAGTCGCCCTCCAGCCTTCCCGGATTCGCCACACACTCCCCCCATTGTTATGTTATGGTTGGTAGGTTACTTTGTCTGTTGCACTACTGCCTCTTGCATTTTTTATGCATATATGCCATTTTTTATAAATACAAGTGACAATCCCCTCCTTCTAGACGCTTTTCTTTCCCGTCAGCTGTGAAGTGTCCATATACTTTTTCAATTCAGTTCTTTCCTCTAGAATTTTCTTCTTCTATCTTTCTCTAAGCAAAGTATTAAACACTTACAATTAAATATAAATAACAATGTCCGGCGGTAAAGGTGGTAAAGCAGGTTCCTCTGAAAAAGCATCAACTTCAAGGTCAGCCAAGGCTGGTTTGACTTTCCCAGTCGGTAGAGTCCACAGACTCTTGAGAAAGGGTAACTACGCACAAAGAATCGGTTCTGGTGCTCCGGTTTACTTAACTGCAGTCTTAGAATATTTAGCTGCTGAAATCTTGGAATTGGCCGGTAACGCCGCAAGAGACAACAAGAAGACCAGAATCATCCCAAGACATTTGCAATTGGCCATCAGAAATGATGAAGAATTGAACAAGTTGCTTGGTCACGTCACAATTGCTCAAGGTGGTGTTTTGCCAAACATTCACCAATCCTTGTTGCCAAAGAAGTCTGCAAAGGCCAAGGCTTCTCAAGAATTATAAGCGTCTTGACGTTTGGGTTATAAAAGATTGTCTTCTTCTAAGGGTATAAAATGTGTATATTAGTTTTTTCTTATTATTTCCAGTTGTATAGTGTAATGCTATAAACTCACAGTTAGCCACAAGTCTCAGCTCTGCAGCCATGAAAATCGTCATGCCCTTCCCTTTTCGGAAAGAGGACAAGTATTTTTTGCGAAAAGGGCACCCGGGGTAACTCCGCCACCTACGAAAACTGATGAGCCTCAACATTGGATCAGATCTGTTGCCCTTCTCTAGAGGATGGCCTTGTTCCCCTGTTTGTTCATTGCTTTCTTCTTCTTTTCTTCTGTTGTCTCTTTCTTTTCCTCCCTTCCTCCTTTTTCTCTCTCTCTCTCTCTTTCTCCAGGACTCGGATACTACTCATCGTACTCAAAGCTCTCCTTTAAATAATCGTAAATACATTAACAATGCCTATCAGAAGAATCCTCAAGGTTGTCAGAGAACAATACGACTCTTTACAAAAGAGATTCGGTAACAACACATCAGACAAGAAGGAGACAACTGCACCTGTTGCAGATGCTGATGCCCCAGCTGATGAGCAACCAGCTGCTGAAGAAGCTCCAATTGCCTCTTCTGCTGTAAAGTCAGAAGTTGCTGCTTAATTCAGATGGCAAAATCGCTGAGCTTTTCTTTGTTTTAGTATCATTATGAGTTTTTTTTAATCTTCCTAGCTTTCATTTAACTTCTTACTTTGATTTTTTTCCTCTTCAAGGTTTTTTTACCAAAAAAACATTTGCTAATTACTGATGTTCTGATTTAATATGTTCTCTGTGTTAATGTAGCTCCATCTTTTTTTTCCTCGAGTTTTAATTCAAATTTAAATATATAAATACTAAATAATATTTGTATAACACTTTAATCAAATAATATATTCAAAATTCCATCCAAATGGAAAAGGAATTGGTGGGTACAGTAATTAGTATTAGCGTATTGGTACAGAAATATACATGTTGTATGCTAGGCAACTTGTGAAACGAAGTATTATAAATTAATGGTACAAAGCTTACTGTGCAGCGTAATCCCAAACACAAAGTTCTCCTTCGAGGGAGACTGACACAAGTGTCTTACCTAACTTGTGGCTCTTCACCTGCATTATTGGACTAGCACATTCGCTTGCCTTTAGGTTGAAGAGTAGCTCTTGCGACTGAATGTCCCAGAACAAGATGTTACCTTGCTCATCTCCAGAATTAATCATTGATTCATTATTGTAGACAATGAAATTCGTTCCCAGAGAGTATTTTTCAGCGATGGGCAAGCCGTCTACGTTTCTGTAGGTTTTCATCACTTTGTTATTCATGTAATCCCATAACCTGAGCACACCGTCTAACGAGCTGGAGAGGATATATTTGGAGTTCGGTGAGAAGCACACGTGGCTGATGGGAAAAGAGGAGCCCTCCTTGTCGTAGATCAATGTTTTCAGACATCCACCTGTCTCGGTGTCAAACAATCTGATCAACCCATCGTACGAGCCACTCACGATGATTGTGTCGTCGAAGCTGAGGTCCAAGCTTGAGATCGGGTCGGAGTGGGCACTCAAGGTACGCATGCTGCGTCCTCTTTTACAATCCCATACCCTTATATTCTCGTCAGACGACCCACTGATAAGTATTCGGGATCTTTTGTCGAATTTCAAGCAATTCACATGGTATGTGTGGTTTTTCAAAAGTTTGATCGTTTTCTCGTATTTAAGATCCCATATGCGGATTGTCAAGTCATCCGATGCGCTGGCCAGGTATTTGTTGTTGAAAGAGAACGCTATGTCTGAGATACCCTCGTTGTGTCCCCGCAAAGTGGCTTGTAGCCTCCCCGTTTGTGCCTCCCAGAGCTTGATGGTCTTGTCAGCCGAACATGTTGCGATGGTGTGACCGTCGGGACTGATTTCGACAGTGGAGACTAGGTGCTGATGCGTCTTGGGTATTCTATATCGAAGTTTGTATTTGGGGCCATTGTTTTCCATTCTCAATTATCGACAGCCGACGTTCCTCAAAAAATGATCCAACTGACAGAGGAGAGAAGGCGGCGGTATGTGCAGACACGTGCCGGAGGAGGTAAGCTTCACATATACCCAGCTCGAGCGGTGAGGTAAGACCGCGTGGATTCTATTGCAGTATATTTTTTTACGTTGCGAGGAAAAATACTATTCCGTTCATGCAGAGAAAAAAAGTAGATAATAAGTGACCAAATAATATACATGAAGCTGATGACTCAAGAAAATGCTATCAAGAACAAGAAACGAGAAAAAGATGCGAAGTGAAAGGAATAGTATTATATATAAAGGTAAGGTGGTGCCGAGGCGAGAAGGGTGATGGACTATCTGTATTGTTTGGCAGTTTCGTTCATCACGTTTTCGTAGCTTGGAGGCCCTTCGTCATCGTTGTTGTCATTGTCGTTGTAGCTGTAGCCGCTGGAGCCCTCGTTGTTGCCAGAGCTGGCAGCAGGGCCGACAGCGCCGTAGCTGTTCTCCACTCGGCTCAGTGGGGAGGCGACGTACTGGCTCCTCTGCGCCTTCATGAGCGGGGTGTTTGAGCGGGGGCTCAGACTGTTTGAGTCGAGCAGGTTGTTGTTGTTGAACTCGGAATTCTGCGAGTTGTGTCTGCTGCTCTCTAGAAAGGGCTCCGGGTGGTTGAACTTGATGCGGGTCTGGTTTGGCTGTTTGTTAATCACCACGTGGGTGGTTTGTGGAGGCGAGACAATGAAGATCTGTCTCTCCTCATCGTCGACTAGAACCTTGTCCGGGTTCTCGAGAATGATGTACCATGCGTGCAGCATGCCGGGGATCCATCCCAAGAGACAGAGACAGACGTTGATGAGGAAGTCGCACGAACATAGGCCCTTCTTAATGCACACGGGCAGCGGCGGGAAGAACACAGCGAGGACGATAAGCAGACAGTCGCAGCAGCAGCAGTCGCAGCAGCAGAAACACATGTGTGGTGGGGGTAGAGTGGAAGGAGAAAGCCGTTTGGTTGAGAAAATAGATCTAGCGGGAACGGAACTCGGACTAGAACTCGAACTCGAACTATAACCGAATTTAGAGCTCGAACTAGGAATAGAAACACTGGACTAGCTCGACAGATCAGCAGAACCGCTACCAGCGAAGAAGGCGCTGCCCGATTGCAGATAGTGGCCGCCCGCCAAACGGCAGAAAGGCTCTGTTTTAAAGACATGAGTCCGCAATTCCAGGCGATGCGGAAACGGGGCGCCGTTACGTAAGCGCCGCCGATCGGGGCGGTCCCGCGTGGAGGGCCCCGAAGGAGAACGCCGGCCGCACTCGCTACGCCGGGTCCGGCGGGGCGATAGCGATAGGCCGGTGGGGTAGGGCCCGGCGCGGTTGACGTTTGCGGCGATGGACCGGGGTGCCTGTTTGGCCGCTGGTTCTGCGGCAAGATGCGGGACCGGGCAGTGGAAGTCGGCGGTGTGCCGGCGGGTGTGCCGATTCTGCCGTTCGAGTGCTCGGTGTTGGCGTTGGTGTGTGCAGCGTGTAGCGACGTGTATGCGTAGTGGGTTGAAGGAGACGCCGGTAGTGTGTCTCGACTGTCGCCTTCCGTTCTCTGCACCAGGCAGTGCGGAGGAGTTCCAGGCACTGGCGCAGGGCAGCCCTCTGCGGGCGGGTAGGCGCTGCTGGTGCTGGCGGGCGAGCGGGGACAGTGATGCAACCGGAGGGGCAGCGGCAGCGGCCGGCCTTCCGCCGGGACAGCCAACCAGGGCGGCGAGCCGGCGGGATCGCCCGTGATCCGCTGTCCCGAATGGGGAGGTGCGGGCCGCATTACTACAGCGGCGTCTCGGTGGTGAAGAAGAATGGAAAACCAGGGTTGGCTGGAGTCGCCAGTCAGCGGTGGGTGAAGAAAGAGGGCACTTTGTTCCGGTTCAAATCGCAGAAGAAAGAGTCGCCCGTTCCACGAGTTCCTGGGCCCTTTTGGGCCAATTGCATACTGTGCAAATTGCAGGAGGCTGTTTCCTGGATGGGGATGCACAAGGGACCGGGCGGTTGGGGCAGCGTTGCGCTGCAGCTGCGCTATCTCGTATAAAGGTGTTCACCATTCCTCCCTTCTGCACTGCTGCCTCCCCCTACCCCGTACCGCCCGCCGTCCGCCGGCTGTCCCTGTATGCTTGGGCCTTTGGTTTGGCCTTGTCTCTGTAGTGTACATTCCTTTCTCTTTTCTTTCAATTTGGTTCTTCCTCCATCTGTCCACACACCTCTCTTGATATCCGTCTCACGACACACGACACACCCGCACGCACACCTACGCAACCTAAACACACAACGTCGGAAAGTTTACTCTATCCGATACACACACAACGAAAAAAGCTTCTACGCAACACCCTACAAGACCAGCACACACGCATCTCCCCGATGTATTTCACGTATCCGTCACCAAGCTTCATGGACGACCGTGTGCGCAATAAGATGTCGCTTCGCACGGTGATATCGAACGGAGAGGAGTCTGACTCGCCGCAGGCAGCCAGGCCTTTTTACCTCTACAAGGGCTTGGACCCGAAGAAAGAGGAGGCGCTGAAAATATATCCAATGGACAGCAACACCAGCGACTGTCAAGCATCGAGAAACCCTTCTGTATCGCCGTTCTCGTCCTTCTCCTCCGCCTCCTCCGCCTCTTCGGCGTCGACCATGCCAGCCTCGATACCAACGTATCAGGCTAGAAACGGCGCCAGCGGCCTCGGTCTCGGCGTCGGTGGGAACGCCAGGAGCACGCTGTACGCTCTGCCTTCGCCTCCTTCGTCGATATCCAAGGGCAGAGTGAGCTCCTCTAACCTCTACCACCAGGTGGCCGAACAGCAGAATCCGCATCAGCATCTGCATGGCCACTCATTCTCGCCCTCATCGTCGTGGTCGTCGATGTCGAATTCTGACGTGGACGTGGACGAGTTGGACCAAGATCTCGACCGAGAGCACGGCATGGAGGTACTGGTTGACACTGAAACCGGCGAGATTGGGAACGAAAGCGAGCTTATCAAGGAAATTCGATCTGGTATCGAAAACGACAGGGTCAAATATAAATGTAACTACACGGGATGTCATTACAAGGGTACTTTTTTGTCTAAGGATTATTTAAGGAGACACATCAGGGAACAACATAGACGTTCAAAGGAGCACATTTGCAAGGGGTTTCATTCCAACGGGGAAAAATGGGGGTGCAACAAGAAGTTCAGTAGGCCATACCAGTTGGTCAATCATTGGCGGGGACAGCGCTCGTTGAAGCGCTGTGGTGTCCCTCTTGGCGAGCTACGCCGCTGCGGCATCCAGTAAGTAGTTCCGCTCTATCTATTTATATCCGTATGTACGTATAACTTCCATTTTCTAACCATATATACCTTCTCTTATCGCATACCGCTACAGTCCTGCGATTACATTTGCTTCTAGACTCGTCGCCTTCCCTGTTCTGCCGCCGGTCTCGCCTCCAAAAGCCTAATTGCCTTCTCAGCAGCATCGAATCAAGCCAACGCCATACTTCTCTCCCATATGAAGCTGCGTCTCCCCGAAACCGAAACCGGCAGTCCCGACCGCTGGAAATGTGTCAATCCGCAGCGCGGGCCGCCGGCCGACATCCCCCTTCTCAAATAGCCCCGTTGAGCCCGGCCTCGCACTCATACACCGGCGCCGATGAACAGAGCTGCGGGCGGGCACTCGGCTCACATGCGCGTGTAACCACATACACATACTGTGTCCCGGGCTCTTGCCATCCGGCTCGCGACGCCCGAGATCTTAGGATCCAGGGGCCGGCTGTTGCACAAACACGCACTGCAAGTCGCAGCCTGCAGGCTGCAGGCTGCAGGCTGCAGCCGGAGGGGGGCGAGAGGGAAAGGCGGGAAAGGCAAAAGTAGTGACGGCGGGCAAGGAGAGAGGGGATACCGTCGGCAGCAGTGGTGAGAGCGTCGCCGAGGGGACGGCCGGTCGGATGCCCACCCCTCTGCCCGTATTTGGCCCCGTCCGTGTGCAGCGCTTTCGGGTTCCTGCCCCTCCCGGTGCCATTGCGACCCGTATTCGCGTTTTCGTTCGCGTTTGCACCTGCTATTGCGGCTGCGACTACGTCTCGCTACATCCCTCCGGCTCGCCTTGGCAGCGCCGACGACTGGAGCGGATGAGGAACGGTCTGGCCCGCGCAGCGCCCGAAGCCTCGCTTGCAATGGGGCTCTGGGCTCTGGGCCCTTGCCCGGCGCCTGGCACCCGGCTTTCCATATGCATCCATGCATGCGGGTGTGGTCTCGGGGAGTGGGATTGCTGTCGCATGCATACAGAGGTACAGTCTGGGGCAAGCAGGCCCCGCACACCTTGCCCCAGACCACACCACGCTACGCCCTTTGGCCCTAGTCCTCTTCCATTATATTCTGTCCTGCTAAAAAATACAGGACTATCCTGTACGAAAGGGCGGGCGGTTGTTTCCAAGTGCGGACACCGTACGCAATGCAGGAATCCTGGTCGTCGCATGTATGTAAATAGGCGGAAGTAGTGGTAACATAACAGAGCATAGCAGAGCAGAGCAACACAACAGGAGGCCCATAACAGGAACGGCCGCCCCAATACTGTCAGGCTGTCCTCTGCTGTGCCACGTTACGTAGTTCTGCGCTGTTATCTGCGAAGCCGGCCGACAAGCTGACCTCAACCTCAGGCAGGCGTAGATCCGGAAGTGGAAACTGGGGAAAAAGAAAAGATATAAAAAAAAAGAAATGGAAATAGGCATAGCGGGCGCGGGCGGGCGGCGGAAGCCGGTAAGGAGACTGCAGGAGTCAGTCCTGAAAAGAGAGGGTACGCCTGGTGTCCCCGACGGATCATGCAGGAAGGCAGAAGGGAAAGGAGAGGAACGCGCCAAACGAGGGCGCTTTCCGCTGGAAAAAGTGAGGCCCCGGAAGGCAAAACGATGGAAGTCGCTCCTTTTGAAGCATTTTTCACCTGCGGTTCCACTTCAGCTGCGAATTTCGCATCGTTGCCCCTTCCCGAAAAAACAGAAGCTTGGAGACGGAAAAAGAAAATATACATGTTACGTAAGAAGTCTGATGCGGAGGGGTGAAAAGATCGTACTAAAGATAACGAGGACTATCGTGATGATGATGATGGTCGTTATGATTATGTGATAGATCACAAAGCATAAAAAAAAGAGGTTTGGCCATTGCCTTTACGGGGAGACAGGTTGAACCTCGAAACCAGCCACACCCAGGATAGCACTGTATATAAATGTGTGGAACTGGTTGGCGAATGTAGTAACCGAGATACTTGCTCGAATCGGCGGAAATGCTCTTTCTCTCCGCTCCCGCCGTCAACCTTATCACAAAGTGGCAAACGACTGACATGAATGGCGCAAAAATCCTACAAGAAAAATGGCAGTTTATGGGATTGGAACAACCCCTGGCGTCCGAGTTGCTATCCGAAGAAGAGGAACACAAAGCCGGGAACGAATACATCGCTGAGAATTCCGATGAAGTCTCCACCACCACTCCCAAACTCCAGATTCCGAAAATCTACTGCAGCACCAAAGACAAGAAGTTCAATCTTTTCGATAAGTTCAGCTATGCGCAGCTAATTGAGTTCTTGGTAAGGTCGAGAATATCCCAGAGCCATAGGACCGACAAGTCCCCCGGTCTTGTCCCGAAACAAGGCAAGCGGGACAGGGGGGTGTTCCACGATTGGCTCAAGGCTCACGTCGACCTGCGTAATAAACAGTGCAGCGACTTCATCACGGAGAACGAGACCTCTCTGCTCAGGTTGAAGAACAAGCGCCAGCTTCTCATGTTCTTGAACCGCAGATTTGAGAAAACACATCATCTGAGAAATGACGCATCTAAATACACGGACTGCGTAAGCATCGTCAAGTCGCTGGGGAAGGGCAATGCATCTAACAATGCTATCCCGGTGGTACTCCCCGTGCTCCTTTCCTCAATGCTACTCACCCTTGTCTTTGTCTTGTTGTTGTTTACACTTTTTTTCAAAACCAACACGTTTGAGCGGCTCTTCTACTCATACCCTCCATATATGCATCTGATAAAAACCTCGAAAACGTTATTGTTGGCGATGGCACGTGAACTATGAGGAATTTTGAGGAATTATGACGTTTTTAATTGTATAGTACAACCTCTATATACATATATTGCCTCATTTCGATTTCGCTCATGTTGCCACGAATGACGGCTTCTCAGAGATTCGCTCCAGAGAAAGACAGAGAGGTTCGCGACAGTGAAGAAAGCACAGGTCAAGCCGGGCACTGAGATGATGAACAACACAATCAAAAGTTTCGTATTATTGTTTCAATTCAGATCCATGTTTGTCGGCTGTTGATACCTGACTGAAGTGCCACCTGTTCTACATTAGTCGTCATTCATTTTGAAAGCTGCAATGGGATCACTCAAGACGTTTATAAAGTCTGTCCGGAACAGCAAAACAATTGCTGCAGAGCGTGCAGTGATTCGGAAAGAAAGTGCTAAAATAAGGTCTTCGTTTAGAGATGTCCATCTGGATAACGACAAGAGAAGAAAAAACATTCAGAAACTTCTATATTTGTACATCCTGGGAGAACCAACCTACTTTGGTCAAGTCGAATGTTTGAAATTGCTAGCTTCCCCACGTTTTACTGACAAAAGAGTCGGTTATATGGCCACCATGTTGATATTGGACGAATCTCAAGATATTCTCACACTTCTTACCAACTCTTTGGACATCGATATGAAGTCATCGAATCAATTTATTGTTGGGTTGGCGCTATGCACACTTGGTAATATTGCGTCTCCTGAATTGGCAAAAGATTTGTATCCTGACGTCGAGAAACTATTGACATATCAACAATCTTACATAAAGAAGAAAGCAGCATTAGTTGCTGCCAAATTGGTCGAAAAAGACCCCATGTTAACCGAGGTTTACTTGCCTTATGTCAGTGACCTACTCAATGAAAAATCTCATGGTGTCTTATTGGGTACTTGTTGTTTAATTGACTCTATTCATTATCATGATGAAACTAGTCGCCCGCAACTAAAGCAATTGGTTCCCAAATTACTTGCACAAATCAAATTATTGACAACAACCGGCTATTCTCCAGAATATGATGTCAAGGGAATTCCTGACCCATTTTTGATTGTGGCTTTAATGAAGTCATTAAGGACTATTCTACAGTATGACAATGATTCTCAATATTTAGAATTGCTCAATGATTTATTGACTCAAGTTTGCGCAAATTTCGAAAATACGAAAGGTGCAGGATGTGCAATATTATATGAGACGGTGAAAACTATCTTTGCCATCGATTCAGATTCCTCATTAAAAGTATTGGGTATTAACATCTTGAGTAAATTTTTGATTCAAAAGGACAACAATATAAGGTATGTTGCATTGGATACCCTTCTTCAGGTGATTGAATTCGAACCATTAGCTGTGCAAAGACATAGAGCAACAATTGTCGGCTGTTTACATGATGGTGATATATCCATTCGCCGTAGAGCTTTAGAATTAACATTTGGCATTATGAATCAACAGAATATCAAACTTTTGACAAAAGAGGTATTAAAGTACTTGACTAAAGAAGATGATGAAGAATTGAAGTCTTATATCACAACCCAATTATCGATATCGTGTGAAAAATACAATGCTGATTTAGAGTGGACCTTAGAAACGATGATTTCAATGTTGAACATTGCAGGTAATTATTGTAATGACGCCATTTTATCTTCTATTCTAGCTGTGATTATGCAAGTTGGAAATAAAAGTCTAACTAAGAAAATCCTAACTGATATGATCACCACCTTGAAGGGAGGATTATATGATCAATATGGATTATCATTGGTCACAATTTGGTGTTTGGGAGAATACGCGGATCTAGTGATTGCAGGTAATGACAAAGACATAACAGAGGAATCGATTGTCGAATTGATTAATTCCGTTCTTGCAGTTGCAAATTATTCCACGGAACAGCAGAAAATTCAAATAAGAATATATGTTTTGACCTCATGCTTAAAGTTGTCTACTAAACTCAAGAAGCCAAGCTTGATTGAACAACTCAGACAGATAATCAATCACTCCACTACAGACATGAATCTTGAGATTCAAACACGTGCGATTGAGTATGCAAAGATTTTCAGTGAACCGATGTCGATCAAGAGAGGATTGTTGGAAAGAATGCCAGCTCCTAGTATCAGGAAGCATGAGAGCCTGTCGCTATTGAACAGATCACATAATATGGTTTCTGGGGATGGCGCAAATGATGGAAACTCTAAAACAGGCGACATTCTATTAGATTTACTGGGTGATGATCTCACTGGTAGTAAGAATGCCGGTGGTAATGTGAAAAATGAGAAGGAGTCTGCGATTGACCTTCTTTCTGACATTTTTGGAGGTTCTTCGTTGACTAATAATGCAGCAACTCCTGCCGAGCAGAAAAACGGTAACATATTGGGCTTGTTCAATAGTACCGTTGGTGGTAGTACCACTGTTGGTGGTAATGGTAATATTACTGCTGATAGCTCTAGTTTAGCAGGCTTTACAGCAAAAATTGCCGAACCTGAGTCAATAGAAGGATTTAACGATGGCATGCTCAAAGTTGGATTTGTGGTAAAGAGTGTTGGAAATGGTGCTGCTGATTTGGAGGCGATAGTGAAGAACGTAGACACGGCCGGTGCATCTATCAGCGGGATATCTGTTTTATGCGCTGTACCAAAGCATCAAAAGCTTCAGCTATCTTCCATCTCGAAGACGGTCCTAACTGCGCAGGATTTTACAGTACTGAACGTGAAAATAACTGGAAACCCAGGCTCGAAAGTGAAGATCCGTGTGAAGCTCAGCTACATTGCCAACGGGTCCAAGGTGGACAGACAGTTTGACTTTGCCGGAGTGAAGGCGGTGTTGTGATGTGATTTGCAAATATCTATAAACTACTAGTTTCAGTAACCTGTATGCTTATCGAGAATGTATGAAGAGTTTCAGGAGCGACGCGTCGACTTTGAGCCTTGCCTGTTTTGCGGCATAAATTGGGAGCGAAGAAAGTGGAAAGGAGGAAAAAAAAGTCGGACGAGCGTGGGAAAAAGAGGGTGAGAGCAGAAAGGCAAACGATGGATAGGCTGGTGTCCAAGGGACGGCCAAGACTTTCTCTTCATTGGGGAATTATAGGGTCAATTGAGCAAAGCCTACACAGCAGCATAAGCAATTCGAGTCAACAATGGATTTCAAAAACATTCAAGTTCAAGCACAACAATACTTAACCAAGATCGATGCAGTAAGTACAGCTCGTCTTTGAGAATTAGTAGCCAGCTCAGCCTACTAATACTCACTTCTCTTTTGGATCTCTGCAGCAGGAGAAACTAACATTTGCGGTCAATGACCATACCTATATTTTCTTTCTTGACAGAGCACCAAGCACGTCTCCATCTTGGACACCTTTGAGGCACAGACTAAGCTACCAAGATCCTACGCGGTCTTGGGTGCCGGTGCCTTCTACTTTTTGATGGTTTTCTTAAACTTTGGCGGGATTGGCCAATTGTTGAGTAACCTTGCCGGGTTTGCTCTTCCAGGCTACTTGTCCCTGAAGGCGTTGAAGACTAGAACCAGCACTGACGACACCAAGTTGTTGACTTACTGGGTTGTGTTTGCTGCCTTGCAAATCGTTGAGTTCTGGTCCAAGACCATTCTCTACTGGATCCCAGCATACTTCTTGTTCAAGACCTTGTTCTTGCTTTACATTGCTCTGCCAAGTACCAACGGTGCCGAGTTGATCTACAAGAGCGTTCTTGGCCCATTGACCGACAGATTTGTCGTTGCCGACGGCCCAGCCGCCGACTTGATGGACAAGGTTGGTGAAAAGGTCGAGTAAGTCTCCTAGTGAGGATAGCTGAGACAGATAGGGGCACGCCCGTTTACCTTACACTGCACGTTCCCTGTACCCATTGACCTGGGTGTGCCAGACACACATTATTCGTTGTCTTTATTTTTTTTCTCTATAGGATGATGAAGTACGTATATATTCTTTTTCCTGAATTTTTTTTGATCTGATAAGATTGAAGGCTTGGTTGGTTGATTATAGTGTGGCGGGCTGGGCTTCCTCAAGGGGGAGAGAAAAAATAATTTCGGCACATCTCCTCATCGGGTCGATCGGCGCATTATAATAAATCCGCGCCGATTGGTGTCGGAGAAACGGGTCGACGCTCGGTGTTTTGGATGGGAAAAACGCTAACGGGCCGGCCGGCGCATCCGCCGCCCGGCAACAAGCACCGCGGCGAGCACCGTTTCCCGCACAAGCGGCGGTCCGACGCCAGCAGAGCGCCGCGCTGGACGGGTGCGCCGCCTTTCCCCGTTTCTCCGTGGCAGCCAACGGTCATCTGGGTTGAGGACGGCCCGCCGCCGGGCGGGAGCAGTGTGCCCCGGTGAGGGGTAGGGCAGGAGCGGAAGGGTCACGGCCAGCAAAGACGTGTGGCGGGCGCTGCGTGAAAGCCGACAGGCAGTGGTCCCGCCTCTGGAGAGCAGACTAGTGGGACAGCAGTCAAGCACGTGAGTGGGCAAAGAGACAAGCAGAGAGTCCCGGGCGGAGATAAACCTTGACACTGAGTAGGCTGACTAGTCTAAATGGTTCTGGTTCCGGGCCGGAGGTGGAAAGTTCCTTTCGTCCAGGAGAGAGGCTGCACGCTTTCCCTGCGGCCCGCCCCGCGGGCTGCCCCACCCCCACAAAATAGCGGCGCAGGTGGCACGGCTCCCACATAACCATGAGTCGCGGGCGCCGCAGGTGCTGCGCGAGAAGCTGGCTATTGTTCTCCGCGAGGAGTTGTGACCACGGACCAAAGGTTTGCCGCCGCGAGTGAGTCAAACTCGAGGAATGTCCGTCACCGTGCAGGCAGAAAGTGCACGACGTTGGATGGATTGCTGCTGACCTCCCCCCGGATTCTACAGAAGAAAAAAAAAAAGATATAAAAACAAATGGCGGGCCTGCTGACGGCGGGTTGCACTTTTTCTCCCCCCTGACTGGCACCCAGAAATTTATATAACTTACTACATCTTCCTCTACTTTTTTCCTCCTGAGCTTTTGTTCTGTTACTATTCCCACTCCTTTCGTTTCGTTTGTCTGTTGCCTTCAAGTCACTTGTGTAACTTAACCGGTTAACAATAAGTAGTTCCTTTCGTTTCTGCGCTCTGCTTGCTTTCGTTCCTTGCTTTCTCTTTCGTTACACGTAAAGGAAAAAAGGCATATACACATATACACATCTACAGACATACACATACAAGATGATTTTCAGCAAAAAAAATAAGGCTGTCGAAGACAGCACCGAAGCCGTCGAGGAGCAAACGTACGACGTGAACTCGCATAGATCAGACCGCCGGGACCTCGAGGCCCAGCCATCGACCGCTTCCTTTCAGACGTTCAAAAGCGACGACCCGAACGCCGCTGCGCTCAGCTTGCACATGATGGAGAAGCCGGACTTGTCCTGCCCTTCCATCAACAGATACCTCAGATCCAGATTCACAGAGCTCTTCCCAACGAAGCAATCCATCGCCGCCAACCGACATCTGCTCAACCCACTCCCAGGTTTGCGGATGATTGGTGGCAAGCAGTGGTTAATGATTTTCTCCGCCTTCATAGCATGGTCATGGGATGCGTACGATTTCTTCTCCATCTCGCTTAACGCCCAGGAGCTTGCCGATGACTTTGGCAAAACCGTCAAGGATATAACATGGGGTATCACCGTCGTGTTGATGTTGAGATCCGTCGGAGGGTTCTTTTTCGGGTATCTTGGTGACAAGTACGGTAGAAAGTGGTCGTTAATCCTCAACTTGATGTTTGTTTGTGTCTTGGAAATCGGTACCGGTTTCATCAAGACCTACGAGCAATTCTTGGGTGTGAGAGCAGTTTTCGGTATCATGTTGGGTGGTGTCTACGGTAACGCTGCTGCCACTGCCTTGGACGATTGTCCACTTGAGGCCAGAGGTTTCATTTCCGGGTTTTTACAACAAGGTTACGCCTTTGGTTACTTGTTGGCTGTCGTCTTCAAGAGAGCTATTGCAGACAACGCCAAGCAAAGATGGAGAGCCATGTTCTGGTTTGGTTCCGGTGTCTGTTTCTTAATCTGTGTCTTCAGAGCAATGTTGCCTGAAACCAAGGCATTCCTAAAGCAAAAGGAAATTGAAAGATACAACATCGAACACGGCATCCAACAAAAGAGCTTCAAGGAAAAAGCTGTCGACTCTCTCAAGATCTACTGGTTGATGATCCTGTACATGATTTTATTAATGGCAGGTTTCAACTTCATGTCCCACGGTTCTCAAGATTTGTACCCAACCTTGTTGAGTGTCAGATACAACTTCTCTGAAGACGCACAGACTGTCACTAATTGTGTGGCCAACTTCGGTGCCATTGTCGGTGGTATTGTTATCGGACACTTTTCTAACTTTGTTGGTAGAAGATTGTCGATCATGATTTGTTGTGTGGCTGGCGGTGCGCTCATCTACCCATGGGCTTTCGTTGACAACGCCAACATCAATGCCGGTGTCTTCTTCCTCCAGTTCTTTGTCCAGGGTTCCTGGGGTGTTGTTCCTGTCTACCTCTCAGAAATGGCTCCACCTGACTTCAAGGCATTTGTTGTCGGTATCTCCTACCAGTTGGGTAACTTGGCATCCTCTGCGTCATCCACCATTGAGACCACCATTGGCGACCATTTCCCAATGAAGTCCCCAACGGGGAAAGATATATTCGACTACGCTACCGTCATGGCAATCTTTGTTGGCTGTGTCTTTGGCTACGTGTTGATCATTGCCTTCTTTGGTCCTGAGCGCCAACTGCGCAACATGGACGGCGAGACCGAGGAGGCCGAGGCCGAGTACGAGGTTGACATGGAGAAGGTGAATCACGACGAGGAAGCCCGCGAGGTCGGCTCGAACCAGGGCACGTCAAAGGCTGCCTGATTCGAGGCGAAGCGGAGCTGGAAGGAACACCAATGATATCCGGATACCACTGACTTCTTCTCCATTCTCTGCCCTACTGCAAATAATACCACCAATACCTATCTATATATTTCATTGTATTTTTTATCCCACTTCTTATTTATTTTTTTAATTCCTAGATGTTCGAAAAAGCGCCTTTCGTATGCTGTCATGTTGTCATGCCACGACTTCCCCGGATTGTAATTTTCTGCTGCTTACGTCATGATGCGGGGGTGAGGATTCAGGGTGCGGCAAAAAGGGGCTGCACGTGACAGCAGAGTCTCCGTCTCTGCCAGTCCAACTACCGGGACCGCAGCCGGAGCACGTGAATGGATAGGTAGGAGAGGAGGACGTAGACCCTCCTGCTAAACGACAGCATGCCAAACAACCTTACAATGACATAAAAACCTGCGTATACCCCGGCCTGCGCATTCCTCCGTATGCTCCGTTTACCCCGGCAGGCCCCACCTATGACAGTAGGTGCCCGGAATGAGGGCGTGCGGGGTGGGGTGCAGGAAGCCGGGGATGTGTATTGTCTCTGCGGCCGCTCCGACGTACCGAAAGCTCCCGTGCTGTTGGTGGCTTGGACGAGAAGAGGGGAGCCAGCAGGGGGCGGCGTTTGCGGTGTAAGTGCGTGTGCCCTCCCGCTGCCCTCTCCTTGCCCTCCGTGCGTATGCCCGCCGGGCCGTCGCAAGGACGCAACGCATCGTTATTTTTCCCGGCGCGACCCGGGCTGTGCGGAGGAAACCTACGGGAAACCTACGGAGCGCTTACCTAATCCGGGGCTGCGGGCTCGGAGAGAACCGGAAGGCTATACCAAATTTCGGGTCCCTGCCAGCTCCGACTGCCCGCCCGCTGCGGCGCACATCGTCGGAGGACGAGTTGGAAAATACGGTGGGCAAGACACGTACCGGCTGTAGATCGTGTGTTATCCTATACTTTGCAGTACCGGGGTCTGTCTGTGTTCAAAACCCCCAGACGACTCTTGGAAAGACCCTTCGAGTTGGCGCAGCCCCCACACAGACGGGCAGACGCAAGGCCGGAAGGAAGGCAGCCCAGCCCCGCGCTCCCCACACAGACTGCCCGATTGGGAAGGCCCCGGGGCGGGCGCTCGTCCAGAACCTCCGGGACGGGGTCTATTTTCACTCCTTTTGGCTGCAGCACGTTGACTTCTCCCTGTCTCCGGCCTGCTCCCCCGTCTTCTGAGCTCCTGCCCGGTATTCTCCCCCCTGGTTGCCATTACGTCGTGGGAGGGCCTGTCTCCGGCGCAGGGGCCGTCTGTATAAATAGTGTCGCATCCCCACACTGCCTCTTGCTACCTCTCTCTGGCCTCTGTCACTCTCAGGCGTATGCTTGTAGTTCTGCTTGCAAAGTGATTTAGTTCTGCAGCAAATAGAAGGCGTTTGATCTCAAAGCATTCTATTCTTCTAACCAAAACACACCCACACTCTCGCACGCACACTCTCGCATGCATACAAAAAACACACACTTACATACAAAAATACACACATAAAGACATAAACACTTACATACACACAAAATGGCTCCAACCGCTGTTGACATCCAGAAGGAATACAGAGAAAACGTCTCCACCGAGCACCAGGCCCCTTTCAACAAAAACGAAAGAAAGTCCTCCATCTCCTCCAAGCTCGGTCTGAACCCCGACGCAAAGATCCACTACAACTCGGCCGTCCCTATCTTGTACGAGGATGGGTTAAAGGAAAAGGGTACCACGATTTCCTCCTCGGGTGCCTTGATTGCCTTTTCCGGAACAAAGACTGGTAGATCGCCAAAGGACAAGAGAATCGTCGACGAAGAAACCTCCACCGAACACATCTGGTGGGGACCTGTCAACAAGAAGGTGGACGAAAACACATGGAACATCTCCAAATCTAGGGCCATCGACTACTTGAGAACCAGAGAAAAGGTCTACATCATCGATGCCTTTGCCGGCTGGGATCCAAGATACAGAATCAAGGTCAGAATCGTCTGTGCAAGAGCCTACCACGCCTTGTTCATGAAGAACATGTTGATCAGACCAACGACCGAAGAACTAAAGAACTTTGGTGAACCAGACTTCACCATCTGGAATGCCGGTCAATTCCCTGCTAACGTCTACACCAAAGGTATGACCTCCTCAACATCTGTCGAAATCAACTTCAAATCTATGGAAATGGTCATCTTGGGTACCGAGTACGCCGGTGAAATGAAGAAGGGTATCTTTACCGTCATGTTCTACTTGATGCCAATCAAGCACAAGATCTTGACCTTACATTCTTCCGCCAACCAGGGTGTGAAGGAAGGTGACGTCACATTGTTCTTCGGCCTTTCAGGTACCGGTAAGACTACCTTATCTGCTGACCCTCACAGAGAATTGATTGGTGATGATGAACACTGTTGGTCTGACCACGGTGTCTTCAACATCGAGGGTGGTTGTTACGCCAAATGTCTGGACCTTTCTGCCGAAAGAGAACCAGAGATTTACAACGCCATCAGATTCGGTTCCGTTTTGGAAAACGTCATCTATGACCCAGTCACAAGATCCGTCGATTACAGTGCTGCTGGTATCACCGAAAACACAAGATGTGCATACCCAATCGAATTCATTCCATCTGCCAAGATTCCATGCCTTGCCGACTCCCATCCAAAGAACATCATTTTGTTAACATGTGATGCTAGAGGTGTTTTGCCTCCAGTCTCCAAGTTGACCAACTCTCAAGTCATGTATCATTTCATCTCTGGTTATACCTCCAAGATGGCGGGTACCGAGGTCGGTGTCACGGAACCAGAAGCAACCTTCTCTGCTTGTTTCGGACAACCTTTCTTGGTGTTACATCCAATGAAATACGCCCAACAATTGTCCGATAAAATGGCCGAACACAACTCCAATGCTTGGTTATTGAACACTGGTTGGTGTGGACAATCCTACGTCAAGGGTGGTAAGAGATGTCCATTAAAGTACACCAGAGCTATATTAGATGCTATTCACTCTGGTGAACTGAACCAATCTGAATTTGAAGACTACCCAACTTTCGGATTACAAGTTCCAAAGTCCTGTCCAGGTGTTCCTTCGGAAGTCTTGAACCCATCAAAGTTCTGGGCAAGTGGTTCCCAAGATTTTAACTCAGAAGTTACTAACTTGGCACAATTGTTCATGGAAAACTTTGAAAAGTACTCTGCCGGATGTACTCAAGAAGTTATTGCTGCTGGTCCTGCTTTATAAAAAATCATGTGATTCTTTTCCTTCTCTCCCTTTATTTCTTTCCTTTTTGTTAGTTTAATGTCATCAACTATTCGTTTTTATTGGAAATAGAAAACAAATATAGCATATAGTATTTATAGTATACTCTTTCTTCTGGGTTTATAAAAAAATGATCAAAATTCATCAACATTATAATAAATAAAATAAATAAATAGCAAATGCTCTCGAATATGGTTTCTACAAAGGCGCTGCTGCAATGCAAATAAAGCAACGTCGTTCGTGTAATTTATTTACTCTTATGAAGAACCGGAAGCTGGCCATTTATGAGTACTGATTTGGGAAAGTTTTTCTCATCCACTTGAATTTCATAACCCGAAGGTGATACAATCTTCTCATGGAAGCCGGTGATCAACTTCGCCAATGGATCAGCATACCAGCGGGAGTTGTTCCATTGGAAGTATCCCACATGTCCACCCAATGAGGTGTTTATCATGGTCATGTATGGATTGTATTTGGCCTGGTCTAATGGTAGTGCACCCACCTGTAATCCGCCTGTGATCGGATCATCTAAAGAACTAATGTTCACAAATGGAGTCCTGATTTGTTGTACTTTATAAATAGGTGAGGCTTGGGTATAGTAGTCATCTGCACATGTGAATCCAAACATTTTCGAAGTGAAAATATCGTCGAATTTCTTCAACTTCCAAATCTTCCTTATGATTTGATTGGTGTATTGGGATTTGAAAATGGGGTTCACCAATAGCTCGTCTGAATGAGACTTCAGTAGCATCATTAATGGGAAAGTCATCGCCGTCGAATAAAACAAGGAGGAGATGAATCCGTTCTCAAGAAAGTAAGAGGAGCCACGCAAATCCCAGATAGATGCCAAAGCAACAGCCAGCGTAACATTGGAATTTTCGCCCTCCTGAGCTAGATAATTGGACATCACAATGGATCCTAAACTGATACCAAAAAGATAGATCTTCCTATTTGGATACTTGCTTTTGAAAAACTTGATCACTCCTCGAATATCTTCAGTCCACAAAGCACAAAATAACCTTGGTGTGGTGATCTTTACATTACCACAACCTCTGGAATTCATAACATAAAGATCGAATCCCGGGTTCTCCGACAGTTTACTGAAAAGACACCTGATATAAGATTCGGCTGATGATCCTGATAACCCCGTAAGTGCTATAACAATTGCATTGGAATCATCACTATTTTGCTCTGCAATCTCATCTGGAGACATATACCTTATGAATGTATCGATTTCTTCAGGCTGGTTCTTAGGAACAATGACCTTCGATTTATCGACTCCATCAAACACCTTCTTAGATACCACATGATCCAATGCCACACACCCTCCATCATCAGCATACATTATCTGACGTGCAAAATATAGGACATCGACGTTTCTAAATCTCCTTATACCGGCAAACATGGTCTGCAAATGTCCGTTGAATAAAAACGGATTCACTATCGACCATGCCTTCGCCCTAAATTCAGGAATATTTTCATTGATGAAATCTTCCATGTTAATCGAGTCCTTCAATTTTGAATTGATGAAGCGAACCTGATGATATGGGTAGGAAGGCATGACCCGATTAATTATGTCATAGTTGTTTATAAGCAAGATGAGTAGGAATGAAATAACCAAAATTACGCATGCATCTTGAAACACTCGGGTCGAAATTCCGATTGAATTGACAATAGCATAGATGAAATTCGTCAGCACCATTTTGAAGACTCGAAAACGTATCTTCCTATTTTCGGTTAATAAATCATTCAAGTCCACAGTCAGAGGAGTACCTACCAGAAGAGGGGAATGATTAGGGAAGGTATGAAAGGGGGATTGTAAGGAAAAGAAGTTAACTAAAGCCTCAGCTTATATATTAATCAAATCGAATCCAAGACTAAGGAATAAAAAAATTGGAGGAGGAGTACAGCAAAAATTAAAAAAAGTTCGTAAAACTCCTTATCAGGGGCTCGAACCCTGGACATTTCGGTCGACTTCTTTCGAATTCTTAAAAGCCGAACGCTCTACCGACTGAGCTAACAAGGAATTGCACCTAAATTTTTTTGCAGATTTTTCTATTGGGACTTTTACTCTAATAATGTCCATTAAACAATGGTAATTGAATATTCTATGATCACTACAACTTTGGAAAAGAATACTGTACATGTTCCACTAAAATATTACTTAAATATGCCTATCAAAATTACATTAGAAACACATTGTTCATATCAGTAAGATGTTTGCTAAGGTTTTATGTGCAAAATTAGTTTTTGATTTTTGAGAGCAATTCATTACTATTCTAGAAAACAATCAATACAAACTTGTCCATACTATGGGGGTATAACTGAAAATAAACATTATGAGATGTTAGCAAACTGACAACTTGGGTAAGACTGGATAATCCAATTCAATAACATCCGATGTAGTGTAATGGCTAGCACGGTTCGCTCTCACCGAGCAGATCCGGGTTCGATTCCCGGCATCGGAGGCTTTATTTTTAGATTTTTTAACTAAACTTTTGTTTGCTTTTTTCAAATTGTTTAATTACTTCGATTCGATCAACATAATATTGTAAAATGAAATTAACAGCGAACTATCACCAGAATACTTTTATGAAAACAGCTATCTAATTTGGAATTTCCAATAAAAGCTTACCTGTTGTTTTTCTGCCTTCGAGGTCTCTTGTAGCAGTAGGGTAGTCTTTCAACTGGTAAACTTGGTGGATTTCGATGCTCAACTTTTTAGAATTGATAAGATCGAAAAGTTCCTTGGTGTAATGTTCGAACTCAGAACTTTCCGCCACGTAACCAAATAATTGTGGTCTCAAAAGTTTGATGTTCTTAGGTGCCAATTTGTTAATGACAAAAGGTGGCACAGCACCTGACGAGTTACCATAGGAAATAAGGGTGCCTTTACGTTTGACTACTTTCAAGTCCAAATCGAAAGTATCCTTTCCAATCGAGTCGAAAATGGCATCGACTCCTTTGCCGTTGGTAATTTCCAAAATCTTTTCAGCCAATTGGTCGTTGGAAAGTTCCGAGGAGTTCAACAAGAACTCAGCACCGTTTTGCTTTGCTTTAGCCAATTTTTCATCGGTTGAAGCTACTGCAATCACATGTGCCCTTCTGACTTTCCCGATTAGCTGATCTAAAATCAAACCAACACCACCTGCAGCAGCAGTGACAAGAATGTAGTCATTTTCCTTGACTGCATAGGCTTCGTTGATTAAAGTCAATGCAGTCAATCCTTGGAGCAAGGATGCGGCGTAGAGCTTCAATTGTTCAGAGGTTGCATTTTGGCCTAAATTCAAGATTGTAGACTGGTTAGTGTCAAACTTGGTGAATTGTGCAAAGTTCTTGTTGCCAAGGTATGCAACCTTATCGCCAACCTTGAAATTTTTAACCTTATCACCGACGGCTACAACCTCACCGGATGCTTCCCGGCCGGGAATGTAGGGGAATTTCGCAGGATAGATACCATTACGGAAGTAAACTTCGATAAAATTAATCCCTGTGTACTTGTTCTTGATCAAGATATCGGTTGCAGAGAGATCCGACGGAACAGCAAATGCTGTCGAGTATTGTAGTACTTCTGGACCGCCATTCTTCTCGTAGTAGATGACAGCTTGTCTATTAGGAATCGAGGATGCAGAAGACATAGCTCTTTGGATGTTGTTCTTGTAATAGCAACTGCAGAAAGCTGAGAGAAGGATAAATTTCCTACTGTCACAAGCGATAGGACGGTACACTCTTGTCAACATCGACACTGTCCACCTCAGAGCATATCTTTGCTGTAAGTGAAATGCCCAGGACATCACTTTATATATATGAGGAGTGCATGAACCTCCCCAGGCGCCACGAAATTCAGGTGAGGGCGCCACGGTTCTTTCTCTCCATTGCTATTGCGTTCACAATTTCGAGGATTACTAATTGTGACACCAAATGTAGAAGAAAAATCAGCCTCCCAATTGCGGAACAGGACAGCAACTCTTTTAGGTTTTTGCTAGAGAACGTCTGACATAAGATGTACATGCTGCAGAGAGTCTTGTTGGCATTGATACTCAACTTCCCACAACTTATAAGCTGCGGTACCCACTACGATAAGAACTACTACGTCATTAAGCACAATGAACCTTTGGATATTCTAGGATACTCGGAGGACAATTCGAACTCCACGTTATACGAGGTAAAGGCAGACAACATCGATTACAAGTGCTGGATTCCATTCGTGGAGGATGAAGAGGAGACGGCGAGAGATTATGATATGGACAGTAAACAGATGGAGCTAGAGAAGAGGAAAGCTATTTCAGTGATAAAAGACTTCAATTTGCAGTTCCGAAATCGTTCTGTTTCCAGAAATGGTGGATACTGGAGTTACCAGATTAGATTTGACTACGACGTACGTCAATACCACGAGATGGACACCGTCGGAGCAAACGGAAAACCCATGACCGTTGACTTCAAGCTTGCAGCATGGACAGGTTATGATCAGGACATTGCCCTCTTCGGCAAGCCATCCTACCAAATGACGGATGAGAAAAACCCATATAAGTATGAACTAGATTTTGAAATGAGAACTTCAGAGGATGGAAGAAAGTATGTTACACAGAGAATCGCTAATGGTGAAATCTGTGACTTGACCGGATTACCACGTTCTGTCACAATTAAGTATCTTTGTAATGACAAAGTGACTGTTCCCACTATACGCAATGTTCACGAATGGAAAACATGCGAATATTCCATTGAACTGGAAAGTGACTATTTCTGTGCGCACGACATGTGGACGCTACCCAAGGAACTAATCAATAACAGCGTCGATTGCTACCCTGACATATTTCAAGGAATAGTCAGGCGCAGTTCTGATTTTGAGAAGATATCTCTGAAGCCTTTGGCTAGGGGAATCTTTATGGGACGAGAAAGAGAAAACAGTCTCAAGTTCATTTTGGTTTTGACTAAAAACTATAAAATAAAAGATGAAGACAGTGAAGACGATGAAACGAACAGCTACAATTACCATCATCTATTAATGGATATGTCACTGGGTTTCCAAAACTTGATAAGGAATGTACGATTATGGAGAGGTTCAGAGCATATAAAATGGAATAGCGCGTTCAAGTTGATTGCAGAGCTTTACGATATCGATCGTTCATATGTTGGAAATATTCAGCTGGAGCAAGATGAGAACGGATTCATTGTAAGCTCTTTCACCGATGACCTAGTTCCTGAACAGTCCAATTTCGTAGATTCAGAGGTGTGAGATTCATAAATATAGATATTATCATATACAATAGTTTATACAAATACAAATAAAAGAGGTAGTGCCTCCCGAACGGAAAAAATGGAGGTGACTTACCTCTTCCTCTTGGATTTTGAGGTCTTTTGATTAGAGACACCGAAAGAGGCTGGTAACGTACCTTGATATGTATGTTGAAGGACGGGTAATCTTTTGTCAATCTCAATATCCAGCTGGTTAGGGTTGATGTCCTTGGCTTCAATGAATCCTGTGAGTAGCCTTTTTATTTTGAAATACAACTTTAATTCTTCATTTGAAGGCTTGAAAATCCTGCTGCCAGTACCCAAGATGTTTTTGTTGTAGCGAGCATGCTTCTTTTGACGCTCAATTCTGTCTTGACGGAGCTGACTTAATTCATTCAATAAATCACT
Organism: Pichia sp. PH4023; assembly: GCA_025531575.1. Classification (NCBI taxonomy): domain Eukaryota; kingdom Fungi; phylum Ascomycota; class Pichiomycetes; order Pichiales; family Pichiaceae; genus Pichia; species Pichia sp. PH4023. Next base: position 1,822,135 of record JAMGYR010000003.1, read on the forward strand.
GACAGTGGCTTGCACTTTGCTGTCTTTGACCGCTTTCACCTCATCTTCAGCGACTGTTTTATTTGCATCCCACAGTAGTACGTTAGCCAAATCGATTCTTTCTCTGCTCTCTGGGTCCTGGTTTATAATAACAGACGAATCGTCGTCTCTCTCACCGTTTTCTCTTTTCTCAGTCTTGATTTCATCGTCAGAAATCGCAGTTTCATCTTTGTTTTTGGTGACCTCTTCATCGGCGACTTTCTCCACATTTGAGTCCTCAGGTTCTGCGGATTTATCAAGATTTATGTCTTCATCCATTTTGGCTTCGTCCTTCTCATGTACTGGTTGCGAAGCAAGCAAATAATCATATTTTCTTTTTGCATCAACTAACTTCTTGAAACCAATCTGTTGGCACCAGGTCAACCCTTTCCAGTCATTTGAAATGATCGATTGTGTTTCATCGTAAGTTGGAGCAAAACTGAAGTTTAGAGATGATAAGCCATCACCATGCTTGAGCCATTGCGAAGATATCAATCTGAGCCAGTTGGGGTGCATGTAGTTTTCCAAGATCTGCCTTATGTTAGGGATTTTGGCGTCAGGGTTGGTGAACTTCGACAGCTTTTCATCGGTGGGGACGGAGACATTGGGAATGACACTGGTGAGTGTGATGCCCAGAGCTGGGTCGATAATTGGCTCACGGTCATCCAAATCTGATTTCAAGCTGTTCAATGAAGAAAAGAATGGCACGTTTCCTGAAGCAAAAATGGACAACGCTTTACCAGTGCTGGTGTAGAAGGCGGAGGTTACTATGTCGAACTCCTTCTCTAATATCGCACCCAAGCTATCCGTCGACTCTATGGGCTTCAACTGCGATAGCTGTGTCTGTATTTTACTATCATTTGACTGCTCTGTGTCGGTGCCCTCAGTAGATTTGCCACCTTCGCCAGCGTCTTCCTTGATTTCCTCCTGTGCATCTTCTTCAGCAGGGCCTTCTTCCTTTCTGAGAGAGACCCCTAATCTGATGGCCTCTCTCAACAACATCTCCACAGATATTTTGTAGAACTCATCCGTCTTTGCATACAAGTTTGGGTTATCCTCATATTCCAATATCTTGGTGATACATGCCAATTTGAGATCATGGAAAATCTGGTAGATGGATTCGTAGGCTTCATTCTGGAACTTCTCCCCAAGTGAGGTTTTCACAGAGTCCTCTAGCTGAGGGTGGGCATCGAGAAATTTGAGAAAGGAGTAGTTGATGTTCTTGATTTCACTCTCAAAGAACGTGTCACTGTTGGGGAACTTCGCTTCAAGAATGCCTGAGGCATCTAGCTGTGAGTACACATAGAAAAGCGCCTCTAGAGACTTACTGAGTTGCCCAGACTGCATTTGCGTTTGGAAAAACACGAGAATTCTGCAAGAAAAAGCTCAAACGCTCAGCGTGTAACCATGCAATGATTTAGACGTACACAGTCAAATAGCTTTAATATACAACAACTTCTCTACAGGCGACGAGGAATCTCAAAAAAAAAAGAACGAAAATCAGATAATCTCCCATGCGCCACATACCTTCTGCTGCGCCACGCGCTGCGGTGCAAGATCGACACCGCCACCGTTGTGGGAGAGCTGAGCCCCGTATCTTGGAACAACATGACACTCTCGGGTTTCAACACCTTCGGAGTTCAAGGCTGAGACAGGCTTGCCAAGTGGCTTGGAGTACGTGATGAGGCCGGTAGCCTTGCCCACGTTGACAAGTGCTGCAGAGCCGATGTCGTTCAGCGGAAGCATCCTGACTTTGTTGGTTTTGGTGCTGGCACTCTTCTGCAAATGGGAGTACACGAGATATTGCGGAGCCTTGCCGCTTTTCAAGATGATACTGCTAGGATGTATGTAGATGTGGAAGACGTCATCGCCTTCGCCACGCCGGGTTTCGTCTATGTAGGCTGGGGTCAGGTACGGCACGTTCATAATTTTCATGTTGTTCGTGAGCTTGAAGTCCTTGTCCACAACGTCCAGTCTGAAGGCAATCTGGTCAATGAAGCCGGCAGCTATCATCTGCTTGATCGCCTGGACCTGCTTCTTTGCAGGCTTGGCCAGCTTCATTTCCTCATCGGCGATATGCGCTGAGATCGCTATACGCTCTTTCATAGTGTGGATCTTGACTATGTAGGTTAGTTGTTTCCTCAACTTTTCGATCTCACTCATTTGCTTTTCTCTCAGAAAGTGCTCTTCGTAGAACTTGCCCCTCTTGTTACGAGGAATATGATCGCTGGCACAGATTGCAGACAAAATCTTCAAGCTGTCACTGTATTTGTCCAACCTGGAGAACATCTCCGTGGATTTATTGAATTTTTGTCTTAGCCGTCTCTTCTTTTCCAAGTCAAATTGGCTTGGAGAGTCGGCATCTTCCTTGTATTCGTCTTTAAATCGTTGATCTTCTTTTTTGTTGCCAGGATCCTTTGTGCTCTCAGCAGCTTTGTTAACCTGAATTCCCAAGTCATATTCTGTTAAAAAGGGATCCCCGACAGACATTCCCGAAACTAATGCAATAACATAGGGTAAGCATCCCTGTTGATTGGCAATCAAAAGAATCTTGGAAAATCGAGGACTTAGCGGAAACAAGCTCATTTTTTTGCCAAGACTCGTTATCTGCAATTTTTCCTTATCAAGAGCCCCCAGATACTTCAAAAGTTGCTCTGCCTTTTGAAGCATATGTCTATTCGGAGGAGTGGGAAATGGGAAGTTGATGACCATTTGAATACCCATACTCTTCATATTCAAAACGACACCCTCGACGGGCATTCTAAGAATCTCAGGCCTTGAAAATTGTGGAAATTCACTCTCGTAGACTGCAGAGGAATAGATCCTATAACAATGCCCAGGACCGGTTCTACCAGCTCTACCAGATCTTTGATCAGCACTAGCTTTTGAAATCCAGTCAATTTCAAAAGACTGGACTCCTGTTTCTTCATCGTACTTCCTTTCTTTCGCTCTACCACAGTCAACAACATATCTGACGTTAGGTATGGTCAACGAAGTTTCAGCAACGTTCGTTGCAACAACACATAATCTAGATCCCGATGGTGGATCTTCAAAAATTTTCATTTGTTCCTTGGTCGGTAACAATGAATACAAAGGTAACACATATAACGGATCGTTTTCAGTCTGATCCTCTTCTAGAGTTTCTTCGAAACCTTCTTCATCTTCATCTTCATCTTCCTCTTCTGCCTCGGCATAGTCTTCATTGATTTCGATTTCGTTAACATTGAAATCTATTTCCTCGGCTTCGATATCCGCATTATTGGGGTCAACTTTGATGTCAACCGGTTCATCTTCTATTTTGTTAGTACTGCTTCTATGCACTTTCTTAGTTTTGAAAGGAAATTCCTTCCTCAGTTTATTAACCATGGCAATGATTTCAGCTTTACCTGTCATGAAAACTAAAATTGCACCTTTTGGCAACTTTCTATGAATTTTGCAAACTTTTCTGAACGTCTCATCAGTATAATCGAATGGCGTACGTTTGTTAAAATGAGTAGATACTGGATACTGTCTAGCATCAACCTTTAGGATAGGAGGAGGTATATCAAATAATACTTTATTCTCACTGAAATCCCCTACCCTCAAAGTAGCACTCATGATAATCAACTTCAAAGGATAGAATTTTTCCGGCTGTTTCTCGTGATACTCTCTTCGTAGCTTCAAGACTCTACTTAGCATACCAATCAGGATGTCAGTGTTAACGTTTCTTTCATGGGCCTCATCAATGACTAAAGCAGAATATTTCATCAACAAAAAGTCATTCATCATTTCCCTCAATAAAACACCATCCGTCATGAACTTGAGAGAAGTCTTATCACCTACTGTTGCATCAAATCTGATTTGATAGCCAACTCTATCACTGTAATTACCCAATTCACGACTAACTCTGTTTGCCATAGAAACGGCTGCAACCCTTCTAGGCTGTGTCACACCAATGATACCAGGTGTGTCCGATCCTGGAACTCCATAACCAGATTCGAAAAGAAATTGAGGAACTTGTGTCGTTTTTCCTGAACCAGTCTCACCGCAAATAATGACACAGTCGTTATGATGAATTGCTTCCATTATTCTGCTTTCTTCTGCATACACTGGTAATTTGGATCTAGTATCTTGAATCTCAGCACTTCTTTGAACGTTCACCGTGACAATCTTTCTTTGTAGCTTTTCATTGATTGGTATAAAATCTTCCTTCAAGCCATCATCTAGATCCTCTTTTCGTACAATTGGATCATAAGTCATCTGCGGTCCAGTAGGTGCCTCAAATGACTCACGACCCTCTATCTTACGAACCTGTTCTTCGGCCCATTCCTTGAAGTCTTTAGCTTTCTTTGTGTGTTCTTTCTTTATAGCTACCTCGATTTCGATATCGTCATCTTCATCGCTATCGTCATCGAGATTTTCATCATTGTCATCATCTTCTACATTGTCATAATTACTGCCGCTATCTTCATCATCCTCATCAGCTTCGATATTGGCGTCATTTTTTGACTCATTGTCTGCTTCGTCGTCGTCGTCGTCGTCGTCATCATCTTCTTCTTCCTCTTCTTCGTCGGAGCTACTACTCACAAAGTCTTTGTCATCTTCCAAAGATTTGCTTCTGTTCTGCTCTTCTTCAAGCTTATTTCTCCAGGAATAACCTTTTTTCTTCTTCTTACTTTTCACTTTTTCGATATTGCCAAACCCAAAACCAGTTCCCATTCCCGAAAATGGCTTTGCTGGTCTATAATCTATGAATCCAGAGCTTGACTTCAAAGTGCTTGCAAAAGTTTCACCGGCAGCTGGACCTTCCTTTTGCAATGGCTCTTCTGCTTTATCTTCCTCAAGCAACTGATCCCAACTTTTGATTTCTCTTTCTTCATATAACAAAGATCTGGATTGGTCTGTAGACTTTCCCAACCTTTCCAACTCCATAGCCTCAGCAATCTTTTCCTTCTTAGTTTTTTTATCTCCTGAACCTATAAGTTTTGCAGATTTTAGAATACTAGTGTCTATTCTTGTTTCTTCTAGTTTCTTAAATAAAATCTCTTTCTCTTCTCTTTTAAGCTGATGTTCGATATACTTGTCTAGCCTTTTCTTTTTCTGTCTTGAAAGCTTTTCTTTATGTTGTTCCATTAATTCCTCTTTGAGCTTCCTCTTTCTTTTGGTTTTTTCTTGCTCAAGGCCATTCATGGTACTCCGATTTGTCTTTTCATCGGCCTCTTCGTTAAGGTAGCTAGCATCATCTTTTTCCTGCTCTTTTTCACTAAGATTTTTGGCAAGCTCGTTACCAGCTTTTCCATAGAACTTTCTAGCCATTTTATTTACTTCATAAACCAAGCTCTAACGGTCCAATTTGCTATAGCTGACGATAGAAGAAGCAATATACAGTACCTACATTAACATGAGTGGAAATAAAAAATTTTACTAGAGAATAACTTCCGCACAGCCTGAAAATATTCTCAATATTGTCAAGTTTCTTAGCTCTACACAGTAAATATGGCTTCGATGATGTTTACCCCATCTTTCCGAGAAGACATCATAAGCAATATACTCTGAGTGGGCTATTGCCAAGCTTGAGCAGCCAAAGAGACCTATGGTAATGGAACCTTAGGCAGTCAGTCATTTCCTTTGCTACTAATCTAATCGATCAGATGAACAATGAAGAAATGGTGACTTTCAATGAAGATAGCGAGAAGCCTGTACGTAGGACGTTAAGACGCAAGAGCACAAATTTAGAGACCACTAAAACCGGGGGTACAAACGCTGGAGAAACAGGTGACGATGAATATGGGTTTTTGGACTATCAGAATGTTGCCAAACTTAGACTAGGTAGATATGAATTCAACACATGGTATGGAAACTCGGCTCTATTTACTAAACCTATACAAAATAGAGCAACTAATAAACTGAATACCAAATTAGCATTTAAAGAAGATCCACAGAATGTGCAACGATCACCTACGAAAAAATCCACCAAATCTGCCGTAGAGGTTAATCCTTGTTCCTTTGAAATCAGAGATAAGGAACCATGGATTGATACACTTTTTGTTTGCCCGTTTTGTTTCAAATATACTGACATTCAGATGGAATGGGAACACCATATGAACTGTTGTAAGTTTAAGTTCAATTTACCAGGGAAAGTCATGTATAACGATGGTCAATTAATAGTAAGAAAAGTCAAAGGTGTGGATCAGAAACTATTTTGTCAATGTATGTGCTTAATGGCAAAGTTTTTTCTAGATAACAAATCAGTCTTCTATGATCTGGATTACTATGATTTTTACATTGCGTATCAGTTACTAGACAGACAGGAAGTGCCAATGGGGTTTTATTCAAGAGAGCTACTTTCTTGGGAGGCAAACAATCTATCTTGCATTTGTGTCCTGCCTTGTTACCAAAATCGAAGATTAGGCACCAAATTAATTGATTTCTCATACAAATTATCGCATTATGAGCAACAGATCAGTGGACCAGAGCGTCCTTTTTCTCCACTAGGTAAGCTAACATATCTAAGCTACTGGTGCCGTAGCTTGGCCTTGAGCTTTGTTTACGGCTCATTATCAACTAAAAAATATATGACTCTTCAATTGATAAGTGAGACAACAGGATTTAGGACCGAAGACATACTATTTGCCTTTTCATTTTTAAATGTACTGTTTGATAATGGAATGAAAAATGCAAAAATGGATTACTATTTAGAAAAGTACAAATACAGCGATCACTACATCTTTGTGCAGGATGAAAAATATAGAGTTTATATCGACAAGCTGAAAATCAAAAAGTGGATAATGGAGAAGAAAATCTCCAATAGTACAATAATGGATCCAAATTGTTTTGTTTTTTACTAGCTCGAAAATTTTATTCTTTGAGCAAACTTTGTAACTCTTCGAGCTTTCTTTTTCTTCTTTCTTCGTCACTAATTGTCAAAGCTTCGCCTAGTTGATTCTTTCTTTCCTGAATTGCGAGCATTCTCTCTTCGATGCTTCCCTCCATGATAAATCTGATGACCTTCACACTCTTTGACTGTCCCACACGATGAAGTCGATCGATGGCTTGAAATTCAATAGCGTTGTTCCAATGCGGATCCATTAAGAATGCTTTTGAGGCGACAGTTAAGTTCAAACCAACACCACCAGCTTTCAAACTCAACAATAAAATGCACACTTTTTCCTCTCCTCCAGGCAAATTTTTATCAAACTCATTCAACACATGTTGCCTTTGTTCCAGGTTTAATCTTCCGTCAAATTTAAGAACTTTGAATTCTTCTGTATACTTTTCTAACTCGTTGCCAATTATATCTAAAAAGCTTGTAAACTGAGAAAATACGATAACATGTTCTCCAGGAGATTCTTGCTTGATTTGCTCAAGATGAATTAGTAGTGCATTTATTTTAGAAGACTGCTCATTTGGAGTAAAGGGTCTGACAAAATAGTCTCTTGATCCTGATGAGACCAAATTTGTTTTCTGAGTCAATAGTGATTCATTTACGTCTAGGTTGACCATATCCACTGCAGTAAATCTCTTTTTACCCACCGTTCTGAAAAGCCTGTTTCTGTTGATTTGTGTCCGGCACATGGGACAAAAAACCTCCTCGGCCTTCAAAAACTTATTATCATCGATACCATTATTTATCTCCTCAGTAGTAGTTTCTTCATTATCTTTTGGATGTTTCAGTTGAAACTCAAAGTGTTCTGTCAGGCAACTTAGACAGAAGCAGTGCTTACATTCTGTTATTATACAGGTATCAATATTAACCATTTCAGTGCAAATGGAACATTCTGTATCTTCGAAAGTTGGATAAAGTTTGTAGATTTCCTCTTTCAGCTCTTTGATCTTTTCAATAGGAAGCTTTTGCTGTTTTTCATTAGTCTCAATCATTTCCACCAGTGAAAGAATTTCATCATCGGCTTTGGTAGACAACTTTGGTTGCTGTTTATCAACGGCAAGAGAACTTGTTAAATCATCCATTGTCTCTGATTCACCTGTTTTGATTAAATCAATATGACAGCACACTTGTCTCAGTCTTAACAATTGGGTCAATATAGAAGAATAATTTTTAAAGACCATTCCCGACTTAAAATTTTCGTTGAAAGAGTTTACAGCTTTCTCTTTAAGCCACTCATATATAGCTCTTTCTCGTTTGTTGAATGATAATCTTTCAATAGTGACCTCTTTTGGAGGAAGGATAACTAAATAATTTCCGTCCTTATCTTTTTGATTCTTTGTTCTACGTAGGAGGATAGGGTCAAGGATAGACTTGAGCAACTCAACGGCAACATCCACTTCTTTTCCAGTGTCGAAAGGTAATGAGATACACTGTTTCCACAAAGAATGATAACTCCAAGGTTTCAAGTCTAGGAAGTGCACCAATGAAAATAAGTCCTCCAACCTATTTATAATAGGGGTACCCGTCAAGATCCACCTTCTATCTGACCTTAGATTATAAACTGCTTTGGCCGTTTTGGTGGTTCTATTTCTGATATTGTGACCTTCATCTAAAATTATTCTCAAAAATTTAATAGAAAACAATCCAGAATTTCTAGAAGAAACCTCAGATTTATTAAACCTACACCATTCGGACTGAATCATACCATAAGTAGTTAGCACAACAGTTGGTGCATCTTTGCCGCATAGCAGCTGCTTCAAGTTCCCAAGAGATTCTGAACCGTAATAAATAAAACATCGATGCTTTTTTTGATCATCAATTACTTTCATGAACTCTCTTTCCCACTGAGTCAACAATGCCATAGGCACAACAATCAATGTTGTGCCGGAAGCAAAGTCCTTGTTTCTATTAACGTCGTCTAATGGTAAAGAATCATAAGTTAAGTCTTTCGGATAAGATAAAATCAAAGATAATGTTGTGATGGTTTTACCTAGACCCATTTCATCTGCTAGAATACCACCTTTACATGTTGACTTCAACAACGGTCTTATAAGGGAGCACGATCCCTTATAAAGATTTAAGTAAAAATTATTAGGGAAATTAGGTGGAGAGTCTAAGTTTTGCAATCTAACTGGTGGCTTTGGCCACTGATATTCTTTCCACAAAGGATTCAATGAATTTTCTAGAGATTTGAGCTGTTCAACGATTACACTTCTTTCATCATCTGTGTAAGCTGTGCTATTGATCCCAATCAAATCATACTCTTTTTCACGCTGGAGCATCCAACTTAAACCTTGTTTCTGGTATGGTCTTAAGTCGATTTTGAAATTGTTGGGGGTACTTTCAGGAAGAGATTGTTGCAAGTCATTCAATTCAGTGCTTCTGTATAAATCCTTTACCTGGTTCATCGTGAGTCTGAGGTCATTAGCCTTGTCATCTTTATTGTTCTCATGCTCACTTCCATCATTTGTCTCCTGATCAGCGTCGGTTGAATCAATGATGAGTTCTTCAAGCTGTGCATTTTCGTGCAACTCCTGAAATTCAGATTCATCTTGGCTGTTAGAATTTATCAAGGAATCGATTTTTTTTTGTTCACTGTATTGCTCTTTTAGAGACTTGAGCCCTAACTTTTGAAAAAGCTTCAATATACCACTTTTCAAACGTGTACCTGCTTCAATATTCCCACCGGCATGTTTCATTACTTTTAATTGCTCTAAATCAAGATCATCATTCAGATTGTCACCACCTTTTTCTATTTCAAATATTTGCTGGGAAATAAAGCAATCAGCTCGTAGAATAAAAGTATCCCCAGTGCTTAACCTTTCTCCCTCAACGAAAAATAATTTACTCTCAAAAACAATGGCACTTTCATCAATTAAAGGTCCAACAAATTCTGCTAAATCTTCGGTGAGCCTGCCCAACTCTCGACGAAATTTACTATTTTCTGCTTGGTGACTTACATATACCACATTCGATCCTGATGGTTTTGTGAAAATCAAGTTATTGTCACCATAAATAGAATCCAAGCTGTATGCCGATCTTGTACACCAACAAGACATATTCATCGTCCCTATGTATTTTTTCCAACAGTGTTTTTCCTCTATAACACCTGTATCACAAATTGAAGTTTCAAGAGGATTAGGTGATAAGGTTTGTATCGTTGCTATAGCATTTGAAGTGGGCCTTGCTTTGCTAACCTTTTTAGCTTTTCCTGAGAAATATTTTGAAGCTTCAACTTTCTTGTTAGGTTCCATCTGCTTTTTTCTACTGGTATACTCATACTTTACCTTTTTATTTGCTGGCATGTTTTCCTTTTCTCGAGGTTGTTTAAGTTTGTTTTCCTCTTTGTTGGCTTCCCTATGCCATTTCTCATCTGAAATGTTGTTGCCGTTATCAAGGAATGCGTTTATTGCATCTTGCAGAAGATTTGGAGAACTTTTAAATCTTTTGTATAGAAGAAACACTGAAGATTCTGTAACATCAGTAAATAAGGATTTTATCTCATTTCTGAATTCAAGAAATTGATCGTGATCCTTTTCAATGCCTGTATCAGATCTACAGCTTGGTGTATCAGACTGTGGACTTGGAACATCTGAAGGGATAACAGTTTGCAGCGTATGATCAAAAAAATGTTTTGTAGTGTTTTTGCCGTCCATTTATATCGTATCCTTTTGAAGCCTAGCCTGCTGGCTTTCCACTTAGAATATATGTGGCAAAAGGTAAATTTGCTCTAAATCAAGAATTTTCACAAATTCATGCTGACAAAATTACGCGTCTGCATTCTATGCACTTGCGCTCTACTGAAAAATTCACGTATAATTATAGTGGGTTAAGAGCTAAGAAAACGTACACAAAATGAGTATAAAAAACTTGAATAAGTGGATAGCATCAACCAAAAATACAAAATAATAAAACACAACAGATGCCTGCTGTGAAACGAACTGAAATTAAAGCATTAAAACACAACAAATCATTAAGTAGCATAAAAGGAAAGAAGGAAGGGAAACAACAAAATATGGTGTGTATTGAATGCACTCTGCTGATACTAACCTGAATAAAAACCCTCTACTATATAAAAAATCACCATTTGATAAGCAGACCCAAAACCAGACACAAACCTTGTAGCAGATCACTGAGATCTCCTTTATCTAAAAAAAAACACCCTTAAATTGAATTTTGAGATTGTTATCTTCTCTTCTTTTTTTTATTTTATAGTATTGTTAAGTCGAGAAAGCGGCTACTACCGCTCATGGTATTTAAGGAGTTTTGCCTGAAATTTCTAGAAGCCTTTTCATGTAAAAAGGGTTTCCAATTCGGCTAACGATACATCTTCAGGACTGTCAATATCTTGATTCAAAAATCCAGATCTTACTGTTTCCAACCATTTGGCACTTATGGATGGTTCAACGGAAGTATCAGACATTATGGAACTAGTAATTGCATTGACTGAATCATTTATTGAACCATTGTAAGAACCAAGTACCACTGCTCTCAAGGCAGCTACTGCGGCAGCAGCATTAGGTGTATTGCTAAATGATTGTTTCCTTGGAACTCTTGGGGTAACTGCTGCTGCTGTTACAATTCTTTTTGATTGATCTGAGGAATTATTTCCTATTGAACTGGAGATGGAAGAATTTTGTTTTTGATTTGATGAGGAGTTTGATTTGGACCTCTTATTGACGAAGCTGATGGATTTTGATCTTTTACCAATTCCAGATGGAATCCTCTCAGTGACAATATCGGAGCCACGTCTATAATAACCATGGTTTTCGTAAACACTGACTTCATTCTCATCACTATCATCGTCAAAATCTGTTTTTAGTGAATTGTAAACATCATCTTCATCATCGGAATCAGGAATAACGGTGAGATATTGATTACTTCTGCCCATAGAAAAGTCACTTTTTATTGGATTAGCAGACTCATCTGAATCGATGTTCTTCATTGGCATAGTAACATTCAATGATGCAGTCACAGGAGCAACAGAATAAGGAACTGACAGTTGCGGAATTGCAAAATCTATCGATCCATTTCCAAATGGTGATGCTTTATCTAACTGTAGACCTGCAGGGGATATAGATTGCACCGAGGACAAATCATGCGCTAAAGGAGACTGAGAACGTTTAGAATTGGAACTGCTATCTGTTCCAATTAATTTGGATTTAGAGAGAGAAATTAGTTTGGGATCTGATTCAAAATCCGGTTGATCAATAGACATAGCATCCGGGAGTGAGTTATGTGCAGCATTGTTCGCATCTTTCTTTCTAAGCTCTTCAATGATGTTTTGAACATAGGCAGGATATTCTGGAGCTAAGATTCCACGATAGACGTAAACCATTCTCTTTGGTGAAGAGTCTGCCCAATCTCTTGATAAAGCATAATGAATGGAGCAGTCACCTTTCTCAACCTTCTTGACATAAGCATTCAGCTTAGCACTTACTAAGTTGGAGGTCTTGGAAGAAAGCTTTGACATATCAGGATGTTTTTCAACTAAGATGTCACATATTTGTTTGACTGTCATACCTTTACTATCCGGATCATGTTCGAAAAGAATAACAAAAATAGCCAATAAAACATCATCATCCATTGAGGAGTGTGTGTCAGGCTTTGGTCTATCACCAGTTAGAGGGACGGAAGTTGAAACACCACTTGCAAAATTAATTGTACGAGGAGTCTTCTTTTCCTTTTTTTCTTTCTTTTCCTTTTTCTCCTTCTTCTCAGACTTAGATTCTTTGGTTTCTGATGCTTCATCTTTAACCTTTGGAGTGTGTGTTGGTGTAGAAGATGAACTAGATGGAGTTTCTGGAGAACCATTTGGGGAATCTTCCATGATATCAGAATGATCTGGTGACTCATCTTCTTTATCGAAGTCAGAAGTTTTGATGTTTTCAGCTAAAGAAGTCTTTGTTGTTGAAGATGACGAAGGTGGAGCTTGACTTTTTCCATTGCTACTTTCTGGAGAAGTTGGAACAGATTCATTGGTCATCTTGTCATTGTTGAAATCTGATAATTCTTCAGAAGAGGTGATTTGATCTTGAGACATGTTGAAATATAATACAAAAGGTTGTGAGATGAGGATAAGTAGATGCTATTAAGTTGTTTAAGGATGAGAGTGACTAGCAATCACAAATTATGAATGAACTATTAAAGTTGAAAAAGAAAGTTGCTTTTGAAATGTGGAGAGATATCCGTCTAAGTCCAAACAAATAACAATATTTGAATGATAGAACTCGGGCTCCAAATTTAACACCAATTTCAGAAGCTTTTGAATAAAGTTGATAAAATCAACAGAATTGTGATTGAAGATAAAACAATATGAAAGTTAATTGATTGTTGACTCTAAGTTAACGATGCTTCAATTTCTTGATAGCAAACAGGTAACTTAGTATTTTCCAGTTGAACTAAAATGGATCAGCAGGAAATTTTGATTTTTGACTTTTTGAAAGCAAGAGAAAAATGAAGTTAGAAAAATATTAGTATGTTGAACATATTGGAAAATCTTGAATATTATAAGAATAAAAATGACTTACGTAATCAATAATAAAGTTGTTTTGTTATTGGCAGGCTGGTATAGTCTCGAAGATTTGTGCTTGATGATGATAAAACTAACAATGTACGCACAAAGAAGAGGAGTGTATTTGAATACGAGTAACAAGCTTTGAATAGTCTTTCAATTTTTTCAAAAATACCAAGAAGATTGAAGTATTTTTTCAGTATCAACAATAAAAATAATGAACAATATAACTTATCAAAAATGAACTAAAATAACAAATGAAATGAATATTTAACTTGAGTGAAAAAAAATGGACAGGAGTGTCTCAGAGTGTTTGATATATTAATTCAATAAATATCAAATCAGACAAAATCCTACTCAGTCAAATAAATTGAGTATAATAAAAATTGATGTTTGACCACTTGCCGTTAAGTTCTTGACAGGCGGGAATATAACAGGAACAACCGCTAGAGAAAAGAGTTTGTACTTTTCAGTAATTGCTTACCGACTTTTCCTATAAAACAACTTATTTAGAAAATGTAAAAACGAATGGAGCGTAAATTCAAAACACCGATACAATCATATAATGCATACGAAGCTGTGAAATTATAATAATAAAACCAATATACCTTACAGCGGCTCTTTACCGTGGTAGAGTCAGCGATAAGCCGTTAGCTTAGATAACTAATGGTAGCCCCCTGTTTAAAATTTCACAACCTTCCTATTTGGGATTGTTTAGCTCCAATCGCGCATCCAATAGAGGTGAAACGCAGTCACGGTGCATAGACCAAAACAGAAATGCCGCGTCTTCCGGGTGCGACGCAAATCCACCGTCACACCACACACTGAGGAATCTCATCAACGAATATGCGGTGTGAGGGTGGTAATGTACCACCTAATGCGGAAATTGCAAAGATAACGGTCGACGAGATACCGTCCATTTTCCGCAGTATTTTTTTTAGTTTGGTTTATTTTCATTTCTGTCACTTTTATGTTTTTACACAGGCATTAGTTGAGGCTAGATGAATTGAGAATCAGATGCCCTATTTTATTCGTTTCCGGACATATACATCTACTTTTTTTTTAGTTCTAAACGTTGTCACTGTTCAATGACCATTAACATATTTTTTCATAAAACAATATGTATGCACTGCCGTCACTTTCCCCCTTTTTACCCATAGTGTCGCTCACTTTTACCTTATCATCATCGAATTTCACCCAAGTTCCGTTTTTCTTAACCTCTGAAATATAATGTCCTCCGTCTAATGTACCATAATGTCTAACGATTCCGTACAAGCTATACTCCCACTCTCCCTCTTGTCCACGAGGCGGGAACTTCTTGAGCTGTTGTCTTTCCTGTTCATCTTGAACTTGTGGCCAATAGCGTTTCATGCTCATTTTCAGAGGAATATTTATTCTCGACGTGTTTTTCACAAATGTGAGATTGGGGCCTGAAGAAAGAGAGAACCTTTCAAGATGAACTATCAAAACAGCCGGCAAGCGAGTGATAGTCAATTTCTTCTTGGTGCTAAGGCTCTCCCTACATCTGGGACATTTCCATGCGTTATCTCCCGTTAGGATTTCAGACGAGACAAAACTATCAATGCAATCGTACAAGTTCAATTCCCTTTTCAGACTAGGAACGGGTACAGATAGCATATTAAATGGAATGTACGTTGTCGATGTTTTATGACAATTGCCACATTCTAATCTCGAAGCATACTGACCCGCAAAAATCTCAATAATTGTTGAATAGTCTGTTTTCAAGTATCTTTCCCACTCGATGGTAGATGCAAGCCTCATTGGCAAAATTTCTCTGTTGGCCTCGTCTTCATCTGTTATGGCAGGGAGTGATTCTTTATTTGCAGACCAGTTCAAGTCTTCATGGATCGTATCAAGAATGAAATGAAGAAACTCCGCTGAGTCTTGCTGGTAACAGTTGTCGAATGCAGAATTGATGGTGCCCACTACTTTTTTGAAATTTTTCGGATTTGTTGGCGCATGCTTAAACGTGTTTGCCAGCATTGTTTTAGCCAAACTTTGGTATTCTTTAGTCAGTTTCCCTCGAGAACCTAATTTTGAATCCTTGGCAACGAACTTGAGATAAATGTCTTGCAAAAGATAGTTTGTTAGCTCTTTTGTTCCCATCATACATTGCAATGATGCACTCATATAGCATGAGTTCCCTAAATTATACAGCCCGGAAACAAGTATTGGTGATTTATTAGGGGAGGCAGATCGAAAAGGGGTATTCACAGAAGACACCTGTAACACTGGTGTATTGTTGGGTATAAGTTGTGCAGGAGAAGACGACGTTAGAGAAGCGACTTTAACAGCGGGCCTGAACACTGGTGATGGTGATGGTGATCTTGTTCTTGTGAGAGGTGATGAAATAGGCATCAACATTTTTGGCTGGGATAAGTGCTGTTTAGAAGGACCGTTACCAAACCTAGAAGTCTGATGCGATCTTGGAAAGGCGGTGAATAATCCAGTTGGCGATGGCGACCTTGATAGGAATGGCTTGGTATGAATATAGTTCTGTTGAAAATTTGTGATGTTATTCATTGCCATTGGAGACTGAGTTAAAGTTTGTTGGGTGGTATGATTCCGGGTGGCTTGATTGTTCATGAAATATACCCACTCGTCAAAACCACCGTCTAAAATGATCGGCTTTCTCTTCAGTCTATATTTTGGGTCATGATTTTTTTCGTCCAAGATGGCGATGAAACGAAGTAGGTCCTGTGCCAGCTTCGCATGGATTGAAGATTGATCTATGACTATGACTAGCTCGTATTTGGCAATGTTCGTGAAAGTCTCCTTTTCTTTGAACGTACTCAACAAGAGCGAGTGATCGATAACGTCTTGGATGATATATTGCGGCTTAACAGATAGGGGGTCGATGTTGATAATGTTTGCGAATAAAGAGATATGATCAGATTTGAAGGAGGACGACAAGCGATAATCAATCA
This sequence comes from Pichia sp. PH4023, assembly GCA_025531575.1. Taxonomy (NCBI): domain Eukaryota; kingdom Fungi; phylum Ascomycota; class Pichiomycetes; order Pichiales; family Pichiaceae; genus Pichia; species Pichia sp. PH4023. Next base: position 1,838,480 of record JAMGYR010000003.1, read on the forward strand.
ATAACACGCTGCTGTCGAATTTGTGGTATATATCCATCAGCGTGTCGACATCTATGAATGTGTTCATGGAGTACAAGTCTAGCAACTTCTTATCGGGATCGTTTGCAGGCGACGGAGAGATTGAACGAGGCCTGTCTGGGATCGCTGTGGGTCTCACTGGTGTTGGAATGGCGATATTGGAAGGAGTGGTCTGCAGGGGCAACGGAGAGGAGCCCGAAGGCGTCATGTTTTCTATAAGTTTGGACTTCTCTATGATGGGGTTCCCACCGTTTAGCAACGAGTTGAACCTCGACTCGATGTTGGACTGAAATGAAAGTCTTGCGGACTTGGCAATGAAATCTTTGACACTCTTATAGTACCACAGGTTTTCGTTGATAATCTTATCAAGCTGTCTGAAGTCTTCCCGGTACGCTTCATTTACCTGGAGCTGGCTCTCCTTTAGATGGTGGTCTAAAAGCTGTCTCGCAGCCGTGAAATCACAAAACGCCTCCTTCATGTTCTCCAGCCCGACGCTTTCCATCGACGACTCCGAAGCTAGTCGCATGTACCCTATGAATCGTGTCATCAGTTGCTGGATAAAGCCTATTGCCATCGGCGGGTTCTCCAAGTCCGAGCCATTGTTGTGTATTCTCTCGAGGGCCTTTTCGTTTAGGCAGGTGAACACAAAGTCCACGCTCTTAATCTGCTGCTGTAGCGACGCATGCGCCACGTTCGTGTTAGGCATCTCCATGACGTTATAGTTCGTTCACCTTGGCTGCGATCTCGGTCTCTCCCTGTCTGGGCGTGTCCTCCTGTGCAAACAGCCTCACCACGGTCTCGACGTGGTTAACCTGTATTGTTGCCGCCACTGACCCACTGTTGAAACATGTGTCCTTCTTTTGCAAATTTCCTTCTTCGGAAGGCGGGCGCGCTTATCTTATTTCCTCTGATGCAGAGCAGTATTTAGTTATATAGAAGCTATTTATATGATGTGAAGGAAGCCCGGCTACTCGTCGTCCCAGTTGAAGTCTTCCTCGTCGTCGTCTTCGCCGACGTTCGTGCTCTTCTCGAGAAGCTCTCTGCGCTTCTTCTCGTCTTGCATAATTTGGTCCTTCTTGCCGAAGTACACTTTCCAGAAGTCCGCGTCGCTGATCTTCTCCTCCGCCTTGTCGTCGTCCTTTTCGGCGTCCTTTTCTGCTGCTGGCTTCGCCTCCGACTCCTTAGTTTGACAGATCTTTTTGTACACGGCCATCAAATGAAGGGAGTCATTGCTGAGAAGCTCCTTTGCTTCGGCGAGCTGTTCTTCAGACACTTTGTAGTCTTTGAACTCGCCGCTCTCCACAGCCTTCAGGTATATGGAGGCGTCGCTCTGAAGCTCATGGACCTGGCTCTCGGCACGTGTGCCTGCGCTGATCCCCTTTGGCAAGCTGAAGAGCAGCTCCGTCTTCTTCTCCTGCGATAGAACGGCTTCTGGCGAGTCGCCAGCAATCAAGCCCGTCAATTGCTTCCCCCACCCAGACCAGTTCCAGGCGCCAGCAGGAGCTTGCTTCGCACCCTCATCTGCAGCAGAACCTGCTGCAGCCTGGCCCACCTGGCTTTTGAAAAAAGTGTTTATCTGACCACCAAGCTGTTGGGCATAGTTTATCGTGAGGTTCTCGATTTTCTCCAAATCACTGTCTAGATCGTCCAACACTTTGGTAGTGTTTTCCCCCGCCTTTGACATAAACTCGCCACCGCGCTGTTTCAACAGGTCTAGATCCTCCTTCTTCACGTACTCTTCGAACTTCAAGTTCTTGGTCAACTCGTTAACGTTGACGTTCACGTTGGAGAGCTGTGGCAGCTTGACGTCGTTCCATTGCTTCTGCAACTCAGGCAGTCTCTCTGCAACAATCCCGGAGATCTTATTGAATCCGCTGAGGGTCGAATCCTGGATCGTCGTGTACGCCTTATCAACACCTGTCTCCAATGACGTGACAAGTTCGTCAGTTTTCCCATCGTGCGCCACAGATGCAGGGCCAGCAGCCGTCTGGGCCTCTCTCGAAAGTGTGTTTTCAATTGCTTCTGGATCCATTGTGGCCTAGTAGTTTTCCCGCTCAAAACAGTCCACGCCTGGCCCTTTGAGGCTCCGACTCAGCCTTGTCCTGCCACGATGTCTCCAGCCAGAATGATTAATTAATTGTACTCCACCAGTTAAAGAGAGAAAAATCAGGAGTTGAGCTTACGTAAACACATATTATTTTAGCAGGCTCACCACGTCAACATGAATCTAACAGAAAGAAAGAATGGAATGATGGCTACCTTTAGCTGCCTATTTAGACACCGGGAAGACAATACAATCGACATTCTACATTAGAATGTCGTCTCTTACGCTGATCCCACCGGTGCGCTACAATAAGGTGCAATCGACGCTCTGCCGAGGAGGGCAGCCGACCTTGCAGAATTTGCTATTTCTAGAGACGTTCCACTTGAACACGATCATCTCCCTCACCCCACAGTCCATCTACAGCGAGAACACAGAGAGCAGCAAGAAGATTGCCGAGCTCATCGAGGCCCGAGGCATCAAATACGTCCACTTTGCCACAGACTCGTCGGCCAAAGATAAGGGTAAGAACAGGGAGATCCCAATTACACACGAGCAGGTGACGCAGATACTCGAGATCATCCTTCGAAAAGACAGCGGAAATACGTACTTGCATTGCACGAACGGCGGCCAGATAACAAGCTTGGTTGTGGCGTGTTTGCGGAAGGTCCAGCTGTGGTCGAACGTGAGCATTTTCGACGAATTCATCTGCTACAGTTCGAGTGCCAACCACAATGACCGGATTTTTGTGGAGGAGTTTGTGCCCAAGTTAAAGATCCCAAAGAAGTCAGACCGAATGGTGTGGCTCTGGAACGGTTTGAACGAGAATGTGATCATCAACCATCCGTGTTTGAAGCAGGTTGAGTTTGTAAGCTGTACGTGAAGTACTATAACAATATATTAAATACAATGGGACGTAATGCTTGTACAGATCTATCTAGACTATCTACGAGGGTGTTAGAACAAAAGGCCGGCCGCCATGTCGACGTTCCACCCGCATTGCTGCAACGCGTTCATTGCCGAAGTTCTATCGAAGCCCATTTCCGTCAAGCTGTTCAACTTATTCTGCTGGTCCGGCGTCAGCGATGCTGGTGTTGGCTTAGGCTGTGCGGGACGCACACTGGGCTTGCTCTGAGGCTGAATATATGGAGCTTTTGTGGTTGTGGTGGTCGGCGGAGCGCTGGCAATGTCGATGCCGTCTGGGTGTATATCGTTTTCCTTCTGTAGCTTGTTGACCTCCCACTCGTTCAGGAATTCGACAAAGTTGCCGTCCACAAAGAGCCCATTTTTCTCGAGGTCGATCTTGATTCTGAATCGCTTCATCCAGTCCAATCCGATCAAGAGCCCGACACCGCCTATGTCCAAGACGGTCAAGCTTGTGGCACACGTCTGGCCTCCGATGACCATGGGCACCGAGTGGATTCTGCCGTCACTCTGCTTCTGGCCCACGCCTCTGGCCTGCATTTTGAACCGGCGGTCGATCAAGTGATTCAAGTCGCATCGCCCGCAGAGCTGCGGCGTGATCAACGACCGCTGAGCGCCCGTGTCGATGAACGCCGGGATCTGGTGCCCGTTCAGCGAGATCTTCACGTAGAGCATGGTCACGTCGGCAAAGAACTCCGGATTCTCCTCGTACGCCTGATTGAGGTTGTTTGCCACGGGGTCAAACGGCATCACGACAATGAGGTCGTTGGCAGATATATTAGACTGCTCGAGCGTGGTCGCCGTCGACGGCGAGAGCTGGACGTACTTGTGCATCAACGTCTGGTGTGTCGGTGGCAACCCGGTCTCCGCCTCTACATACGCCGCCATGTCGGCCAGCGTCATCGAGGGTGGGAGGTCTGCCGAAAAGAACTTTGAGTCGTAGCTGAATGTGAGCTGCATGTCTCTATGCCAAAAGTAGTGGAGCCCGCTTGGAAGGTGGAACCGCCAGGGGCAAAGACAACAAAAGAAGGAGTAATAGATGTGGAACTGAGATCCGTATCACCATTTTGCCACCTTCCCAATCGGGCAGCCGAGAGGGCGTTAGCTAGACATGGTCGACGGACCTATTTACAGTAGGGGAGGGGGGTTGTTTATGTCGGTTAAATGCACATGGAGCTATAAAGATACATAGTGGGCTGCCCACCGGCGGACTACTCCACGGGGGCAAGCATCGTCAGTGTTCTCGAGCTGAGCAACATCCGCTTGGTGGGCTCGCTCTGCACGGGACTGCCGACCTCGACGACATCGTCCAGCACCAAGTTGACCAGGTCATCGAAGCCAACCAACGTGCCCTCGAAAACGTGCTGGTCCCTGAGGAACGCCCTGAGTCTCTTGCCGATGCACTGGTCGATGAGTTCGAGCGGGAGCGTCATCACTTCTGCCGCCGTCGCCGTGTCCGGTGAAGTCTCCTTCTCAAGCGTCTGCTGCACTGCGTCCTGTGCGTCTGCCATGGTCTTTCTGTCTGTATGTATACCTCCTATCTAAACCCTGTCCTTTCTCCTTCTTTCTTCTTTTGCTACCTCCTTCTCTTCCTCCTCCTCCCTTTCTGCCCGAAGCCGAAAGTGCTGAGCTCACGACCCGCGCCAGCGATTTCCCGCAGCACTCGCCGTCGTGCCCAGTTGCAGGAGCACAAGATGACAAGCAGGAGACAGAGAAGAGAAGGACAGGAGGAGGCCGGAGGGCGGCGTTTGGGACGGCGTCCACGACAGCCACCCCCGGAGCAGCGAAAAAGATAGCATGTCACGCCCACAACACCTCTGCATCCGCCCATTGAACGTGCCGGACATCGCCCAGGTGCTCAGCCTTGAAATGCTGGGCTTCCCATCTCACGAACGTGCGTCGGCGTTGCGCATAGAGTACCGGTTGACGGTGTGTCCTGAGCTCTGCAGCGGGTTGTTTGTGAGAGAGTTCGACACGGAGTTGGTGAACGCGAAGGAGCTTCCCGACCACAGCACGATCAAGAAGGAGACGCTGATTGGCCACGTGATTGGGACGAAGATGGTGTCAGAGACAGTCACCGACGAGTCGATGATCGTACCTCCATCGTTTGTATCTGTGCTCTGCAACAAGGACGGCACGTTGAAAGAGCAGTATAAGACAGCCGAGCTGAAGGAGCTTGAGAAAGCCGAGAAGACGAAGGTGGCGGGTGCCGAGACGACGCCCGAGGACCCGCCGAAGGGCCGCATCTACCCGCTGGGCCACCAGGACTCCGGCAGAACCATCGGTATCCACAGCGTGGTCGTCCATCCGGACTACCGGGGCAAGAAGCTTGCTTCGCTCTTGCTCAAGGACTACCTGCAGAAGATGAACCAGCAGTATGTCGCCGACAGCATCTCCCTCCTCTGTCTCGAGAAGCTCGTCTCGTTCTATTCCGGCATCGGTTTCGCCGACAAGGGCGTCAGCGCATGCAAGTTTGCCGGCGAGGAGTGGCATGACATGTCGCTGACTCTCGACCACGACGAAGACGAAGAGGAGTGAATCTGACCTGGATCTCGGCATCTCAGCCGCACCCCCGTACTAATCGATAATATTAATCACCTACACCGTCACCACCACCATTTCCACCATCTCCCAGCCATCATAACGATCACGACGATGCCCCTCGTTCTTCACAGGAACCTTTTATTACCCTTACTACCTTACTATCTTACTATCTTACTACCACTACTATTACTATCCACCCTTACTATGTTATATAATTAACTGCCGTGTCTTACGTAATCACGAACATGAATCGCATAAACTTTGAAGCACACAAGAGCAAAAAAAAATTATTAGCATGAAAAAAAGAGATCTTTTTCTCCTACTTTTCACTCATACATCTTTTCTGCATCTTTCCCCCCACCCCCCTAAATAACCATGGCTGTCGTCACGTACACACGAGATGATACTGTGGAAACTACCACTTTGTCGCAGAAAAAGATGCCTGCGATCACCCACTCCCCCGAAGAGCTCGAAGCCTTTCTTAACTCCACACAGAAGGAGAAGGAGGAGCGCAAACTGGCTCGTGCTGACGCACACAAGTTGGCGACACTGGCCGCCAGGGACGGGAAGCTCATGGAGCTGCAGAAGGAAGAGTCTGTCGGCGAGAGCGGGAAACGTGCCATCGGCTACCAGATCATGAAAAACAAAGGTCTTACGGCAAAGAGAAAGAAGGACAACAGAAATGCCAGAGTAAAGAAGAGAAAGAAGTACGATACCGCCAAGAAGAAACTGAAGTCTGTGAGAGCCGTCTATACGGGACAGCAGGGTCCTTATGTTGGTGAACTGACAGGTATCAGCAAAAAGATCTCTCGTTCTGTGAAACTGAACTGATTGATCCTTTTTTCCAGATTCTTGAATATTCTCTCCTGAAATTTCTTTGCTAAGCTATATAACATATAAAACGAATCTCTCAAGTCATTATTGCAACATTTTCATCACTTCCTCTCTAAGTTTTGCCGTATCTTTTTCTTCCCACTCCTGGAAATCTAACTTCAAGAACCGCTTTATCCGTTTTTCGCTATCCCGTATAATGCCCATCTCCTCATCAAGTTGTGAAAACTCACTCACAATGTCTTTCCCCTCTTGGACCATATCGAGAATATACTGTGCTTTTTCAACAATTTTCATATCTACGCCACATTGTCTTGCACAGTATAGCCCACACGAAGATTCTGCGATACCCGTCACAAACTCATACAAAACAGTGATCTTAAACGCTTTAGGATCTTCCAGCATCACCTTCATATGATAGAACTGGATACGTTTGTCCATACCCATCATATCAGTATGAAAGATCTCTGTCATCTTGTCATATGGGTACTGAAAATAGCAATTGGAGACGCCTCACCTCGATCAAGATAATGGTTGATTACTCCTCCAAGCAATCCCGGCCCATAATTTATATCAGTCCCCTTATCAAATTCATCAATGAGTACAAGCGACTTTTCAGTACTTCGATATATGCATCTACTCATTTGCTCACAGTCCTTCAGAAACGCACATTGACTCGTGTTGATACTATCCATAGTATTCTCCCTAGTCAATATGTTCTTGAAAAGAGAAAGCCTCCCACTCGTAGCGGGGATAAAACATCCAATTGTGCCAGATACACTGTTATCCCAACTTGTGTCAAAATAGTTGACTTCCCACTATAATTGGGACCTGTAATCACCGCTACTATCGATTTGTCAAAAGTAAAGTCATTTTGTATGAAATCATGCTTTTCCATCAAAGGGTGGAAAGATCCTTTAACCTCAATTATTGGAACCGCCCCATCTTCATCTTCAATGATAACTGGCTTACAGAATTTGTTTTTGAAGCAGACGTTTGCAAAACATATCATCACATCTATATGCCCTGTATGTGGATATTAAGTTAATAGTTTGTTTAAAAGTGGCATTATCTCACTTTTTAACTTATACAATATTTCAATCTCTTTGTCTCTGATAAGAGAATACAAATCCCCATATTTACTATCCATTTCAAGCATTGTATCATTTTTATAGTAGTTAGTTGTTGACGTTTGAAATACTCTCTCTAATGCCAAGTAAATATCCTGATTCCTATTTTTATTCTGATCACGTCGTTCAATTGCATGTAAATACCCAAATTGGGGAATATATGCTGTTACAATATCTGCCTTGGCCTTCTTACTGAGGTCCAATGAAAGCTCATTCAATATATGTTCCATTTCGTCGTAGTTGTTCCTGTATACTTCAAATTCACTATCAACATTACTCTTGTTTTCAATGTTGTCTATATCGGAGTCAAAGCCTAAAATATCCTCAAGCTTCTGACTAATTGCCCGAACATCCTCTACATCAAAGCTCTCAGTAAAGGTACCGAATACTTTGCAACCCATTAACCTTGTACTTGATTGTATATGTTGCTTTAGGCAGATAATATTAATAACATAGTTTCTCAATTTCTTCCAGGTAGCCGCCTTATAGTTTCCAATTCTCAATTCATGATATATTCTGCTTATATCAGCTATCCTCTTATGTTGTCCATTATCCGTTTAGCCAGTGAATTCTTCCACCCTGATTCTAACTCATAAATTACTGTCTCAACCGTATTCAATCTTCCATTTATCTTTGCTCTATCATATAGAGGTCTTGTAAGATAGCCGTGAAGCAAAGAAAACCAATTTTAGAGCAAGCTTTGCCAAAAAGTTCAACGACCGTTTTCTTGTTGTTGGTTCTATCAATATTCAGTATACTCAACGATACCATGTTTTCTGATTCTAAAACCATAAATCCTGCGATATTTACATAGTTCATTGAGCGAATTACGTTTATCATGCCAACACTGTTGTGCCCCATATTTTTTTAGCTTCAATTTCCAAAGAGAAAGCACACATAAGACAACACTATAACAATGTTAGTATTATAATCTAGAACAGATGAAGCAATTCAAATCTTATGTATGAACAAACATAATGTTGATAATTATCTGAAGTTTCAAATTGGCAAAGGAACTTCTGAGAAGAGGAAACTTCTTGTTTCTCTGGTTCCGTATTCAACTCATTCATCAACTGATCTATGAATGCTTTACCTTCAATGAAGTTGAATTCTCTATTAGCCTTGATATCAATTCTCAAATTGTGACAACTTACTTGAGATTGAATCAATTTGAAATTTCATTTTGTTGTTACATATTAATAAATCGGGCTAAAATTGATTAATTAACGTTGTTAAAACTTCATCGTCTTCATTAGATAGTGATATTGGTTCTAACATTGCAACTCGCATAAAGAGGATCAAAGAAGCAACCATAATAAACCTTTTCCGCAATATAAAGAATCATAAAAGTTGAATCTACATGGTTAGTGTTGAAATCCTCCTTTAATTCATGAGGCACCGCATAACCGATATCCGAATTCTTACACTCAGCCTCTGGTTTTAACATTTCATCGAGGGACCTTTTTTTGTTTAAAGCTCCCCACATATGAATAGGTTCGGTATCAAATACTTCTTGTAACATTTGTATAGCTGGAATCCAGTATAGTATGATATAAGCTGGGCTTTAACCCCTCAGTCAGAATCAGAAACACGAGCAGAGAAAGCTGGAAAATGAGCCTTTTCACAATTACTTAGAAGATGCCAACAAAAATGCTAGTGCTCAACAACTCAAAATAGCGTTTTCGGATCTTCTTGGATCAAGCAGTCTTTTCCTTTTCTAGTTTGATAGTCTACTTATAAGTACATACGATAGTTTTAGTAGAACGGAACAGCGTTTGCCCAAATGAAGAGGTCAGCTAAAGTCCGCCCTAAAATGTCAACCCCGAGGACCGCTTTAAGTTACGTAACGCTGGAAAGACTGCAACATGAATATGCAAAAGGGGAATCCCCATTTCCCTATCTTCAACATATACATCCTAAACACACGACATTGAGAAATTGAGTAGACCAAAGATATTTTGGTTGAGTCCACTCTACCTTGAACTAATTCAAGTTTCATCTGGTGGGTATTTGTATCAAATCTATTAATCAGATGCCATTTGAACCCTTGAATTGCTTTGAGGTTTCACAGAATGGTTCCCCATCGAAAGCATTCTCTTCTAGCTATTGTAATGAAAACAAAAAGTTTCTAAGTTCCAACATTGGCTTGAATAATAAACAACCAGCTGAGATGCTTGGAGTAGCTGCAAAGCCAATTATGGGCAACATTGTTACTAGTAACCTTCCTGCCAGAGTTAAAAGTGACTTCGAACTAAATGCTCTGAACCAAAATATCGACACCACAAGCTATACGTCATCGTACACAAGTAACAACATACAGCTTGCCGGAAACAATCAAACAACGACTAGTTCAACTCAAATGTCATCTCTGCCGTTAACTAAGATATCACGAGTGTTAATTGTAACTTGTTCCAATGTAGAAGCATTAAAGCTTATAATCCAGTGCAGTTTTGATCCTGCAGCCCTAGTAATCCAGAAACTTCTGATAGATAACGTTGGCAACGTGCTTATATTGGGTTGGTATGACATCCGACATATATCCATCCATCTGGAGTTTTTGCAAAAAATAATACCGTCGTACAACATATCTAATCTTTCGTTTAGCCATATAGCCGAAGATTCTAAGTTGAGTCAAATAGTTTGCATGCCTAAACTCAACTATTTCGAGGATATCTACGACACAATTTATTTATATGTGCATTCTCAACACCAAGATTATTATGATGCTTTTGAGTTTCAGAGTGATATATTTTTCCAGTTGTCAAAATTTGGAGCTTTGTACGAGATTAGCGTGATCAACGAGGGTTTCATTTGTTACAAATGTAAATTTTACAATATTAGAACTCCTTTCTTGATAAGAAAGTTACATACAATCAAAATCCGAGATTTTAAAACCATGATATTTCAGACTCTGATAGAAACAAATGAGTATGTGACTCTGCATATGAACAGAAAAGCTGACTGGGAATTTTGCCAAAAAATAGTGCCACATTATGAAATGCTAGGAGATGAGTGGAAAAAGTATCAATTTTTAAAGCATAGGCGTTTGGGATCAATTCCTTTTAACAATAATGAGATCAAAAACGAAAATAAGATTAATATAGCAAAAATACTCTCCGGAGAAGATAAGAGAGTAACATTAATGATCAAAAATATTCCTAATAAGGTCAAACACGAAGATTTGAAGGACTTCATCGATGCAACAAACTTTGGAGATTACCAGTTTTTATGTATGATATGCAATATTTGGTTTTTCTTGACAATTTTGGAACACTTATACTAACACACTATATTGAAGATTTACGTATCGATTTCGAAAACCACTGCAACGTCGGATACGCTTTTGTATCCTTCAAAGACCCCCTAAACATTATCCCCTTTTATGAAAGGAGACATGAAAAAAAATGGAAAAAGTTCAATTCAGAAAAAGTGTGTCAGCTTGCGTACGCCAAAGTTCAAGGTATGAGCAATTTGATCTACAAATTTAAGGATTCCAAAGTTATGACAAATAATCCCAATTACCGTCCAAGAATATACCATACTGATGGCGCTTTCAAAGGACAAGAAATGCCTTTCCCGCATTAGTGTAGCTAAATTATTCTGATATAACTCTTAGTTATTCCCATTTTATAACAAACTTGTATCTGAATGCATCCTACTATTGAAATCACTCAATCCTCAACTAATTACTATCTTGTATGCGCTGTATTCAGCGTTTATCCGCTTCTTCACTGCTTGAATTTTCTGAGTCAGAATCTCCAAGCTTCATATTTTTGCACTTTTTCAAAAAGTCAATCATTGACTGCGTATCCACAGAAGCATTTACGAACTCTACAGGAACATGATTTTGGCTATGTGCTTTTGATGCAAACCTACCACTGTTATGCTGAGTGACGAAACGAATATCTACATCATCATCTGCTGGTTTCATGGTTGCTAGTTCGTTCCAACTGAATAATAAAGACTCTGTGCTCCTCCGGAATGGATTGATATCAATGAGATACACCTTTTTGAATGGCTTGGGTATATAAACGTCGAAAACAAAACTGTTGCAATCAAACTTACCCATAAGAACATCATCAAAGAACATGAAAATCTTTTCTGATATTTCCTCTTTGATTTCATCCAGAAAAGAATAGTAGTTAAGATCTCTTTGAGATATAGCAATCAATTGCCTGTCTCTAACAAAGCAACGAAATTCCGTAGAAGGATTTATATCTACCCACTTACGCAAAACAAGCTCCAACTCAAACTTTGGAGGATTTGCCTTATCGTAATCAGTGGTCTCATCAAACGCATGGTACATATCGTGATTAACATAGTCAGATGATTTGAGAAGAAGAAAGAGATCCGAGGTCGAAAAGCATCGCATGTTTCGTCCTGTCATTATCCAAGTTGAATCTTGAGGTGCTGACCAGTTTAGTTTAGGAGTAACACTACTAAAGGACTTGATGGTTTCTTTGAGCTCATTATGGAAATCTTTGAAATTTTCAGTTGGATCTAAACCTATCTTTTCACCGCTACTATTCTTCGGAATTTCCGCTTCATCATCTTCCCAGTCACTATACTCATTATCACTATTAGGTTTTGCATCTTGGAAGAGTACCGAGTCTTTTTTGTTCTCTTTCGGAAGCTCTATTCCGTCGCTTTCCAAGTAAGCAATGAACTCTTTCGGTAATGGTTTAAAGATGGCAGCATCTGAGATAGTATACTTTTCAAATTTTGGGTACCAGCTCGAGAAACTGCAGTACAGCACATCTTCTACTTTTACCGGTATATCGAAAAAATGCCCTTCTGTCATTGCTTCTTGCTTTAGTTGCGACAGAAAGTGATGTTTGCCCTCCGTCTGTGAGAAAATTGGCCTTTCCTTCGAAGAAATATGGAGAAAGAAAGCTTGGGAAATCAATCGCGTTGCACGGTCGCCGCCCGTAACGATTTTTTTTCAACACATTTGTTCACTAGTTCATGCAGGAACTTACTTCTGCCACTATAGCATCTGGCCTTGAACTTCAAAGGATTACCACTGGAAGCATTAAACAAGCCATCACGAGTATGTCTGTTGCAGTAGCGCCATCTAACGCAAAGTTTAAGAATAAGGAAAAACCCCAAGAAGTTCGAAAGGCCAATATCACTGCTGCAAAAGCAGTGGCGGACGCCATCAGAACCTCTTTGGGTCCTAAAGGTATGGATAAGATGATAAAAACTAAGACTGGAGATGTGATCATCTCCAATGATGGTCACACAATCTTGAAACACATGGCTGTTTTACATCCTGCCGCCAAGATGCTTGTTGATCTATCAGGTGCCCAAGATGTTGAGGCGGGAGATGGTACCACGTCTGTCGTTGTTATTACAGGTGCCTTATTAGGGGCAGCTCAGAACTTGCTTGACAAAGGTATACACCCTACCATTATTTCAGAGTCTTTTCAGAGGGCAGCACAAAGATCAAGTGAAATCTTCCTTGACATGTCGCACAAGATTTCTCTCGATGAGAGAGAGTCTTTGATCAAAGCTGCCAATACTTCACTTTCATCCAAGATTGTGGCTCAACATTCTGGCTTATTAGGTCCAATAGCAGTCGATGCAGTGCTAAAAGTCACCAAGAAGGATGCGCACAATGTTGATTTGAATGATATAAAACTTGTTAAGAAAGTGGGAGGTACCATTGATGATACTGAAATGATTGATGGCGTCGTCCTAACTCAAACTGCCGTCAAAAGTGCAGGTGGACCAATGAGAATGGAAAAGGCAAGAATTGGTTTAGTTCAGTTTCAGCTATCTCCTCCAAAACCAGACATGGAAAATAATATAGTTGTTAACGACTATAGGCAAATGGACAAAATCTTGAAAGAAGAAAGAGCCTACATCTTGAACATCTGTAAGCAAATCAAGAAAGCTAAATGTAACGTTTTGTTGATTCAAAAATCGATATTGAGAGATGCTGTCAATGATTTGGCTCTTCACTTTTTATCCAAATTGAATATCATGGTTGTCAAAGATATCGAAAGAGATGATATCGAATTCATTTCAAAGTCATTGGGATGTAAGCCAATTGCAGATATTGCATCTTTCGCTGAAAGTAGACTAGCATCAGCAGACTTAATTGAAGAAGTAGAATCTTCTGGTTCTAAGATCATCAAGATTACTGGTATCAAGAATGTCACTCACCCGACAGTCTCTGTGGTTTGCAGAGGTGCAAATAATCAAGTTCTAGATGAAGCAGAAAGATCCTTACACGATGCTTTGTGTGTTATAAGATGCTTGGTCAAAGTGAGGGCTTTAATTGCAGGAGGTGGTGCACCTGAAATTGAAGTTTCAAGAACACTTTTGAAGGAATCCCACCAACTCTCAGGTGTGGAACAACTGTGCTTGACTGAATTTGCTAATGCATTGGAAGTAATTCCTACTACTTTGGCTGAAAATGCCGGTTTGAACCCAATCGAGATAGTCACAGACTTGAGAAATAAACATGAAAACGGTGAAAGAGAAGCAGGTATTAGCGTGAGAAGATCAGGTGCAACAAACACATACTCCGAACATGTTTTACAGCCCGTTCTCGTGAATACTAGTGCCATTACTCTAGCTTCTGAAACCGTCAAATCTATTCTTAGAATTGATGATATTGCAATCAGTCGTTAACCGCGATATGTAGATGTGTATACACATTCTTTATCTCTATGTACAAAAGAATAAGTGAGTTCCTAATTGAAACTTGAAGGCCAATTGCTGATCCCCAATTGGCTCAGTACGAATCAAAATAAACAAAGTCAGCAATGAGATAGAACAGGAGCTAAAAGCACAATTTCAAACTCATTCCGCATTTACGGGAATAATATAACCAGTAACTGGCATTAAATTAAGAGTCAATATCCAAACATTAGTGGTGGAATCTCCGGATACGCAGCTAGTTTGCTACAAAGTTCTGAAGTCTTCAACAGAGTCGTCAAACAGCAGATTGGCTATCTATGGCTTCTCTAACATATAGCTTTACTGATCGCGTATGGACTTCACCTCTTGCAAAGCTTTTTTTTGTTAATCATCACATCTTAAAGATCATTCACTGGATTCAAATGCCAGAAGAAAGCAAAAAGAAAGTTTACAAACATTAAGCTAAAGAAATTAAGAGATTCTGTTTTTCAAAAGGTACTATTTGAAGATTTCGATTATGGCGTCCTCTACTCATGCGATTTTACAGTTTGACGCTTTTTTAATAGTACTGGACACATCTTATTTGGGGCATATTTCTGCAATCAACTCATGTGCACTGTTGTAATCATCTTTTGCAATCTTCCCTTGAAACTCAGGGAAATTGTCGTTCAAGATGTTAAGAAATTTCTGTGCAATCAAAGAAAACCAATAATAAACATTCTTTCATCTTCAAGCTCTTTGTTCTTTAGGGGCAATATACGGAACTCGGCGATATCGCTGGCGATTATAGCTAACACCGGTGACATGGTTGGTGAGCCAGTGGCAGCTGGATATGTGAGTGATCTCACTCAACATATTGTTTGAGGCGTTCAGGTGTTTATTCACAGAATTATCAAAAACTTGAGGACTCATTACAAATGGTGGCTTTACAGTTGCCAACTTGAAGTTTGGCTTTCTTCCTATAAAGTTTCTATGCAGCCTGTTCAACGTATTTCTTCGAAACTAAATATGCTTGAAACCAGGATTTTTTACATCTTCCCAATTCATTGGATTCGACAATTTATTTGTGATTATTAGTCCCTCAGGTTTCTTCTTCTGTTCCGGCAGTACTGCGTAGGACGAGGTGATTACAGCAATAGTTATTTTGGAGCATACATTTTGATTGCATTTTTAGTACCATTGAGAGCAGGCTCCAAACAACTTTCATCGAATGACTTTGCAGAACCACCGGAGATGTTTCTGCTGCGATATCAGCAACAATTTCGAAAGTGAGCTTTGCACTTGGGCACTTCTCTTCGAAATTATTCAGAAGAAGGAAGATTTCTCTTCGGACTTGGTGGCCCCAATCACTTCGTGCTTCCTTTGCAAGAGCTGATCGAAAACATGTTGGGCATTATAGCCCATTGCTCCAGTTACTTATACGGTTGAATCTGTCATTATTGTTGAGTTAGCCGTGATATCTTATAGGCTAAGGATGCCCTCTATAGGTCGTCAATTGCTACCATCAAGATAGAAGCAAAACACCTAGTCTATTCATAACCGCTGGTCGGACTTTGTCGTCAACGTTCACATACCGCCTCAGCCAAAGTTGGATTAGTAAGCAAAGCCAATACTTTCACGGAACAGTTTGATTCTTGTTGCAAACAATAAATACATTCTATGACTACTAAATTCTGAAATGAAAGAAAAGGATAACTTACAGAGTGGTATTACAAAAGAACACTAAGAAAAGCTGTATTTTGAAAAGTACTGCTTATAGACATCAACTACTGACTTTTCCAGACTAATTAGCTTGTAATCGGAAGCCTTAGAAAGGGAGCTGGAGACGTCGTATTTTGGACAAAACTTTGCGATTATTTCACCTGCGCTGCTATAATCACCCTTTGCAATTTTCCCGTGGAGTTCTGGGAAGTTGTCATTCAAGATATTAAGAATTGTTTGTGCAATCAAAGGAGAAGAAGCAATAAACTCCCTCTCACTTTCAAGCTCCTTGTTCTCCAATGGCAAAACATGGAACTCAGCCACATCTCTAACATCCACTGCTAGAAGAGCAAATTTGTCTTGCGGAGTCGTTGCGGTTGGGTCTAGATGGGTGATCTTGTTCAACAACTCATTGGAAGTGTTCAACACTTTCTCGACAGAGCTATCGAACAACTGAGGACCCAAAACCATTGGTGGGTTAACGGTTGCTAGCTTATAAGCTGGCTTTTCTTCCTCGTAGAACTTCCTAGCAGCTCTTTCTGCATAAGTTTTCGACGCACAATAGGCTTCGTTTTCATTTTTCACTTCTTCCCACTTAATTGGGTTCCACGACTCCTTCGTATGGACTGTAGTTCTGAAGGCGTCGCCGGATTGTTTAACTGCTGCAAAGGACGAGGTGATAACGACGTTGGTGACTTGTGGCGCATACTTCTTAATTGCGTTGAGAATGTTCAAAGTTCCGTGGAGAGCAGGCTTCAAATAAGCTTCGTCGAAAGGCTTGTCAAGACCGTAGGAGAATGGCGATGCAGTGTGCAGAACGTACTTGATTTCCGGGTGGTTCTTCAAGACCTCGTCAAAGGCGTCATCTGCCGCCATGTCTGCAACCACTTCGTAGGTGATTTCCCCTTTTGGATACTTCTTCTTGAACTCTTTTAAAATAGGGGAGTATCTTGCTTCGGATCTGGCTGTGCCAATGACTCTGTATTTTCTCTTCAAGAGTTTATCGACGACGTGTTGTGCAATGAAGCCTGTAGCTCCGGTAACTAATACGGTTGAATCTGACATTGTTCTTTACTTGTATTTGGATGCTAGATTCAGTTCCAATCAACCAAACCAAAGCAATTATCCAAGCTTCTTTTCGGGGAACAACTGATGACAAGTGTCTCTCTTCTATATTTCGCTTATCGTGGTATACTCCGCTTCTCGCGGAGAAAGCCCCAGTATATTCGCTATCTCCGATAGAAAACACCACCGTCGTTTGCATGTGCGTATGAAACATCAGTTACTGGACCTACTAAACCGAGGACTATACAATTGTGAAAACAGAAAGGAAAAGTTCGCACCAAGGAACATGGGTGGACAACAGTTGGGTTATTAAAACCAGAGTGTCCGGTTCCTGGTTCATGGCTACCGTCCCAAAGCTAGGAGAAGTTGTACTTTGACAAGTACTGCTTGTACACATCAACCACGGATTTCTCCAAAGGAATGAACTTGTAGTTGTGAGCCTTCTTGACGGTACCTGAAACATCGTATTTAGGACAGCATTCCTTTTCCAACTTTTCTGCGCTGTCGTAATCACCCTTGGCAATCTTGCCTTTCAACTCCGGGAAGTTGTCATTCAAAATGTTCAAGACTCTCTGGCCAATCAAAGGACCTGCAACAATGAACTCTCTCTCGTTTGCGAGTTCTGGTACTTCCAAAGGCCAGACGTGGGCTTCGGCCACGTCTCTCACGTCGACTGACAACATGCAGATTTGTTTCTGCGGAGAGGTTTCAGAAGGATCGACGTGGGCGACGCCATTCAAGGCCTCATTCGAGGAGTTCAAGACTTTGGTGACGGAGCTGTCAAATAATTGCGGACCCAAGACATAAGGTGGGTTCACGGTTGCCAGCTTAAAGTTTGGCTTCTCCTCCTCGTAGAACTTTCTTGCAGCTTGTTCCGCATAAGTTTTGGAAGCCACGTATGCCGCTTCCTCGTTGCTGACATCCTCCCACTTTATCGGGTTCCACGACTCGTTGGTGAAGACGGTGGTGGTGTCGTTTGCTTTCATGACGGCGGCAAAAGAAGAGGTGACGACGACGTTCGTGACCTGTGGAGCGTACTTCTTGATGGCATGCAAGATATTCAATGTGCCGTTGACGGCTGGCTTGAGGTATGCTTCCTCGTAGGGCTTGTCCAATCCAAAGGAGAATGGAGACGCAGTGTGCAAGACGTACTTGATCTCCTGGTGCTCCTTCAATACCCTGTCAAAAGCGTCCGGCGCTGCAATGTCCGGGACTACTGCACAGGTCAAATCTGCATTAGGATACTTCCCTTTGAAATTCTCCAACAATGGGGCGAACTTTGCTTCGGATCTGGCTGTGCCAATGACTCTGTATTTTCTCTTCAAGAGTTTATCGACGACGTGTTGTGCAATGAAGCCGGTAGCACCGGTAACCAATACGGTTGGTTTCGAGTTGGTGGCAGACATGGTTTGGGATATCAGTGATGTGTGCTGTTTCTGGGGCAAATCAAGGCATGACAAGACTAGCTGAGTGCACAATGGTATGCAAAGGTCTTTCGAGAAGCAGATGTAGGCCTCTTTTATCCCCTGATCAGTCTCCGTCATGATTGTTTCGCAGTGAAAGGCGCCCCCTTCTTCGATAGAGCCGCACATAGCATACCGCGAGAGAGACGGACCGTCATTATCCGCCACCACCGCCCGGGACAGTTACGGGGGAGGGGGTGCCCTTGGACATGTCCCGGCTGTCACTGCCTGCTGCTCCCCAAACATGTTTTGGGCTACGAGGTTCTCGAGGAGGTGTCCGTAAACCCCGGTGGCCGCTTGACCCACCGGGTAAGCAGTTCGGCCATGATGATGACGGAGTTCTGAGTCTCGGGGCACGAAGAAAAGTAGCCTTACCCACTGCAAATCTTTGATTGGTTGGTGGTAGTTCATGAAGCTTGCTTTTTCTGCTGCTGTGTGGTAGTTACTCACCTCTCTATACGGAACACTCAGTCTGACCGTTTCCATGGCTGTTCTCCCAAAAGGGCAACTATCGCGATCACATTTCGAAACGGTTAAGTAATTAAGAAGAATAAATAAGTGTTCAAGTGTTACCGTAATTGCAAGTGCCACTAGACAAGAGGTTGTATGAAGAGAATTGAAGAATGTACAAGGATTAGAGGGGTAGTCATGGAGGCTCAGAAGTCCTCACTTTTTCACAAATTTCACGGCTTTCTTGCTGAACGCATAGCTCAAACCACTCCACAAAGTTGTGCATGCAACTGTCACCTCCAAAACGTGAGTGAACTGGAGAAAGGTGGCAGTTGTTTCAGCGCCAAAATGGTCAGAGAGGTAGAGTAAGAACACCGGCTTAATCATCATGGAGCCAAGATACAACATCTGCAAGGCCGTGTTGACTTTACTGATCATCGTAGGGTGGACCTCGGCACTAGGAATGCTGAAGTCCCAGTATCTCCAGAAGGTCTTGGGAGCAGGCAAGGAAATGTATCTGATCACCACTGCTGCCAATCCCAAACAGACGTCCCGACCGATTATTATCGTCGCAAGGTACAGTGGGATCTCCGACGTGGTTGCCAGACAGACAGTGCAGATCATCATCAACATCTTGTCTGCTAGCGGGTCGATCACGCTCCCGACCACCGACTGGAGGTTCCAACGGCGTGCAATGAACCCATCCAAGAAATCGGTCACACACGAGTATGTGAATAGCGCCAACGCCAGCGTAACTTGCCCATGCAAAATCAGATATCCGATGACCGGAGCACTCACTAGTCTGGTGAATGTCAGCGCATTGGGGACTGTGTAGATGTTCTCATGGATGTCGGCCGGCATGATTTTCCTGATGTTCTCTCTGAAATCCTTCGACCGTTGCATAGTCTTCTCCCGAATGTCCTTCGTCATGTTCCTGGTGTTCTCTTTAATACGGTCGGTCCGCTCCTTCAAAGCTTTTGACCCACCCTCCTGTGTTTCCTTAAACAGCTTCCTTGCGTTCCCCGCAATCGTCGGCTTCGGACTCCCCTCTCCATTCTCCCCCGTTCTTCCTGCGTTCCCTTGCTGTAAATACCTGCTGTTGCTAAACACCCAAAAATGGCGGTGCCCCAGAGAAGGAGCACACAACCGAGCCGTGTATACCGTTGACAATCCATGATCAGCAGTTATCCTGGGTAGCCTACAGAAACGAGCACATCTCGCCAACGATCCCGCCTGGAAACCCGTAAGAACAAGCATGGTCGTGGTGCACTGTCTCTGTGTATTGTTTGGTTCTAGAGGAAATTCCCAATCGCAGACCCGGGGTACGTCAGCCAATCCGCCCAGTCAATCTGAACAATGCCCCCAGACCTGTCATCTTCGTCCGAGTTGTGAAAATTCCACCTCGTCGTCCAAGGCTGACGTAAGCCCCAGCCGTTCTGATGAAACCCATGAAGAAAACTTCGACCGAACATGAATCACAGCAAGTTGTCTGTTTGCTACTCTCTTCAACGGGGAGAGCCGTGGGAATTCTCGTGCTGCTAACGTATTGTGCATGCCCAAAGTGCTAAGTCGTCTGCTATTGTCTTTTAAGCGACCTGTACCGTTAATTTGCGCATCACTTGGCAAATTTAGACGGCTTTTTTCGACAGTTTCATCCCAAAACAGCATCAGCAGCAGCTTACTGGTAAGCACAAACAGGATGTCAAGCATGAACGTCCTCGTATATTCGGGTCCAGGCACCACGCAGTCGTGCGTCAGCCAATGTCTGGACACTTTCAGACTTTTGTTATCCCCGTACTACTCCGTGTCCTCGGTGAACGAACGTATTCTCAAGGATCAGCCGTGGGAGTCCAAAACTGCAGTTCTGGTCATTCCTGGCGGTGCAGATTTACCAATATGCCAGCTTTTCAGAGGCACCATCAACCAAAAAATCAAAGACTTTGTAAGGAAAGGAGGAAAATTTATTGGTCTTTGCTCCGGCGCCTATTATTCATCTGCTCGGTGTGAATTTGAGGTGGGAAATCCGGAGATGGAAGTAAGTGGCCCACGAGAGTTGAAGTTTTATCCTGGAATTTGCAGGGGGTCTTCCATAAAAGGATTCCACTACGCAAGTGATGTCGGTGCCAGGGTAGTAGAAGTTTCCATCGATTCGAAAGCGATTCCTGACATGCCAGGTCCTGTCCACTTGTATTTGAATGGAGGAGGTATGTTTGTCGATGCACACAAATTTTCCAACGTGGAGATCCTGGCCACATATAATGAAAAAATGGACGTTCAAGACGATGATGCAAACGGGAGAAATGCAGCCGCTGTTCTATGCGCCGTGGGCAGAGGGAAAGCTTTGCTCTTTGGTCCGCACCCAGAATTCAGCCCAACTCTCATGAAAGAAGACCCGGACATACCATCCTTCACTCAAGTAATCAAATCATTGAAAGCCACCGACAAAATAAGAATAGAGTTTTTGCGCTTATCATTGAAGAAGTTGGGACTCCGAGTTAACGAAAAAGAGTACAAACGACCAAAGTTGACACCCCTGTTTTTGAGTTCCATTGACAACAAAACAGCAGTAGATCTAGTGTCTAACATAGAGTCAACCTTGCATTATCAAATTCAAAACATCATTGATGTAGGGAGAGACAAAATAGCAATCAATCGATTCCATGAAGGTCTGCACTATGGAAGTAATGAAAATAATCCAGAAGACCCAGAGTTGGCCATTAAGAAAATCTACTTATGCAACAATGAGTTGCCTGATAAAACTCTCACTCCAGACTTTGATATAAAGTATTTCAGAAACCGTCTTGTTGAATTCTATAAGTCATCGAACCAAGAACTAGTGCCAGGGTCAATTGGATACACATTCATGTACGGAGAGGTGGTAACATCAACCTCAGCTTTGATGGATAGCAATTTTAGGTGGTTACCTTTGTTGCCTGACGGGTTCCTCATCACAGGTACCGTCCAAGTTCTAGGTAAGGGAAGATCTGGAAATCATTGGGTGAACCCTAAAGGTGTATTACCAAACTCGTTGCTTTTGAAGCTACCTTTAAAGTCAGCTGAAATTGCTCCAGTTGTTTTTGTACAGTACTTATCGAGCATGGCATATACCCACGCTATTCTAGAGTATGATCTTGGGTACGATGAGATTCCTGTGAAAATAAAGTGGCCCAACGATATCTACATTAAATCTTCTCAATATATTGGAAAGACGATAGAGAAAAACTCAAAGGAAGTCACCCATGTGAAGATAGGGGGTGTTCTCGTCAACATAAACGTTTTCGAAGGTGTCCAGCACTTGGTGGTAGGAGCAGGTCTAAACGTTAGTAATGAGGCGCCTACAACTTCGTTGAACACCGTAATTAAGGCGATGAATGAACATTATGAATCAATCGGCAGTGATAAGAGGTTAGACCCTATTAAAGAAGAAAAGCTATTGGCAAAATACCTTGCTAACTTTAATGCGATGTTTGAAAAATTCAAAAAGTTTGGATTCAAGCCATTTTTGAGTGACTATTATAAACTTTGGTTTCATTCTAATCAGATCGTGACGTTAAATGACGAAGGGAATATCAAAGCCGAAATTTTCGGTATTACATCCGACTGGGGCATGTTAATGGCAAAGGACATCAAAACAGGTAATGTCTTCCAACTTCAACCCGATGGAAATTCGTTTGATATGTTCAACGGCTTGATTTCACAAAAACGATAAATGTTTATCATGTAGTGCTATGTTCAAACTTTTTAACGATATTTTATTATTAAAAAAACACAAGTATACAGAAATTTTCAAGAAAAGAAGCTATTTATAAATAAAACTTTATATATGCCTTAGATAAACAGTTGAGTTATCAGCTATATTAATTAGTTGTCATATTATTATTTTTTATCATCTTGACCAGATGATGGATTGTACTGTGGAGACGTTGGCGAATATTGCGGGGAGGTTGGTGAATATTGCGGAGAAGTTGGGGAGTACTGTGGAGAAGTTGGGGAGTACTGTGGAGAAGTTGGAGAGTATTGAGGAGAAGTTGGGGAGTATTGTGGGGACGTAGGAGAGTATTGTGGAGATGTTGGAGAATACTGTGGGGAAGTAGGAGAATATTGAGGAGAAGTTGGAGAGTATTGAGGAGAAGTTGGGGAGTAAGATGGAGAAGTTGGAGAATAAGATGGAGATGTAGGCGAATAGGATGGAGATGTAGGCGAATAGGATGGAGATGTAGGCGAATAGGATGGAGAAGTCGGAGAATATGATGGAGAAGTAGGAGAGTACGCAGGTGAGGTCGGAGAGTAAGCAGGTGAAGTTGGGGAGTACGCAGGGGAAGTTGGAGAGTATGCAGGAGAAGTTGGAGAGTATGCAGGAGAAGTTGGGGAGTACGCTGGGGAAGTTGGTGAATAAGCAGGGGAAGTCGGACTATAACTTGGAGAAGTAGGACCGTAACTTGGAGAAGTAGGACCGTAACTTGGAGAAGTAGGACCGTAACTTGGAGAAGTAGCACCATAATTAGGGAATGGTGACGTAGGTTGATATGCACTCATAGAGCCACCATACTCTGTAAACCCACCTGATCTGTCATCATTCGAACCAGACGTTATTAATGGAGAGAAAGCGACATTATCAGCGGCCATAGGGATATCAATTATGTCATCCTTGAAATTATCGTCACCATAGACTGTCATAGAGCCCTTGGTTTCCTTCGTAGTTAGTGCTGCTGCAGTTCCAACTGAATGCTCGGTAGGTAAGTTCGACAATTTGTCTTCGTCTAAAAAGACGTCAAACGAACCAGTACCGAATGGTGCCATTTGACCTAAGATAATATTTTGGGAGACACCTTCACATGTATCTAGTTCTGCTGATGCACCGGCATCAAATAAAATTTCAACAGTCTCTTCGAAAGAACATCTCATTAAGGCTCCAGTGTCGTTTCTGTTAAAACCATGTCTAGAAATAGCAATCAAATGTCCCTTATAGGTCATCAAGTCAACCAACAATGCTAAATGTCTGTAATTAACATAAGAACCATCAAAAGCAATAACATTTAGAATTTCCTTGTATAAAGCACTTCTTGCCGCTTCAATACCGAAAACATATAAAACTTCCACAAAGGAATTTGAGTATGTTCTTGTAGTATCAATACCATCAACTGTTATCACGTCAGATAAATTGATACCATCAGTTTCCAAGACCCATTCTTGTTTCTTAGCAAAATCACCATCTTCATCGATGTATGTCTTGTCATACTTCATCATGAAAACTCTTAAAATGCCACTCACACCTCTTAATGTGATAGATTCTAGCATTTGTGCCTCTAATGCCTTTAACAAACCATCTTCGGTTTCTTCTTCTTCTTCATCTAAAGCTTTCTCTTCTCTGACAATTCTACATCTGATAACAAGCTTATCTGCGTTATCTTCAGACCAAATAACAAACAAATCATCACCAAAGTTTTCCATGATCTTAGCAGCGACTTGCTGCATGCTCAATTGTTTGTCTAGCATTTTAGCTCTATCCAATTCCAGTCTGAGAAGCCAAGGTGATTGTTTATGTAGATTTTCTTCAACCTTCTCATCCGGAATCGCAAAGTATGCATCAACAGTATCCATATCATCCTCAATAACAGTGGTCCTTGGATCAGGGTCATAATAAATTTCAGTACAAGCAGTGACATTTTTCAAAGAAGTGTGTTCAATCGCAGATTGAATATTCTTAGCCTTTTCAATATCGGTAGCAACTTCGTCTTGAAGATATACGGTCAAAGCAGGAGTTTTAAAGTTCTTTGCCACATTCAAAATTTCCTTTAAACGTGGAACACCCAAAGTAACGTTTTTGGAGGAGACACCAGCATAATGGAAAGTATTCAAAGTCATTTGGGTTGCAGGCTCACCAATAGATTGAGCAGCAACAACTCCAACCATTTCACCGGGGTTAACAAGAGATCTTGCAAACTGTTGCTCAACTGTACCAACAACCCATTCAAAAGCATCACGATTAAGTCTATATTCTTCCAAAACCCTTCTAGTGGCGAGCTTTGAACGGATAAGACATTGAAATAGAAGAGTTGAGTTCTTTCTCGCCTCAGTCAAACAGCCCCCATCACCTCTGATAACGGTAAAGTTTTCACAAAGTTTCTGGACGGTTTTGACAATTTCAGATATAGTCAAGTCACTTGCCTTATAACGATCAACATGGAAGATTTGTTGGGCATTTTGAACAATTCTTCTCACGTTAACAGGCAAAGGCCAGTTATTATCACCATTTGGAAAAACTTTGGATCTCAAGTATTCTCTATCTTGCAATAATTGCTCATACTCATCATCCAAAATCTTTTGCAACTTGATATCACCCAGAATCTCAGTACCATATTCGACCATATCAGGGCGAATAGCCATCTTCTCATCCATTAAATCAACGCGGTATTTTTTTTCAAATGCAACATTAGAACCTGGAATAGTGTCAACTGTTTGCTTTTCAACAGTCGTTGCATCTAAACCATCTTCACCGTAAATGAATTGAATGACATCACCTAGGGAATTTCTGGTGGTACCATCATAGTGAACCATGATATCTTCCAATGCCTTTAACAAACGTCTTTGGATATAACCAGTTTCCGCAGTCTTAACCGCAGTATCAATCAAACCTTCTCTACCAGCCATAGCGTGGAAAAAGAATTCTTGCGGAGTTAGCCCCCTCAAATAAGAGTTCTCAACGAAACCCTTAGATTCAGCAGAATAGTCATCAGTGGTAAAATGAGGTAAAGAACGATCTGCGAAACCAAAATTGATACGTTTACCTTCTACAATTTGTTGACCCACACAAGCTGACATTTGAGAAATGTTAATATATGAACCTTTCGAACCTGCCGTCACCATCTGTTTGACATTGTTATCATCTTTCAACGAAGTTTCAGCAGATTTACCTGCTGAATCTCTGGCTTCGTTCAAAATTTTGGAAACTTTCTGTTCAAAAGATTCTCTTAAAGTCATACCCGGTTCAGCTTCCAAAAGGTTCTTTTGCGCATCTCTAATAACGCTTTGGACTCTGTCTTTTGCTTCCTTGATAGTCTCTGTGATAGCCTTCATTGTTTCCGGATCAGCAATTGCATCACCGATACCAATGGAAAAGCCGTTATGAAGTAACCAGTAATTGACGACCTTTTGTATGTTACCAAAAAGTTTAGCACAGACAGTTGGTCCCTTTTCTCTCATAGTTGTATGAATTAACCCACCAGCAGAAGAACCGACAGTTGCTTTATTCACGACACCAAATATGATTTCACCATCCAAAATTAACATTCCGGAATCCTTTGGAGAAAGTAAAGACCCATCCAACCTTTGCAAAAAAATACCCTTAGGAATACAAAGTGACATTATTTGTTTACCTGTCCATAATGGCTTTGGCTTCAAAATTGCTGGTTGGGGAATAACTCCATCCCAATCTGGAATCCAATAGCATATGCTCATTACCTCGCTATATTCTAAAAATGAGTCTCTCAACGTCATTTTTCTAACACCACACAATGTGTCTTGCACAATACCCATGACTGGTTTGTTAGACTGCGGCGAAATAATTTGTAGAGGGACAGCACACAATTCAGATAATTCAGCTCTCGTTTCGTATGACTGAGGGACATGCAAATTCATTTCATCACCATCGAAATCTGCATTGTAAGGCGATGTGACAGATAAATTCATTCGGAATGTGGAATATGGCATAACTCTCACCCTATGACACATCATAGACATCTTATGTAAAGAAGGCTGACGATTGAATAAAACTGGATCATTATCCATTAAATGACGCTCAACTTTCCATCCATACTGGAGCTGGATGTCACCTGCTCTCTTATTAAATCTTAGATCAATTCTATCACCATTCTCTCTGATGACATACTTCGCTCCAGGATGTTCATTTGGACCATTTCTCACCATCTCTGTCAAAGCTTGGATATTATAAGGTGTGACGATTTCTGGATATGTTAACGTCTTGGCAATAGATCTTGGGACACCGACTTGATCTAATTCTAAATTAGGGTCACCAGAAATAACTGTTCTGGCAGAGAAATCAACTCTCTTACCCATCAAATTACCTCTAAGACGCCCTTCTTTACCCTTTAAACGTGCTCTGATAGATTTAATTGGTCTTCCGCTCTTTTGCAACGCCTGAGGTTGACCAGCAATGTCATTATCCATATAAGTTGCAACGTGATATTGAAGCAAAGCTTCAAACTCACTAATAACATGCTGAGGTGATCCGTCCATTTCGAACTTCTGAACATTGATATTTGCTTTTAGAATATCTGCCAACTTGTATGTTAAATCATCCTCAGATCTCTTGGAGTCAGTGAAGGCAACGGAAGGTCTAACAGGAGGAGGTGGAACAGGTAATACAGTTAAAATCATCCATTCTGGTCTTGCCCATTCCTCATTAAAACCCAATTTCACACAATCTTCAGGTGAGATGTGTCTGAAAACGTTTAAAATATCTGATGCATTAATTTGCCTTCTCTCCAGATTCTCTGTATCATCATCCATGCTCGAACGTTTCCAGGTACCCCAAAGCTTTAGTCCGTCTTTTCTGATGGATGGCTGCACGCTACCACAACCACCCCTTCTGTATTGTGGTTCTTCGTTGTCTTCATCTTCTTCTAAAGGTGGATCGACATCACAGACCATTTTGGTTTTACACAGGGTCCACACTGCATTAAATCTTTTCTTTGGGTCTCTAATTTTGATTGCAGCCGCAAATTGTGGGTTGGTTTGTTCATCGAGTAAAATTTTACCACAATTCATACAAACACATTCACATAATTTCTTGATTTTTGCTAGAAAACCGATGTGGAAAACTGGTCTAGCCAATTCTATGTGACCAAAATGGCCGGGACATTCTTGCATATCTTCTGAACATGTTTGACATCTGAAATTCCTGTCGATCGAGCCGAGTCTTGGGTCATTTAGACCACCTTCTCTTGGTTTCATTGTAACTGGATCCATAATTTCTGGGTACTCGATTTTAGCCACTGAAATAGCTCTCGATTCTTCAGGAGAAAATAGACCAAATTGAACCTATGAAATAAAAATAAAAAGCAATAACATGCAAAGAGTTAGTAATTAGTCCAGCAAAACATGATCGGAAATTAAAAATACAAGGAACATACTTCTTGCACCGTCCTAAGAGGAGCGCTTGAATATGGAAATCTACTCATTTTTTAGTATGATATTTTTTGTATGCTGTGAGTTCTAAGTAACAACTAGCTTAGTTAAATGTCTTTCAAAAAATCTAGTTTTCGAAAGAAGAATATAGAATTTTTTTTGTTTTTTTTTGTTTTGAATCAAATTTTTTCGAAACTAAATTGAAGAATATAATACAATGGTATGGAACAAATAGGAAAAAAGGAAACTGTAATTAAATATGAATGTAGCTATTGGAGTTAATTCTATGGTATCCTTTCTGTAAAAATAAAAATCAAAGGTTTTATCGGTTAATGATCAGCTATTCGAATGTTTAATGAGTTTAACTATTTCAAGAAATAGCTTTATTTCACTTGCTTCGTGATTAGGTGGTCAAAGAAAGATAATGGTATAGTATGAAGTTGCAACAATCAAACAAATGAGTGCAATCAATCTTCTTTTTTGGTCAATCTCTATCGGAATGTAACAGTGACTAGTATAAAATCTGAGACAACTGAGACTAGTTAATATATCAATAGTTATGCAAGAATCAATGTGAAAAATGAATCAATGAATAGGGCACTTGTATATAGTAACGGTCTTTGTCAGTATATCAGATTGTCCTTGAATTTGTTAATTGGGATATAAGGGTGGATTGATTGTGTGAGTGAGTTCACAATAGTACCCCTTGAACCTAATGAAACAGTGAGTGTGTCAAATAAACCTAGAAGGAATGTATGACAATTCACAGATGGCAAACAAGAATGCTGGTCTCCTGAAACAAATCCGGTTGAACTGTAGGGACAAGGACATGTTGTTGCTATAATTCCGTTGTTGAAAAGTGGCAACTCGCCTTCACGGAAAAAAAATGGGGAAAATGAAAAATGAGCGCAAGAAACATGCTCCAACACTAGATTATCGACACGCGAGATAAATGACAGCGACGATCGGCGCAAATGAAAGGTTATCATGAGCTTTCCATTTCTAATCTATTAGCTATCATGTGAAAGACAACATAACTTGGATAAGTCCTGTATGCCCCTTACATGTGATAATTGTTTACAAGTATAAAAAGTGGACATGAACTGAGTCCTAATTTTGAAATAGCTAGCATCTCATGAAAAAAACTTGCTGTAAGCGGCCTTCTCCTTCGCCTTACGGTTTTTCAGCGACAACTTTGCGTCATTGAGAGCTTTTGTTATAGCAGTATCATTTGGCTGTAGCTTGTGTGCTTCTTCATAGTCTGCAATGGCATCCTCTTCATCGTGACCAAGGATGTAACCATTACCTCTTCTGAAATAAGCTTTAGCTTTAGACTTGTTGTCGTTCTGTTCACAGCTCAAGGCTTCGGTTGAGTACTTGATAGTATCTTGAGAATTTTTCAACTTGAAAGACATCAAAGCCGCATTCAAGTTACATGAAATTTGTAGTTTCCAATATGTAGCAACGTCTTCATCTGTTAGGTCGTAAGGTTGATATTCAGCCATGTAGCTTTGAGCCTTGAGATATTTCCCTAATGCAGTCTTATAATCTCCCTTCTTAAAACAATCAGTACCAATATTCTTGATACCTTCCACAGCTTGGAAGACTGTTTTAGGCTTATTGATATCCACCGTTGGTTCATCAGCCAAGACATCTTCGTACTTATCACCCGTTCCATCAGGCAAGGTTAGAGGATCTCCTTCCTTCAATTCACCACAGCCAACCACTTTACATTCCTTGAGTGGACGATCTGACTCGGCAGTTTCTGTTCTTTCGATTTGCCTGACAATGGACTTACCGGCGATGACCTTACCAAAAACAACATGCTTGCCGTCTAAATGTGGGGTCTTCACGGTGGTGATAAAAAATTGGGATCCGTTTGTATTTGGCCCTGCATTTGCCATCGATAAAAGGAACGGTTGGTCATGTTTCAATTGGAAGTTCTCGTCATCGAACTTTTCACCATAAATTGATTTACCACCTGTACCATCACCGTTCTCAAAATCTCCACCTTGGATCATGAAATCCTTAATCACTCTGTGAAATATTGTGTCCTTGTATCCAAAGCCCTTTTCTCCGGTACACAATTCTTTAAAGTTTTCAGCTGTTTTAGGTGTAATATCACTGAACAATTCGAATGCGATTCTGCCAACTGGCTCACCTCCGATAGAGACATCAAAGTAGACTCTAGAGCGGCTTCCTTGTGATCTTGTTGTGGTCGACATAATGTTTTAAATAGTTAGTCCTGTTGGATAAAGTTGTAAACTTGGCTTTTAGAGGATGCACTAAGTACATATATCCTCTCTCAAGTTAGTTACAAATATGAAGCAAAAATGAGCTAAGCAGGTCCTTCTATATAGCATCTCAGCTCAGATGCTCAAAAAAGATGGATTCGCTGTAAAGGAATTTTCTAGAAGTGCATGGAACACGAACATGATTCTTTCATGTTCAAGCACCACAATTATCACCACGGTGAGCAAAGACCAATTACAGGATACGGACGAAGTCAAATTTTCTTCTGGTAAAGGAAATATAGTATATCATGGTTGCTGTTCCAGAACTTAAGCAGTATCTCAACAATCAAATCAAAGTCGAGCTTAACGGGAACCGAGTTGTGCAGGGGAAATTAGCAGGTTATGATTTTTTTCTCAATCTCACAATGGCGGATTGTGTGGAAATAAAAGGACCTAAGGCCAATCCCGAATATATTCAGTTGGGCCAGAGTGTGATAAGAGGAAACTCAATCATAAATATAGAGCTCATGTAATGCTGCACCCCAAACTTTTCCACAAGTATTGTGATATGTAAGACCACAGTGTAATTTTTTACTCCATTTACAAAAGCTAATATAGAATACTCGACAACTACTAGGCAATCGATACAAAAAACACAATACATAAATGGATTATAGTTGCGAGAAGATATCATCGATGAAACTTGCGCTATCTTCCTTGATAGGTTCATTCATGGCAGCTTGTTTCTTCACTACTACTCCAGTATGTCCAATGCTATCACCCATGACCTTGTCCATCCTTAGTCTTGCGTTCATGACACAATTGATTTTGTTAAATACTTTCATCAGGGTGGTTTTAAACTCTCCCCAATCAGCGTAGTTTGAATGTAGAGTTCTTTGCTCTTTTTCAACAAACATGTTTAGATCCCATAAGTGCTTCGTAAAGTGACGCCAGTTGCCTTCAGTAAGCCTCATAGATTTTGCTTGTGACTGCTTGAATTTGATTAGCTCATAGGTGAACTCTGCAGTCATTCTATTCTTCTCCCTTTTCGCCA